>JAODXP020000008.1:19329585-19347085 GCA_027497455.2 Sardinella longiceps | reverse complement strand
GTTGTTTTGCAATTGTTTACACACTATTTTGAAAACAGGGCTCATTTCTTTTTCAAATTATTCACATTATCTAAACACCATACTCAATAAGCATAGCATAGCTCCCAAATAGTTTGCAAAATTACAATCTTCAGTCAAAACAGCCAATCTATTCTTGATATTGCCATGCAGGTGATTTATATGGAGCGAGAGCAATGCAATAATTCAGATAAGGAATACATATTTTACAGTTTTTTCTGATTGATTAGGCACAATTTACTATTAGCATGAAATTAGCGTAACATCAAACATTACTTGCAATAGCACTTTTTGTAGTCTTTTTACTTAACTGTTCATACTCTTTTCAAAATGTTACTTTTGTACACAACAGTAGACACATCCCATAACATTGCATAATAAGCACACAAAGCACCACTTTTTTATTGACAGTAAAAATGGGAAACACATTTGGCTTTTGCTAACTCTGTGTGCATCGCATGTCAAAGTAGGCTACCTTAAACACTGTAGCGCATGTAGCCTCGTATCATGCGAGTGTTGCGTTTGTTTATGTGCACAATATTTTAGTCTTGGTCTACAGTATATGAGAGAGGTCCTATGTAGTCCTATGTAGGCTACTTACAATTTATGACTGTTTATTGTATATGACTGTTTATTGAGTGTGTTCAGACTCAACGGTTATGTTCAGTGGATTAATTTGCGCATTATTTTGGAGGGCAGTGTCATTTAGTGTAATTACAAAAACAAGACCTAATCAATGATTTCTGTGTCTGTGTTTTGCAAAAGTGTGAAGCAGACATTATTATTATTTTAGTTTGTAAACAATCGTAAAGCTGTCAGGGAAATGTTAAAGAAGCCTTTGCCTTCTGCCTATTATTCATAATGTTGTTGTCTAGCATTCCAGGTGTCCATATGAAGGACACGCCGGTGAAATTGAATGCAAATATGACAGAATATCCATATGGGTCATTAACATATGTGCACAAGCTGAAGGGTTTGTGTTTATGTATGTCTGTGTGTGTGTGTGTGTGTGTGTGTGTGTGTGTGTGTGTGTGTGTGTGTGTGTGTGTGTGTGTGTGTGTGTGTTTCTGTAGCATCAATATTCTGTGGAGCATCTCAGGAAGAAAAGGAAAGACATTCAACAATACCAGCTCAATGTAATTATGTGAAAGAGAGAGCATGTTTCTCAGAACATGTTTGTATCTGTGTGTGTGTGTGTGTGTGTGTGTGTGTGTGTGTGTGTGCGTGTGTGTGCGTGTTCGTGTGCGTGTGCATATGTGTGTGTGCATATGTGTGTGTGTGTGTGTGTGTGTGTGCGGGTATGTGTGCCTGCATTGTATGAGTTTATGTGTATTGTATAGCATAGGAGTGTATGGCTGTGTGGTCTAGTAGCCCATGGGAGGTCATGATGAGAAGAGTGGGCGGGAGCCGGAGCAATCCCACATCTGTCACTTCTGATTGGAGGAGATGAGCGTCCCTCATTCCTCGTCTCTGCTGCCCTTTCTTTAAAGGACAAAGCAAGATGAAGAAGATGGAGGGGGGGGGGCAGAGAGACAGACAGGCAGGAGACAGAATGGAATATGGAGCGTCATCAGAGAAACAAAGACATATTGATGACAACTCGTTTCACAATGGAAACAACATCAGAGCAGGGAATGTGAGAAAAAATGGCGAAAAGTAACGTCTGTGATGGGTTTGAAATTGATGGACGGAAGCACAGATGGTGCCCCGTTTGAGAAGGAGACAACGACAAAGTGAGAGTGATGAGAGGCGGAGGAGGACAGAGAGATGGAGAGAAAAAGAGAGGGAACAGATAGGAGCCGAGGAGAGAGGAAAGAAACATATGAGTGAATCTTTTGGCCTGTGTGTGTGTGTGTGTGTGTGTGTGTGTGTGTGTGTGTGTATCTGGGCGCGTGTGCATGCTGATTTATCTCACTGCTGACGGCAGGATTTTCTCTCTCTCTCTAAAAGATATGGCTATGTATTTGTGTGTGTGTGTGTGTGTGTGTGTGTGTGTGTGTGTGTGTGTGTGTGTGTGTGTGTGTGTCTCTGTCTGTGCGCGCGTGCGCATGTCAGCAGAGTCTGAGCATGAACATAAATTAAGCCCTATATGTTTATCACCCAAGGCAAAGAAGCCTTTTTTTCCCTGAGCACGCGCTGGCTAGAGTGTGACGACGGTTTAACAGTCATCGGAGCTGACGCACAGCCTTCTGGGAGAATCTCTACTCCGGGCTGCAGTCCCTCTGTGAGCTGCAAGTAGCAGATAGAATGGCAAGGACAAGCAAAGGCACACTCAACTCAACTCAACTCAACTCAACTCAACTCAACCTAACGACATGCACACACACAAGTAACTTCAGTAATAAAAAGTAAAGAAAACTTGGAGTAAAGAAAACTCTCAAATAGATGTGAGTTTTTTTGTGCTACAACATAACCCAGCCTAACAACTTAATTGAGGGAATTAAAAATGGCTGCTGCACTGAAATTAGAAGATGGAATACTGGAATACTTAGTAGAAGATGAAGTACTAAAATACTTCTTAGAAGATGGAGTACTGAAATACTTAATGGATGGAGTTCTGAATTGTTTATGCAATGGACACAGAAGGCATAACATAAATAGACTCGGGGAAATAGGCATTTAATAAAAGGTCAGTGATGGATGTGTTCCTCCAGGGTGCACAATTTTATCGTTTACAGTAATGGATGATGACCTTTACATTAAACGGAGCTTTTGAATGTGAGACAAATGCAGTTCCATGTCTCAAACGCAGTTCCATAAAAAGCACCGGCACCTTATTTAAATGTGGTGGGCTGAAGCAAATCACAGGTCTGTAATTGGGGCTCTTTATGTCAGATTACAGTGAGAAGAGTTGCAAGGTCTAATTATCAAAGTAGTTGCTTCTTTTTATCGATATTATACATGGAAAAAATGAGTTAGATCAAAGTTTTGCCTCAGTACAGCCTCCAGGGACAAGAGCTTATCAGTACCAAAATGTGATTCAATATAAGATTAAGTTAATTAAATAATAAGATTCCTGTCTGGTTTGTTCACAGTTTAAGAGTCCTGCTAGCCTGGCGAATGCCGAACTAAAATTCACGAGTGATATTTAGTCTGGAGACCTACCTATTGCATCTCTCGTAGCGGAAGCATCGTTTACGATTGTCCAGAGCCGTTAATTGGGCGCTACGAATGTCTATCATAGCGTCTGTATTTAGCTCAGAGCCAATACCAGAGCCACCACGTGACGTAAAATGCAATCAAGAGCCGTACTAGTCCATTTTTGTTCTGTGATTGGATACCGAAAACAAGCGAGAAAATCGGCCATGGTCACCATGCTGCTTTGCAGAGTGAAATGAAATAAGCGCGCAAAGGAGCATGGGAACTCCCAGGCTAGAGTCCTGCAGTTACCAAACAGACCTTGTAAAACATGCAGCCTGTGTGAGGGTAGCTTTGACCCTGTGGGAGAAGGGAACAGGAGTGAAGTTGAAGCAGTGCTGAGGTCAATCTGTGTGTGTGTGTGTGTGTGTGTGTGTGTGTGTGTGTGTGTGTGTGTGTGTGTGTGTGTGTGTGTGTGTGTGTGTGCGGTATAGTGATGTAAGAGTGTGCTGTGTGTAAAAGGGTGCATTTTTGAGGCTATATCCCCCTTGGGCTTTCATCTGCTTTCATTGCTCCATCTAGTCCCATTGCTGCTGTTACTTTTGGGAGCATTAGGATTTGGTATGTGTGTTTGCGCTTAGTGTAGTGGGCCTAACACAAGGAAAGTGCATAGAATCTACTGTGTGTGCGTATGTGTGTGTGAGTGTGTGTGTGCGTGCGTGTGTGTGTGCGTTGGTGCGTGCGTGTGTGTGGGTGCGTGCGTGTTCACGGTCATGTCCTCCACATGTGTGTCAGAGTATCTGTGTGTGCTGTGTGTCCTCCAAGAGTAATGGAAGACCGACTGGCCTCCACTCTCTCACTGTAATCTCTCAAGTGCTTGGTTCATCTCGCTCTCAATTCCAGCATGCAAGAGGCTCAAGATTTAAAGGGAAATACAAAGACAGATGATGGCCATGGGGCTAGGTACACACACACACACACACACACACACACACACACACACACACACACATGAACAGGACCGTCATTACAGGAGCCATCTAATGTGCGACATGAATTAAGGAGCCATCCATCTTCTTTGTACATGAGCATAGCCATTATAATGAGGCCCTGCAACAGCTAATTGGAAGCACACAAACTAGGATGCTTCTCAGGACATGGACATAAATCTTCCAAACATTCCCGCGGTGTCATCACTAGGGCAACCTATTTAATTTATCACATCCAGGAGGATATTTTCAAAACACCATGTCAGATCTGATAGTGATTATGTAATTGTAATAATGATCACTTTTATATAATGAACACTAACTTACGATAAGAATGTGTTGACCTAGCCTGGCCATTGTCTTCCTATGTAATTCTGACCGATTCTCATCTCCCCATTGGCCTCCTTCACATCGGATGCATCATGTCACATCCAATCAGGGAATGTAGCGTGAGAATATGATTGGCTATCAATCAAGGGCTGATCCAATCTTTTTGAATTTAAACATCTCCAGAAAGCAATCGTTTCTCAGTAGCCAAGATCCAAGATCCGCGTATGAAGAGAAACATATTACAGAGGAACTGGTTACGACCTAGCTAGTGTTGTCCTTTTGCATACACCATGCAAGTAGAGGTGATGCTATGCTAGCAATTTCCGTGTGAGATGCCATGCAGGGTTAAGCCAGGGTTAGGCTGGGCATAATGATTGTCAATATCCAATGCTAATGTTTTGCTGCTTGGCGCATTTCCATGCAAATGAAGGGGATCATTCCTGCTATGGCTAATGGTGGACTTGGGCTGATTTTCCTCCAGTAGATGGATGCTACTGCTACTGCTGCAGATGAGCTGATCTGACCGCTGGAGACATTACAGTCCAGGCTCACTACAGACAATAGCGCAGTTCACTCCACTCCACTCGTCTCGGCTGTGGAATGATGGAATTGGGGGATAATAAGCAACAGTTTCTCACTTCCTTTAATTAGCAAACACAATAGCGAGGTTATCATGAACTGGAGGTCAGAGCAGAGCTATCTTAGCCTGACGTGATTGGCTCAATTTCAGGTGTAATCTGCTTGCTTTAGCGAATTATATTGTGGGTTTCCACTGGTGGGGGGGGGGTCGAGTGGGGTGGGTGGGGCGGGGGGGGGTGAGTTGAGGTTGAGCTGTCATGCTTTGATTGTGTGGCTAATGGGAATGCTATGGTGATGACTTAAATATAGCCCCTATTTTAATAAACTTCACTCACCTGTCAGACTCCTACTGACTGATCTGTTCTGGCAACAAGAGAGCTGTCTGACACACTCCTTCATTTCTTTTTTTTTCTTCATCAAATGCCTTTCATTCGCCTGTCTCTCTCTCTCTCTCTCTCTCTCTCTCTCTCTCTCTCTCTCTCTCTCTCACACACACACACACACACACACACACACACACACACACACACACACACACACACACACACACACACACACACACACACACACACACACATACACATATACTCTCAGTCTCACATATCTCTCCACCTGTTCATCTTTCTCTCCTATCACTCACAGACTTGCTCTGCATTCTGTTCAATTCATCAAGGTTTTATTGGCAAGGGAAAAAAGCATATGTAATGTTGTAGTCAGTACTCTGAATGCGTCTCTCTCTCTCTCTCTCTCTCTCTCTCTCTCTCTCTCTCTCTCTCTCTCTCTCTCTCCCCACTCTCTTAATAATTCCTCATGTTTTAGCATTCACTTGGCTTTCTATGTCAGATACCAGACACTGATCTAGCACATGAAGCAGAAGCACAAGCTCTAAGGTAATGGGAAAGAGGTGTGTGTGTGTGAGTGTGTGTGTGTGTGTGTATGTGTGTGTGTGTGTGTGTGTGTGTGTGTGTGTGTGTGTGTGTGTGTGTGCGTCTTCATGTGCCATGCTCTCTGACAAGAATCATGTTTGCCCAACGCGATGAGAAAGACTCGGCCTAATAGAAAACTCTCTTCATTATTCACACCTGCTGTGTCCTCTTCACGTGAAAAAGACTGCCAGAGGCTGCTGCACATCCCCCCTACCTGCTTCTAAAACACACACACACACACACACACACACACACACACACACACACACACACACACACACACACACACACACACACACACACACTGCACTGGACTGCACAAGACTACACCAACATTGCTGTAGACCGCACCACACCAGTAAATAAACATATTCCCGTAGTTGTATATGCATCGTGCATTTGAACATTTTCACGAATTGCCGTTGATCTTTTTTTTCAGTAGCTTTCTTAGCCTTGAGCATTTCTAAACTCTGAAGAAAAGAAAGAAAGACTATAGCCTTCTGAGAGGATAGGATCTCTATTCTTAGCATTTATCCTCGCACATTTGTGGATCGCTTGATCTTTTTTCCTCACTTTCCACTTCCCTGTGATCTTGTTTCAAAGCTTCTAATAGATCATCAAATGATCAAGGGGCAGATTCCCAGGGAAGTTTTTTTTTTCCGGCTTCTTTACCACTTATCTAACTGTTCCCCACACACAGGTCTCAGACGCTGGGTTTGTGCACAAAGAATTTCATCTTCACTTCAGATGAGAAAGTGAAAAGTGTGATGCGGGGGGAAAAAAATTAAAAATTCTCTCTTGAGGAAGCCCAGTGCCAAGCTAGAATATGTGTATATTTAGAACCTGTCTATACTAAGCTCTGGTGAAATGTAGTACGGCTAATAATTGTTAGAATACCATTCTTCCTTGCAGTCTGGTCGTAATAAGACACAGTTTCTATCTAGAACGTTCCACAGAGTAGAGGAGAGCATCCATTAATTGGTCCTCCATTTCTACATGGTCACAAGCAGACCCACAGATAATTAGTGGAAAATTGCACGCCCATCTCAGGCGCCTTCCAGAGGACTGCTGTGGGGGAAGCATTTAAGCGTGACACGCTGTACCCATGTCAACATGCGGGGAGGCCCATAATTGATTTTGAGGAGCTGGTGGAAAACGCAGACATTGAGACTACCAGGCACACGCAGGCAAAACGGACCTCCGATTGTTTTCCAAGAAGCCAGAAACTTCTAAGTGTTCTATTTTTAATGAGGAATTTTGAAGATAGGAAGACCCGCTGCCTCTCCATGTGTGTGGCTGATCCACTATATGCTTTGAGCCTTTTCTCAGATATGACAGATACCTGGCAAGGCATGGACTCTGTGGGGTATCATGAAAATATCACGAATATGCTTTGGTGTGTTTGATTTGGTGTGTTTTGAATTCACAGACATTTTGTTTTTTGTCCAGATAGACCCTGAAGGATATTCAGTTATTTTTTCTAATGCAAATGACTTCCAACAATATAAACAATATTATTTTTTAAAGCTGCTGTGTGTAATTAATCCCTGCACAGCCAACTCATATGCTCTATCCTCAGGACATGTCTGCAAATATCTCAGAAATATCTTAGAAAAGATTCCGTTCGGTTGCATTTTCAAATGCTGTAGTTGTCTCAAGTTCCATTGAATGCAGACCAGATAATGGCTCCCCTGCCCTTGAGAACATATTAATATATCAGTGGAAAGTTGCCTCTAAGTCAAATGTTTGCTTATAATTTAGCTACTTTGCTTTCTATTCTGATCTCTTGCATGGTCTTTTGGGGCGTAGTGTTGGTACCTGGAATGAGTGATTGAAACAATCTACTTCATAACCACAGTTCCAAAGACAGGGACAATTATGGCTATCATCACAAAGAGAATGGAGGGCTTGGATTAAATGTAGTAAAAGTGTCGCTTTCATATTCCGCAAGATGCCAATAGCAAATAATACATTTGTTTAATTTGTCTATTAAGACACCCCCTCATTCTCAGCAAGCGTTCAGCACTACTGGGCCGGATAATTCTTAGCCTTAGCCTCAGCTACATGGTGGACAGTGTTTTTGTTTACATCAGGGCACCCAGGCGTAAAGTAAGCTGGAGGAATTCATCAGACCACGCTGACTTAATGCAGGCTTGTTTTGATTCTCATGGAGTCCCTCCATGTCTCTCACTACCTTACACCTATTCCCACTGCCCAGTCGTTTGTTGTCTTGCCTGTGTACACACACACACACACACACACACACACACACACACACACACACACACACACACACACATACAGTCCACACTCACACAGTGCATGAAAGGATGAAAGTTTGAAGCATGTGAAATGAGATTTGTCCATAGAGCTGCTCTTGAAGCTGGTGGAGTCAGGAGTGTTGTTATGTGATCAGGTTAAGCCCTATGGTGAGTAAGGGTGAATGAGGTGTAAATATAGACGGCTAAGTCCCAATCTTGCGTCAGTGTTTCCCCTTTGAGAGACGCTGGAAGCAGAACAGCGGGTGAGGAGTGCAGGTTGCACTCACTCACACAAAACACACACAACACACATAACACACACACACACACACACACACACACTAACACACACACTAACACACACACACACACACACAGTAAATAGTTGCTTCTCGGAGCCATGAGGGTTGGCACTATTTCACTAAGGTCAAAACAGAAATGTTCCATAGCTGTAAATAGCACTGCAACTCTGAGCCTGACTTGATACTGCATGAAAGCACGACTAAAGTTATTCAGCTTCCCAGGTGAAGAAGTAACACATACCACAGACAGGCCATGTTCAAGTTCAAGTCCAAGGGCCAGGAACATGAGTTGCGTGGTAGGAGGGAGAGTCCACGTCATCTCTCTTGAGCTCAATGAAATGTTTTTAACTGAACATGATGTGTTTGCTGCAACTGAAAAGTAATTTATTCTATGAATTATTGCCAATGAATTGGTCAAAATGAGATTTTAAGCTTGCATAGAAATGCATGACATTCAAATTGTCTCCCCATTTTGCACTTTGATATGCATTTATTTGGTCAGTTTCTATTTAATTCTGCATCATCCATGTTTTCCCTTTTATAAATCACTTTGATGTGTTATTTGATTACGGTTGATATTGTGACTAGACACTACAATCAAAGAGATGGACATCTACTTAGTGAAAAATAGAGATAGAACGAATGAGAGAGAGAGAGGGGGGGAGGGAGAGAGGGAAAAGATGGAGTGGGTTTCTAAGAGAGTGAGAAGAAAACAAATGCTGTGTATCATTAGGCGTGAGTTTGATGTTGATATTTGTGTGGTGGTGCAGGCCTGGCTAATGGCCATAGTCCATTAGGTGTTTAAAAGCTGCTGTCAAAGCTTCATTAATGCACTGAGCAAAGGCCATTGCTCACTCCCAACCCCACCTCACACTCACACACACACACACACACACACATACACACACATTTCCCGGCCTCAGAGCACTGACACCCGCTCAGGGCAACACTGTGCCACATTGCACACGTGTGCTCACCAACAACACTCAACACGCAACACCACATAATGCAGCACAGCACAGTAGCACATATACTGTAGTAGACCTACTGCTGAGCATGTGTGTTTCCCATTCATGCAACAGGATTACTGGATTAACACACAACCCCCCCTCCTTCCCCCCAAAACACACATATGCACAGATTGAACACACACATGCACACGCACATAACTGTCAATACAGTAGCAAGCACATACACTTCCAGATCCGTGCTGTCAAATTGCCCAAAATGCAAATATAAACACCAACACACACACACACACACACACACACACACACACACACACACACACACACACACACACACACACACACAATGCAAATGCATGAACTCATTATTTAGTCATGTGCTGTATGCACATTCATACTCACACATGCACACACACACACACACACATACAATACACTAGTTTCTATCTAGTTGAACAGGCATATCAACAGTGTCACGCTGGATGCATGCAAATGCAGGCTCACTTTTCTGTGGTGTCACCCCCGCCCACCCCACACACACACAGGGCAGGTCTGATTGATTAGTGGGTGATGAAGGCACTAGAGCAGAATCGATTTCTGTATACTAGGCCAGTGCCTCCACACACATGCTGTATGCGCACACACACACACACACACACACAAACACACACACACACACACACACACACACACAGCACCAACACTGTCATTGGCCAGTCCGTTTGTCGCTGTGTTGTATACAGCGTTTAGCACACCAATGCAACATGCCTCTTCATTCAGCCTTAATGATTCTGTCACACATGACACACACACACACACACACACACACACACACACACACACACACACACACACACACACATTTCCTTCTCTATTCGTCTGGTGTAACGGAATAATCTGATTCTGAACACACACACCCCAACTAAACAGACCTAATTACTTCTTATGATCTTCTAATTGGCCCCTCTTTGTTATGCTAATAGTTGCAGGCGGTGCTGCTGTTGCCCTATGTGTTTATGTTCGTCTATGTATGCCAGAGCTCAGCACCCTTCCCCTGCAAGTGTGTGTGTGTGTGTGTGTGTGTGTGTGTGTGTGTGTGTGTGTGTGTGTGTGTGTGTGTGTGTGTGTGTGTGTGTGTGTGTGTGAGTCTGTGTATGTGGATGAGAGTCTCATCTTACTGAGATGTTTTATTGGTCTCTCTGGACATCAGTCCTGCATATTCAGTGGCTTTATATGTGTGTGTGTGTGTGTGTGTGTGTGTGTGTGTGTGTGTGTGTGTGTGTGTGTGTGTGTGTGTGTGTGTGTGTGTGTGTGTGTGTGTGTGTGCGTGCAGGTGCACACTTGGGAAACTGACCTGCCAAGCGCTGCAGATTACCAGAAACAATTAGCAGTGAGTGTTTTGCTGAGCGGAGAGGAGAGGAGTGGGCCAGCCCTGCACTACTGCTGCTGCTGCTGCTGCTGCCTGTAGAAAGAAAGAGCCGTACTGTACGGGAAGCCGCAGCCATCCACTCTCTCTCTCTCACTCCCTGCACAAATCTGAGGAAAGGCAAACAGCCTCCAAGCCGTGCAGCCTTGGCTCGCTCACACAGCCAAATCCTCTTCCTATCAAACAGGCCTCACAGCTCATTTCATTTGCCTACGTCCTGAAAAGACATTATGAGAGGGCTGTGTTGTGTTATAAAAAGCATCCTGTTTGCAGATGGCCTACATCCAAATTGCAGAGGATATACTACCACACAGGAGTTTAACTAAAGGGCCAAAACACTCTTAATGCACAATGCACTGGTTTTTGTCAGCTGAATGTAGAGCACAGAATTACACATTGAATGGTAATACACCAGAATAAATTAACTGTGGGCTTCAATTGAATTGTAAATTAAATCATTAGACTACATTTAGGAAATGTATGGTGATTCATATTATGATAGATGTTGCATGAATACTAAAGTCCCCCTTATTATTAAGCACTGAATCCTCAAAGAATTGGCTGACATGAATCAGCCAATCATGACATTGTGATTGATCTGTGATGGTTCACTTCCAGGCTTAGAGGTGAGTAGAAACATAGGGATTTAGTCATACTGATGAGTAGGAACATTGGGATGTAGTCATACTGTTGTGGGAATTGGAATCAGACAGGAAGTAATTGGACAGGATGTCTTTGCCCCTCTCTCTTTCATGAACTCATGAACTCTATCTCTGCCGTTGCCTCCATACAACAATTGTCTGTCTGTTTTAAATAGTATTGTTGTTGTTGTTGTTGTCAGTTGCATGCTTTCACTCTGCTCTTTCACTTGCCTTCTGTCACTTTGTATCTGTCCTGACACCCTCTCCTCTGCTGACTAATATCACAGTCCGCAGTGTGAGGTGTGGACAGCATGTCAGGATTATTCCTGCCTCGCCCGGTGAGTTATTTACCGTTGCCGTTTTGCAGAGGTGTATTTACCCAGCATCCCCCCCTTTCCCTCCCCTTCCTCCCCTCCCAAAAAAAAAGTCCCCAACCCCTCTCATTTGGTTTCCGCACAACGTAAAGGTGGATTTCTCAGGCGAGCGCTTCCGAGAAAATGAACGTCGGATCTCATAAATCACCCTAGATTGCGGAGGGGGGGCGAGGGGAGGAGAGAAGAGGGGAGGAGAGAAGAAGAGAGGGAAGAGAGAGAGGGGGGAATGAGGGAGGGGTACTCTCAACTGGCCTCTAAATTCACTTCCCATGACTCGCCTCCAAGCATCCCACCTCCTCCCGAAAGGACCTGCTAATTTATCACCACCACGCGGCGGATGCTACTCAACAGCTTTGCACTGGCTTGCCTTGGCAGTAGCACCTGCGAATTCCAGTTTGTCTGTGTGTGTGTGTGTGTGTGTGTGTGTGCGTCTGTGTGTGCGTGTGTGTGTGTGTGTGCGTGTGTGTGTCTGTGTGTGTGTGTGTGTGTGTGTGTGTGTGTGTGTGTGTGTGTGTGTGTGTGTGTGTGTGTGTGTGTGTGTGATGCCCTGCTGGAGCCGCATGGCCACTGTCCTTGGTCTTATCAGGTTAACACGGTGCTCTTTCACCCTGAACTTGTGCTGCTGAGTTGGATCAGGCCAGATGGAAACTGCTGTTAACATCGCTGTGGGCTGCTAGGCCTACATCACACTGGGTTGGGTTGTGCTTTCTCTCTCTCTCTCTCCTCTATTTGTCTGGTCTGGCAGAAGGCATGGAGATGACGGAGATGAGGTTTATGGCTATGGGGAGCATTGAACACAACATTGGAAGAACTCAGGATGAATATGAATGCATCTTGGAATCAATGTGATTCTAGTGTCAGCATGTGTGTTTGTGTGTGTGTGTGTGTGTGTGTGTGTGTGTGTGTGTGTGTGTGTGTGTGTGTGTATGTGTGTGTTTGTGTGTGACTGTGTAAATGGAGTGTAGGTAGGTTGATGTGTGTGAGCTCTTGATGTGTTTTGCGGAGATGCGACTGCAGTATGATGCTGTGAGGAGACCACACACACACACACTCACAGCTGCAGCAGCCAGCCTATCTGCACAGCTTATCAGGAGGCAATGAGCCATAGCGGAACCACAGAAACCAACCTCAATAGATTACACACTCTTGCTGTGTGTGTGTGTGTGTGTGTGTGTGTGTGTGTGTGTGGGTGTGTGTGTGTGTGTGTGTGGGTGTGTGTGTGTGTTTGTGTTTGTGTGTTAGTGTGTATGAGAGATGAGACAGAAAAATGTAGGTGTTTAAGAATTTCAGTTGATAGGCATGTGTCTATTTTTGTGTATTTGTTTATGAATTATTTACGTCCATATGGTTTATGATGGATGGATTATTCTTTCCTGGAAAGTCAGAGATAACTATCTGATATCAGACTGAGCATCAGGCTCTCATTTTCTTCCTGAAATGTACTCCGCTTGTAAAACATCTCACATACTGTCTTACGTAACAAGCAGCGAGGCATAGAGCAAATATGTCCTTTGTGACAAAGCCATGTTTGTTCTAAATTTGTTTCTCTTTGATGGATCTTGATATGCATAGCACAGATGTACCCACTTGTGTTGGATGTTGATCCAGAGATGTTCCGACAGTCATATTGATGAATTATTCTCTTTACCTGACCCCTCTCTCTTTCTTTTTGTCTGTCTGTCTGTCTGTCTGTGTTTCCTCTTTGTCTGACTGTCTGTCTCTATCTGTCTTTGTTCTGGCAGGTCCTGAAGGGAAGTAAAAAGCTGTGTATGTCAGTGCGGTCGGTAGGCCGGATTCCTGGCGGCTACGTGACCAATCATGTGTACACCTGGGTGGACCCTCAGGGGCGGAGCGTGTCACCCCCGCCAGACCTGTTGGAGCATCGCAGTGCCACTCTGCGCCGCGGAGACAGCCAGAGACGCAGCAACATGCAGCTGCTGCAGGAGGGCGACGAGAAGAAGGTGTGTGTGTGAGTGTGTGTGTGTGCCCAGCCAACACAGAGGCAGGTGGCGATAGAAGCCAGAGAAAGGGGTGGTGGTTGAGGGGTGTGGTGTGAGTGTGTGTGTGTTTGTGTACAGTATGTGTGTGTGTATCCTATCTGTGTCCACCTAGCCCCATGGCTATCATCTGTCTATGTAATATTCTGTCTCCTATGCTTGTTTAAATATGATATTTTACCATCAAAATAGCAAGATCCATAAGAGCCTCTATGAACCCATTCAGACCTGTTTACCTCCTTCACCTTGTGGCCCTCCAGCTTTACGTCCATCTTAAAGGAGAAATATAGTGTTAATCAATCCATGGCTCTGCTGAATGTGAAAATTTGATGCAACGTAGACCACATAATGACTATAACACTAACTAAATTAGGCCCAGCCACTCTCAGTCTCATTTTCCCATTCAGTTGATGTTAGCTGACAGTTTGCTCTAGGGTGTCTGTGTTGTCTAAAACAATCATTATCTTTCGCTAACAGACAACACTCAGTGAGCTCAAACAACATTACTATGAATTGATTCAAACCACATTTCCCATTCTAATGCTGTATGCTCTGCCCTCATTATAGTCGAGGCCAAGCCTCAAGATCCACGATAATTACACCCCAGACTTCTCATCTGCCATCCCATCACTGCAGTCTGAATAACACAGGTGTGAACCAGGTGGTTGTTAGCTGGAGTTTTCAGCGTACTGTAGTGAAGACAAATGATGAAACATCCTCTTGTGCTCTACTTATTTCGTATTCCACCAACAAGCACACCTGGCTGTGGTGTCTAACCCATATGATCCCATCATGAGGTTGAGCAGGCAATGACAGGTGAGCTTATCCCGCAAGCCATCTAATATGCACTTCAGCATTGCGTTAATGCAGCTTAATCCACCTTAATACATACCCTTAAAGGTGGTGGTACACCTGCGCTTCTGTATGAGGACGCCTGTCATATCTCACACACGGGGAGAGAGGTGGAAATTCGATTTTCTCGAGTGGGGATGATTTCGGTATTGGCCGTGATAACCTGTGGTGTGGAGTCCCTTTTCCCACAACACAACACCCCCTCCTTCCCCCCACCCCAGGGTGTTTTCTCCAGGCTGTCCTTTGATGTGCCTGTCCCCTCTGGAGGCTTCGCTGCCTGTAGCCTCTAATCTCCTGCATCAGGGTGCCGCTGCCTCCTCGCCAGACCGTTTTTTTTTTTCACCCCTCGTTCCACCCTCCCCCCCTCTCCTGCCCATTTGTTACCCGCTGTCAAAAAGAGCGATATCGTGTTTGAAGTCTGATAATCTACAATTGCCGAGCGCTTAGCCCCTATTCCAGCAGCGCACTCACAAAGAATCCCTCATAGACTAAGGCTTACTAATGCCAAGGGAATATAGCCCCTAAATCCCAGCTGCCTGCCAGGAATGTTTTCTTTTCTCATTTTTCTTTTTCTTTTCCCCAGTTCTTGAAATGCCATTAACTTTACATTATGTTGTCTTTCTATCCGGACATTTGGGATGGAAACACGGGTTTCAGCCGGGCCCTGTTGAATAGTTGTGTGGAGGATGCACAGAGGGGCTGTGAATACCGATAGTTAAGAGAGGAGGGTGTGTGTGTGTGGGGGGGGGTGCATATATTTTCCATTCATTTCTAGTCATTGGATATTAAAGCTCTGTGGACTGGAGTGCAGTTAAGTGTTAATAACCCTTCCCAGTGAAATGAAATGCCGACCCGCTTCCCCTCCCTTCCTAGGCTGGGGCTGTGCATCACTCTAATGGGCCTGTTCAGCCAACACAGAGCCTGCTGGAGACAGAGGCTGGAGAGAGGGGGGGTGGTTGAGGTGTGTGTGTGTGTGTGTGTGTGTGTGTGTGTGTGTGTGTGTGTGTGTGTCTGTGGCCTTACCCCTGTGCTGCTCTGTTCAGCGGGTGAACAGGGAGTGCTGGCCTGCGCTCTTCTCTGGGCTCATCTGTCACCACCAGGCTTAGTCACAGACCCACCCTGTTCCAGGACTTTAGGAGCCAACCTTGGGCATTGCTACCATTTATGGTCCCCACCCTTGTCTCTTGTCTTTTTTTGTGTGGGTGCAGTGTGCCACCATTGTCTGACCACTTTTCTTCCACTTTTCATCTGACATCACTCCCTTTCTTTTCTCCCTCAAGCCTCATCAGTTCCACATTTTCGGTTAACCTCTGTTGGCAACAACCCTGCTCTCTTCTGTTCTGTTCTCTCCGTCCATTCTCTCTCCCTCCCTCTCTCTCTCTCTCTCTCTCTCTCTCTCTCTCTCTCTCTCTCTCTCTCTCTCTCTATCTCCTGTGTTTGGGCAGCGCTGAGGCTGCTGTGTTTAGCTGCCCATTGCGGTCATTAATCTGGCCCTTCTTTCAAGCTCCCCTCTCCGCACTCCAGACTCACCTCACCTCAGTCTCTGTCCATAGACCGCTAGCATCCACCCCAGCAGCCCATAATGCATTAGCCCTTAGTCCGCTCCGCTAGCGGGACGGAGCACCAGCGCTATTGCCTAGCGCAGCACAAATGTCCCCGAGCCGCGGCCCCTGATTTACGGGGCCAAGCGGGCTGTTGCAGATCAGTGGGACAAAAAAGCAATTTGTAAGGTAATTCAGACAAATTCCACACGTTGGGCAAGACTGCAGGTAACTATTGCACAACCCATAAGCCTTGAAATCTATTCATGCCCTGCCCTTGTTGCACCCACAACCATGCTTAAAATGCTCCCTAAGAAATCCAGATTCGATGCCACTGTATGTCAAGGGAGAGACTTTTATTAATGGCTGGCATTATAGAGGCGCAAACGCTGCACTAGCAACTCACCCTTACTACCTGTATGACCTTTCAGGGATGGCTAATGCTAACCTTTTTGTGTAGCATTAGAGGCTGTTAGGCAATTTTAGTGGTGTTTTTTTTTTTCCGGATTTATTTGTTTGAGTGTGTGTTTGTGAGAGAGAGAAAGAGAAAGAGGGAGAGCTTGTAGGAGAGTGGATGTGACAGACTGTGGCAGAGGGCGGCATTGATTTTGTTTTTTGTTGTTGTCGTTTGTTTTTTTTTTTGCCAGGAGTGTGTCGAGTTTGCCTGTTTTGGTTCACTGATCCGCTGACAGACAGCCGTGCCCTTGCCTTGTTTCATCAGTTTATTCTAATGGCCTGCATTACTTCTTTTTTCACTCACTCTCTCTTTTTCTCAGGCCATTTTCAGTTAAGTTGAGTGCCAGCCACAAATTAACTGTAATATGTACTTTGCTGATATCAGTGTAACCTTGGATCCTTTTAGCCCAGTGTACTTAAGACCTGGAAATATAGACAGTTAAAGAGGACTTGGAAATACAGACAGTTAGAAAGATGTGACCTTGACAATAGTAACACCATTTATATGCCTGAAAAGTCCAACCTCTGCAATCTCTGTAGTTAAACAGGTTATATATTGACCACACAAAGATATACCTGGAGGGAAAAGGTTCTTATTGGATGATATTCATGAGAAAAGTGTTATATCACCATGTTTGGCGACTTGACATTTTGGAGAAATGGAACATTGTGGGTGTTATTATGAAAATCAAATTTCGAAATGAAACTGTCTAAGGTTCACTGTTATTGTCAGTGGCTTTTATTACTTATTTTGAAACTCTC
>JAODXP020000008.1:19322085-19324585 GCA_027497455.2 Sardinella longiceps | reverse complement strand
GTCAAAA
Organism: Sardinella longiceps; assembly: GCA_027497455.2. Classification (NCBI taxonomy): domain Eukaryota; kingdom Metazoa; phylum Chordata; class Actinopteri; order Clupeiformes; family Clupeidae; genus Sardinella; species Sardinella longiceps. The sequence goes on along the minus strand of JAODXP020000008.1, from coordinate 19,324,578 downwards.
CAAGCACGGATATCAGCATCCATTAACAACACACTGAACACAAATTTCACATCATTATCAACTGGCCCCCATAGTTCAGCTTATTTTGTGCTAAACAGATGTTCTCCACTGTGGGAGCCACAGCCTGAAGGTTTTAAAGGAGTCCCATCCCTTCTGGTCCCTAAGCACTGCAAGGAGCATCTGTGGTTCATGCGGCCGCTCCATCAGTGCACATTAGCTGGGGCCCCCTGCCTCATCTGGCCCCCGTGGAGAACAGCACTGTAATCATGGAGCATCTCACTCATATTCATCACAGGCCCACGCTGCTGATGGATGGCTTTAATCCCACCACTGCCACCACCACCACCGCTGCCGCCGTAAAGATTATGATCAGGTTGAATTCACTCACCGCTCCACACAGTAGGAAAAAAAAGCCTCTTTGTGTCTCCTTCTCCAGCTCACAGGCTTTGATGGCATCTGTCTACGGAGCTCTTTCTCTCTCTCTCTCTCTCTCTCTCTCTCTCTCTCTCTCTCTCTCTCTCTCTCTCGTCTCTCTCTCTCTCTCTCTCTCTCTCTCTCCTTCTTGCTCTTTTTCTCCTTCTCTCTCTCTCTCTCCTGCAAACACTAATTTTCACACATGAACAATGCAGACCTACAGTACGCTCTCTCTCTCTCTCTCTCTCTCTCTCTCTCTCTCTCTCTCTCTCTCTTCACACTTGACTGTTCCAATAAGGCAGCTATAGCAGTTAAATGGTAGATGTCTTTATAGCTCCAATGGCCCATAGGGCTTTAATTGGATGGAAAAACGAGTCTCTCTCTAGGTGATAGAGCTCGCTTGTTCACATCTCCAAGTCTCCGTGTGAGCGCATGTCTGTGTGTGTGTGTGTGTGTGTGTGTGTGTGTGTGTGTGTGTGTGTGTGTGTGTGTGTGTGTGTGTGTGATGGTGTGTATCAGAGAAAGAGAGAAAGTGAAGGAGTGAGAATTTGCTGGTTCACATCCCGTAGTGACTGGCTGTGTGGGTGCAGTGGGTGTGGTGTGGGTGGTCTCTCATCTGTTCCATTTAGAAGGTTGTGATCTGTTTGAATGGCTTTGCCGATATGAATCAGATCAGTGTTAAACCTCCCCCTCAGCTGCTTTCTGCCGCCATAAATGACTAGGACTTGGCCATAGATCTCAGTCCTCATGATGCTTGGGCTTTAACTGTCAGGAGACTTACACAACCAATACTGCTGCCTAACATACACCACTCACACACACACACACACACACACACACACACACGAGAGAGAGAGAGAGACTCATACTATTCTGTACATAAGAGCATATATGCAATTTATATTAAAGTAAATTTTATGTCATATTAAAGTAAATGCAAAAGACAATAATTAAATTTTAATTTGCCCTTATGAGTCAGCACTGTGTAATATTCACTAGGTAATAATGGATGAAGTCATCCCCCTATAATAGAGTATTACTGGCCCTTTAAGACAGTTTAATGGCTCTGAGTATCTGTTTAGACAAAAAACTGGAAATCCTGAAAACAGGATTTTAAAAGCTTTACTTGGATCCCTTGTTTCATCTCTCTGATTCTTATCATGGAAGAATGTCTCTTGTACCCCATGTACAAGAGAACATAGACACTCCTGTGTGTGTGTGTGTGTGTGTGTGTGTGTGTGTGTGTGTGTGTGTGTGTGTGTGTGTGTGTGTGTGTGTGTGTGTGTGTGTGTGTGTGTGTGTGCGCGCGTGCGTGTGTGTGCGTGTGTGTGTGTGTGCGTGTGTGTGTGCGTGTGAGTGTGTGTGTGTGTGTGTGTGTGTGTGTGTGTGCACATAAGTGTCACATTGAATGATTTCTGTACAGTAAAACTCATTTTAAGGACACTTCTGGTCACTTTAGAATTGTCCTCTAGTGTACTGAATTGCTTATGGATTTCTTGCTGGAAAAGCTAAATGCTGTAGGGATATGTGCAGATCTCTTTGATTGCTCTTGTTCTGTGTTTCCTGAAATTTCCTGCTATCAAGATCCCTATCAGGCAGTATTGAGTGTCTGGTCATTTTCTGTACAAAGACCACAAAAGCCGTCTCCAGTTCACAGAAGAATCCTAGTTGAAGTTTATGGGGTTTTTTTGCTTGAAAACTTTTCCACAATGTAAGTAAGATTGCTAAGCCCAGTCTACTATTTCCCACTGGTAAACACATAGGTTCTTTGAGGTGGTTCTCTGTTATTACTTTATATTTGTCTCAGCTTTTGTGAGGCAGACAGTTTGAAGTTCACAGTTTGCTGTCACTGCAGGTTTTTGAGATGAATCCGATTGAAAACAGTGAGGCACTTTTTTGAAGAGTGAAACTTTAGGACATTCTTACTTCTAATTAACGTTATCTGTCTCAGACAGTCTGCCTGTGTTTACTCTGGAATTTTCTCTAATGTCGGGTATTTGAGCATTGACCACTCAGGATGAAATGATATCATCCTTAACTCCCCTCCCCTTCCCCACACAACACACACACACACACACA
>JAODXP020000008.1:19299585-19309585 GCA_027497455.2 Sardinella longiceps | reverse complement strand
CATAGGTAGAAATGAGCAGCTCCCTCTGGCTTGCATATCGCACTGAATAATGAGTCATTTGATGGGCTGACTAGTGGCTCATGATTAATTGCGGGTCAGAAAATGGTAACTGCAGGCATTTGAGGTTGGGTAGGAGGCCGGCGTAATTGACAGGCGTATAAAGACAAGGGCGTTTAGAGTGGAATGGGGAAGGGATAGGGGTAGGGGTGGGGGTGGGGATGAGGGGGGGTGTATCTGTGAGAGAGGTGCCCGCTGAGCCAAGGCAAGCGCTGCCAGCGGTGGGCCAGAGGGATGGGGCTGGTTGAGGCTGTCGGTGCTGGTTCTAATGGGATGGAAGAGGGAGATTTATGAGTCAGTGGTCATCCAGTGGAGGCCCAGCCAGTGTCAGCCCTGCCCGCTTGTCTGCTGCTGACGCCCAGCCTCTGCCACCTTCATCTCTGCAGCAGATTAGTCATTTGATTCAGTGTGTGTGTGTGTTCTCACTCCATGCAGTAATAGAAGCAGAAGCTCTTCTGGGCTGACAAACTGCTGTGTACCTATATGTTTGACCTATGTGTCAGTGCCCACACACACACACACACACACACACACACACACACACACACACACACACACACACACACACACACACACACACACACACACACAGATATTCACAGTGTAGATAGGAGCATACTTCTGTGGAATTTTGTGCCCATTTTTATCCCCATTTGCAATAAACAGAGTTGTGATCATTTCAGCTTCTTGGTTCGGACTGTAGGACAAGTACTTGCCTGAATGCTGATGTGTTTCTGATGGGTTTCTATCTGTATTTCAGTATGCCAATTTAAAGCAATGATGCAAAATAGATGCAATGTAATGCTGGACTAGTCTCTCCAAGCATGCAGGAACAGTCTCCCCTGGCCAGCGCTGTATTTGTTTTTAAATGAAGTCGTCCTCTTGGAGCATGCTGCGCCCTCATCAAATGCATCTGTGCAGTAAAATTTTAATTGTGTTATGATGCTCATTCAATAATCCTCCATAAATAAGCATCTCATGCCACCCCCCCCCCCCCCCCCCCCCATCTGTTTGCCAATGGATGATGTTTAGACCATTATTTTCTAGATTTGGTTTTGATTTGGTGGGTGATTAGCGGAGGGACTGCTTTCCTCTCCCAGCTGCCTGTGTGATTGTATTCTAACCGTTTTTTGCGAGGAACTCCTAAGGTGTTCAATTCTCTGATCTCATTTCTTATAAATTATGAGATTGAGTTTCAGGCTGAATCTAATACAAATAATGGCCTACCTCGTACTTAAACTAAACTTTTTTTTTTATTGCCAACTAGACACACAGTTGCATTTAATTTGCCAAAGTATGTGAATTGAAGTGGAGAAAAAGGCTGAAGTTTTACTTTGGCCCCTCGTTAAAAGTTTCAAAAGTCAAATAAACTGAGCATTAAATCGCCTGAGAGACAGAGGAAATATTGCTGAACCATATTGACCAACAGTTTGAGGGGTAGAAAATCCTTGAGCTAGCCCCTGTAAAAAGAAGGCCGGAAATTTCTCCTCTCTCAAAAGCCTCCCTTTTGGCTTGACCACAGTGAGCATCTTAGCAAGATCATTTGGCTGTGAAGGCCGGTTAGGACGCCTAGCAGAATAATGCTGCCCTTCTATCGGTCGCCTCCCTCCACCCCTCTTTTAATCATCATCCAAACAAGGTCGTGCTGAAAGCTAATTAATTTCAGCTGCTATTGCCAGCAGCCACGACAGCATTACTACAGTACCATGCCTTGTTGGGCCGGTCCACTGAAGCCCTTACGCTCCCCGTCCCTAACGGCGAACGTCCTGCATTAATGCGGCAGAACAACCTCTAAACACGGGGACAGTCCCCCTAATCACAACACGCATGTTCTCTAATCGGCAGAGACACCTCCCTTTGCCTTGTGTAATAGCCATCTCCACCCTCTCTCTCGCGAGGTAAGCGCTTCACATTACCCTAACAAAAGCAAGGAGAGGCAGCTATAGCTGGAAGAGGAGGAGGAGGAGGCAGGTGGGGTTGCGGTTATAAACAACCGCTCTTCCTCTCTGAAGGCCTCGCTTTGCCTCGGCTCGGTTGGGCCCATCGATCCGCGAATCTCGCGCCATCAGCGTTTGTGAGGGAGGAGCGCGGCCCCCTAGGAGTCGGCTCCATCACTCTGTCCTGGAGACAAGTGCAATCCCAGAGCCCCTAATCATTTCCCTCATGGGATCAATAGCTGCCACTATGCTTTTGTGTAGGGGAGACACAGATGTAAATAGCCTTCATGGTTAGAGCCGCTCACCTCCTTTGCGATCCATGACTGTTGTTTTTTTCCCCTCTCTCTCTCTCTCTCTCTCTCTCTTATTACATTGCCGCCTCTTTAAAGGCCCACTTACAGGCTTGTCTGCACTTTTCCAGATGCTTCCGTGTAATGAAGTTGAATTTGTGGTTTTAATTGCCGTCCCCTGGGGTGGTCGATCCGACTCTCTCCACGAACGCGGACGCTGATGCGCCAGATTCACGAGCCACGGTCGGTCGAGGCGCTCCATCTCAGGGTTGTCACTGTAACCGAGGCGTCGTCGGGACGATGAGTTTAACAGCGACTGAGGATGATTTATCGACGTGCGTGTGACGGAAGGCTGTGTCAGTGCGCGAGAGAGCCAGAGATCGGGGAGCGAAGTCAGACGCTTCAGTGGCGTCGCGTCACTCATGACCACCTATCGATCACCAGACAGCTGCTGTCATTTTAATCACATTTACAAAAAAAGTTCTTGATTGATCATTACACAGAACTCTGGATTCAGCATGAACAGACTTGGAAAACTTTACGATCCAGTCTGATTACTTTGTGTAAACATTGCACCATCTGTGGTTTCTGTCACAACCTGTGCATTCTGGGAGAAATTACCGTTGCTCAACCACTGGCTGCAATATTTATGCAAATGATCAAGACTGCAGGTTGCCTTCATTTCCTTGGTAAGCCCAGATGAAACTATACATTAATACTTGAGAGCTTGAGAGCCGGTTTTGAAGGTTACAACAAGGTCGGTCAGGACGGGCGTGTGCCTGGTGTATGATACCTCAGACAACCATCAGCCAATTACTGACAGTGGCCTCCATCTTGCTGGTGACCCTGAAAGTCAGACCCTCAGTGACTTAAACTCTTCATGGCCTCCATTTACAGGAGCAGACTTCCCCTTAATGAGGTCTCATGGTTGTCCACACCAGCATGGCAGTCAGGGTGCAGGAGGCTAAGAGCATGACTTGGTCGAGGGAGGGCATAGGACATAGCCTATGTTCCTGTGGCCAGCTGGTTTGGCAGGGCTTGTTTATAGTGGGGTCCTGGTCAGAGATAAGTCAGCCCGGTAACTCACAGAGAGAGAGGGGGAGAGAGAGAGAGAGAGAGAGAGGTCTCATATATTTAATTTATAGAGATCACCAGCACCAGTCTACACAGTGTAGCTGTGGATTTCATTAGCATAGGCCAAGTATTAGAATGTGGCTTATAGCTTGCCTGTTATGCAAGGTTCTGCCGTCTCACAGCTGCATTGACTGTGTCTAAACTGACTGAATTTTGACTAGCTTGATAGATGATACTTAAAAAAGCCAATTTGGGTAGCTTGTCATTGTAGGTGTCAACATCACCTATTATGATACACAACTTTGAATATAGAGTTGCACAAATGTCTACAAATGTCTACAACTGCCAACTAATATAGTGCTCCTTTATAGTGCACTTTTTAAAGTTATACACACACACACAAACACACACACACACACACACACACACACACACACACACACACACACACACACACACACACACACACAACACACACACACACACACACACACACACACACACACACACACACACACACACACACACACAGACTGATTTAAAGCATATATAAAGGACATAAATATTATGCATCACAAGCCTAACTTAAAGTACACCTTTTGAACTTCACTCCCAGCACTAACTTAGTGCTTACAAGAGTGAAAGAAATCATGTGGGATTAGATTTACATGTATCCAGTTCAATATGAATATTTGGTGAGTTTCTCGACTTTCTTCTTCATATTAAAGAGAATCCAAATGTCTGACAGGCCTCTGTGATCTCTGCTCTGTATTGGCCCCGTGGCTGCTGCAGTGTGTGAATGCCCAGCCTTGGGCCTTAGGTCGCTGATATCAATCCATAGTTGCATAAGTAGCACCAGTCTACCTTTAAATATTTATGGTGTAAAACAGAAGTTCAGGAATCTCTCAAAACTGCCATAATCAGCTGTAAATCTCTCTCAGACTCACAGAACACTGTCTGACAAATGATAGGAAAAGTCACCCTCACTCTCGCATTAATAATTTATTGTTTACATTTCCAGGGCTGGTGATGCCTTATGAATCATCCTGGTAAAACTGCACCCTGAGAGTCTATTGTTTAAAAAAAAAAAAAAAGAAACAGGCAGAGCTTTTAGTGGCGTTGCAGTTCAATTTTATGCCCGCTCACCGAGTCGGGCCGTTATGAGCGGGGTCGGTCGGTCGGTCGGTCTGTCGGCCGGCTGTGAAGGAGACGGGTATTTATGTTGCCATCTGTGCCGTCACAGCGTGGGTCGTCTGCCCCTGCCCACGCCCACGCCAGGGTTAGCCAGGGTCGGCATCCCCCTTCCTGCTTTGACACGTCCACTGTCTGGCGTCTTTATGGAGGGTATTTAAGGTTAATACACATTCAGAATCACAATTTAAACTATAGAGTGTCCGACTGAAAGGGGAGAAGAGGAGGAGAGGAGAAAGAGAGAGAGAGAGAGGGGAGAATAAAAGAGCAAAAGACAGAGAGAGAGATTAAGAAGATCATGTAGTGTGCGGCTCTATCTGAAATGCCACAGTACACAATGATAGTAGATCTAATCACACAGTGCACCAACAAGACTAGGAGCAGATGGCGCTTGGGAGATTTATTTGCTTGTGTGTCATCACATTTGATTCCCTTGCAATTCAGGGTTGTTTGGGTGGGAGTCTTTTGGAGGAGCCGTCTTAGGATCAATGCAGCTATATCTGGAAAAGGTTTGGCCAGCGAGGGAGAGAGGGGGAATGAACGTCTAATTGAAAAGTGGGAATTAGCTGCTGATCCTCCTCTCTCTCTCTCTCTCTCCCTCCCTCTCTCTTTCTCTCTCTTTCTTTGTCTCTCTCTTTCTCCCACTCATTCTTTCTGTCTGTTGTTCTGACAGAGCTATCCATCACATCCCCCTTTGCCTCCTTGCTCACCCCTCTGCACTATACACCTCCTTGGAGAGAGAGGGAGAGAGAGAGAGAGAGAGAGAGAGAGAGAGAGAGAGAGAGAGAGAGAGAGAGAGAAGCCTCATTTATATTCCCCTGTTTTTTGGAGTGGTAATGTTTAAATTCTCACTCGCACTCGCAAACATGCACAGATAGACGCCCCTCTGCCAGCGATAATATTCTCATTTTCAGTGTGGTATACACACACACAAATACACAAGCACACACACACATTCACACACCCACACACACACACTTTTGTTACTGATAACACTCTCATTTACGCTCGTATGCAGAAAAGGCCCTCTTGTCGTCTGCTGCAGAAGGAGCTTAAGTCTATGAGGGGCAGAGGCCACAGATGTGTTTGACATCAAAAGCCACTGAAAGACTCGTCTCAAGGACTTGTTTTCCCACTTGCATAAGCATCTTTATATTTCAATAGCACATTGCTTTGATCCCTCAAAGGCAGCGCCACGCAATCCTATGTGTATAAAAATGACTCTATGATGAGGTATTTAAGGACCCTCCTTGAAGCTTGGCTCATTCAGACTTTGGTGCACATTTCACGGACAGCCAGTCTTACAGTAGCAGGCCCCCAATGCGGCATCATTGGGAATGGAGATACCAAGGTTAACAAGGCAGAAAGGAAGAAAGGGGTTTTCTTTTAAGCTCCACTCCTATACGTACAGTAGTTCCGTTATTCAGATAGCAACAGCACTCATTGATTTGACATCGATCCCCCCCTCCACCTCTGTCTCACTGTATCCCCTCCTCCATATCTCTCTCTCTCTCTCTGTCTCTCTCTGTACATTTGTCTTCCATTAGCTCATCTTTCTCTCTGTCTCTCTTTCTCATCTCATCTCCTCTCTGTCAATTGTCAGACCGCCTTCCCGACTCCGCTGCTGCTTGTCAGTTCGCTTTAGTCCAAACACGCATCTGGCAAGCGCTTCCTCATCTGCTGGCACGGGCCAGGAATGAAAAAAAGGCGTACCTTCACCAAATGCATGCATCGTTAGCGAGTCTAATTGGGCTCTGTGTAATTATGCTAGTGCTAGCTTGCACCCTCCCTCCCTCCCTCCCTCCCTTCTCTGCCAGCCTCCCTGCTGAGGGGCTGCCTGGCACCCAGAGGCCCAGGCCTGTGACTCTGATGTCAGGGCCCTGCCAAGCGTGAAGCCCCTGACCTTGAGCTCCGCGCAGCAGGAAAGCTCTATGTCTATGTCTGTGTGTGTGTGTGTGGCTACAGAGTGTGGAGCGCATGGCGGTGATGCTAACACAGATGGATAGCTCTGGTTAAGGTCCGGAAATGGAGAACAAGGTGCTCATCCAACCTTCTTCCTCCCTTTCCAATCCTCTCTCTCTCTCTCTCTCTCTCTCTCTCTCTCTCTCTCTCTCTCTCTCTCTCTCTCTCTCCCCATCTCTCTCCCTCCATCTCCATCTCCCCATTTCTCGCTTCATCTCTGTCTCCATGTCTCTGTCCCCATCCCTCCTGCTGGCTGTATGCTAGATGACTTTGAAGTGTGCTGTTTGATTAAGGAGCTAATTATTTAGAAGAAGCTGGATTGTTGGAGATACAGAAGGCCGCCAGGGGGAAAGAGGACTGATGGAACAGAGAGAGGAAGAGAAAAAGCCATACAGTCAATGATGTATTGGTTGGGATTGTATGTATTTGGCATGTGTGTGTGTGTGTGTGTGTGTGTGTGTGTGTGTGTGTGCGTGTGTGTGTGTGTGTGTGTGTGAGAAAGAGAGAGCAGTTGTGAAAGAGTGTCTGGACATCTTTGAGTGAGTATATGGGGCGTGATAAATCACACCTTTGCTTCTTCAGGTAAAAAATCGGACTCTTAAAAGCAAGTCAATAAATCTGCCCTCTTCTCCATCTTTCTCCTGTATGTGTGTGTGTGTGTGTGTGTGTGTGTGTGTGTGTGTGTGTGTGTGTGTGTGTGTGTGTGTGTGTGTGTGAGTGTGTGTGTGTGTGTGTGTGTGTGTGTGTGTGTGCGCGTGTGCTATGGAAACCTGAGTGCGTAGAGTGGAGCTGTGCAGGGCTCTTTGTTGAATTGAAAAGTGTGATTTTGGTGAATTGGTTGTCAGGTTTCAGTGATGTCATCAGAGCAACAAGGCTGAATCTGAATGCTGGCCACAATTCCTGACAGCAGCAGCAGTCGAAACGTGATTTTGTTTATTTTTCCTCTTGGTTCACGTAGCAATTCACATGAGGTTCCTCCAGGGTCTCCGGTACTAATGAGGTACCCTGGGCCCGTTAGAGTGAATAGTTCATTATGTCAGGCAGGCAGTGATGATGAGGGCATTGTTATACATCACTGGAGTCATTTCCTCACAAACATGTTGTCCTCTCCTGGGCTGCAGGGGCCATATCATGACGTGCCATGAAAATTGTGATTGTGTGTCATATTCATTCATTTTTAATCTCTCTCTCCATGTCTCTTTATCCCTCCATCTCTGTTTTTCCTTCCTGTCTTCCTCTCTCTCTCTCTCTCTCTCTCTCTCTCTCTTAATCCCCCGTTTCTGTTCTTTGTTCCTGTCTTCCTCTCTCTCTCTCTCTCTCTCTCTCTCTCTCTCTCTCTCTCTTCATCCCTCTATCTCTGTTTTTCCTTCCTGTCTTCATCCCTCCCTCTCTCTCTCTCTCTCTCTCTCTCTCTCCATCCCTCCATCTCTGTTCATCCATCCATCACTCCATCCCTCCCTCCCTCCCTCCCTCCCTCCACCTGTAGCCGGGCTTCTATAAGGGTGTGGCTGGTTCTCAGGTGACCCTGTCCAGTCTGGTGAACCAGAGCAGGGCCATGCTAGAGGAGCAGGCTCGCCACCTGCTGACCGAGCCCGAGAGGCAGACCATGGGCTACTACTTGGAGGAGTACCGGGACGGACACATAGGAGTGGAGCAGCTGGTCATGGCCTTGTTTGAACTGCTCAACACCCATGCCAAGGTGTGTGTGTGTGTGTGTGTGTGTGTGTGTGTGTGTGTGTGTGTGTGTGTGTGTGTGTGTGAGGAGGTGTGAAGGTAAGGTGTGAGGCTGTGAGAGTTTTTTATTTACTGAGAGAATTCTGTGTGAAGGTTTGTGTAGGTGCCAGTGTAGGGGTGTGTGTGTGTATGTGTGTGAGTGTGTGTGTGTGTGTGTGTGTGTGTGTGTGTGTGTGTGTGTGTGTGTGTGTGTGTGTGTGTGTGTGTGTGTGTGTGTATGAGCGAGCAAGCACTTGTGTGGTTGAGTGTGTATAAAGTTTTTAGCTCTTATCTGGTTGTAGCCATGAGGATTCAGAGATCGTAGATAAGAAGGACCAGCCATCTTTATGCCCCTCATCATTTAGATGGCAAGATTTTGTGTGAGGCCTTGTGAAATTTATGCTTGGCTCTTTTGTGGGTCCCACAATCGTTCTTCTTCTTGCTGCTTTTGAGGTACACTCTCTCTCTCCCTCTATTTCTCTCTCTCTCTCTCTCTCTCTCTCTCTCTCTCTCTCTCTCTCTCTCTCTCTCTCTCTGTTGATGTAGAGCCAGGTGAAGCTCATATAAATTTTTGATTTAGTGAAAGCATTAGAAGCGTAGAAAGATTAAAAAGGCTCAGGCCAGGCTGCCAAGTTCCCTCCTCTCTCAAGCCTTCTACTGCTGCTGCTGCTGCTGCTGAACTTTATGGACGCTGCAGAAGACTTATGGCAAACACTCTTTCTTCAATATCCTCATGCTCCAAACACACTTCTCAGCAAAGGAGTGTTTTCCGTCTTGTCCGGTGTGTTCCGTCTGTGTGCACGGACTGTAGCCTACACACAACCCTCACTCTACAAATGGCTTTGTAATAAAAACATAAGGACCCCGACGACTGGCCTATTTCCATCTATTTCAGACTGTTGACACTTTGAAGTGGTCTTGCTGGAGGTCACTCTCTAGGTAATGAAGATATTCTCACATCTCTTATCTTAGTTCTCGCTGCTGTCGGAGGTGCGAGGCCTGGTGTCGCCCCAGGACTTGGAGCGGTTCGATGGGATGGTGCTGCGCCGCGAGATCGACGCCTTGAAGGCCCGACAGGGTGGGTCTGGAGCCGCTGCCCTCCACCCAGACTCGTACTCCATGGTGTCTTATCCAGACACGTTGGCCTCGTCCTCAGCCAGCTACATGACCAACACCACACTCAGCTCAGCAAGGGTGAGACACACACACATCTACACACACACACACACTCACTCACACACACACACACACACACACACACACACACACACACACACACACACACACACACACAGGAAGACATCAACTATAAGTATTGGCCTCCTCCTCAGCCAGCTACATGACCAACACCACACTCAGTTCAGCAAGGGTGAGACACACACACACACACACTTACACATATATTTACACACACACACACACACACACACACACACACACACACACACACACACACATAGACAGTAAGTATCAATAAAATATGGTAAGACACAGCTTAGACATGCATGCAACACACCAGTATCCTAGCCTCTTCTTGATTCAAATCACTACTAATAGATGATGCATGCCTATTGACAGTTACCGATATAGCCCCCATGTATGGGACTATTGATGTGTAGTATGTGTCTGTAATGTGGCTAACTTACCAAGATGAAACAAAATTCTTTGATTTATCCACAGTAATGATTCTTTGCTATAACAACCAGTTACAATAAATGATACCAGAGATGGTACCACAGTTCTCGTGCAGGGGGAAAAGAAACATCCAAAACTGTG
>JAODXP020000008.1:19194585-19294585 GCA_027497455.2 Sardinella longiceps | reverse complement strand
ACCCCCCCTTTTCCTCATAGGATGAGGTGCAGTCCAGATCGGACTCCCCCCCTTCCTTCAAACCCCCCCCTCCCCCAGGGGTGCAGAGACGGCCCAGTAGGAGGGAGATGGCTGCCAAGCGGCCCTCCTCCGAGTCCTCCAACTCGGGTCTGTACTTCACCGCCCCTCCTTCTTCCTCCTCCTCCACCTCGTCTATCCTGTCCACCCATCATCGTGCGACCACCAAAGATCACAGGCGCCCACCCCAGCACAAGTCCACCTCAGCAACCTACGCAACCATCTCCACAGACCACCCCAAAAAAGGGGGGGTCCCGACCACCCAGCTGTCCATGGTCAATCAACACAACATCGGCCCTTTCCCGCGCGTCCAATCCCCTAGTCGAAACAAGCCGGCGGCAGCGGCACCACTATCGTCCCACCACCACCACCACACACACAAGCACCAACACCAAAACCAACACCACCCTCCGCCACCTCCTCCTCCTCCGCCGCCGGCTCCCCCGCTACCGGCTCCCCCTCTACCGCCCCCTACTGTTGCCCCGTCTTCCTCCGTGACGCCCCCATCACCCCCACCCCTGCCCGCTCCCTCTGCCCCTCCGCCCTCGTCCTCCCCAGACAAGGCCTCCCCCTCCCCCTCCTCCCCCGCCAGCAACCAGCACTTTGTCATGGTGGAGGTGCACCGGCCCAACGGCGAGCCAGATGTCAACGAGGTGCGACCGCTGCCACAAGCTCGAGGTGAGGACTGCGTCTGTAACGACTCATAAAGCCACAACTGCCAACAGCTCCATCTAATCCATTTCATTTGATTTCTGTAGAGGCTGATGCATAGGTGCAGTTTTTAGTCACGGCAGACTAGAAATATATTATTTCTCTGCTCTATAAATCCTCTAATTCCTTTCTAGAAAGCTTGTGCTCGCCAGTCAAAGAAAGACGTCAGAGAGTGAGAAAGCAGAACCGCTGAGCGATTGCCGTGGATATACAAGGCCCTCCTTTACACGGCTGACAGAAACTATCACAGCAGTTTTCTGATAATCTCTTTCCAATGCAAAAACAAGCAGCCATCAAACAGTTCAGAGCAATTAATCCTCCATTTTGTTCCGCCATCGATTGGCTGTACATGCCAGTGAGCCTCAGTGAGCCAAGCCTGCTGACTCTGCCCATCGAATAGGCCCAAACTTCAGCAGTAACATTGACACAGGCATTCCGTTATTTAGCCCTCGCTCCACTGGAGGGTGACTCACGGCCAAGATGGGCGCAGAGAGAGAGAGAGAGATGAGGACCGCAATAGGAAATCTTATCTAATCTTATCGGAGAGTTGTTAAGACTCGAGCAGAAGTATTGGTAAGGCTCCTTCTCTCAGACAAGGACTGAGTCAGTGAAGCATGTAGGGCAGTTATCATCCAATCAGTTTGTGACTCACACATAGATGATCAACCTCTGGCAGGCATGAGAAGAGAAGCATGAATCACTTCGGTTTCTGGAAAGTATGTGTTAATGTATGAGATATACAGTAATTAGAATATTGTACAATATGAACAATAATAAAAAGTTGTTATCGTAAAACATGAGGTGACTGGAGGCCTGGATTGGCATTGACTAAACCTTCCAGCCTTGACCACCTCGTCTTCTTGGGTTTAAATCTCAAGTGTTATTTACACCAGAGGAGGAGGGGAGGGGAGGGGAGGGGGGGTTGTTGTATCGTGTTTGCAGCTCCCCACCTTCACGTCCACCTCTTTTATTTCCCCTCATTGGAGACATTTTATCACATTTACTGCCGTGGTTTTCATCACGCCGCTCCTCTACTGTGGGGGACACTAAAGGCTGTCTAATCGTGCTCTTAATCATCCTGATCTCTTTGCTCCTGCTCTGGCCATCGCTGGGAGAATCAGGACTCTTATTCGTTTTTTTTCTCGCCTTTTATTAGCCCACGTACGACGATTCTCTCGCTTCCTCATGGCGAGTCACCAGTGGCTCTGCCCTGCATGCTGCTGCTGTAGTGTATGGGCTGGCTGTAAGGCCAGCTGAAGCGACAGGCTCTCAGTAGTCACATAAAAGCTCCAAGTCCGAATGTGTTTGGCCGGAGGGAGTCATTAACACCTAATAAACTCAGCATTAGTCTCAGGCAGTTAGTCAGAAAATTACATTTGTCTCTCTGAGAGGGAGAGTTCATCCATGCAACAGCACTGTAGATTGTTGTGTGGAAGTGGAGATTACATGTACTGTAGGTGTGTGTGTGTGTGTGTGTGTGTGTGTGTGTGTGTGTGTGTGTGTGTGTGTGTGTGTGTGTGTGTGAAGGTACTGTTTGTGTGGCTAAATGCATTTGTATGCATAGAAAATGAGATATAATGCACATCGTAATTGCAGTTGTTTGATAATTTGACTACATTTTCAAGGAGTCTTGTCTTGTGTTTTTGACACCTGATTCATCATCCATTTGTCGCTCGCAGGTGCTACTCTCTCACAGCTGTCAGACAGCGGTCAGACTTTGAGCGAGGACAGCGGCGTGGACATCGCCGAGTCGGGACGCCTCAGCAAGGAGAGCAGCCCCCGCCCCGCCCGGACGCGCGCCCCCAGGGACGGCACGGGGGGTGCAGGGGAGGCCCCCACGAAACCGGTGAGAACGAGGGACGAAAGAGCCCAGGGAGAGAGATAAAGTGTTCTTAGGGCAAAAAGTGAAGGATGATGATTATCCTTGAGGAAGAAATACTGTATGTGTGTGTGTGTGTGTGTGTGTGTGTGTGTGTGTGTGTGTGTGTGTGTGTGTGTGTGTGTGTGTGAGTCTGCTCTCCGTGAGGATGAACCACAGTTTGATCTTGATAATCTGGGGGTCTGGACTGAGCATAAATCTGCTCTCTGATGGCCGTGGCCTGACTTAATTTTGATTTGTTTGGATTGGATTTTCCCTTCTCTGCTTTGTTTGCTCATTCATTTCTTTTCTGCTCCACCTCCACCCCATCCTATTCCCTCGTTCTTTGTGAGTTGGCACTCCACCACCTGAGTTGGTTTCTCATTCGTCAATCACCCCTCCATCCCATCTCTCACACTGCACAACACACTCCTCCTCAGACACACACTCTGGCCTTCCTGAGACAGCCTATACATCTAAACACACACACACACACACAAACACACACATATATATGTGTAGTAAAGCAAAAAGCTTGGTTATCAGTGTTGTATGTCATGTATTTGTTAGTTTGACAAAATGGCTCACTGAAGGATGGCGGTGGTGTCTCTTTCATGAGTGCTGTGACTGCCAATAACTCCTGCATTTCTCCTCTGTCTGTCTGTCTGTCTCTGTCTCTTTCTCACTCTGTCCTTTTCTGCTGACAGCCAGGCCTTCTGGAGCCCACGTCCACCCTGGTCAGGGTGGCCAAGTCTGCCAGCACGTTGGGCATTGCCATAGAGGGGGGCGCCAACACACGACAGCCTCTGCCACGCATTGTCACTATCCAGGTGAGTGTCAATTATGAATCATGGTTGCATTTTATTGTATTATCTAACAGAATGTTCTTCTCAAGCCCTTCTTTGTCACTGTCACCACTAAGATTTTCAGACCACTATGGCAACTGAATGCTACGTAAGTTTGTAAGCTAATGTTAAGCTAATAAGCTCTGTTCTTTTGGTTCTGAATGAAATTTTGGCAGCAGCATTGTGAACAGGATAGCTGTTTAATGGTTGTTTTGGGAATCAAATTATTTGTTTATACTAAACATTGACATTGTATATTGTCAATTGGTATAATATATAACGGATGAGGGAAGCAGATGTGTTTCATTAGTATGAATTACATATAAAGTCCACCAGTGTCCACACCAGACACATTTTGTTTGCATATATTTTGCCCACAAATAGTCAACCAACATTTTTTTAATTTTTTGTGTGTGGTGCGTCTGCCAGTGGTCACAAAAACACACCAGTCTTCTTAATGAGATTAGAATCAATTATGGACTGCTTGTGAAAGTCCTAACTATTTAACCAAGCTCTGTAGTAAACGTTTTGTAACGTTACGTCGTCTTGAAAACGCCACTGTTTCCTACTTCAGGGGTGAATTCAACAGTCGTAACGTTTTGTAACGTAACGTAACAGTTCCCATTCATCCCTATGGGTGACGTAGTAAACGTTTTGTAACTTTACGTTGTCTTGAAAACGCCACAGCTGTCGTGATAAAGGCCTACAGAGCTTAATTTGATAGGATAGTAGAGAGAGTGACAGGAAATGAGCAATATGTAAACTGGAGACAGCCACTAAGTCCCACCCTCCATAGAACTGAATGGCCAAGGCTAGACTAGTAAATAATGCGAATTGATAGTCAACGCCATTATGAACGCTGGAGCTATGAACCACGGCTTTGCCCATGCTGCCCATGCGCTAAGTTCCAAAGCTGAAAATGACGCATGGACTCAAGTTGAAACTCTTTGCAAAAACAGTAATTCTTCAGTCCAGACCGTGGTGATAATGCACCTAATTTGTTTACCATACAAAACGAAAAAGGTTTGTCGAGACGTTTTATAGCATGCATGACAATACACGTTTTTTTTCATAAGCTCCTCAAGAAATAAGCAAAGAGTAACCAAAGATCATGGAATATTGCTTTTACTCTCCCACGGGTAACATTTAGCTGTAGGTGTCGGACATGTAGCCACCCCCAATTTCTATGTGCATGTGCTCGTGCCCAACATGACTCTTGTGCATGTGCTGCCTGGGGTTCACAGGTGGACGCATATTTGAAAATGGCGATGCTAACGTGCTCCGCTAATCTGCACGCTCTGCCCCTGGGTAGGCCAAGGATCAGAAATAATGATGAACCGGTCGGGTTACAGTTCAACGCATAGCCCATAGCCATGCCCCCCCCCCCCCAAAAAACTCTGAACAAATAGCGATAAAACAGTCTTTTCATCCAGCGTTCTCTTTTTAAAGAGCAGCTAAATGGGTGCTTGTTTTGGTGACATTTGGAAGTTCCTAGATAGCGGAAAGCCATTACTTGTTTCCTGCACCAGTCCTAAAATTCATGTCAGGACAACACGGGAATGATTTAAGACTAGGGATGATTGTTTTATCTTCACTGTTTTGGGGAGTTTGTCAGCTTGTCAACCAAAATAATCTGGGGATGATTGATGTCGCTGTTAATGATTTTAGAGATAAGTCCCACACAACTATAAAGTCTTTGTTTATAGAGGTCATGGTGGATCTGAGGCTTAGTTTTGCTCCCTTTGCATTCAGATTTTCTCTCCTCTTTTTGGTGCTGTGTTCAGCTTTGCTGTCTTTTTTCAGGGCCCTCATCAATTGTCTATCAAAAGATTACAGTCAGAAAGTACACCACAAAGTGAAGGCATAGAACATAATTGTGATGGAGCATTTTTGTAGACCATCAAAGCAAGCAATCATATTTTCTCTTGTGTATTGTGAGGACAAGTTGAATTAATTCTCAGTTCAACATTCCTTTTTGATTGCCTTTGTTTAATTTACTATACTGTAGGTAATATGAACTTGATGCCAAATCAAGTCTATACAGAAATAGTCATTACAGTCATGACAATTACCGGTAAATGAAAGGCATTTGTGTGCGTTTACTGGTGTGTGAGTATGTGGGTCAGGTTTGTGTAAATGAGTGTGCGTACTGTATGTGCATGAGCACGTGTGTGAGTCTGTGTATGACGAATGGATTGGAAGCCCAGTGATTTGACAGACTAATGAAAAATAGAATGAAAATGATTAGAGCTGGTGCGGCTGCAAATCAGCCTCACAAGAATAAAGACTGGCACTTAGCGAGAAAGGAGATGGGGGGGAAGGCAGAATGGGACACGAGTAAAAGACAAGAGAGATAGAAAGAGAGAGATGTCCTGTAACAAGGAAGAACAACTGGAAATGGTGAGAGAAGAAAGAGAGAGGAAGAGAAAGAGAGAAAGAGAGGGATGCAGAGGAAGGAGAGCAAGTATAGAGGAGTGGACAGGCATGAGTGGGTTTTAATTCCACTGTCGGTGCCCCCCTCCCCCCAACCTCCTCCACCTCCTTCTGACAGGAGAATTAAATACCTCCCCTCATCTGTAATGGAAATCCAACAACAAAGTGCCGCCATAGCAGGTGATAGAACCCAGCTCTCTCTTTTTTTTTGTAGTTGTTGTTTTCCCCCACGGACGTTTTTATCTCTTTATTTATTTATCAGTCTTCTGGCTTTCCGCATTTGGAAGCTGTAGATGACGCTGGAGGGGAATTAGGAATGCAAGCTAGTGAGTGAGTTCTCTGTATGCTACTATATGCTGTTGGCATCATTGATTCTAGTGTTTCAAAGAGCCTCAGGGCTTGGCTGGTGTTGCTGCATAATGGTGAAGAACAGCTCGCAGACTTCTAATGGAGCTGGGTGATGAAACATTGCATTTGGGAGGCTCTTCAAGAGAGGTCATATCATCAAGATTGACAGTCAGACCACATTCTGTCTGACAGAAAGGATAAGTAAGGGAATTAAGTGAGTCAAACAAAAATGTTTTGTCAGCACTTAAATAGTCAAATACTTACATGGACCTTGAAAATAATAGATAATATTTCAATATTTATATCTTGGTGGATGGTACCTTTAATTTGGCCGATGGAAGAATAAATTGTTTTATAATTTGGTCAGTGGAAAATTTTAAAGGTCATCTGACATTTTTCCACACCTCTTTAAACCGATCAAAACCAGGTATAGTGGGAGCTGTCTCTCTCGCTAATTCTCTGATGCTAATTCAGTTTTCCACAGGCTGATCTGAATTCAGCGGATGGCTCTACAACCGCGGGAGCTGAATATATTGACCGGCCCTGTAGACTGACTTTTAATGGGGCCTGGAGAGCATGTTGCGCCGGGGATAGGCCTCCCTCTTCCACCCGAGACGAGCTATAGCGTCATGCTGGGACTGGAGGTGAAAGACTGTGTCCTCCAAGCTTTGGTTGCGCTCTTTGAACACTGTTTGATATTTATGAAATAGATTCAAGAGCGTGGTTATAATCTACCGTTGCCAGCCGCAGGGCGACATTCCCTAAGCCGTGTTTGTCCAGCGAAATAGAGGAAAATGAATGGACTTGTCGCTCGCAAGGCTAAGCGAGAATATTTATAGTATTCTTCAATCAGTTAGATGGTGGTTATGGATAGCTATTTAAATGTGTGTGTATGTGTGTGTGTGTTGTTTGAAATAAGACCCAATGAGTGAGAAGAGAAGGAACTATTCAAGCAAATGGACTTTGCAGAGTGGGATGGAAGGCCTTTAGTCGTATGAGATGATGAACAGCTGAAATGATGTTTGCTGAGGAAATGCTTGGATGCCAGAGTCCACTTAGGCCTCCGCGAGGAAAAACATTAGTCTGTGTGTGTGGGAGGGGGAGTTGGATGAGACGGAAGACAGCACTAAAGCAGTGATTGCAATCAGCCCTGAAATAGCAGAGCCTTGTCTTATTATCTTTTGTTTATAATCATGTGTCACTATGCGATTGGTTGTGGTTTTGTCCTCAGCATAAAGCATAACAAGCATAAACAAGACACAGATGATGGTGAACAAGATGTAGGCAGGTTTACTGTCACACTGGTCATGTTAATTATAGGTGCATCGTTATAAAGTAGCAATTAGGTTTGGTGTTTGTTAGTTCAGTTGGACCCAAGCTGTCCTAAACTCAAAAATTCTTGATGCTTGAAGGCTTGATAAAAATATGAGATAGAGATGGTACATACAAATTTCATTATTTTTTCCCCCTCTCACCTGGCCTCTTGCTGCTCTCTCAAAAGAGCCTGTATGCAAATTTCAAATGAACCCTGTGAAACCAAATCTGTTAATTTGTGATATGAACCTGAAAAATTATTGGACAGTTGCTCATTGTCTCGAGTGTGAAAGTCTGTTCCTGTAAAACATCACCGCATAACAACAACTGTGTAGGGGACAATAAATCAACATTCTTTTTGTTTTCTCTTGCTTTGTTTTCCTCCATTTCTCTCTCTCTCACACACACACACACACACACACACACACTTGGTTCCCCATTCCCCCTGCCTGCCCTTGTCCGGGTGAGTGAGCCCCTTTGGTGGGGGTTAATAAAAGGTCTAATAGGGTAGGCTGGCCCGTGTCCTCTGCCTCCATCTAACTGACTGTAATAACCCAGTGCTGGGATGGCAGGGAATACGACGTGGGGAGTGGGAACCAGGGCAGATCCACAGGTCATTAGAGGCTGTAATGATAGTCTGTATCCATCACACCCTCTCTCTCTGTGTCTTGTCTTTCTTTTACCCTTCACACTCTCTCTCTCTTTCTATCTCTTCCTTGTTCTCTTTGGGTTTTCCAGTCATTCATTCTTCCCCTCACCCCACTTTCATTTTCTTTCTTTTTTTTTTCTTTTTTTTTAGATTAAATGTACTCTACCTTTTCTGTAATAACTTCCTGTCATATGTTTTTCTCCTCTCTCTGTTGCCCGTCGTCAGAGGGGCGGTTCGGCTCACAACTGTGGTCAGCTGAAGGTGGGCCAGGTGATCCTGGAGGTGAACGGCGTGTCGCTTCGGGGCCGGGAGCACAGAGAAGCTGCGCGCATCATCGCCGAGGCCTTCAAGACCAAAGACAGAGACCACGTGGACTTCCTGGTCACAGAGTTCAACGTGGCACTTTAGGAGTCATGCACAGGCCTCACCCAAATCTTCACCCCACATCCAGAAGGTCGAAGGTGGTGAGAGGTGATCACTGACCTCAAAAGAAGTCCTTCTTTTGAGGTCAGTGGAGGTGATGGAATGAGGACGAAATGGAACAGTGATGGACTTCCTGTTTTAAGGTAGAGTTCTCTCCTTTCCACATCCTCTATGACACCATTTGGGAAGTTCTACAAGGAACTAGAAAGCGGAAAGGATTGGGAGACTGGAAGTTTTCTGACTCCAGGACTGTTGGACTACATGGATATAGCTGCTTACCTGTGTGTACTGGCACTTATTTGGACTTTGTGGAAAATTCACTCAGTAGTTGAACACAGTTCCAAATATGAAGAGCAGGGATTAAGGAAAACATCTGCTTTTTGATTTGCAGTAAGCTTCTTATCGCTGACGTCACCACAACATCCCTTGGACTTGAAGCTGATCACCCCCCCCCACACACACACACACACACACACACTGTGCAAACTAGTGCAATGAACTTTATGTTAACCTTATAGCCACCTTTGCTCCAATCCCTGGTGTTTCGACTGAAAATTTTTTTTTTTTTTTCAAAATGGTTTTAATATAAAAATTTAATATGATAAATAGATCTAAATTCAAAATGATGCAATGAGGATACAGAGGAGATGTTTTAGGCACAGCTGAATAATTGTCTTGAAACACACTGAAGGAGAATTGAGAGACTATAATGAAAAAAGGGGTTATTTTAGGGTGATATTGCATAGAAGAACAAATCCCAGTTTTCCACTCCAGTGTCCCCCTGCAGGGTACAGGGAAGCCTCCTCTGCTGTAATTGCCTTTTTGTCCCTCTCTCTCTCTCTCTCTCTCTCTCTCTCTCTCTCTCTCTCTCTCTCTCTCTCTCCCCTCTCCCTCCGTGTTGTTGGTTAGCCCCTTTCACTATGTGCTACACTGCAGTAGGCTGCATCATTTGGTAATTACATTTAAACACTGGTAATTATGTGTTTGGAAGGGGAGGAAAGAGCCAGGGAAAGATAAAAGAGAGGGAAGATAGAGGAGAAACGGAGGATAGGAGAGGGGGTAGGGGAGTGGGAAAATGGAAAGAGAGCAAAAGAAAGATAGTGAAGCGTCACCAAGATGAGAAAGAGACTGTGTGAAGGGAACTCTGCATCAGGACAGATACAGCCAAAGAGGAGCTCACTGTGTCTGCACTCCCTCTGTCCCTACACACACACACACACACACACACACACACACACACACACACACACACACACACACACACACACACTCATCACCCACCACCCCCCCTGCCTTAGCTTCCGCTATATCTGTATGGAATATGGAGAGGCACTTTATCCAATGATGTTATGTGAATCAGGAACAAAGCATGGCAATCAGGCAGGGACGAGTGTGAGGGGACGGGGAGGAGGGGAAGAGAGCGCTCAGTGGAACTAATGAAAAGTTGTGAAGTGAGTGTGACTCCTGCGGGAGCTTTGCTGAGGAAAGAAGAAAGGATGACATAGAGAAAGCGAGAGAAGAGAGGGAGGGAGAGAGAAAGAAAGAGGGAGAATGAAATATGCCATCCGCTGATATGTCACTCATGACTGTTGCATAAGAATGGGATGGACCTGGATCTGAAGAATCCCTCTGTGTGCGGGCATGTGTGTGTGTGTGTGTGCATGTGTGTGTGTGTGTGTGTGGGCGTGTCTGCAAAGAAGTGTGGTGAGCAACAGCTACAGAGGAGTACTCCAGTAGGATCAATCACACATAGGACATGTGTGTGTGTGTGTGTGTGTGTGTGTGTGTGTGGGTGGGTGGGACAGATTAAAAAAAGGGGGAAAGGTAGAATTAATTGCATTCTTGAATGCATAACACGAGGAAGAGCTTACAATTTACAACGGGTGTGTCTTTGAAGTAATCAGGAATGCTATATAATGCTTTATGTATCCAGAGAGGATGGTCCAGGTGACTGCATCTGTGCTGTTGCCAGGAGCAGAGCAGCCATCTTGAGATTCACTTTATCCCTCTACACCACCATTTTGTGCAAACATTGTGTATTTTTAATGTAAAATTTATATTTTTTATTTACATTGAGAATTATTGTCTATTGAAATAATATCTATATATGAAACTGATTCAAGAACATGGAGTAGTTAATTGATTAATATATTTTCACCATGTTAGAATATGGCTGACTGATTAGATACTTATACAGATTTTATTAAGCATTCAGCACAGTTGAAATCTGTGTGGTGAGAGACTTCAGCTTAGTTTTAGTAATTTAGTGGTGCAGTCCAGTCCAATGACAGAATTCCCTCTCTCTCACTTGACCCCCACCTCCCATTTTTGCCCTAGGCTAAATTTGCATTAGAGGCAGCCTTGTCTCTTTCTCCATTCCTCCTGTATCGTTTCCTGCTATGGGTTATTTACTATGTTCAAATCCTCTTTGGTATCTAAAGACTTAATTCCACTTGCCGTGACTACGGCGACTGTTTCTGTCTCTGTTCTATGTTAGCGCATCATTACAGTGTTCTCCATAGACATGCTATAGAAAAGCTGACCTGAAGACAACTCTGCTTTTTTTTTAAATAGACATGTTGATGAATCCAAATTGTTAATAACTTGTCAAGAAATATATAGGCTCATATTTGACAAAGGGGAGTACATAATGCAATTCATAATTATGACATTTTTATTTTATGATGTGTTATCTTTTCTTACAGTGTTAGAGTAATGTTGAAATTATTCATCACACCACGGAAGTTGAATCCAAAACACTAGTCATGTATCCACTCTCCTCCATGACATCCCTGACACAATGACTTACTTATAATAACCTGAGTGTTAGTTCACTTATGAAGAGCCCATGTTCCCTTTCCAAGTGCTTAAAATACTTTTTTTAAATACCACTGTGCTTTTTACAGAAAAAAAGTGCTGTAAACTAGCTTAAGTGTCTGAGCCCCAAATGTCTAAGCTGATCCAAGTCACACACATACAGTGCACCCACTGCTAAGTGCCCACTAGAACATGATCATTATTATAAGCACTATGACAAATTTCATACACCGTTGAGAAGTCTAAATATCTGACACTGTTCTGCATAAATGCATAATGATTCAGTGTTTGGACCCATGTTTGAAAGTGACAGTAGATTGACTGGTCAAACCTTGTCTTCCATGTAGTGCGTCAAACACAACATAACCCTACCTTCAAGCCCCATTGCTTCCAAAGCTTCTTAAAGACATTTTTTTAATATATAAAATGTAGTAACCCATGACTCTTTCTTTTCACCCACTCAATGTATGTGCCTGGTCAGGTATAGCTGCACACACAGCAATGCATTCTCCCATCCTATCCCCCCAGTTCATTCTGCCTTCCGTCTGCCTGCCTACAGTACCTGTCTACTTGCCTGCCTCTTGTACAGTTTGATGATGAGGAGCATTGTACACAGCCATGCTATTTATACTAAAGTGTGTTTAATTTTCCAATAAAGAATAACTGCACAAGAAAATCTGCTGAGAAAGCTCTGTTTTGCCACTACATTTTATTTATAGGGGTGTAGGTGTGGGTGTGTGCACGCACGTGTTCACACACACTCTGTGTGTAGCCCATTATCATGTGGTGGTGGTATAAAATATTATGAGCCATGCACATTCCATTCCAGGGTAAATACACTTGGTAATGGCCCATTCAATGCACACTATGATTTATTTGGGTCCCCTGAGACATGGAGCACCTAGGCCTAAGTCATCGCTTTTAAAGAACACAGTAGAGATAACTCACTATTCTTCGTTAGTCATAGTAAGGGCTAATTTCATGGGTCACTATTTCACATTGACAGGATAAAGTTCTCATAATAGGCTGTATTATTAAAGATGAATTAAACAGATGTGAAGAAAACGCTCTGTTTTTTTGTCATCGCTTTGGGAGCTATTAAGAAATTTGATACAACCCACTTTTTTTCTGTGGTGACAGTCCTGAAATGATAATGATATGCAGTAAATTAAAATGTTATTTTCAGTCCCACTGACTTCACTGACTAGCCAATACACTCTTCTTCCACATAGCAATGATTGTCCATTTCCCTTCACTTGAAATGTATCATAATGCTTATAAAACTATTTGTACACACACAGTGAACCACATCTCAAGGAAGTTCAAGCTTCATCATTTAATTCCATTAAATAATTGATTGTTGAGGACGAGATTGTACTCACCCAGAATGCACAGAAAAAATGAACGCTTTGGCCTACACCAAAATGAAGACTGGATTTGTTTTCAGTTACAAAGCACTGAGTGTTTAATGTTTGTTTTTAATTCTTCCGTCCTTCCAGTTACCAGCTACATCAGAAGAACTGATGCCGTTCTGACTGCTGAGTGCCTCCAACGACATCCTTCTCTGTGATATCCTCTGGTATCCTGCTCCACGGATCTATTAATGATCAGCTTGTGGTTAATAATATGATGACCATAAATTAACCTGATAAATCAATAATTTCTTACTTACCCAGTGAGTAAGTGAAAAATAAGGAAAAGTAAAACATTGAAATCGCAACAATCAATAGCTGCCTCTTTCCAAAGTACACTGGGCTGTTTCTCTCTTAAGGACAACCAAATACAGAATTGACAGATTTCAAGGCTCATAAAATTAAAATGCCAGAAAAGAGAAAAAGTCTTTGTATGCACCAAGAACAGCAAATTTGCTAATTACGAAAAAAAATAAATAGCCAAAACCAACTGATAATATAGTGTAAAGCACAAGAGCATATAGGAGCATCCTACATTAAAAATATTTCACATAATTGTGTAATGCTTTATAGCATATAGGCTACACATATTCACCAGCCTATCTGCTTATTAATTGGTATAGCCAGTCAAAATCACTAATACCCACCCTGTTCTGCATGACTTTGTTCTACCTATAATATCCCATTACCTAAAAATTCGCAGTTAGTACGTTAACTTTTTTATATGAGTTGTGCTGTCAAACGATTGAAAAATATACTCATTAATCACAAAATGTTGCAATGATTAATCGTGATTAATCACTTTTAATCACAACTCATTTCCTCCAGTAAGAATTTGGATGCTAGGGTATGTTGGATCCTTATTTTGCCCTGGAAACACCCTGATACTAAATAGTTCACACCTATCCCCTACCCCGACAGATCCCCCAAACATCAACCCTCTGCTGTTGTTGGACGTTCAGGACCTAGGCCATAATCTTTGTAAAGTTTGACTTGGTAGCCGAGCCATTTTCTACCTGAAACTGAATATAATACATGCCATGAAAGTGAAGCCATAGCTATCAGGATTAATATGAGTTCATTTTTTTGATTAATCACTTGATTATTCAGTTAATTTTGCCAACACTAGGCTAATGAATTGTCATCTTAATATGTTTTGGTTAATACAGGGCTTATAAGGCAGTACTACAACAATTCTCCCATTAATCAATAATACTTGGTCTGTTAATTGGAACAAAACCCAAAGCTACAAATCCTTGTGTCCAAATAAGTCGTCATAAGGTCATACAACCACTAACTTACTGTAGGCTACCGAGTTACTGCAGCCTAATAACGGGGAATTTTGGTAAGTGATTCGGCTACAAGTAAGCTAGTACACTGAGGACAGGTGATGTTAAATTGTGAGGCAAGTTTAGATGCATTACTAAATGCTTGGTGTGCTTAGAGATGATTCATGTTCTGGCAAGAAAATGGAACTCAGCATAAAGCCAAGGAAAAGCAGTTATTTACTTACAAGGTGAAACTGAATTTTCTATGAGTTAACTCTAGGCTCATTCTAAATGCCCATGTAGCCTACATTCATTTCCACATTTTTTGTCCATTGTGGTTTTTATGTTGTTTTGCAAACTTAGGCTACCATATGCAGTTAATTTCAATTCAATTGTGGGCTCCAGGCCCAAATCATCATTCATTATTTGAAGATACAGCCTTGCCTAACGTGCCAAAAGCAAGTACTTAAATTCCATCCCAAGTGTAGGCTTAGGAAGGACAATACTGACAGCTGATTTGTTGAAGTCGAGCTATGTGATGATCTAAAAGAAACTGAACCTATCATCAAGCACTGAAAATAATAGTGTACTTGTGCATCACATATTAGGCCTAATTGGAGTAAAAACTGTCAAGACACCAGTTGTTGGATCTTTTGCCACCTGCCACAAACATCCTCACATGCATCATGCCACCTTGGCTACTGTAGCCTATGAGGATCATACCCTGTCTGATCATGACAGATTTCAATGATACTCCATTTGTGGCCTAATAAATTACAAATAGAAGGGAGTAGCCTACCATTCAGTCACGTCATTGTTCTTCATTGTTCTTCACAATGTTGTCACAATTCACAGTGGTTTGCTGGACAGGTTCTCCATCAACCTCCACCATTGGGCCCTTCCTGTGTTCCTTGTGCATGCTCACATCCTCGCCATCTTTGAATTCTCTTGCCAGTTGCGGTGCGTCACGACGTACTTTACTACCTTCATCAGCTTTCCATTGTGCCTGCAGCCATGGATGTTCAGTAACGGCACTAATGTCGATCCTTTTTTGTGGGTCTGGGTGCAACATCCTGTAGATTAAGACTTTGCATTCAGCAGAGATGTTTCTTGACCGATGGAATTCAACTCGGTGCTCCCTTTGAACCTTGAGCATCTTCTTTACATTTGAATCATCAAATGGCATAGTTCCGCAGACCATTATAAACAGAACGACTCCCATACTCCAGATGTCATACATTTTGGGATTGTATGGGAACCCCTGCAGAACTTCAGGCGCCGCGTAAGCAGTAGAGCCACAGAAAGTCTTACTCAGGGTCATATTACCGCTGTCATCATAGTCCAACCTGCGACTAAAGCCCAAATCAGCAACTTTCAGATTGAAATCTTTGTCCAAGAGAAGATTTTCACACTTTAGATCGCGATGGACGATGTTCTTGTCGTGAATGAATTTAATGGCCGCGGCAAACTGGCGAAAGATTTTCCTACTAAAATCTTCTGGTATTGTCCCGCGGAATTTGATGAACTCCAGCAGGTTGCCTTGTATACCGAGCTCCATTATCATGTAGACTTTCCCATCCGAAGTTTCAAAGATCTCATAGGTTTTGACGATGTTGGGGTGACTGAGGTTTGCCAACAAGTCAATTTCACGGGGAAGAAATTTCTCTAAAAAGTCCTTTGGTGCTCTTTTTCTGTTGACGATTTTAACGGCGACATTTATTTTCCGGCGTTCAGAGTATGCGGATTTCACTTTTGCATATGACCCCTCACCTAAATGTATGCCGAGAGTGTAGCCCCGTTTTTTCAGAACCACAGCGTCCATTTGGATGGACCACCTTTAAGGTTGGCTTATTTGCTGTTACGCAGGTTAGACATTGTAGGCTATACGGACCTTTTGCTGGTAATTCGTCCAGACCTACCCAATGTTCAGAAGGTGTTTCCCGTTATCCTGTCTTATTCAGTAGGTTGAATGACGTCGAAATAACTCTTGGCGACGTCATAGTCATGCCAATTCATCATCAAAATCCAAATTGCATAGGCCTTCTGAGCACCCCCTTGACTTTTCCTTGGCCTGTCTTAGGTTGCTGTCCAGTGCTGACCGTCGGTTGACATCAAACAGATTCTTTTTCATTAAGCTTTATCTAAGTCTTGTCTAGGCAGCTTTCAATCCAAGTCTCTAGTCTACTTTTAATGGTTCCTTAGAGCCTAACTTAAAATATGTTGATCCAAATACAATATGTTTTATAGGCTACCTAATCTCATTTCAAATCTACAACCATTGATTTCTATAGCCAATCACTATGAATTTCCAGGCTCTGTTGAGTGTTAACTTGCTAACAAACAAGCTTGTGAGTACTCTGGTCAGAATTACACATAGGCTATATTTGTCAAACAAAGGATGGGGCTTAGCTCATAGGACTCTCTCATTCATCATCTGTGCACATTTTCATAGCACACACAGAGGAAAAAAACTTTACATTCCGGTATTTACTTCACATAATATATGGGTTTATTATCCTCATGGACTTACTCTGCAAAAAGAAGCACACTATTTCTTGTCTCATATCAGCATAGGCCCATGTCAGTTTTGCAGTCTCCAACCTGTATACAGGAGTAGCTTATTGTGCAGAAAAATGAATTCAGTATTGTGATGAAGTTAAAATGACAAAGATTCCATATGTACTATTGTGGTTTTGGTAGTTGGTGGTTTGGCCAAATGGAATATCGGAATATCAAATAGATAGCAAAAGGTAAGACATTAAATTATGCATTATGGTTGTTGGTCTCTCTCTCTCTCTCTCTCTCTCTCTCTCTCTCTCTCTCTCTCTCTACACACACACACACACACACACACACACACACACAAAATGTTATTCATAGGACATAACAAAAGATGTTCATCTTTTATTTGAGAATCTTTAGACTATATGCTTCATGAAATAACCTAGTTTGGATATGTTTCTTAATTACATGAATTTGGAGTGAAAAGTAATCAAATGCTCAATATAGCACTAATGTTGGAAATCATTCCCAGTGTTTAATTTAGGCCTACATGGTTGCCAGTGTTGTGAAATCAAGGCTACCTGAAGTTGACAGCTTTGAGGAGCCTAAATGTCTTGCTTTGTTTTGTCTTTTTGGTTTATGTTCCATAACCTCATTCTTCATATGTGTTTGGGATATTTTGAGTGTTCTTTTTCTTTTTAAGCTTATTATTTAAGCAAGTATAATGGATGCCAACTAGCCAAGCTAGGCAGTGGTATGTGGTAAATCTTCACACCCCAAGCCTCAAGAACACTTCTAACCAATGAGTTGGAAGCCTGGGTTTTTCAGCTCAGTGGTTAGAGTGTTGAACTCCCGTACTGTGGATTTGTTGCTGTTAACAGGGTGTCAGGTTTGAGACCAGTGTGCAGTGTGAAGGGCCCTGGCTACACAAGCATGGTACTCAACCTTAGCCTATGACTTGTTGGCCACTAGTTCAAAGTGGGTCATCAGGAGGAACATTCTCATGATTAATTAAATATTAGGCAATTATCTACAACAGTTATGGATTGTTAACGCCTACTCTGTTTACTACTCTACCAAACACAGAAAAGGAGATAAATCCATGTATTTGTTAATTGCAAAAGGGTGGCCTCGATCAGAATTCATTGCTAGAGGTTTTCAGCATGAAAAAGTTTATTAACTCCTGGTGTAGATTATGATCATCAAATAACACAATCTACAGACTTTCTGATAACCTCCCCAATAGCAACATTGTGCAATATCCACACAATCCTAGAATTAGGCGGGCTGAGCCTGTTGTTCTAAATCATCCACACTTTACTTGCTTTCCTTATTTACTGAAAAGTACTGAAAATTGATGAATACCATTGGCTGCATGTGATCCAATGTAGCTCATATAATGTTTTTCACAGTGTGGTTCTTGATCTACCACCTCCATCTAGTGGTAGCCTGAGTGGTCTCTCACACCACAGGCCACCTCAAGAAGCCATCTAGTGGCATGAGGTAAAAATGTATATTTCTAGCAGAATAGCCCTAAATTTAGGTAATTGAAGATCACATTGAGATTTTCTTAGGCCTGCATTGTGGCAACCAGTATTGCTGAGGTTGGATCTTTTGGTCTAGGTAGCCCACGTCAATCAATTTTAAATCCTGCCCACAACTGTGGATCAGCCAATCATTATCGAGTTCGGAGCGTCGTGTTTTTTTTTATGAAAAAAATCACCCGCCCCCAAATCAGTACCACCACTAGTGTCGTTCGTTTGGATAAAAGTAGCTTTACGTAAATAAACATTAGTGTATTACGTTTATTTCAAGGTAAGAGTACAATGTTGACATAGGGTACTTCGTGGGAAAAATATGTGGAAATTTGAACTCGCAGAAGAAGACCAACACTGGTGTTGGCAAGAAGTCAAGCAACAGCAGTTGTAGTCGGAGGAGGAGGCGGCTGCACCTCAAGACAAAGCTACAACGGTACCCCAACTGGTTAGTTTTATTTTTTAGTAGTTTTTTTTATATATATACTGTAGCACTTTGATATAGTTGGTTACAGTAGCAACAAATGTGATTGGAAAAATAATGGATTCATATAGTATTTGACCTAAAGAGTTGACAAAGTTGAAATAGGAGAAAGTGAAGGCATAGAGTGAAGGATGTGTACGATAGACTTGTTGCAGCGCCTGTCGCCTAGCGATACGAGCTAGTCCTATCGTTAGTTTGTGTACGGTTCACAAGGCAACCGGACCATCCTCCCTGATCTTGCAATGAGGAGTCTGATATGGTGTTTAAAGAGGTAAAGTAGCATGATTTAACTGGGAAATTGAGAAGTGTTTTGAAAGTTAGATGAAGTTGTTGCTTGCCGTTGTTGTGATACTAACTTGGAAGTCGACGACTCTGATTTCTTGGTCAACTAGGCTAGGTGGCTAAAGATAGTTGTCTTGTTCGAGCCTAGTGCTAAGACTGCAAAAATAGTTAAAACTAATAATCTGGGGATATCAGTTATTGATGATGGTCCTACAAATGTAACGTTATCTTACTGAACGAAGGAAATTAGGAAATCACTTGACAATCACTAATCATGCAAATTTAAAGGGCGCTTCCACCATAGGTGAATGATGTGGAGTGATGAATGGTCCTAATGAAAAAACTGGCCCAAACCTAGTCTAGATCTTGATAAGAGAGATGTCCTAGTTTTATAACTGGAAAGTCTAGCCTTATTATCTCTTCTTATACCAAAGTTAATCTTTGGTCTGTTTATGCTATTACTGTGTTATTCATAATGGACAAGTCATGAATGGTTCAATGAATGGCCTGTGCTGTTCTCAGGCAATAGGCCTAGGGCCTGGTTAGTGGGTCCTGGTTAGATTGTAGCAGGTTTTCTGCAGTATTCCATCAGAGACTCTTAAATCATTTGTGTGTCTAGTAACCATAGCAGCCTGAGTCTGTGTTTTAGTGAATCTGGCCTTACCTTATCTGTCCCTAGTGTCCTAAGCAGATTATGCCCCAACAGCCTTCTATGTAACTTCTACATACCCCAGTTTATCCAAGAGATGTGCATTCCTCACAGTTTGTTGGATCTGGGGAGGCCACCGACTTCTTGTCGGAGTGTGGGACGAAATCAGTGTGCAGTTAGTGTATCTGACAGCCAGGGAGTTCCTGTGAGCCGCAGGAGGGCGGGGGGGTGTAATTAGTCCGACTCAGAGACACGCATCGACTGCAGTGCACTCTGGGGATTAGCGTCCAACCTGAGATGTGGGTGGTGATTGGCACCGGAAGTGTGTGTGTGTGTGGTGTGTGTGTGTGTGTCTGTGTGTCTGTGTGTCTATCTCCCTGTGAGTGAGCTGACATTTCGATGTGCCATGCATTGCTTCCTCAGGAAATTCCCACACCTGTGGAAGAATTGGACCCTTCAGAGGCAGTTTGGAAGTGAAGAGAAGTTGGGACTAACATCGTAGAGGGTGAGTGCTCGTCACAGCCGTGGATTAGGCTCTGAAATTCGCCGCACTTAGAATCGCCTTTCTTTGAATGCAGTCTTTGCTGATTCTTCATGATCATCTCTCCTTCATGAATATGGTAGGCCTGCATTCCAGTCCTGCTTCTTTAAATGTGCAGCACATACTTAATCTCATAAATTATTCATTGGAACCCTAATTGCCATAAATAACTGTAGGCCTAATTATCAATCCTGACTTAAGTTGGTTAATAAAAATGTCAACCAAATTAAATTAGAGAGACATAATTTCTTCCAGATTTCATGCCATAGGCTTTCAGTATTTAGAAAGATTGTCTGCCGAGTGGATGGAAGGCTTGAAATATCACAGTCAAAGTCACTGTAAAGCAAGTATTCTAGCTTTTTAAAAATGACTTGTTTACAGTTACTTAATAGATTTGTGAGTGTCTTATGTAAGAAGAAGTCCTTTCGCTTATCTTTGATAGCAGCTGCATTATTTGCATAGGAAAGGGCTGTTGGTCTTACTGCCACTGAGTGAGAGTGCCATTTGTTCTCTCGAACAAGTTACAAAGTCTCTGTGTGTGTGTGTGTGTGTGTGTTTGTGTTGTATGTTGGTGATGCATCCGTATCTCCGATTAGTCTCAGCACTGTCCACTAATCTGCTTTTGGTAAGCCGGGGTGCTGGTCGTTGTCAGAGTCTCCCCCTGTTTAGGCTGATCTTCCACATGAGTAATTAGGGGAGTGGGCTAATAAGTCTGCCCTTCACTTGCCTTTGAAAGTCAACTATGTAAGATCTGTAGGCATTACAGGGGGTCAGTGTCCTTTTATGCTTTCTGTCTGATGCCTCTAGCATTGTTTGTTTATTGCCAAAGTTGTTTATAGATATCATAATGGTGTTGATGCAGCATAGAAAGTGTGATAGATTTTGCCACACTGATTACGCTGTTTGGATGGGTTGGAGAGTTGATTTAAGGTAACCTGTGAAGGGGGTTAAGACTCAGAAGGGACCCAAACCTCTGTAGTTTCAAAGTGTTGGCCTGGATCATGGCAGTGTCTTGCCCAAACTCAACATCATGCACACACACACACACACACACACACACACACACACACACACACACACACACACACACACACACACACACACACTGGTAGACTTATGTTGTGACACTTCACAGAAATCCAGTTAGTTTGATGCAGAGACACATTTTTCTGTCTGGCAAAGTCAGTAGGTATTTTTTTGCATTCAAGAGTAGGCTGTTGTCTGTCTGCTGTGCTTCCTAAGTGCCGGCGTGACTTTCCTAGTACCTGTGAAGAAGACAAGCACATCAGGTTTCTTTTTCCTTTGCTGCTTTGTTGAAAATAAGTTCCTTTTTTGCCCTTGTCCAAAGCTCCCGAGTCCCTCCCCACTTACATGTACCATGTGCCATGAATGCTGATTGGATGGAGGCAAATTGCTGCATTGAGCTCTTGGGCAAAGCTGTGTAGCTATTGTTGTTCTGTGGTTGTCACGGAAACCATCCAGCAGTGCAGATTCTGGGTTCTAGAACAACTTGCACCCCCAGTCACACACCAACTCTAAAAATGTCACAGAGTCTGGGGTCTTTGTGACACCATGTTCCTTTTTGACCTAGCACAATAATAACACAAAATCCCACTCCATTTGTCCAAGCCAGCAGGTATGAGTTTCAAATTTGTATGTCCAATGTACAGTATTACTTACACTGATTATTTGGTTTGTCAACATGTTCTCATGAGATGTTTCATAGGTTGAATTGTGAGATTGTTTTGATGATTGTAATTGTAATTTAGACAAATGCTCATTACGATTACTGAGAACTGACTGAGTCCTAAACTGATGATAATGAACATTTTATCCTCAGAACTGCTGAATGATTTCTGTTAATACTGTAATGTTATGGTGTCAATGCTGCAGATCTTAGGAATTCTCATTGCCTCTTTCATTTGGATAAACAGTAAAGTACAGGTACAGCTCTGGAAATGTCATTTGATTGGTTACTGTCATTGCAGGGTTCATCTCCCCACTAGAATAACCCTCAGGCCCTGGTGCTTTGAGTGGACATTTGAGTGGACGTTCCCCATCCTCAGACTCTACCACTTCCTCAGACATTACCTTCCTTCAGCCATGCCTCTTCCTCTCTCCCTGTCTGTTGGGGCCCTTCTTGGCAGCAGGACTAGCAGAGGGCAGGGGGGTTAGACAAGTATGCTAAGGAAGGAGGAGTGTTGAAACTGTCTGTGGAGCGAAAAAGAGATCCAAATGGAGAGGAGAATACGGAGCACCACTGCTGGGGAGCTGGAATGGACCCCGGCCCCGGAGCCTCCATCTCCTGCCAGCCCTGGGGAGTCTGAGCTGAGCTGGGAGGGAGATGGAGATGGAGACGGTGGAGAGGAGGATAGCTTCCAGAGCCAGATGGATGAGCGGGGGATCATCGGTTTGGAGGTAACCCAGGGGGAAGAGCTGATGCTGGGCTTGGGAGATGAGCTGGGTCCAGGCGAGGACGGTCTGGAATCGTCCCCCTACTATGAGAAGGTGAGAGCTTAAGGATACTTCAAAGACTTGTTACTTTCATGCAGATTTCACAAGATATAGGCCAAGACGTACCTCATAAAGGCTCTTGAGCCCACTGCCCAATGGAAACTATCGCTGTAGTGGATGTGCCCAGTGCAATAACACACAACACACAGACGTTTAGCTGCCCTCACAGCAATGAGATATTTCCATAGTGTAATCACATGCACCTCCAGACAAATATAATAGGGTTAACTTGCCCACATGGACTTGTATGTTGGTCATTCGTCCTGTTTAGGCAACCAAGCTTTTAAAAGGTTGAGTTGAGTTTGTTCTGGTGGAATTACCTGATGAGGTCCGTTGACTGAAACATGATATCCTTCATTGTTAACTTTACCAGAAGTTTTACCTGCCATGAACATGTCATGAACATGTAATGACCCTTCACAATGATTATGAATGTTGTCATTAGTTGTCTGACTCTGCGTTGAACGAAATGACACTTAATGATGCTTGATGCTTAATGTTGCTTGTGTAATGGACAGTGTGTGGGAGTCTACATTCCCTTACAAAGTTATAGACTATTAGTTACTTCCAACACATTTGTTCTTCAAGAAGTTCAAGAAGAAGCTCATTGTTTTGAGGACTTTTACTTTGCATTACACTCCTCACCAGGGACAAGAGTATGGCCTATGAAATAGCCTTTATTCAACCAGTAATATTTAATCATCAAAGTGACAATGAGGCTAGTAAATTAACCTAAAAACTGCATGAAATGCTGCCTGGTGTGCCTTTTACAAATATATTGAGGGTCTTCAGTGTTTTAGTTGGAATATGCTGTATATGTCAGAAAAGTCATTAAAAAAGTAGTATAGGTGTGTATGACTGACTCTATGAGACACACTCTACTAAATCTGTGCAAATGGTCTGTTTGCCCTCAGGAATCTCAGGGAGAAGAGGAAGAGTGGTGTGTGGGTGAGGAAGAGGAGCAGGGTCCTGGGGAGGAAGAGGAGTGGGATGAGGATGAGGAGCAGAGTGGCGTCTGGGACACAGAGACTCCTGAACCCCATGAGGGTCCCCCCATGACCATGCAGGACGTGAGCTTTCACCTGAGTGAGCTCCTTGATTCTGACCCTGCTGAAGAAGACTCAAACACTCCATCCCAGCGTGAGTTTGGATATACACAGGGTTTAGATTTTACAGAGTTGTGACATTAACAGAGCGTCACGTCACGTCATTACAACCATTGCTTGACAAGACCCAACTCTGATCTCTTTTCAGTTTGTCACTTTTTGAGTTTGTTTATGTTTTCTCCCTCCAGTTGAGGATCAGTCTGTGGAGGGACAAGACAGTGTGGCCCTGCAGGAGAGCTGGACTGAAGATGAAGAGTGGCCCAGGAATGCAGGTGAAGGAGACGTGAGAAGGACGAGTCATACTCAGACTCAGAACCGGAACCGGAACTGGACTCCGTCTCAGAGAAACAGTCAGCTGGATCTGACAGAGGATGAACTTCCTGGATCTGAGTGGGAGGAGTTCCACAATGGCTCAGTCCATCAGGTCAGAGCAAGGCATTCTGGATCCAGACAAACCCACTGTGGAAAAGAGAGTGCGATTGACCTGTTAGGTGAGCAAAGAGGTTATCACCTGACCCCAACGCCCTCCCCCAGAAGAAACCAACCTGATTTTCAGGTAAATCCTCAGCCTTCCTATTCAGTCAACATGACTGAACTCAAGCTTGGACACACAAACAGTTCAGAGTTTGAAACAGATCTTGGTTCCTCAAGTCTGCAAGAAGATCATGCGTTTCCAACAAACTCTCATAGAGAAAGCAAACGTTCCATTCAGGGAAGCCCAGAGTCTGCAGATGCAGCATATACCCAAACTGAGCTCAGGGATTCACCATCCAGATCATCTAGCAGGTCAGCACATCACAAGAGCAGAAAGAGCAGGTCTCTGAATCCAGACCTTCATGCTAGTGTGGAGACAGAGGGGCTTTACCCACAAGCCTTTGGGGACTTGAGAGGTCCACAGAAGGGAGGAGACCAGATGTCTGGTTTCACAAGACACTCTACGTCTCATACCTCAACTCCCTCACCTTCTCCTGTTCCTCATGCAGCTCCTCAGATCTCCTCTCCGGCTCCCCCTCCGCACCTACACATGCAAGACCTGCTAGACATCCCTGGGATTCAGGAGGAGAAGTTTCCAGAAGCTTCCTGCACAGAGAGCCTCCCAGACTCTAGTGCATGTCCTCCTCGACCGACTCCATCTCCTCGGAGAAACAAAAATGATTCTCGGGAATGCTCCCAATCCATAGATCCTGCCCCCTCTATGGCCCCATACAGGAAGTCCCCTTCTAGGTCCTCTCCTGATAG
This sequence comes from Sardinella longiceps, assembly GCA_027497455.2. Taxonomy (NCBI): domain Eukaryota; kingdom Metazoa; phylum Chordata; class Actinopteri; order Clupeiformes; family Clupeidae; genus Sardinella; species Sardinella longiceps. The sequence goes on along the minus strand of JAODXP020000008.1, from coordinate 19,269,598 downwards.
GACTCATCAGTGTAGTCCAAAGACCAGCAAGACTGAGATGAGGAGTCCGGATGCTGCCCACAGACACACAAGCCCTGCTGCTAACCCAGACGTCAGGCAAGTCTTTCAATTGAGCTCTTTGCCTCTGTGTGTTATCGAAGGGTTGCCCTCGACAGGCATATGAAGCAAAATATGTGCTGCTCTAGTTAGGCTAAAGAGTTGAACTGACTACACCAGGTTGGAGAAAGGTGCTGGCGTGATTTCAATCTTTAAACAAGGCTTCTGTTCCTGTTTGTTCACTCTGCAGTGTTGTAAAATTTAAGTATTGAATGGCTGGAGTTAACACATACTGTACACTAAGCAGCATCTTGCAGCATTGATTTATTCATTATTGACTAAAGGTTATCTCAGAGAAGAGCTTTTAAAATCTTTTTTTTAATTCATTTTGTTTCTCCAGTAAGCCTGATATTTCCCTCTTGCAGGTTTTTCAGTATTCATATGGGAGCGATTCAGACTAAAAATGGAAGATTTTGGATAGGCCCTGACAAAATGACTTAAGCTTTTCTCTCCTGATCTGCAAAATTCAATATTTTTGTAAATGTTATCATTTAAATGAATCTTATAAACCCACTGACTGACAAACCAGATAATGTGGGCTTCCAAACTTTAATTCAGTTGAAAGCTTCTGGAATGTGTCCCAGTGTAGAACAGTCCCAGGGAGCTGGGCAGAGCTGGGCTAAATGCAGTACTTGGCCAGAGCTCTCAGCACTGTGTTTGCTCTCTCCTCACTCCTCCTGCTGCACTCAAATCATTTGTTTGCTCTCACCAGGCGAGGGAAGCTCACCCACCCCTCTCCCGACTTCTCCAAAGTCCCTCCTCGGGTAAACTTCCCCAAAAATGGCTACAGACCCCCCAAGAGTAAGCGGGTGGTCCAACAGGAGGGCACAGCACCGGAGCCCCCCATGGTCTTTAAGTCTCCTGCGGACATTGTTCGGGAAGTGCTCCTGAGTGGGGGCGAGGACGGCCAGGAACCTAGGGGCCCTATTGAAGATGGCCCACGACAGCCCCTCAACCTCACCGTACCTGAAGGCTTCAGGGACCCTCAGCAGGCCACTGCACTGATGCAGCAGCTGCAGGTATCAATCATTCCAATCAATACATTTTTTGTGTGTAGTTTTTCGTGCAGAAGTATGTTACAGAAGTATGGTCTCCATGAGGGCACTTCAATGTCAATGTGTCTCCCACTTCTTTTGCTTCCCTCGTGAACTGTTTACTTTGGTCTTTCTCAAAAGTCTTTTAGTTTGCTTAGTATTATGGGGTAGAGGCCAACATACAGGAACGCCCAAACACGCACAAAAGACTTTTTTTTTTTTTTTTTTTTTTAAGTTTATTCCAAGTTGTGTCAGACTGAAGTTTGAGAATGAAACAAGGCCTAGACCTGTTGGCAGTTAGCCTGGGAGTACCAATGCTGCTTTGCGCGCTAGATTTCATTTGGCGCTGAGAATCACTAAAATATCACTTGTGATTATTTAGCTTGACGTTAACCAGGCTAGTTGGCAGTGATGAGACGGGAAAATTGCACCTTTAAGCCTTTGATCTAGACTTAAAAAGAAAAAAGAAAAAAAAGAAAAAACTTCTGCGCTGTGCAAGAATGGCTTGGAATATGTTTTCAGTAGCACAGAGGTCGGCCGCATTGAATGTTTATTAGGCTGTCTGGAACTTGGATTGAATGTTTAAGACTCCTTTTGATTTGTGTTTTGCTGTTTTCATTTCTTTTAATAGGAGGATTATAAAAGACTGCTAACAAAATATGCTGCAGCAGAAAACACCATTGACCGTCTGCGGTTGGAGGCCAAGGTTTGTTTATCTTTACGTGTGTGTGTGTGTGTGTGTGTGAGAGAGAGAGAGAGAGAGAGAGAGAGAGAGAGAGCGAGAGAGAGAGCGTGTGTGTGTGTGTGCATGTGTGTCTAGATGTTTCTGAGTCCATGGGAAGCCATCTGAGTCTGTGAAAAGCTGTGTAGTCATGTGTGTGCCTGCATGCGGACATATTTACATTTGAAGCTCACACAACTTGCTTAATTTTAAGCCATTCAACACGCAACCTCTATTAGCCTTCGTTCCAGTCCCTCATCTGACCCTCTCTTTACTTTATGCATGCTCTGCGTGCATCAGCTCTAGACTCATCTCACACACACACACACACACACACACACACACACACACACACACACACCCACACACACACACCCTTTCTCTGCCTGCCACTTTGTGTGGACATCGTTTGATATCGCCAGCCTTGGCTATTTTTAGCCCTTTGCTCTGCATCTGACGCTGTGGCTGTCCTCCTCAGCACAAAGCACACACACACACACGCGGCAGCCGAACCCTTTTGTGTGCTGCTCCACTGCTGATTACAGCCCCGGTGAGAACCACACTGCCCACCATCTTCTGGAAGCAACATCCAGAGAGAGGAGACTATTTTGGGGGAGCGGCCTGGCAGTGACACCCCCCTTGTGGTTGCAGAGACGCAGTGAAAATTGAAGGCCCCAAAAATGTTTGTGTGTATGGGAGGGAAAAGCGAGTAAAACCATAAAGATTGGGAGTGGAAGAAGTAGTAAGCAAAACTGGTTATAAGACAGCCATCCTAAGCATAAATATCCATTTGCTTTTCCTTGAAACGGTTCCAAGTTCTGTTTTGGCAGAGTGCGAAGCTACGCTTATCTACTCTCAGCCATATTCTTCACAGTCTTTTACAAGTGAGATTCATTTGCTCTGCTTATATTATGTCAAATGATTGCTTCCTGCTGACTCAGTGGGAAAGGCCAGAATGAATATTAGTTGGTCCCTTGATCATTGGCATGTGTGCTGGCTAATTTACCCTAATGAGCCTGATGGGGGGTGGGGGGTGGGGGTCATCTGATCTAAAATCATATGAGCCCCGGAGGCCACTCCACCCCGCCGTCATGTCATGACCAGTAGTCATGTGCAGCTACTAGGCACAAACAGGAAGTGATGTAATTAGCAGTGTTTGTCAGCACCGTTGGTGCACAGTGACAGAGATCCTGTGGTATTGTTGCACCAAAACAGTACTCAAAAGCATGCTGTGTTTCACCCGACCTCTCCAGTGGGACAGGCAACACAGACAACACAGTAGTGGCACTCTGCTTGCTATGTAAGCTGTGGAGTGCACTCCACCTGCTGATCAGAGAGACGCCGTCGCACGGGCTAATTAAATCCAGCTTACCCCTCCACCTCTCCTCTACGTGCCTCCCTTCCCCTCTCCTCCGCACCCACCATCTGTCCCCTCTGTCACTTCAGACTGGAGGACGACAGGAGTGAATGGGGCTCCACTCCTCCACTCTGATCCCTAAACAACAACAACCCACGCGCACACACACACACACACATATACTGTACACACACACACACACACGCACACACCCCTCCCCTCACAAGATGCTGAGGGAGACTCCTTTCCTAGACCCTCTAAGCACCTGACTGAAGCAAATTGAAGCACCAGAGGGATTTATCAAAGGAGCATTAGAAGGACTGTGTGTGTGTGTGTGTGTGTGTGTGTGTGTGTGTGTGTGTGTGTGTGTCTGTCTGTCTGTGTGTCTGTCTGTGTGTGTGTGTGTGTGTGTGTGTGTGTGTGTGTGTGTGTGTGTGTGTGTGTGTGTGTGTGTGTGTGTGTGAGAGAGAGAGAGAGAGAGAGTGTGTGTGTATGTGTGTGTGTTGGCGGTTATGGGGGTAGTGGAGTAGAGTGGATCTTACACTGTAAATGTTGATGCAGTATGCATGTGCTGCTGATAGGGGGCGATGTTGCCCAGCAGCTAGGAGGGTCATTGAGGGGTGAGTGGGCTGGCGATTTACTGTCTGACTCAGGCTTATCGGGGAGAGACAGTCACACTGATTCCAGTTTGCTTTCGTCTGAAACCGGGTGCTGGTTTGACTGCGTCGCTATCTTTCTTAATGCAGTAATGCATTTGCATATGCATGTGCATGCGATTCTGCATGCACGAATTAAGGACTCAAGCCTGGTTTTTCTCTCATTCCAGATTTTACAGTGAGAATAGATTTTGTGTAGAGTTGATGTATGTGGTATCGAGTCCCTATAAATGTCCAAAATCTGCTCATCAGGCAGCAGTAAAATGCGCGGTGATGTTATCAGAAGCGGCCGGTCGGTCACGTATGAGACGGGCAGTAAAGCGTTCCGTTGCTTTGGCTGGGTTTTACGAGCCAATCAGAGGGTGAGGCCGGCGGCTGCGGAGGTCTATCTCCCTCATCTCCTGCAGTGGTCACTGGGAGGCTGTAAATCACTGCGGCACAAAGGCACACAGACTGGGGGTGGGGGCAGGGAACACAATTTACAGCACTGGCCCACTGCTCACACGCACCACAACTCACTACACAACACACACACATACATGCACACACAGTCACACATGGGCTGACACACACACACACACACACACACACACTCGCGTGGGCACTCACACGCATACATAGTCACACAAGGGCAGACACGTATGCACACACTCGTGAGGACCCACACACACACACACACACACACACACACACACACACTTATATAGGCAAACACAGTTGGGTACACACACAGACACACACAGCCTTATTTACACTCCTCATGCTGCACTGTGTATGTTGCTTATTGCAATGCAGACAGACTGTGGTGCTTGCAGGCATCTCAGATTTGAGATCCAGTCAAGCTGATGTGAAAGATGAAGAACGAGTGAAAAACATGGCTCAAGGAAAACATGGCGGAGACGAACACTGTGGCAAAATCCACGGGCTAAAGCATTGAAATTCCTGTGCTAGAGCAGAGCTGTCAGCTTGAGAAGCACCAGACCAGAGACTCTGCTGAGTGTTGTTAAAACTGCTAATTGGTTCAGTGCTGTGTTGCTGCTTTTCACAGTCTGCAGTTGCAACCCTGTTCCAGAATATTCCCAGCTGCCTGGAACAAGCTGTAACGTGTTTTCTCTTTTATTTAAAAAAATTGGTCCGCAGGTCGGCATGTACTCTGACCCACCCAAGCCAAACCAATCTGTCCAGTCAGGGTTCATGAAGGAGGGGTCAAAGGTCATGACCCTTAATTTCCCTCAGGCACAGAGAGCTGAACTGGATGCACCTCAGCAGACCCACCAAACATCAAACTCAGGTAAACTGAAATGTGCTTTTCTAATGAATATTGATCTATGTATTGATAATGAATATTAGCCTATGCATTTATAATGGATGGTGACTCAAAGTCAGTACTGGCCGTTTAAATACACTGAATTGAATGGTCTTTGGTTTCAGATCCCAAAGCCGTGTCTCCAAGCCGTCCCTCGTCTGTTGACTCTGTGTCGTCCAGACAGAGGAGTCTGCGTGCCATTGACCAGCTCACCTCAGCTCTCCTCTCTCAGGTGCACAGGTTCCATCTGCAGGTAAGGTCCACTCTGACCTGAACATGAATAGAACTTGCACGTTCATTTCACACTACTGACTGATTATGACTGAATGATTGATTATTAGTTGAGTGCCCTGTTTTTTTGTTCCCATCCAGCTGGACACATTTGAGGAGCTCTTGAGGAGAGGCCAACTGAAAGCCCATGAGCAGATGAAGGTAGCCGTCAGCCTCCACATTCTTCTAATTTCCCCCCAACACTTCATGCTTGAAATTGAAGCTTTTCCTGGAACTTGGATTTTAGCAAAGCCAGCTCCAGATGAGCTCTGCTAATGCTCGAAAATGCTCGAAATGCTCGATGCTCGAAACCTGTGCGTTTTCAGTATGGGCACGTTTTTGGATCTTCTTTTAGCACGTTACACGTTGCATGTTACTGTAACAGATTAGTCCATGCGCTGAACGCATTGCTCTGTGCCACCTGTTCAAAATAGAACTTGCGATGGCGGGCCTTACTGTACGTCTCCACTAGTACTCGGCATGATGCAGCTCTAGAGATACACATGTATCCGGAGACGTACAGCTACTAGGGTGGGAAGGTAAAGGGTTGTGGTGGTGCTGTGATGCAGGCCTGGGTAAGTGTCCTCATTTGTGTGTGTGTGTGTGTGTGTGTGTGTGTGTGTGTCCATCCTCTGGACAGGGCCTGTGTGAGCTGGCACAAGGACAGGAGGCTCTGGAAAGGGCCTATCTGGCAGCAAGGGAGGAGCACAAATTCCTACAGCAGACAGGAACCAGATTACCACCTTTTGACCCAAACAGGTACCATTTGTTGGCCCTTTTTTTTGTGTGCGTGTGATAAAACAAGTGGATTTCCCCTCGATTTGTTTAGTGGAAGGTCATTTGCGCATTCCTTTTGTTCTGTATGTGTATAGTTAACAGTAAATGCATTTTTGTACTTCACAGGGACCTTGAAGGGCAGATCTTCCAGTCTGGAATGCGATTGGATGAGCTGAAGGAATGGGTGGAGCAAACTCAGCAGGCCCCGCCCATGTCCGAGCCTCAGCCCTCTCCACACCTCATCTCTCTGAGCCCGAGGGACAGTAGTGATGCGCTGCCACGCCCTCAGGTACTCTCTCCTGTCACTCAATCACGCCCACAGTGAGCTGGGCCGATGTAAGCATGCTGAGCAGTAAGCAAGCAGAACCATTTCTCCAGAGTGCCAATTATGTCAGAAAATATTTACCCCTCTGGGACAAACTCTGCTTGCTTCTTTTGCCCGGTTTGTGTGACCTATACACACACACACACACACACACACACACACACAAACACAAACACAAACAGACGGACACACACGTACACACACATGCACACAAGCACAAAAGCACTGTAGGCCCCGTAATTATTGTAATTACTGTGAATGACTGAACTAATGATTTCAGTGGAAGGAACAAACCATCTACAGAGTGACCACCAGGTGGTGGTGTTGCAAACTTGGCCCTTCGATCTTTTTCAATCTGCGGACTTGTATGCATGCATTATGTGTATCGCATTGTTACCAATAATCACATGCCATTTAAAGTTACCTTAAGAAAAACAAAACAGACAAATCTGCAGTTGCTTTAAGAGACTCTCCCTCCCTCCCTTCCTCTCCATCCCTCTCTCTCTCTCTCTCTCTCTCTCTCTCTCTCTCTCTCTCTCTCTCTCTCTCTCTCTCTCTCTCTCTCTCCCTCTCTCAGGGTCCAGTGTGTCCTGTGGGTGTGGGAGGTGAGATGGCCATCAGGGTGGAGGTGAGCTCTGTGAGTGGTGTAAGTGAGGAAGAGGAAGATGAGGAAGAGTCACTGCCGTCTTTGCTCCTCCGCCCCCTCAACCAGAAGCACCAGTGCGTGGAGCAGGACTTCAGCAATCTGCTGGGCCAGTGAGTCCATTGTATTACCTACAGGCACACACAAATACACACACACACACACACACACACACACACACACACACACACACACACACACACACACACACACACACACACACACACACACACAGGGTATGCAGCATAGGCACCAAGGGCAGAACACTGTACCCTTGTATCGGACACAAGCTCCCCAAGCACGGCTGCAGACTAACTAGGGCCAGAAGAGCCTCTGGCACACAGCTACCTGCTGTCACTCACTCTGCCCATGCAATGTCACTGAGGGAGAGAGAAGCACATGTGGGGAATGTGGAAGGACTGAGCAACATGCCCTGATCTAACCCTGCCCTAAGGGGACAGTCAGCGTGGGATGGAGGGGGGGGCGTGTTCTGATGGACACAAAGGTAGAATTAATTGCAGTTTTCACTGTGCGATGACAAGATTGATAGAGTTTCAGGATTGTTATAATAATGAGTAAGTGGTGATGAGTCAGCGTTTTTTTTTGTCTTCCAGCTATCAGAGCGTGAAGGAGCTGCCACAGGTTCTGGACAAGCACAACTGGCACAGCAAGCCCCTCCCAGATGCCCCCCATCTCCCAGAGGATGACGGGATTAATAGCAGGCAACGCTGGCAGAGCGACCATGAGCAAGACCAGAGCATCCCCTCTCAGCAGTGAGCTCCATCTCCTCACATTATTCTCTCTACACTGGACTTTATAATAGGAAGAACAGTCCTCATTTATAATGTTTCTCAAGGTGGCGTGCAGATATATGAGAGAATGAGAGAAAGAAAGCAAAAGAGTTACGCCAGACTTAGATAATATGTGTTACTGTATTTATGTGTTAATGTAGTAGAGAGAGAGAGAGAGAGAGAGAGAGAGAGAGAGAGAGAACACAAAGTGTAAGAAGGTGGAAGGTGTTTGATGATTGGCCTCTTGGCTGAGCTCATAGATATAGCTCTATATAATTCTGTGACTGAGCTCATCAGACCCTTGGTGACCTTTGACCTTTATGTCCTTGTCCAGGAGGCCCACCCCCACCCCTGAGCCTACTCCAAGCCGCTGTGCCAAGTCCCAGAGCGGCAGCCTGGGTGAACTCCCTGGTAGTCTGGGGGAAGCCTCCCTGGAGCGCTGCGCCTCTTACCCCGGCATCCAGGATGCGTCCAGCCCCAGCAGGGCCTCGGGGAGCAGGAGGTCCGGCAGCAGCAGCCTCTACAGCCTGGGAGACACAGCAACACTCAACAAGAGAACCTTTAAGGCAAAGGCCAGAAGCCACAGAGCGCCCTTCCAGGTCAGTGGTGGTATTGCAGCAGGGAGTGCATCACTCAGGATTATTTTTTATGCTACTAGAAATGTGCTTGCTTGGTGTCCAAAATCATCTGTCCTCTGAGTGTGTGATGCTTTGTCAAGTTTACCTCTATTTATTTGTTTCCATTTTAATTGTATTAAATTTTATATGAAATTATATTTAGTTTCTTCTAGCATAATGTCATCCCAGTGTCTCTCTATGGGTGTGTGCAGGATGGTGTTCTGTCACCAGAGACCGACAGTGGCTTTGTGGGCTCAGAGAGCAGTCGCCGCACTCCTGCAGTTCACAGTCCTCTCCAGCAGGGGGAGAAGTCGAGGTGAGCTGAGGCGGCATCTTTCCCCAGGAAGACTATTTTCACTACAAGCTACAGCACAACATTCCCCATGTGAATCAGGCCTGTGTTTTCCAAAGCAATTATTGATCATTATGTTAGCACTGCAGTGCAATTGCCCATTGTGAACAAACTAATCTGCTAACTGGTTAGCAACTAGGTTGTAGGATATGTACCCTAGATGAGTGAAAACAACAGATATTGGAAAGAAATAGTTTTCACTCCGCATGTTTTATAATCATGCTGTAATGCAACAAATTTATGATGCAAATCTGATAAATGTTCTCTGCTTGCCCCTCAACCATAGGACAACACCACTTGAGGAAACGGTGGAAGCGGAGAGTCCTGCGACTCTCACTAACTCAGGTCGCCCACCCTCCCGTCACCCCCAGCAGAGACCTCCCTCTGTGGATCAGGCCTCCAGGGGGAGCGTGGGCTCGGCTGGGCCGGCCGGAGGAGCTCTGCCCCCTGCACCACCAGAGAGGAGGGGAGGAGGCAGAAGAGGAAGAGGAGGAGGAGGAGGAGGAGAAGAGAGGAGACCTCCTCCCTGTTTATCCTCCAGCAGCTCCCCCCAGCGCTGGGCCAGGGAGCCACTACAGGCCTGGAGCAGCAGCGGAGGCAGTGAGAGTGAGTTCAATGAGTTTCATGCACACACAAACACCTGTCCCACAGAAACACACACACACACATACACACACATACATGTCCTGCACACACACACACACACACACACACACACACACACACACACACACACACACACACACACACACACACACAGGTGGTACACAAACACACACAATGGGTTGACGGAATAGGACCAAAGATTGAACACCAGCTTACAGATATGATGTAGTTCAGAATGACACATTGCATCCATACACAGTAAGTCCTGTATGCATGTGTTGGGTAAAAGGTTTGAGGATTTATTTGGAAGGAGTTGCAGTCATTCGGCTGGAAGCTTTGGAGCTAGTCATTTAAATGCAGTCATTCAATGAAAAACTTTTAAACGCATCATTAAAATGTAAACTTATCATTCAAAACTTGCATGCCTTGCCCCCCATGTTCTCTATTCTTTACTCTCCTTCTCTTTCCCTCTTTCTCTCTTTTTATCTCTCCATCCATCTCAGCCCACTCCCTGTCAGGACAGGAGGATAAAGAACAGAACGACCAGTACTACCGTCGACCGGCCAACCAGCTGTCAGCACGGCGGACAGGCTCCTCCTCCACTGTTCCTTATCGCCATGGCGACCACCTCAAAGCCCAAAGTTCTGTCCAGCTGACCAATCAGCGGTGAGTTGTCCAGAGGGGGCTGCCATGGCGATGGGTGGCCCAAACAAGCAGGAAGAGATTTATGACTCCCTTCAGAGTGGATTGGCTGAGCTGGGCAGCTCTTTCTCTCTCTCTGCAGTAGTGGGTGGATGGGTGGCAATGGGTGCAATGTGTAGAGGAGGGTGACGACAAACAGGAGGAATAGGATGATAAAATGAAGCGCAATAAAAACAAAATGGTCTCCAGCGCTGTGAAAGGGGTGCGTTTCCCCTACGGAGCCCTCAGTACGGCCCCGTGAGATTGAGCCATCTGTCCGTCAGTCTCCTGCAGTGGTGGGGTGGAGCAGGGCTGGAAGAGGCTCGCCCTAGGGCTACACTGGATGAGTTACGGAATTGTCGAAGTTCCATCAAAAATAATGAATGGTGAATTTTAGGCTGTGCTGCCATGTCTGGTGTAGTCAGTTCTATTGTTTATAATGGAAGCTAATTGTTATGGCACATAAGTCTTTGAAATGAACGCATCCAGTGTAGCCTCCCTGTCAGATAATGGTGTCTAGTCATTTGGCTTTCCCATAGTATTCCTTTGTGGTAATGACAGTGTACCCAGTGCACGTGTAGATGAAGAGGTTTATTTATGTTGTCAGTGAGAGAGTGTAGTTAATGTATGGAGTTGGTGTCACCACACAGTGTGTTAAGTTTTTTTTTTTATGGCCCTCATTCCCTTGCAGACAGACTTGACCTCTGGGTTTATAGGAAATTGGAGGCTAAATTGGAGGTATACTTTTGAGAAATCTAGTGTGACAGTATAACCTGCATGGTGTGTGTTTGTTTTCATCATGTGTGTGAACAAGGCATGTTGTTGAGTGGGTGTGTCGTATGTCACTGTGTCACGCAAATAATGAACCAAAACAAAAGCATGTCAGTTAGTAAACATGGCAGCCCTGAACACCGGTGTGCATGTGTGGTTTCCACTGGGCCCTTCAGTAAAGTGTTGTCATCTGGTTGTCATCTCTTTTTAATGAACCTATTTGTGTGTGTGTGTGTGTGTGTGTGTGTGTGTGTGTGTGTGTGTGTGTGTGTGTGTGTGTGTGTGTGTGTGTGTGTGTGTGTGTCTGTGCGTCCACGCTGCAGCGAGGCCCTCCAGTCTCTGCAGGCAGAGGTGAGCCGACTGCAGGAGTGTTTGGAGGGGGTCCTGTGTGTGCCTCTCTCCTCCAGCTCTGAGCCAGCCTCCTCTCACAGCCCCTCAGCACACAGCACACCTCACAGGTAACCACACCTTACAGTACGCCACACAACACGCTCTGATCGGACTCTCCACATTGGACTCTTATATTTTTTATTAAATGTTTTTTTGCGGATCAAGGAGTTTATATTTGCCACACAATACATGATAGAAATATTATTGAGACATAGATGTACCATGGAGAAGCATACAGTGAAATATATCAACATCATTGTTGTTCTCATATGAACTTAATGCATTTTCTAGAGCTGCTGCCTATATCACTTTGCATTTTGTTGTCTGTGTTAGGCCATCTAAACGAAGGGCCAGAACAGAGGAACACAGAGGTGAGAGAAACAGAGAGACGGAGGAGAAGGAAGAGGAGGAGGAAGAGGAGGAGGTGGTGGTAAAGAGGGAGGAGAGGAGGACCCAGAGAGTCGTCCTCAGACCCAGATCAATGTCTACACCCCGCCCTCGGCAAGATAGTGAGTGCAGCAGAGACTTAGAAATAAGGAGTGGCCAACCTGGCACTCTACAGGAAAATGGCACATCCCCAGTGAATGGCTATATTGAACTGTAAAGTTAATTAATCAGACAACCTGCATGGACCTAGATCCCTCCACAGATTCAGTGTCATATATGTATTAATAATGCATTAATGCATTTCATATTTGAGTTTACCATATACATATATTATATTCATATATTGTGTACATTTAACAACATGGTGATAGACAAACTGGCTAACTTTGCATCATTTCCAGCATCGGATGATTGTGAGCATGCCCAGTCGGAGCTCAAGCAACACTCTGTGAGACGTACCCCAGTATCCAAAGCCACACCCAGGGCCAGTCGGACAGCAAGTTCAACAACACAGGACAGCAGGGGAGGCCATTCCTGTAGGAATCATTTTTATTTTCAATTCAGTATTTTAATATTCTATATACTGCATTGAATATTATTATGTGACAATGGCTTCAGTTTACAGACGAGAAGAGGTAGCTTGCATAGCTGTTGTGTAGTATGAGACTGAAATGAATACTGTTGTGAAGTGTGTGATGGCGCTGTGTGTGTCTTTTGTGATCAGGCCATTCCCTCAGGCCATCTGTCGCGACTCAAGACACGGTTGATGCCAACCAGAGAAGGAATGTGGGCACCGCGTGCCACGGCTGTGCCTCCAAACACAGTGCCAGTCCAGGCACAGCTCAGCCAGGTGAGGAAGAATTAGACAGATGTTATCTCCCTTTCATTCTCTCTCTCTCTCTCTCTCTCTCTCTCTCTCTCTCTCTCCCCTCTTTTCACTTATACTCTCACCTATTCCCTTTGTTTCTTTATTTACATTCCCTTTTACCTTCATTCTGCCTTTTCCTTCTCTCTCTCTTTTCTGTCCCACTCCTTTGTTTTTTCTCTTCCCTTCTGTTCTCTTCACTCTGGCTTTTCCCCCACATCGATTCACACTCTCATTATAATAGCCATGTCTCTCTCTCTCTGTGTGTGTGTGTGTGTGTGTGTGTGTGTGTGTGTGTGTGTGTGTGAGCAGGCCCAGAGAGGAGTGCCAGTGGGAATTGTCTGGGTGTCTCGTCGTCCCCATGCTGTCCACTGTGTGGAGCCCCAGAGGCCAGACTCCGCAGCGCTGCCGTCCAGACAGGTCAGACACCAGCGGGGCCTCCTGCTCTAACAGCTGGAACTTAGAAGCACACTTATTACAATGATGGATGCTAAAGCTGGTAGCCTTGATGTTGAAGATGCAATTAAAGTCTACTGCCTTTGAGCAAAGTATGGGAGTTAGTGGAAAACACATGAAAGGGCAGCTCAGTTTGTCACTCTGACACACACCTGACACACCATCCAGTGAAAATGGAATCAGAATGTCTTTATTATATGAGGCAACTGAATGATGGTTTGGACTCTTGTTTTCTTATGGCTTGTTTATCAATGTGTCACACCCACACACTTGTGCCTCCCCCCTTCTCTTGACAGAGCGTCAGGCAGAGCAAGATCCCAGCCCGTCGTCCAGACAGCCTCGCCCAGAGAGCTCAGTGCACAGGGACGATGCAGGGCGTGTTTTCCTGGCACCCCCGCCCGCCGCTGTGCTGGGCAGCGTGCCCGTGGTCCAGTGTGTGCCAGTTTACCCGTCCATGCTGTGAGTGCTAGTCTCTCTCTCTCTCTCTCTCTCTCTCTCTCTCTCTCTCTCTCTCACCCTCACACACACACACACACACACACACACACACACACACACACACACACACACACACACACACACTGGTAGATAAAAACATTGACGTGTAGACTCATATGGTGGGGAAGAGCTGTTGGAGTCAGTCAGCTATGACAGGCCGATCTGAACTTCTCAAGATGAGATTAGATTGACTCAGCAGCTGTAGGAGGTGTTGGAGGAGGAGGTCGGCTCAAATGTGTGTCTAACTTCCAGCTTACAATTAGTAAAATCATGAGACCACACATATCCCTCTTTCCATATATGGATGGGTACTGGATCACAGGCCAAAGTAGACCCCTTTTGCAATGTTTATTTGTGCAACATTTCAAGCCTCAAAATAAAATAAAAATGGCAAGAGGGAGCTACGTTGGTGTGCGGACCACTCTGTTTATCGTTGAATGTACTTCCAAGCTTGCATAAAACTACATGGGAATGGAACAGTGTTTCATCATTGTGGGTTTTATCCTTTAGTCCCACACAGGATCATGCACAAATTCATATTGATTTTAGGCCTTAAAATTCAGCCTCTGAATCTCAAAGAACTACCAATTGCAGGACAGAAACATAACTTATTCAGAGCCAAATGTAAAGCGTAATTAAAAGGGAATGCTGTCAAATCTGCTGCATAACATAATTTACTTATGTATATCAAAGCAAACAATATTATCAAAGTTATATTCACACTACAATTTTAAAGTTATTGTAAGGTTTTGCTTCCCAGTGCAGTGACAAACTGGATTTGAATTAAAACTGGGATTTAATCGTATACTTCCCTAAAGAAGGATGTTTCCAACCAGCCTTCCACAAACCAGCCACAAACCTACATTAAGTATCTGTCTCTTAGGAATGATGTCTCTTTATGCAGTGCGTGTAACTCAGTGGCGTGTCATGTGATGTTGTCATGTGATCATGTCTGTCCACTCCCCCAGTTACTACCCCGGCCCCAAGCTGAAGGCAGCCATGCCTATGCCGTACGTCTCTGCGAAAACGGAGCGACTGAGCCCCAGCAAAGCCTACCGGAGCCGTGAGCGAGAGCGTGGACGTTCTCTCAGCAGCTCGCTCGACCGAGCCATCATCGCCGCCGTCGACATGAAGAGCTCCTCCAGGCGTATGGTGTTCACCCTTGATACCGGTCTCCAACACCAGAGGGCACTCTCCCAGTCCTGTCTCTACTGATGCTGTGCTCAGGTCAGCGACAGGAACAGTCATGTGAGAGCCAATGATAAGAGAGGGCTTCATCTATCAGAAACTGAGGATCTGAACTCTTGTCTGCAAGACATTTGAGGCAGCAGTAAACATCCCTAAACATTTGCCAGTGGTAGCAAACTGTAGCATTTTTTTTTTCCTCTCCATTCGGTGTAGCATCACATTTAACATGTCAGTGGGAAGCCTACTGACAGTCAATAGTTTCTCATATTGGGGTACTTACTTGAAGTAAACCATTAATACTGCACTGGATTGATAGTCCCCATCATATGAATTAGTACTGCACTCCGTTCATTTATGGCCTTTAGTTTGAGTCCATGATCGCCCCAAAGACATGCTCTTACAGTGGGAATAAAAGTGTGCTTATTAGATTAGTTTTGAAGAAATGTTATCTCGTAGCTGAAGATGTTAATTATTAAGTCTAGCACTCCATGATTACAGTGAAGCAAAGATAGGCTGTCCTTTTTTAGAGCCTTTGAGTAAGTGAGGAAACGAGTCTCTGTCTCCCTCGAGCTGTTAAATGACAGGCAGACTCACAGCTATATGTGAGAACTGCAACCCATGTGCACTGTACTATGGTTAGCTGTAGGATGTATGGGCAGGGATGTTAGCTGGTCCACTATAATTTTGCAAATGAATGGAATAGCTTTCAGGATAAAGTCCGTAGTCATGTAAGATTTACTCTCAGGAATATGAAACACGGCAGCTATACAGAATTTTTAAGTGCACGCTGGAAATGTTGGAGTCACAGGTTTTTTTTTTTTCCCCAGAAAAAAAAACACATGGGCAACTCTGTAACTGAGCTTATTTTGATTATGGACACTAAATTCATAAAATACATAACCAGCGTGACATTTATTCCTCCTCGATATACTTAATATGTATGTGAAATCCAGTCTTGTAGCATTAAAAGGGATGTAGATTTGTACATGCAAGGAGAGTCTATACTGAGACTGGTTAACTGGACTCCTGTCTGTGACTGGATGTAGTTAGATACAGTGTGTCAGGTAGCTGAAAGAAAATAGATGAGACATCTGTGCCCCCTTTCATTTCAACTGGCCTAATGAATTATACAAGCGGTTCACTTTTTGTGGATCAGTAATTGTTGAATGTAATAGAACATATAGAACATATTTTGCTACTTTATAACTTCATGATTGCACATAATTCTTAGAGATTATTCTGTCTCTGGATTATTCTATCTATAAAGTTTGTGGTCATCTGCATTTGTGCACAGTTAAGCACATTCGATAACTGTGGTAAGCAAGAAAATGATACAAGTTGTGTTTTCCCACCAGAGTCTATATTGCATTCTGAAATAGAAGTCTAGAAATTCTTTTGTCATTTGTGTATTATAACATACTGTCATTGCAAAGCATAGACCATACACTATACGATAAGGATATGTCTTCCTTAATGTTTTCAATTTTACTCTGTTCCAAGGTACTGTAAGCTCTACATGATCTCAGCTGTGTTGTTGATCATTTTGTATGAATTGAATAGGTAGTTTTGTAATTAATTTTTTAATGGCAAATGAAATAATTTATTGTTATGTAATTTGTACTTTTATACTGTTTTTTGTTCATGTTTTTTTGGGGGGTGGGGGTCTATGAAAGATTAATGTTATCTAGAAGTTGGATTATACCTCTGGTTGCAAACTGAGAAAATTTATGATTAAAATTTGAGTTGTTTTGTACAATGTTCTTTGATTATTCTTTTTCACTGAGAGCAGTCCGTACAACTGTGTGTACTGTCATCTGCTTTATTAGGACAGGATCCACAATGTCCAGGCGGCATATGTAGTCGATTAGTGTCCTGCCTGGCTTAGTGGAGCATTGAGCTCTGATGGATCATCAGTCCTTATCAAATTTTATAAAATGTCAATTTTACCATAAAGTAACTGACTCCACCTTCAAACTTGAACATTCTTGGTATCCATGATCTGCATAGTTTATGTGAACATCTTGGGTATACAGTAGGTCCCTTTACAGACCCCTCCAGTTGTGCTATTGTAACCTGAAGAATAGACAGGGTAGGGGGCCAGTGGGACTTTTCAAATGATTGTATGCCTATGCCAGTGTTAACAAGGTTACCCTCACTGGAAAGAGAGGCCTTAGAGTCTGAGAATATGTATAGTTTTAGGGGTGACATACAGAACTCTCATGATTACTATTTACATGGGACCATGCTGAATTTTGGATTTGTTTGGCGCAAAAATGCACTGATTCTGTGTCCTTGGTAATGGAAGCCAATTTATTAGACAGCCTTAGTACATTGGTACACACGAAGTATACTTTTGTTTGTGCTTCAACACTCGCAAACATAGAATCCCAGTAAGTTGAACAGGTTTAGGACGGACTAACGTTCTCATTTATTATTTTCTCTGATAAATCATTTTGATATAAATCAAAGAGACACAGTAAACGCTATACAACAGCAACAAATAAAGAGTAAACATAAGTAAGAAAAAAAAATACAACTGAATAAGCGTTTGCATCACAGGAAACGCATAGTGCAATATACAACCTTTTTTTGCCAGAACAGAAAAGTGGGGAAGGAACCAGAGAAATCATTCAGAAAAATAAATATATATACATCTTAAAAGGGCGGAAAAGTTTCTTTGCAAAGCCATTCACCAGTGGAAGGTTTATCATTGCACCAGAAGAGAGAACTAACAGACAGACTAAACAAAATATAGCTATTTATTGATTCCCAGTTTACCACTACAACTACAGCTAAAACATCACTAACACAGTGGCTTCACATTGGCTTTTTTTCAGCTTTTTTAATAAGGAAATGTTTTTTAAACTACTTCACAGTCAGAAATATCACCACTCAACAGTGAGACGCTAGAACATCAAACAAATGGCATACAACATCACACCACTCAGTGCATGGCCCGGTTAAACATTATTACTAACCAATGAAAAGACTTAATCAGACAGGATACAATACTGAAATACGACTGGCCCTTTTTGTATACTCTTTTAAACATTTTTCGCAAGCAAGCAGTGGCCTTTTTCGACACTAAATGTGAAGTCTCCCAAGAGAGGAAAAAGAAACGGAAACATAAGAGAGGACGTGGCAAGTTCAAAGATCCCCCATTCTGGTCAGCTGGAAGGACGGCCTGTGGTCTGCTGGGGTCAGCTGGCTTGCAGAGCCTCTGCCGTGTGTTAGTTTGTTTGCTTTTTTCCCCCATGCAACAGCAGCCCTCCTCCCCTGTAGCCGAGTCCCAAAGTGCTCTGGCAAGTCAAACGCCAAACAGCTCCCAACTACACAAACTGTCCGAGGCGAATCAGTTGTCTTTGTCTCAGGCGGCTGGGCCTCACTAAGGACCAGATAGTAGAGTCCATTTCTCACTACTCTAAATAATAACAGGTCTGCCGATTAGAGCAACAGCTTCCAGCGATATGATTTATTCCATCCTGAGTGGCTTTCGTCCCGCACCCCCCCTCGCCTCCCCATCCCCTGCCATAAAAACCACACCAACTAAAGGGAAACAAACCAACAAAGGCTCTACCTTGGACACATTCTAGCAGGTTTGATAGCATACAATATTACATTTGGTACTTCCAGTTTTAAACGGTGTCTTGATAGTTAAACCCATTTAAATCATTTGCATCCATCGTAAAACATGAGAATACTTGCAATTCATTTTCAACATACTATATTTTTCATATATATATATTTACTATATATATATACTATTTTTTTAAACCAATGTCATTTTTTTGGTTCTTTTTTGTTTTGTTTTTTTGTTTCATCAAGCAAGATGCATACACAGTAATATAGGAGTACAGGGATGAAGGTGCTGGGCATAGGTGGGGGGGGGGGGGGGGAGGACAGAGACAGAACTGAGAAACGAGGAGGAGGAGGGATTTTAACTTGTTGGTTCTTCGTCTGGTTTATTCATGTTCTTGAGCGCGTCCAGCAGGGAGGTGGGAGTGAATACATGAGTCGATCCTGTGAGAAAGAAAGAGACAGAGAGAGAGAGAGAGAGAGAGAAAGAGAGAGAAGGGAAGGGTGTCGAACACAAGACAGAGAAAGAGGGGGATTTGGGGAGGGTGTAAGTAGAAAGGTGTTAGACATGTCCAGTCAAATGTTCAACCTGAAAATGTGTTTTCAGCTTTTTATAGGTCTATTCAAACATGGATGAATAAAAGACATGTAACTGAATTATTCACAGGTGAATGGAGATGACTGGGTTGGATAATATGAGTACTGTACATTGGAAAATTCAGAATCTGAATACAATAGAATCTGAATACTCACTAGATCTAAAGACCTACACAATATACAGTTCTGTACTATACCGCTGCAAAATTCAATGGTAAATATGCTGTAGTTTGTGCTAAAAATCACCTCATAGTAAACCATTCTTGACCCAATTGCTTACCATATAAATGAATAAAACTAAAGCAATACGTGAATATGACCATATTTAACCATACATATCTAAAAGAAATGGCCATACTGTACAATTGTTTTTTCTGAACAAGATGAATGACCAAAACTTAGTGAATATGAATCTCTTAGCTGAAGACACATTTATAACGACAGCAAACCAAACTTTTGTCCCACATCGCTATGTGGTCACAAGTTGACCTTATGTGACTTGAGTAGCAGCTTCAAGAGATTGTTTTCCTGTAAAACTCCAACAGGCGGAGTAAACCAACAGCCAATGAGGTGGAACAAAAGTTTGATTCAGTTGACACAACTAGTGACCACAATATTTCAAAAGGTTCAGTTAATTTGAAATGTGTTTCGGAAGCAAAGCTGTAGGCTGCCATATCAAATATTTGAAATTCTTTTAGCTTTCCTGTGAGGACATCATTCCAAATTCCGTTTTAACTTTTGAGGCGTCTTGCACCAAACATCAGAGAAGAGGAGGATTTGAAGCAAATCCATCTGAAGTTGATTTGGTACTGTGGGAGGTGGGGGGCTGGGTAAGGTGAGGTAGAGGGGTGAACGGGGTCAGTAGGAGTTAGACTTGGTTAGAGATACCAATCGACTTCTGAGTGCTTTTGCCTAACTCACTCTCCTCTCTGTCTGTTCAAGTGCCTTCCAAACACACAGCTTTGCTGACATTTGAGTCTGAAACATTGTCTTAGCCAGGCTGCTATGCAACACTAGCTCAGATACTTAGCTTTCAGTCGGTTACCTTATTCAAAAGCATCATTTGTTTGCTTAGTTGGTTTTAGTAAAGGATCGATGACTGTTTTTCCATTCGGAAGGTGCCGAATGTGTCAGTATGTGAAGGAGTTGGACATACTGCATATGGGTAGAGTTCTATTCCCAGTCTCCAAGCCGCTATACAGTTTAAGACAGGATTTGTTCCCTTGCTTGTTGAGTTGTGGAATAAATAGAATCTTTGACCATGTGTAACTAGATGCAACCTGTATGCACCTACCATACTTTTCTCCTCAAAAATTCTCAGATTTTTTTTCGATTTTTACACAGCTAGTTGGTCAAGACGTATTCCGTTTTTCAACTAGTGAGGGGACAAATTTCAAGTCAATATGCAGCATAGCGGCCTTCCGACGGTCATAGAACTGTGGTTCATTTTCACTGTGCACATTTAGAGGACAAACAAAAAATTTGTGATATGGCTTTAGCAGATGAACAACACCCACGCTAACTGTGTGTACTACTGTACTTGTGCTGCACCCCTAGGGAATCTAACTGGAGGACAAACTTAAGGCTACAGCATGTACAAAATTTACATCCTGTCTCAACAGAAACAGATACCTTAAACATTCACCAGTTAATTAAGCACAAATATTGTTAATGTTAGTAGTTTGAATACATGCATAAGCCTTAATGATGCCTCAGTGAACACATACTTTGTGCGGTATGATTAAAACACAAATGTGGTAAACAAATATATATTTTAGACATATATTGACGGTTCTAAACATACAGTTGACTGTTTCAACTTGGGACTCAGGAATGCCAGATTTTCTCTGCGCAACCAACTGTAGGCTATGCAGCAGAGATCTTAAAAATTGCAAAATTATCTTCTACATGGCACTTGCCTAAAATTCCCAAGTGAAAACAGGTCTTGGTGATCTAATGGGGGGGTCACATCTGAGACATGACTACTTTTTAAAAAAAGCAGTACCACTGCTTAACCGAGTGGTGACGTTCAAAATGACGGGGTGGACCAAACATTTGGACTTGACTAACTTGATTCCTGACACCAGAAATAAGATTTATATCCTCCAGGTAGTTATTCCAACCAAGGTTTTATAAGCTGACATGAAAAACAGCTTGAAAGAGTGCAATTTCAAAATGGATGTTCGTGGTTAGAATAAACACCAAGAGGAAGCTGGATTGATCTTACACCTGAGAGGAGCTTTTGGTTCTATTGCATGTATGCATCCCTTTCACCTACAGTAGGCTTGTTAATTAACGGCTAACGAAGCAAAAGGAAGTGAATATAGCTGCTGATGGGTGGGTGGGGGTGTGAAGGGGCTGCCAAATTACTTGGTGCTAAAGCATATCTAGGGAACATATCTACATGTCCAGCCTGGGTGTCTGCAGAGCTCAGCTACAGTAGACTGTGTGGAAAGATACAGTACAGAAGAAGAGATCCATTAGCCAGATTGAAAGCTGAGGGCCTTCTCTACAGACAACCATGGGCCAATGTAGGCATGTGAGGCTTGGTGGGCATAGGGAAGAACTTTGAACATCTAAGAAGGGGACCAAAAGAAAGAAATTATGAACATTGGCTATTGAAGTAATCAACAATAATAAACCAAGAAGAAACCCATTCGCAATGATTAATTTTCTTTGGGTTTTTTATATATTTTTTTCTGCTAACTATCAAATAAGCCATCCAAAAAAATAGATCTCCAGGATGTAGAGTACGTCTGGGAGGGTGGGGTGGGATTGGGTTGGGTGGGGTAGGGTGGGTGTCAAGATGAAGAGGGGCTCCTCATCACCCGGATCTGCCAGCAGTTGTGGGTTAAGAGGGCAAGCTGGGCGGAGCCATCCACCCGGCTGAGAAAATGGGAGGTCAGCAGGGATGACGTCCACAGACCCCACATAAAATGGCCGCCCCTCCTGCAAGCCCCAGTGAGCTATGGGAGTTTGAAAGGGAAAAGCACTGGCTAAATATAAAGTGATTTAATGCCGTTTTCTTGGACGCGTGACAGCTGTACACTGCACCAGCAAGATTTACACAAAATATTTCCGACAAAATGAATGAATGCTGTCATAAATAATAGAAATAAGTATCAAATTATATTGAAACCAAAATTTGAAGCTATAGAATGAGCCGAATGGTACTCTCATAGGCTTGATCTTACGGTTAATCTTAGCAGGAAAAGTAAAAACAAAAGGCCTTTTAGAGAATTTTTGAATTTCTGCCGATGAAAGCTTATTCAATAAAAGGAGGAGCAAACAGGAGGTTAGGCCTTTAAGACTGTTGCTGATTGGCTTAGGGGTTGGACACTCATCCCTGGAGGAGGTGGAGGGAACGGAGGAAAAAAAAAACAGCATAAGATAAATAAGATAGTGGTAGCAAGAGAAAACAGAGGGAAAGAAAGCCCTTGTGCTGCAGGGAGTCAGAAAGGGCTTCTTTGCGCGGCTGCTTTTACTTTGTTCAGAGTGTGATTTTGTCTCTCCCTCCCTCCCTCTCTCTGTCTGTCTCACTCGTCTGTCTCTTCTCGTTCCTCAAAGGACACCCTAGTGGACTCTCGGAAGTCGGGGTGCTGCAGGTCCGTTAAGAATTTGGTTGGGGTGAGCAAGTGGGTGGAACCTGCAGAGTGAGTAGAACAGAGGGGGGGCCGGCTTCATGCTCGAGTACACAATGCCCACCGCAGAAAAAAAAGAAGAAATATCACCCCGCACGACACTCTCGCTCGCACTCCCTCCTTTGGCCCGGTTTTCTTGAAGAAACAAGGTTAAACATTCACATCCTACAAATCCAGTCAACTTGCCATGAGGTACTCATCAGGACCACATCCCATTTATACTAACTAGTGGTAACATGCCATTTCTTTTTTGTCTTAGTTGTGTTCCCAGAGGGAATGACCAAAGATTATTCAAGTTCGAAACTGTAATTTTAGGAGGATTGCAGCAGATTGTGTACATATTTGTCTTATGGTTTACAGCTTTGGAGTTGACCTGGACCTGTGCTCTCAAGAACATTTGTGAAGATTAGCACTTTAGTGCCAATTTTGCAGTAAGTTAGAAAACAGTGGTAAGAAGAGCACTAATGCCCAGAATTAAATATTCCCCATTTAACCCCAGCACTGTGGGCCTCCACAAGCGCCCATAGGCTCAGCTGATAACCATACAGTCATAGTAATTTGCCTCGATGACTAGATTAAACTAGACTAGATGAACCAAATACATATTTTTTCACCCTAACATTAAATCCTTTTAAAGTAAATAGAATATTGCTATTGGTAATTTGTAATTTTTGAATTTTTGGTTGTTGGAATATATCTAATAATTCATAAAGAAAAAGAAGACAAGAACGAGGGATAAAATTAAATTTAAAAAATTTAAATAAAAATTAGCAACAAATACCCCCCACCCCCAAAACACAACAAATAAACACACATATAGTACGCAACAAAACACAAACACACACACACACAGAACACACTGAAAACCCAGACTTACGAAAACAGACTTGGCTTGTCTGCAATTCAAGAACAAGTTAAAAAGAGACAGTACACAAAGACAGGGCCATAAAGACAGGCAGCAAAATTAGATAGACAAGACAGATGTTACGCTTTCATAGTTAGTGCACTGATCATTACAAACACAGAAGAGACCAGAAGAGCTGATCAAGGACACAGTTAAAGCCACTGTCTGCACACACACAAGTACTGAAGCAAAGCATGCAAGCAGTATTAGCTGGAAACTACCAGGTCTCTCCTCTTGTCTTTGACACCCTGATACTAATTCTGTAAAGACACTCCAACCATATTTTGCCTAACTACACCCGTGCTAAAACCAGCATTACCATCTGCCTCTCGTCTTGGGATTTATTGCTTACTTAAAACATCTTCTCTATAAGATAAAATGTGGCGGTTAAATACATCTTACAAATCTAAATAAGTTATAATGTTATAATGTTCGTAGGATGTACTCAGGGTGTCAACCTGGATTTTCAACTTTCTGTGAGTTGATATGTCCTTGCTCCTTGTACGGTCTATAAAGCGTTGCGTGGTAAATGTATTTTATTTGCCGCTCTACATAGAAAATTGAATTGAATTATAAATACTATACAAAATACTGTGTGTGTGTGTGTGTGTGTGTGTGTGTGTGTGTGTGTGTGTGTGTGTGTGTGTGTGTGCATCTACAGTAGGTAAGTGTGTGCCCCTACTGACATGCAGTAAATAGAGCAAATCTCAGTTTCCTTCCACATTGCCCTTCTTTACACCTTGTTATGGTAATGACACTTAGCTAAGCTTTTGTCAAAATCCTTGACCTCATTCCATGACTATAACCATGGAACAGCTGAAGGAGGAAGACACTATGCATGACTCTACAGTCCAGACTGTGACTCTGTCTACATGTTCCAGACTCTGTCTATCTCAGTCTGGCGTCCATTTTCCAAATGCATAGATGCTGACCAGTCAGTAACCCAGTTAGTTAGTTGGCAATGGAAAATTGCATTGCAACCGCCATACTGTAGTTGCTAACTTAGTTAGCAGCTATGCTTTTGGGAAACAGAAGCCTGATCTCAAAGACCCAATCTGCTCTACCTCCACTGCCTCCCCAAACGCCCCCCAGTGGCACTCAGTGCTGTGGGACTCACCAATAAGGACCTCCCATTTCCCATTGGAGTGTGTCACCTCATAAGCACAGCGCATCTCGCTGAAGGACACGCCTCCGATGACAAAGACGATGACGCGGGGTCCAGTGCGGTACTCGCCAGGGGTCTTATTCTTGTGCCAGTGGCCATATCGGGCACTGCCAGGACAGAGAGGGGGCATGGGACAGAAGACATGATTTAGATTGGCATTATAACATAACATCTACCATCAAAACAATACCGGCTTTACTATGGAAAGAATGTATATTTGGTGCAAATGGTTATCATGTAGAGATCATTCAGCCTGATCTCTGATTAATGATGTTTGCTAATTCATTCATTCATTTCTGCATGCACACACACACACACACACACACACACACACACACACACACACACACACAGCTATATAAACATTTGCATGTCATCCTCCACACATACATACAGACACACGTGCACACACATAGACACACACACAGACCAACTCATGCGATCAACACCTGGTTCTCACTGCCCGAACAAATCAATGAGCTGCATAATGAGAGGGGGATCAGTGAGCATGGGACTGATCTGGACTGCAAATCAATAACACCACAATGAGATGGGTCAATGTGTCAGCCCCCTCCCTGCCACTATGCCTCTCAGTCCACACACACACACACACACACACACACACACACACACACACACACACACACACACACACACACACACACACACACACACACACACACACACACAGACACACACACACACACACACACACACACACACACACACACACACACACACAGACAGAGAGGGGGAGAGAATATAAGCTATAAGCTGTTGAGAAAACTGTGTTTTCATCAGTGTTTTGTAGCTCACAGATCACTACATTCTATGCACTTGTTCATGTTTAATGGAAGAATTATAAGTATTGGAGGTTCACAGATGGGAGTTTTGACTGTGTGGGGTGACGACCAGTCATGGTATTGAACACTCCTCTGTCTCTGTCTGTCCCTCTGCTCAAATCAATATGGATCTCCCAGCCTCCTGCCTCAAACACTGACCTCTTGGAGTGGAATAATGAAAGGCTATTATGGTCTGTGTCTATGGAGGGATCAGAAAGAGTAAGTTGTGTGAAAGTAAGTAGGTAGGTAGGTACTTTATTGATCCCAAAGGAAATTTCAGGTGTGTGTGTGTGTGTGTGTGTGTGTGTGTGTGTGTGTGTGTGTGTGTGTGTGTGTGTGTGTGTGTGTGTGTTTGTACCTGACTGCAGTAGTGCTGAACGAGGCTGAAGAGCGAGTAGAGATGTAAGGGTAGTGCTTTGTGTCCAGCTTGTCATCAATGGCATCCTAGAATAAACAAGTTAATATACAAGTTATCGAAAGAACAGACAAAAGGAAAGGAAACACACACACACACACACACACACACACACACACACACACACACACACACACACACACAGCATGTACTGTACACACAATCTATTAAAACAGTTTATGTCTGACTGACCTCCACGATGTCCTTGACCACTGGGGTCCAGCGAGAGAGTTGGTAGGTCTGCTCACTCACACGCTCCTTACGGTCCATCTTCTTCCCTCTGCGCAGAGTGGACTACACACACACATACACACACACACACACACACAAACACACAAGAATTTGAGTTTGACAAAGCAAGATGTTTGAGACAAAAAAACATCAGAAAGACTAATAGTGTATTGAACAATCTACAGTACAAGACGAGACATGCAGTACATAAACCGAGAGTCTCTGGAAAACAAGGAGGAAGGAGCAATTCTGAATGTGTCAGTAAATAAAGCAACTGAGGAGTCAGTGTTTCAATGCATCTGTACTGACTCAGAAGAGACTATATTTACCAAGAAAAAAAGATAAAAAAAGTTACTATGGAGGGAAATGAGAGAAAGGTGGATGGACGCAAGAAGTTTGCACAGAACAAGCTCACTTACATCTGTGACGATGGGGACCCCCAGGTGGGCCATGTTGTGGATGATCTCACTGTCCTCTGGGGGAATCTGAGCATGCTGGATCAGCTTGTTCAGGTTCTCCTCCGTGATCCCTGAATGGACACACACACACACACACACACACACACACACACACACACACACACACACAACACACAACACTATCACAAAATGGCTGCCACACGGTAGCACCAGAATTACATGTACAGTAGCACCAGAATGACATGAGTAACAGTTCCACGTAGGGATACTAAAAAGTAAAGTGAAATATAGTATACTTTTACTTTCCCAAAGGGGAAATACAGTATGTCTTGGGCTTCTTCACAGTCGCTGCATCACAGACAGAGACAGCTCATGCATAAATAACATCAATAATAATAGATACAGCCCCATAAGATCAGTTACACCAACAGGCAACTCAGGCAGAACTGTGCACTGAATAACATATAAGCAAGATAGCGTGCTATCTATCATTCAGGATCTTTATAGCGGTTGGCACTGAGTTCTACTGGTTAGATGAGGCAGAACATGGGACGGCCTGGATGGGGACTCATCATTCTGTTTTATGAGGGGAGGAATCCATTTTTTCTAATGAGTTTCTGGCTCTGTGACACAGTCTGCTGCCATGCATAACTAAATAGATAGCTATAGAAATACATTGTAGATTCTCCGACTAGGAGCCGTAAATCTCTACCATTCTTTGCTGGTAGCTTAGCCGCTGGACTTCTGCTGTATAGGAGTAATCTATCTATTCTCTGTTACCTATTCTCAAGATACATCAGGACAGAACAGTGTCCTGAACAGTACAAAACAGTCTTTCAGCATCTCGAGCTGGACCAGGATGGTCTCTCACCGTTCTTGAGGAAGATGTAGAGCAGGATGATGCGGATCTTGTCGTAAGTGCTGACGTTGGCATCAAGCAGGATTGGCACAATGGCGCGCATGGGGTCCTTGATCTTCTCACCCTCAGCGTCAGTGCCCATGGCAAGGTCCTAGAAGGGGAACAGAGAGGAGTCAGACCACTGCCACTAACATCATAACAGCAGCAGTATGAACCACAAATCAGATTTGTGGTGGTAGGCTTTAGTAGAAAATATGAGGCTTCTGTAAAATATTGGCATTTCATCAATTGGCATTTGATATAATTGACATTGTTTTGTCAAAGCAGAGGGTGTGACTTTCTGCCACATTCTGCCACATTTACTTATTTTCTGGATCCATTGCAATGTTGAATTTGGGGTTTTCATTAGCTATACGTCACAATCACAAATCACTTTGTACCTTGGATCATTGAAAGGAATGATTTTTTTTCTTACCCATATAGAGTAATACATGTATATTATATAATTACTATATAATTTTAAGGGGTTTGTGTGATTTCTAGTCACAAATCCAGCGTTAAATGAAGGATGTACAATAAAAACAAAATATTCAAACATTGAAATAAATAAAGAAATCCCTTTAAAAACATAATTCACCTCTTGGAATAATATGTGAATTATTTTGGGCTTTCAAAAATGATCTGTCAGCAGAGCCAGTCTGGCTGTCAGTAGAAAGATGCACTAGGCAGCATAGAGTGAACATTCTAGACTCTTTGTTGCTGCTCCTGAAGGTGCTGCTCTCATCACCATGACAACTTGGAATGTTTACTTTTTTATTAACAATCACAGATTCCAGAATGCGCAAAGTGGAATCTTCAATCTTGAATTCCAAGAACTACTCAGTCTACTTGGAGACTGCAAAGAGAAAAGTTGGATATTATGAAGCTTGGGGAAATTTTCAGGTGCTGTATACCCATGAGGAGCAGGAAGATCAGGAACGAGAACGACAAGAAGAAGAAGAAGAAGCAGGAGATGGTGGACAGGAGGCCCAGGGAGGAGCTGGAGATGAATATCTCCAAGGCTCCGAGTGTGGAGTCTTTGAATGACTCTGGTATGTCTCACTTTTTAAGGTCCCTAAAATAAATCTAAAATACAGCCTAAAATATTTGAAATAGACATCCCAGTTTAATGTTGTCAGATTTGACTCATCATTTAAATTGTCCACAGACCCAACTGAGTCATTTGTTGGGACACCTGGGACACCTCAGCTGGCACCTCAGGACAAGGGGGACAGCAGGAGTCCCTCCACTCTTGGAGTTGGAGATGGTGCTCAAGAGGACTGCAGTAAGTAGGCCTACCACATTTTCAGATGGTTGAGGAGAGCAGAAATGGACACCTACATTTTGGTAATCAGAAATACAAATGAAAATAATTCCATGTCTCTCCACAGACCTGATCGGGTCATCTGTTGACCAGGAGAAGCCTCAGCTGAGCGAGGAGGACAGCAAGAGCCCCCCCTCACTGCTTGGTGATGGAGCAACAGCAACAGCACCACAATACAGTGTATGCTTTAGACGCTACACTCCTCAAGAGATTGAGGAGAGGAGGCGAATTATACGTCTATTTTTTGAGAGGAGGGGAATATTTTATTAATAATAAAAGTATTTTCTTCCATGTCAAAGGCATTGTGGTGTTTATTTAAGTCAAGGAAGCGCGCTCAACACTCCGCGTTATATACACTGGGTGCTTAAACTTAATGGATACAATCCAATACTAATACCGACTTGAATAAAGCAAGCACTCAACAGTTGTGTTTGACTTCTTTAATCGCCTCACAGACGTTTCGAGCTAGCGGCCTTCCTCAGTGTGAGCTATGGCGATTTCACCTTGACCCCAATAGGTGTGTTTAATATAACCTTCCTCCTCCCCTTTGACCCCAACAGGTACCCAAGCTTTCCAACAGGGGGAAACCCAGTGCCAATGGACATTTACGCATAAAACATATACAAGCTCTCCATCATAATGCGCGGAATTGGCACACTAGACATGCAACATATTACGCAATACATAACATTGCATTGACGTGACATAGTCAAAAATACATACATAACCAAAAATACATATATACATTCACCGTATCAAAACAGTATAAACAGTATAAAAACCTCCCAAACCACCCTTATAAAAAGCAAGACAAAACCATTTCTTCATTCATCCCCTTGGGAATGAGAGTATCCAAGGAGTGTATCCAGTAGGCCTCCCTCTGTAATAATAAGTTATCCTGGTCCCCACCCCTACGTGGCACTTCCACTACTTCTATGCCCATATATTTCAATTCATTGTTACTGTGATTTGACTGGTTAAAATGTCTGGCAACCGATGATTTTTCATCGTGGTTTCTTATGGAACATTTATGTACACATATTCTCGTTTTTAGTGCCCGTTTGGTTTTACCCACATAATACAAATCACAGGGACATTTAAGCAGGTAGACTACATATTTGGTGTTACAAGAAATTCTCCCTCTGACTTTAATGTGCCTTTCTAAATTGGGACGCTGGAATGTATTCCCCTTAATCATTGCATGACAATGTACGCAGTTGTGACATGGGAAATTACCACTGGGGATCCGTGATAAGAAATGTCTGGGTCTGCTGACCGGCAAGTCCGATTTCACCAACAAGTCTCTCAGATTGGATGTTCGCTTATAAAAGTGTCTAGGCGGATGCGTAAACGCGTCCGCGACTTGTGGATCTGATTGTAGTATGTGCCAGTATTTATTGACTATGTTTTTGACTGTTGAGGAAATGGGACTGTATGTGGAGACCATAACCAACTGGTTGGCGGAGGAATAAATAAAGAAATCCCTTTAAAAATATAATTCACCTCTTGGAGTAATATGTGAATTATTTTGGGCTTTCAAAAATGATCTGTCAGCAGAGCCAGTCTGGCTGTCAGTAGAAAGATGCACTAGGCAGCATCGAGTGAACATTCTAGACTCTTTGTTGCTGCTCCTGAAGGTGCTGCTCTCATCACTATGACGACTTGGAATGTTTACTTTTTTATTAACAATCACAGATTCCAGAATGCGCAAAGTGGAATCTTCAATCTTGAATTCCAAGAACTACTCAGTCTACTTGGAGACTGCAAAGAGAAAAGTTGGATATTATGAAGCTTGGCGAAATTTTCAGGTGCTGTATACCCATGAGGAGGAGGAAGATCAGGAACGAGAACGACAAGAAGAAGAAGAAGAAGAAGTAAAGAGATGGTGGACAGGAGGCCCAGGGAGGAGCTGGAGATGAATATCTCCAAGGCTCCGAGTGTGGAGTCTTTGAATGACTCTGGTATGTCTCACTTTTTAAGGTCCCTAAAATAAATCTAAAATACAGCCTAAAATATTTGAAACAGACACCCCAGTTTAATGTTGTCAGATTTGACTCATCATTTAAATTGTCCACAGACCCAACTGAGTCATTTGTTGGGACACCTGGGACACCTCAGCTGGCACCTCAGGACAAGGGGGACAGCAGGAGTCCCTCCACTCTTGGACTTGGAGATGGTGCTCAAGAGGACTGCAGTAAGTAGGCCTACCACATTTTATGATGGTTGAGGAGAGCAGAAATGGACACCTACATTTTGGTAATCAGAAATACAAATGAAAATAATTCCATGTCTCTCCACAGACCTGATCGGGTCATCTGTTGACCAGGAGAAGCCTCAGCTGAGCGAGGAGGACAGCAAGAGCCCCCCCTCACTGCTTGGTGATGGAGCAACAGCAACAGCACCACAATACAGTGTGTGCTTTCGACGCTACACTCCTCAAGAGATTGAGGAGAGGAGGCGAATTATACGCCTATTTTTTGAGAGGAGGGGAATATTTTATTAATAATAAAAGTATTTTCTTCCATGTCAAAGGCATTGTGGTGTTTATTTAAGTCAAGGAAGCGCGCTCAACACTCCGCGTTATATACACTGGGTGCTTAAACTTAATGGATACAATCCAATACTAATACCGACTTGAATAAAGCAAGCACTCAACAGTTGTGTTTGACTTCTTTAATCGCCTCACAGACGTTTCGGGCTAGCGCCCTTCCTCAGTGTGAGCTATGGCGATTTCACCTTGACCCCAATAGGTGTGTTTAATATAACCTTCCTCCTCCCCTTTGACCCCAACAGGTACCCAAGCTTTCCAACAGGGGGAAACCCAGTGCCAATGGACATTTACGCATAAAACATATAGAAGTTCTCCATCATAATGCGCAGAAATGGCACACTAGACATGCAACATATTACGCAATACGTAAAAATGGATTGACGTGACATAGCCAAAAATACATGGGCAATTCCACGAAAAAGTAAACCTCACCTTAAAACTTTAAGTGTCACCTACATGGACATACAAATTCTTTCAGAAAACTTCCAATACAAAAAAGTATTGTCTCGATGTAAATATTCAACTGAGCAAGTTTCGAAAGGATATCTGTTTGTTAAAATTTTTACCCTATTCAGCTATAATGTAAGTCTATGGAGGGGCTTATAATGGGCATAAGTGGGTGATAACACACACAAAGCTGCAATGCTATCAGTTATTTTTCATTGTTATATTACTATTTCTCTTGTTACAGGTTAAAATCCACCGTTCACAATTGTTTTGTATCGTTTTGGAGGGTTTTCCAGACGTCACGTCCATAACGTCACATCCATAACGCCATGTCTCCCAATGAAAACCAACTTTTTTACATTTACATTTGAAATTAAGTCTTTCTCTGTCTTTACTGAGGTGTCCTGTTTGGTATGAATGTAGTAATATTTACATTTCTCTAGAAATTTCACACACTTCACAGCAAAAACTACGCTCTCTCAAAAGTTTGTCCGTTTTTCGTCACGTCCATAACGCAAATTGAAAGGCTCATATTCTTATGATGCAAATCATGATATTAATTTTTTCTGTTTGCCTGTATTCAGCCATGGAGTTTGCAGAAGAATATGAAAAAAAATTGTGAAATACTGCTAGGTTTGCGGAGGTTATGTGGCCTTTTGTTCATCAATAATGCACGAAAATGTCACGTCCATAACGCTGGAATTGCCCACATACATAACCAAAAATACATATATACATTCACCGTATCAAAACAGTATAAACAGTATAAAAACCTCCCAAACCACCCTTATAAAAAGCAAGACAAAACCATTTCTTCATTCATCCCCTTGGGAATGAGAGTATCCAAGGAGTGTATCCAGTAGGCCTCCCTCTGTAATAATAAGTTATCACGGTCCCCACCCCTACGTGGCACTTCCACTACTTCTATGCCCATACATTTCAATTCATTGCTACTGTGATTTGACTGGTTAAAATGTCTGGCAACCGATGATTTTTCATCGTGGTTTCTTATGGAACATTTACAGTATGTTCGCATATTCTCGTTGTTAGTGCCCGGTTGGTTTTACCCACATAATAGAAATCACAGGGACATTTAAGCAGGTAGACTACATAATTGGTGTTGCAAGAAATTCTCCCTCTGACTTTAATGTGCCTTTCTAAATTGGGATGCTGGAATGTATTCCCCTTAATCATCGCATGACAATGTACGCAGTTGTGACATGGGAAATTACCACTGGGGATCCGTGATAAGAAATGTCTGGGGCTGCTGACTGGCAAGTCCGATTTCACCAACAAGTCTCTCAGATTGGATGTTCGCTTACAAAAGTGTCTAGGCGGATGCGTAAACGCGCCCGCGACTTGTGGATCTGATTGTAGTATGTGCCAGTATTTATTGACTATGTTTTTGACTGTTGAGGAAATGGGACTGTATGTGGAGACCATAACCAACTGGTTGGTGGAGGAATAAATAAAGAAATCCCTTTAAAAATATAATTCACCTCTTGGAATAATATGTGAATTATTTTGGGCTTTCAAAAATGAGCTGTCCGCAGAGCCAGTCTGGCTGTCAGTAGAAAGATGCACTAGGCAGCATAGAGTGAACATTCTAGACTCTTTGTTGCTGCTCCTGAAGGTGCTGCTCTCATCACTATGACGACTTGGAATGTTTACTTTTTTATTAACAATCACAGATTCCAGAATGCGCAAAGTGGAATCTTCAATCTTGAATTCCAAGAACTACTCAGTCTACTTGGAGACTGCAAAGAGAAAAGTTGGATATTATGAAGCTTGGCGAAATTTTCAGGTGCTGTATACCCATGAGGAGGAGGAAGATCAGGAACGAGAACGACAAGAAGAAGAAGAAGAAGAATAAAGAGATGGTGGACAGGAGGCCCAGGGAGGAGCTGGAGATGAATATCTCCAAGGCTCCGAGTGTGGAGTCTTTGAATGACTCTGGTATGTCTCACTTTTTAAGGTCCCTAAAATAAATCTAAAATACAGCCTAAAATATTTGAAACAGACACCCCAGTTTAATGTTGTCAGATTTGACTCATCATTTAAATTGTCCACAGACCCAACTGAGTCATTTGTTGGGACACCTGGGACACCTCAGCTGGCACCTCAGGACAAGGGGGACAGCAGGAGTCCTTCCACTCTTGGACTTGGAGATGGTGCTCAAGAGGACTGCAGTAAGTAGGCCTACCACATTTTATGATGGTTGAAGAAAGCAGAAATGGACACCTACATTTTCATCAGATATACAAATGAAAATAATTCCATGTCTCTCCACAGTCTTGATCGGGTCATCTGTGGACCAAGAGAAGCCTCAGCTGAGCGAGGGGGACAGCAAGAGCCCCCCCTCACTGCTTGGTGATGGAGCAACAGCAACAGCACCACAATACAGTGTGTGCTTTCGACGCTACACTCCTCAAGAGCTTGAGGAGAGGAGGCGAATTATACGCCTATTTTTTGAGAGGAGGGGAATATTTTATTATTAATAAAAGTATTTTCTTCCATGTCAAAGGCATTGTGGTGTTTATGTCACATTTTAGTTTAGAGCAGGGGTGGGCAATTATTTTGGCCGAAGGGCCACATTGGGTTTTAAATTTTGATTAACGGGCCGGGTGTGTTAACAGTTAACTGGTTGATGGGGGTAGATGTTAACATGCAGAGTTACAGTAACATGCAGAGTTAAAAGGGAGGGATTTGTATGTCATGAATACAACAAATTAGATAAAGCAGGCCTATAATCTAAGTCACTTTGGTTAAATGAGAAATTATTCTATTTTGGGAAGGTTCCATGGGCCGGATTAAATAGCTCAACGGGCCACATGTGGCCCCCGGGCCTTAACTTGCCCAGGTATGGTTTAGAGGAGTGCACTGGTAGAGCTGAGTGTGTCATGTCCACTGACCTGCTCTACACGGCACAGCTTGTCCACAGTCCCTTGGTAGTGCTTCATGCAGTCCTCAGCCAGCTGCAGATGAGTGGAGTACTGCAGAGAGGACAGGACAGGTCACTGCAGGGGTCACTGCGTATTCAACACTACAGCATTAGACATGAGCAAACACAATAGAATCTTCTGGAAAACATTACAATCTATTTGTATGTGGTTATGACAAATTGCAAGAGACAATACAGATTTAATCCTGTGTATTCAACATAAGAACAGTCATGTGACCTTCAATAGGAGACTTTTTTAAGACAGATATCAAGTCCTTCTCAACAATAAACTATGAATATCTCTATCTAGAAATAAGGACACCTGGAGTAGGGTGAAATTAAAGACAGAGGAAGGTTCTTCTGGCTAGACTGACCTTGCTCAGCTCCTTCTGGTACTGGGGCATCTTCTTCAGCATCTGAGACAGGTCCCTCATGGTGGTCTGCACACAGAGAGAAAAATATGCATACATACTGTAAATAGACTGTAACACTACAGGCATAAACAGACGTAAAAGTTCACATAGCGTTTTCTCCTTTGAGTTTAGTATGCTTAAAAATACATGTCTAAATTAGGCAGTGTGCAAATGTGGTGTATCATCATGGTGGTGTGTTTCTTATGTTATGCAATATGGAGTGGGATGCTAGATGTTCATAAATAGGAGGCACTTCCTAAAAGAGTGATTTGGCACGCTTGGCGTTTCGCATCAGAGGTCGGTGCGGCAGTCAATCAACATTAAATCCTCCACCCTCTCTCTCCCTCTCTCTTTTTTTATCAGTGGCACGAGGCTTTACGATGAGTCAGCATTTCCCTGCTACGACGGGCTACGCTACACCGCACAACGCCAGCACTCAGATTAACAAGGTTGCTTCCTCCGAGGCACTAAACGCTAAGCCAGCCCTCCCCATCCCCCCCCCCCTCCGCCTCCCTCTCCATCCTTACCTTCTCTCCTGTATTCATGCGTTTGCTGGAGGAGAAATCCTTCAAGGAGCGCGTTACCTCCCTGTGGAGAGAGGAGAGACACGGGAGATTACTGTCACCATCAAACACACAGAGAGAGGAAATTCCATGAGCTATTATAGAAACCCAGAGAGAGGGATGGAGGGAGAGAGAGAGAGTGATAGATGGAGTAAGTGAAGTGAGAGAGAGAGAGAGAGAGAGAGAGAGATTTTTAAATACAGTGTGACAACATTGCATTAGCACACATAATAGTATGCTAGATGAATGATAGAATAGTGTTTGTGATGGCATGATCAACTTTTATCAAGCAAGTGTATGTGTGTATGTGAGGGCGTCAAAAAGAGAGAGAGAGGGAGAGAGAGAGAGAGAGAGTTACAGAAGATGGACAGAGAGAAAAGGACAGGTTAGAAAGGACACATTTGTTCTCCTTGAGATGAAATGCTGGCAGGGCTGCTGTTACTCACTGGGACACCTCAGCAATGTGTTTGTGTCGCAGCCCCACCCAAAGGTCATCATCCTCATGCAGCAGCACCTCCTTCTCACGGGAGTCTCCCATGCCGCTGGTCTCGTATCTGCACCAGGGAGCACACAGCAGCACGTTAGATACAAACATTACTCACTCACATGGTTTTGATGTAACACTTCTAATCTCATTTTACTCTAAGGTGTGTGTGTCTGTGTGCGTGTATATATGTGTGTGTGTGTGTGTGTGTGTGTGTGTGTGTGTGTGTGTGTGTGTGTGTGTCTCTGTGTGTGTCTCTGTGTGTGTGTGTCCTCCTCACTTGTAGACATCGTTCTCAATGGGCAGCAGGTCGTAACCCATAGCCTGGAAGGTGAGCTCGTGCAGAACAGGTGAGACTGGGTCGAAGGCTCGGTCGAGGATGATCAGCTGAGAGCGAGCCTTGTCTGGACCCTAGGAGGACAGTGCACAATGGAGACACACATGTAACGGGAAGATGACATAGAGGGAGCCTCATGTATGTCACGTCATGAATCATGGGAGGTGTACAGCAGTAATCATGAGAGTGTTGGTCATCAGTCACTCTGATTGGACAAGACAGTTTGTTTCTTCTGGCAATGGCCCAATGGGGGGCAGTGAGTTCAAAACAAGGTGTTCAAAACAAAAGATATTCAGGTGCAGCCGACAGACTACCTGCCCTAGAGGCATTCTAAATCTGAATCTAAATCTAGCAAAAGTGCCATCGAGAACAACAATACAACCATACATAACATTGCAATACATGTTTAAATTCATCAGTTTCACAGAGACTATTTGCGGCACTTAAGCCTGCTCTTCTTGGATTGCTAAATGGTTGCCATTATTTTGTACTAGAGGTGGCGGCCATGCTAAGGGGAGTAATGAGTCTGAGAGTCCTGCTGTGTCTGGTTAAGGTCATTAGCAGAAAGGTCACTCTTAAAAGGGGGAGAGACACACCAGCTCATTACCAGCCAAGCAGCAAGCTGCCCCTGACGTAAAATTCATTTACAGATGCCGAGGCCTGATAGCAGTCGGTCGTAGGTCCTTATCTAAGTCTGACGTTTCATTTCATTACGATTATCGTTCTCCCTCTTCCTCCCCCTCTTTTTGTCTCCTTCTCTCTCACCCTACAGGGCTCATCCTTTTCTCCGTGGGGAGAAATAAACCATGATCTATAACTGTCTCTATCTCTCTCTCTCCCTCTCTCTTTTTTTATTTCTCTCTGTCTCTTTGTCTCTCACCTCTCCCATGGTGGGGTCATCAGCCTTGTACGCATCCAGTTTATCCTGCACCAGCTGGGCCAGAGTGGAGTTGTCTTTGTACTCCCTGGGAAGACAGGCAAACACACTTCCTTAAATTCTAACAGAGATATGTCAGACTCCCCTCAAACGTCCTTCTAACAGTAATAAATGCTAATATCAAGTGAACTTCAAGACAAAAGAGCACATCTTGAGACATTTAGTAAGACTATTGAGGAAACAGTGAAACAATCCTTACTTGGCCCTGTGGTGTCTCCTTACAGAGATCAGCCATGACTGTTTTCTTTTTTTTTTCTTTTTAATCGAGCATCAAATCAGCAATTGAGACCCAAAAACTTAGTTAGTTCTTTTCTAGTTCTAGTTCTTTTCTCTTTCACAATTTGATTACCAAAATGTTATCTTCTCACATTTATTGGGTACATTTCTGAGAGATGCAATGCACATTTACATTTATGGATTTTGCAAATATTTTATCCAAAGCGAATTAAATTTGTCAAGTATCAATTACTTTAGGGCCAGTCTCGGGATTTGAACCCTCAACTTTCAGAGTACTAGCTCACTAGTCAGGCAAGCACTGAACAATGAAACCCCTTCTCACGCTGCCCCCTGTCTCTCACCCTCGGTATCGCACGGCGGGATACTCCTTGAGCGTGGCACACAGAGTGGCGATCTGCTCAGCCAGGCGTTCCATCACTGGGTTCTTCAGCTGGGTCTTGTGGGGGCTGTAGAAGCTCTGGAAGGCGTCAGGGTTGTCTAGAGAGTACACCTGTGTGTCACACACACACACACACACACACACACACACACACACACACACACACACACACACACACAAACATGAAAATGAAAAAAAAATAATAATTAAATCTCCAATCCCTTTGAGGAGAATGTCCTGTTTACTTAGATGGGAAGTGGGAATGCTGAGGGATTGTACTGGCAGTAGACTGGCGGCTGACACTGGCGTACTGCATGTTGCCTGCAGAAAGGTGACTGTGTTTGCCGGCCTCCTCTCCTCTCCTCTCCTCACTCTGCTGCAGTGGCTGCATTACATTACAGCAAGTCCTCCACTGGACTAAAGGACACAGACTGAGCCAGTGCTGCTAACACTGTAAAGATCGTGTGTGTGTGTGTGTGTGTGTGTGTGTGTGTGTGTGTGTGTGTGTGTGTGTGTGTGTGTGTGTGTGTGTGTGTGTGTGTGTGTGCTTTGTTGTGTTGTGTGTGTGTGTGTGTGTGTGTGTGTGTGTGTGTGTGAGTGTCTGGGTGGGTAAAATGTATGCATTTTTATGTCACAAGATGCATGTTTTTTTCTGTGTGGCTGTGTGTGTGTGTGTGTGTGTGTGTGTGTGTGTGTGTGTGTGTGTGTGTGTGTGTGTGTGTGTGTGTGTGTGTGTGTGTGTGTGTGTGTGTGTGTGTGTGTCTCCTCCGCTGCTGGGGGACATAGTCTCCTCTGCTAGTGTCTGTGTGAATCCCTGTAAGGCTAATCTCGCTGCTCTCTGACAGCACTCCTCCCCCAGTCCCCATCCCTCACCCAAGTGTGCATGGCCAATTTTGTGGAACTGTCTGGAGAGAGTGTCCTCCACTCACTCACGCACACACACACACACACACACACACACACACACACACACACACACACACACACACACACACTCAAAGAAATATGTGTACAAAACCACAGTCCTTTGCACATCCACAAAGAAACAGGCGACCAGACATTCAGATTGACATGTACACAAGCACGCTTTCTCTGAGGGCAAAGTCAAAGGCAGTTCATCACTGACAATACAAATGCACACTGACACAGACTCCTCTCTGCCCCCCCCCTCTCTCTCTCTCTCTCAGTCTTCTATCCTCTCCATTTCTTTATTTTCTTCATGCCCTTTCATCTTTTTATCTCTCTCTCTCTCTCTCTCTCTCTCTCTCTCTCTCTCTCTCTCTCTCTCTCTCTCTCTCTCTCTCTCTCTCTCCTGCTCTCAGCATCTCTCACTGTTGCCCCCATCTGTCCAAGGTCACATGACTGTCCTTCTGCTCAGCAGATGGGTTCCTCTCTCCACACCTAGACCCTGTCCTACCCTGCTCTCATTGG
The DNA here is from genome assembly GCA_027497455.2 of Sardinella longiceps. Classification (NCBI taxonomy): domain Eukaryota; kingdom Metazoa; phylum Chordata; class Actinopteri; order Clupeiformes; family Clupeidae; genus Sardinella; species Sardinella longiceps. The sequence continues at coordinate 19,230,079 of JAODXP020000008.1, read as the reverse complement.
CTGCCTAGCATTGTGTGGATGTTCTCACAGCCAATAGCCATGCAGAGCTTTATCTCTGTGTGTATGTCTGAGTGTGTGTGTGTGTGTGTGTGTGTGTGTGTGTGTGTGTGTGTGTGTGTGTGTGTGTGTGTGTGTGTGTGTGTGTGTGTGTGTGTGTGTGTGTGTGTGTTTGCTCTCCCTTTCCTTTTTTTCCCTGTGTGAAGCGAGCTGCAGCATCTCGCCAAAAGCCAAGCTCCTCTGACTCGTCTGAATTAATCATAACAGACAGGATGAGCAAAGGACTGTTGGCCAGGCAGTGCGCAGCACAACCGTCTCCCTTCTAGAACAGTCCATGGTTAAAGCACAGGGAAAGAGGAAGACTGAGGCATTGAGTGTGAGAGAGAGAGAGAATGTGTGTGCGTGTGTGTGTGTGTGTGTGTGTGTGTGTGTGTGTGTGTGTGTGTGTGTGTGTGTGTGTGTGTGTGTGTGTGTGTGTGTGTGTGTGTGTGTGTGCGTGCGTGTGTCAGGGGACTGCAGCTCAGGAGATGCTGTTACCTGTGTTTACTCAGCTAACTGTCTCCGCCCACCATGTCCTCCAGCCAACAACTCCCTCCCCCTATTACTGCCTCAATTCTATTTCTGGAATTTTCTCTCCGTCTCGCTCCTTTCCACTCTCTACCCCTCCCTTTCTCTCTCTCCCCCTCTCTGTCTCTCTCTCTCTCTCCCGCTCTGGTCTGGCTCCGTACCTGAGACTCATAAGGTAAGAAGGCGATGTTGATCTCAGTCAGCGTCTTGATGGCCTTGGAGGCGCGGCTCTTGACTAGGTCGTTGAATATGGGGTCAGGGCAGGCTGCAAGTAAGACAGGGGGTCAAGGGGTCACAGTCAGGAGCCAATCAGTAGAACTTAAAAACGCTGCCACCTACTGAATCGGCCTTTAGTGCATATATTATAGATCACTCAGTCAAGGAACACGACAAACAAAACATCCTTCATTACATTATACATATTATTTTGAGATTTGATTGCAAACATTGGTGTTCTGTACAAAACAGACATAAATAGTATACATAACATTTTCTTTGTTCTCAAATCCAAAAATAAATCTGTAATCAAGGATGTTTTGTATATATTTATAAATATTAATACCATTATATATAAAAATCAATACAAAAAGTATTGAGCTCCACTAAAGCAATCAAATGATGGTATTTACAATATGCAATGTAATATAATGGATATCCTTGGATAGGTGGTTTTGTCATCTATCTATATGAATGAAATATTTCAACAAAATATGCAGCAGTAAACAAACATTAGAATAAAGGAAGAAAGGAGCCATGATTACTTGCACATGATCTCAGAGAATGAATGACACTGTGTGTGTGTGTGTGTGTGTGTGTGTGTGTGTGTGTGTGTGTGTGTGTGTGTGTGTGTGTGTGTGTGTGTGTGTGTGTGTGTGTGTGTGTGTGTATTATGTCATACTGCATGCAGTGCTCTCCAGTGAAGTGCTCTCTGCTACTCACAGTCAGTGAAGAACACATGAGCTGCTTTGTACTTGGATGAATGAGCATCTCTGAAGTCACCAACCAGAGTCGCAACAGACTGAGAAGAGACAAAAAAGAGAATTAGGGGCTTTTCTTGTGTGTGTGTCAGTGATTCTGTGAGGTGTATGCCTCTTTGAACTTTCTATTTGTGAGAGTGTGAGAGTGTGTGTGTGTGTGTGTGCATGCGTGCGTGTATTGTGTTTGTGTGTGTTGGAGTGTCTGTCTGCTTGTATACAGTATGTGTGTGTTTCTGTGGGGTTGCATGCGGCACAAGCAGTAACAACACAACAATAGTCCAGAGGAAAAAGAGCATTGAGGCATGTTTGCGTAGGCTGTGTCAATAGCATGTTTGTGGACACTGCTGCACTCGGCATTGTGTGTGACATATGGCCCATGTGTGCAGTGGGAACACACTGCTAACTCACTGGCTCAGACAGCCAGCTCAACATGGGCTGCTATTTCTGCAAATAGCGCTTTCCAAAAGGCTGAGCCAAGTGTGAAAGAAGAATGTGTGTATCTGTGCCTGTGTGCCTGTGTGCCTGTGTGTGTGTGTGTGTGTGTGTGAGTGTGTGTGTGCGGGGGTAGTGTGAAGGTACCTTCTCCGTAGGAGTGATCAGATAGATGGCCTCTAGTGAGGGAAGAGGCTCTCGCCTTTTATTTATGTCTTCAACAACTATTCACATAGATGAAGAAAGAGAGAGAGAGAGAGAGAGAGAGAGAGAGAGAGAGAGAGAGAGAGAGAGAGAGAGAGAGAGAAATGAGGGTATCAAAGGTAAAAAAAAAACAATATTATTAATATTGTCACTAGCAGGACTTCTGTCCGTCAGAACAGTCCATCAAGCATAATTGAGGTGTTTCAGCCTAAGTCCAGACTTACTAGTGATGCCCTCTGACATGATATCCGTCATCTTGCAGCAGGAGGACAGCATCCTCATGCTCAGCTGATCCACAATCAGGGCCTGGGGGAGTGAGGAGATTGCTTGGATCATACTGTACAGACTGTATGACTACAGTATATGTAGTAATCGATGGAGCACAGGAATCTGTCATTACAGAGAATTGACCAGCTCTGGTCTCAGTGTCACTAAGGAATTGCTCTAAAGTACAGTAGCCTGGCCTTTACCCGACTGTTAACTCCGTCATACAGTCTGGAACAATACAATTGGAATAGGCTTCCGTTTGGAAATGACGTATTCTGTGCGCTGCTCTCACCTGGATCTCAGGCTCCCAACTTCTGCATTCAGTAGTAACAAATTGCTGGCTAGTTTCTATCTATTTTGACATGATAGTGGCAATGAGTCTTCAAGATCATGGATGCAAACATGCTGATTTTATAAAGGTAATTCCAAAGTAGGGGGTAGAATAACAAGCGCATTCCTATACTGTTGAACTACAAGCTGCTGAAGTACAAACAACTCGGCAGGGATCTCTGAGACACCGCTATAAACTGTTTGCTGATTGGCTTAACCATACGACGTGAAACAGTACTCATTCTCACACTTTCATGTGAAGTGATGAAAAATTTTTGAACGAAAATTTTTTGAAAAATGTTGTGAAATAGGACTTTGCAAAATGTGTTTGTGCAACTGGCTCGACATAATTTGGCCTCTGCTGTTTTTGTATGAGCTTTCTCGATAGGAAGCGCTATGCTACACTGAGGCTATCATAGCATACAACTGCCTTTTGGAACAGCACAAATCATTTCATTTCAGCCTCAAATAGTCTGACTGATCCTGTTCACATCTAGCACATTAAACAGAGACATTAAAACAGACAACTGATACAGAGGAACTGACCTAGCCTTATCTGGAAAGTCCTCACTAGCTAAAGTTACTAAATAAAAGGCAATATTTGGGAAACCAAAAATGACCAAGCTGGAAATAAGGACAGAAAAAAACATCTGTGCATCACACACTGACAGAAGGGTGTGAACTCCAGTATATGTAGTTAAATCTGTTAAATCTTAACAGTGGCAAAAATGCTCAATACAATGTACTTGTAGCTTGTGCAATGTACTTGTAGCTTGGAATAATCGTTCTCTCTCTCTCTCTCTCTCTCTCTCTCTCTCTCTCTCTCTCTCTCTCTCTCTCTCTCTCTCTCTCTCCTTCTTTCTTTCCTTCTTTCTTTCTTTCTTTCTTTCTTTCTATCTTTCTTTCTGTCCTGTGAGTCCCAAGAGGAGGAGCAAACAATAAGAACAAGACTGGCAGCGATAGGCAGCTTCTATCTCATTCCCCATCTCATGTAGGTCAGCATGGAAATCAGATTATCATAACAGGATTTTTAGGACACACACAAAAAAAACTGAAAGACGCTGAAAAATGGAACAATCCTCTTACCTTCCATTCTCCCTTCTTCTTCACCTTCTTGATGACATCATTCATAATCTCTGTGGAAAGAAAGGTAGGTATAACGTGAGCAAAGCACGTGATAAGGTGAGCAGAACTTACAGGTAATACAAACTGTTGTGTGCATTTCTAGCAATAGTCCAGCAGGGGTCTTCAATTATAAGACTACAAGATTAATAAATATACTTGAATATATGAATATATATGTATTATACAGGTACATTATTAATACATGATTATAATACATGGTTAAGAAATGTGGTGGGTGTAGTGTTCAATAAGCAAAGAACACCATCAAAAAAGCTGTTTTAGAAAAGGCTCTTTGACTCAAGTCATTCAACTGCTGACTCCATTAGCCATTGTTTTGTGCATTGCATAACATCCAAGTTCCGGTCTCACAGGAAACAGCTTGCTTCCATATGGATGGATTTACTACGGAATCCCAGAGGAATCATTTCTTGCTAACATGCATGAACCAGCACAAAGTTCACAGAACAAAACACAAACATAACCCACACAACAGTTTACACCCCTCATATCAGCAGTTTCTCCTGCCCTTCCATCGTCTGTGCCAGAGCACTGCTGGTCTGTGCTTTCATCCTGCTGCAGCCCTGACTGAATGCCAGTCCTGTCACCAATCTCTCTGTGGCTTGAGGGGGGTGTCTCTGTGCCACCCAAACACTCCCCTACCCCACCCCACCCTGCCCATCCACACCTGAGCCTCCTGGCTGTGCTCACTGGCACAAGCGCTAATGTGGATTAGGCCAGAGTGTGTGGCTGACGCTGGCACTGGGGCCCCGGAACACACACTGGGTTCCATTCTGTCTGACAACATGTCAGCAAGCTCCTTTGAAAAGTTTGTTTTCTTTTCTATGCACCGTGACTGTTTGAAATCTTGATCTCATCCCACACACTGTTGTCTGTCATTAGCATCTTTAGCTTCTCTCATGTGATGCAACAGTTTGCTACTTTTGTGTAACTGCGTTTCATCACTACAATGCAAAAACAATCAAGCTCTCTCTGTTATATTTACTCAAGCTCTCTCTCTCTTTCTTTGATACTGCTGGCTGCAATCTATCCATGATAGAAGCATATGTAGGCTAAAGCCTACCAGACAGAGAGCATTGATTTGACCATAGGATGTAGTTCCAGTATCTACTGTCCAAGGTTATCAGATCCATTAGATAGCTCATTTGATATCCTTTGCTTTCTGTCACTGATCCAAAGCTATTCATGGTTCGTTCGTTTTTCTTTTCTTTTTTTTTGACAAAGTGTGTGTGTGTGTGTGTGTGTGTGTGCGTGTGTGCATGGGTGCGTGCGTGCCTGTGTGTGTGTGCATGTGTGCAAGCGAGCATTTAAGTATGGCTTTGTTCCAAGCACTATGTTAAAGCACTGCATAGCATCTGGTGCCTTCCATTCTGCGTTTGTCTGGGACACAGCCCCCCATCCTTCAGGATTTGCTAGCGGTGTGTACATAGCTTCTTATCCAGGCTAGTATTTGTCCACTCTCACAGAAAAAGATATAAAAGAAAATAATATTTTTTCTTGCAAGAATTTACTGTACATGATACACCAGTATGAGCCAATCCCTTCATGACTGTAAGCAGTAAAGAGGCTCATTTCTGGTGTGTGTGGCGGCTAGAGACAGAGAGCCTGGCTGGCCATCCTGAAGGATGCAGTGGGCCTGAAATGGAGCAGAAAGTCATACGGGTTTATGATGCCAAAAAAGGAAACCATCCAGCTATGGACGACCACAGCTCCAGGGCAGTCTTTAGCAACATAAAAAATGTGTGTTTGTATGTGTGTGTGTGAGAGAGAGTGTGTGTGTGTGTGTGTGTGTGCATATGTGTGTCAGTGAGAGACAGAGAGAGAGAAAGAGAGAGAGAGAGAGAGAGAGAGAGAGAACGTGTGTCTGCAATGTCCCCCTCTCTCTCTATTTTTGCATGTGTGTGTGTGTGTGTGTGTGTGTGTTTTGGACTATATTGGTGTGTGTTTCACATGTCACCACAATAATCAAACAATTATTCAGCTATTCAATGAAACAGAAGGACAAAAGCGAAATCTCAGTCTCAGATATGTATTATTCCAGTATAACAAATACATAATCGCACACAACACAGCCTCTCTAATATTTTCTCATCTTATTACCTCAGATTTTTTTCTGTAGAACCAACAATATGTCATAAACTGATGGATTATCTTCATCTTTATCTTTGAATACCTTCCTAAACTGAGGTCGTAAACTCAGACACACTCGCAGGCAGAATCAAAATAATCCTCTCTAGGGATCTTGTCAGATAACCCTGTGTTTTTGACACATGCTAACCGCTATTAGCTCGATCAGTCTGTTAGCCATCTGTCAATAGCATTGGGATAAATGTGATTAAGGCACAATCGGTTTGCTGTTGGACATTTGATATCACTAGCCCCAACCATAAGCCCCTCTGAGCCTGACAACATCTGGAGGCACTGGGCCACAGATGGATTATCTCTGTTTAAATATGGTGGCCAATGTTTGAGTCCATTGCAGAGATTACAGAGGCAATTTTGGGGCTGTGTTGTTTGTTCTCTTCCTGGTTGAGCTGTTGTTAGAGCAGTGGGAAGGGAAAGGAGAAGGAAGGCTAGCCTACCTGCTAAATGATCAAAATGTCATATCCTCAACACAGAGGCAGACCAGCTGAGACAATTCTTGTTGCCCTTCAATCAAACCCTCCCTACAGCTACTGTACATCTTAATAAGAGAAGACAATTTGCTACTGCATTTGAGCATGACTGGCATCACTGATTTCAGTTCAATCCAAGTTTGCTCTTGTCACTCACTCTCTCTCTCCCTCTCTGTATTTCAATAATATAATATATTATATCATTCTTTATCGTTCTTTATTCCTTATGTACCTCATACTATTACACAATAGCTACAATAAAATAAAGCAAACAAGATGAGCACCTGCTTGTGAAATTATCTCCAAAATGTACACAGACACACTCTCTCTCTCTCTCTCTCTCTCTCTCTCTCTCTACACACACACACACACACACACACACACACACACACACACACACACACACTACCATGTAATGCATTAAGCCACATCATGTTCATGGGGTAAAATAGGCCTACCCTCGCTGATGTACGGTTTCAGTGTACTGCCTTGTGACACATCTCTTGCCTTGCACATGCCTTGTGCCTCATCCCTCCATTGCGCATGCATACATCCCCCATAACATCAGTTCCATAATCTATTACTAGCCCACTGAACATTCATGACACAGTGTCTCCGCCCCTGCATCCATATATGGTGTGAATGTAATCTAGGTGAATGCGCTCTGCATATCAAGTACCTCTCTCTGACCTCAAGGTCATGCCCAGGCAGTTGGTCTCATCTCTGTGAATATTCCCCATTGGCTTTGAGCTCTATTCAGCTAGTGATGACCTTATACTGGATGCCTGTGAAGCTATGGCAGGATAATAAAGCAACCCTGGACTGACAATGTATCATTCCAGCACATTCTTTATAATACAATGAATCAGGGTGGTTTATGAACCACGGGCAAGGTGCCTTGTGCCACTGAAGACACAAGAACAATGCAAGTGGGATCATATGGGTCACAGATGCCAGCAGAGCATCAAGGTCAATCGGGAATTCGGGATTGCGCCAGGAACTATTGTCCTTTATGAATATTAGTGACCTTAGCCCTGTGACCTTATAGCCCTGTTCTTTCTGGACATTAGTGATCTTATAGGCCTGTCCTTCTAGACATTAGTGCAGAAATGGACTGCAGTATGTTTTCATGGCTCTCTGAAACCATGACCGGTCATTAATAAGGGATTCCGATTCATTTTCCCCAGCAACATTTTAACACCATTTTTGTAATTTCCAGATTAAAATGTTTCTCTTTAGATCCTTCTTGATAGCACCGTTATTCATCTGGACGCAAAGAACACAACACTTTCACCTAATCTCAGAGAGCCAATAAACAGACTACTTTAGGAGGAGTGTACCATCTCACAATACCTGCAGCTGGCTGGGGGAGGGTGATGACTTAAAATGGTGCAATCCACAGTTGTTGTCATGGTAAAAGGAAGAGGATTTTTACACAGGGATGTTTGTTAATGACAGTCCTTAGGATATCTCAGAGGAAGAGGCCTAGGAACATCTAGGGAAGGAAGCTGTGCTGCTTCACCGCCTCTAGACAGGAAGGTCATTCAGGGCAAGGAAACTGATGATAACATTTATATTCCTCTCAGGCTTTGATTTCATTTAAGTCCATGTCCGGCCATACAGCAAGGCCCTCACTGACTTTCAAAACATGGAGCAATAGTAAAAGCTCCAGCTGTTTCATTGAGAATTGCAGCATACTGGATCATATTACCTTTACAGCGTTGTTTGCTTTTCATTCTTGCCTAGTCATGGTTTGCTTGGTTTTGTGCTGACATTTGTTGAGTACTGTCTGGAAAATGCTGATGGCAATGAAAAGATAATATAAACTTTATATAATGTTGATTTTGCTGTTGGCAAAGGAGATACTGATTACCTGGTAAAATGTGAACATATAAAATAAATACAAGACAAGATGTACTTAGCATCGCTTTTAAATTTGCTAATTTGTTTTGTTAATTAATGTTGCAGCATAGATGATTTCAGGGACTGCCCTGTGAAAAATTCATAAAAATGCATTAAAGTGATTCAAAATTATATCTACTGACTGCATCTCATTTTGTTGTGTGCTGTTGGCAAAAACTATTAAAATTTAATAAGTCTGAGATATACTATAATGCTCGATTTATTTTTCGTTTTCAATCTGTGGATGTTATGCTTGAATATTACTAGGCATATTAAAAAGATTACAACTGTCCTGATAATGCTTCTTTTAACTTGGAAAACGCAGACCTCACACAGATCATTGGTAGTGAAACGGAATTTAATTTAGCAGGAAAAGCTAGGGGTTAGAGATCATCCTGCTGTACCGGACATCCGGCTCTCTGTCTCAACTATTAGCTTGTGTCAGTCTCTGAATTAAGCTACAAAACAACACTGTACTTAATCAAACAGAAATCACCATATTTTCTCTATGTGCTGAAAACAATAAGATCAATGAAACTGAAAGAATTATCCCCTCGTCATCAGAGCCAGCCCATTTCTAGTTTTCCAATACTCCCTTATTGCATGGCCTCCCCAGAGGAAATCTATAAAATCAATCCCAATCAGACAATCCATACAGCCCGAAAAGGAGAGCACTTTGCCTCTCATCTATGAGCTCATAACATGCATTGCTGTATTATCCCGCATGTGTTAGTCTGAGTAGACATAGACGTTCTTGCTACAGTATGTTTCTCAGACTAGGCCCAGGTCTAGACTAATTGACATATAGAAGTTATCAGGGGGGCGTAGCACCAAATTCTGGGCCATGTGCACAAGCAGGGGCCATGGGCCCTCTTGACTGCCTGGGATACAGTTCCAGACTCCTCAAGGGCCCTCCCCCGTCTTGGGGCCCTGGTTTCCCCTTCTACGACGCCCCTGGCAGTTACACTGCTCATTGGATTGCTGAATTATATCACATGCAGAGCATTGAAGTATTCAGAACCCATCACTTTTCCCACAAAGCAAAAACTGGATTTTCAGAATACATTAAAAGGGAGAAACTGAAAGTTGCCAGAGAAAAGCCATCCTCAGCAAGCTTCTTTCCACTTCTTTCATTTTGTTAAAAGCCCACTCTGTCTCATCACTGCTAATATCATTGGTCTTACTGGTTGTAACTTAAGGTCTGTCCTGTGATGGTGGAATCAGGGAAAGTAAGTGTCATTACAAATGAACAATGACAGCACCAGATTGTTGTGAATATTCACACCGTTTCCTCAGTTCTTAAGTAAAGAACATAGGCTACTTTACAGATCTTCCTAAGACAAACAACTATTTCCTGGTCTGTCTGAAGATGCTTGGAGTCTGGGTTGATGTCAACTCCTGGCTGAGGCACTCAAGAACTAACAGAGATGCCTCCAAACCAATCCTTCACTGTCTCTAATTCATGCTTCATTGTCCTGTTTGAATAGCCTGGGAGTTCCCATGCTCCTTTGCACGCTTATTTCATTTCACTCTGCAGAGCAGCATGGTGACCATGGCCGTTTTTCTCGCCTGCTTTCGGTATCCAATTGCAGAACAAAAAGGGATTTGTACGGCCCTCGATTGCATTTTACGTCACATGGTGGCTCTGGTATTGGCTCCGAGGTATGTACAGACGCTATGATAGACATTCGTAGTGCCCAATAAACAGCTATGGACAATTGTAAACAATGCTTTCGCTACGAGAAATGCAATAGGTAGGTCCCCAGACTAAATATCACTTGTGATTTTAGTTTGCCATTCGCCAGGCTACTGTTTGAAGGTGAACCCATTCCCTGTGTGTCAGGCTTAAGGTTGAATCCTGTTTGTTCAAAATGCCCTCTATTATGTAGGCTATATTGTTGTGTCATTATGACATTATGAGAGAGGCTGGACAAATATGTTTAATGGTTTTAGCAAAGGCATTATAACAAAATGTGAGCAATGTCTGAGCATCTGAATAATACACGCTACTCTTTGCATGTATGCAATGAATGTAGGGCATAAATGAGTAAATCGTTGAGCTAAAATGTATCTCTCTGTGCTTGACCTTCAGCTTGTTTATTGGCACCTGTGCTGTACAGCGCTATCTGTCAGTGGTTGGTTGGTGAAAGGGGGGGGGGGTGTTGAGGGGGTTGGGCAGGAGTCAGGACCACAGCTGGCAATATGAAGACTCGTTGCAGTTGGCCCTAATGACCAGGTGTTCATTCCCACGCCTCAGCCTTCAGCCCCAGAAGACAGCTAGCGTTAGCAGTCCCTCCTCTTTGTGCCCACGGTCTAGAGAAAACCACCATGACTTTTCCTCCTTATTACATAACAGTGTGCCTGTACTGTGACGTGAACATGCAGTGGCGTGGCTCTTCATCTGTACTCAACTACAACATGTTAAGGAGATGAAAAGCAATTTGATTTTACTGGGTAAACTGTGTGTATTTGTGTCAGGTGACTAAATCATCTGAAATTCAGTTCATGCATCATTTTTTAAATTATATCAGTCCTTTCTGTTTACATTACATGCATTACATACATTTAAATACATTAAAGTGCATAACATGCATTTTTTGTTCCATTCATATGCATCAATACAGATCAAATAGCACTGTATAAATAGGCTACATAATAGTGAAGCTCTGAGTGATTATAAAGAATCACACACAAACACACACACACACACACACACACACACACACACACACACACACACACACACACCTACAGTCCAGTATATGCTGCTCACGCAATGCCATAGGTCTATACTGCTGTGTTTAACCCTACTCTTTCATGAGGACCCTTCTGGGCTTGACACTTGTGATTTCATGACCCACTTTTGCTGCATCTCTACGCACGTCTACACATACTCACACGCCAGCTCTTAAAGAGACAGTCATCCATTTTCACAACCATCTGGCACATTCTCCTAATGACCTCATCCATAACGTGTTCTATTGAACATTTCTCCTTCCACTACAGTCCCATTATTCCATCTCTGACATTTCATTTGCCTGTGTCAGTGTATATGCACAGATATCTATGGTGCATCTATAGCTCTGTATTGCCTCCTATTCCCAAATGCTTCACATGACTTGTACCCAAATTGTTTCCATTCATACAAGGTTGTTCACGATAATTGTTCCTATATATGCAGTCATTGGTTTTAGGCTATATTATTAAGTCGCCTCTGTCTGTAAGGCAATATTTGTGTATTTCTGTGCATTTTGTTCCAGTCCCCCCATATCATCATCACTGTGCCCTTAGCTCCTACCCAGCATGTGTTTATCAGCAGAGCTGAGAGCTATTGAATGGCTTTGCTGCTGGTTCCAGCACATCCGATGAGATGAGGTAACGTTCTCACCGTTCCCCCTTGCACAGTGTCACACAGAGTCCAAGGACACGCAGCCCTGAGAGAGTCTGTCTCCTTTTCAGTGCGCCGTGCTGAGTCATCATCACGTTAGCTAGCTGGAGCTCACCTCAAGTACCCACTGCGCCGCTCACTTCAACCCCAAACCCAGCACTGCCATACAGGGAGGAGGAGGAGGACAGGGCAAAGGTCAACCGCAGTATCAACTAAGGTCGATGGCGTATCAACTATTGCCAAAGATCATGGAATACTGAGCAAGATAAAGCATCATAATACATTTCAATGGGAGCAAACTGGAATACTTCCTGTCTGCATAAATGCATTACATCACAATAAGAAAAGATTCTTTAAAGTTCTATCAGCCAATGAGAGCTCAACTTTGTATAAGGGGATTTTCCCCCTCCCCTTGCAAAATAGAACCAGGAACTTAACAGACGTTGAGACCTCTCGCTCTGCTTCAACCCTCTCTGCTATTGCTGTGCCTTCTGTTCCCAACACTGCTGTGAAATGAGCGATGGGTCTATACCATATTGTTTAATCCGCCATACAATTACATACATGTACATACACTTACATCTCCCACCTTTTATATCACAAGTCCCTTGTTTAACACTAACTGCAGACCCAAGAAGGGAAGAAATCAATATCAGAAATCACAGTGTCAGTGTGCTTCATTGGGTTTTGGTGAGACCTTTGAAGAACCAAAGCAGCTGTAATATAGCCTACATATAGACAGAGGTGATGTCTTTCATGTTATCACTGGATGTGTAGCTCACTTTGGTGGTTGATGAAGCTCTAAAAGACTGCAGCACTGAACCACAATCCAAAGTCAAGACCTGAGAGGGTGAGTGAGTGATTGACTATGTCTGATGCATAGTCAGTCTGATATCCCTCATGCAAAATGCAAAGTGGTCAATACAAGGTATAAGAATACAAGAGTGAACAGCTAAACATGAAAAGGCTGCAAACACACCTTCTTCTCTTCCTGATGCTTCCATTGCAAACGTTATCTAACCAATAATTTAGTTCTCAGTGTGTGTGGGAGTTCAACCCATGCAAAATTGATGGCCTCCAAAAGCTCAGCATGAATGTTAAACTAAAATCTTCCTGTTAACACTGTTATATAATTAACATTAAAATATTATAGCCCTTTGTAAAAAAAAATGCTAATAATAATAAAATAGACTAATGAAAAAATGTGTCTGTAATTAACAGACAGTAGAATTACACTTGCTCCTTGTGTCCGACAGTCATCATCACATCATCACATCACTGAGCTGCAACTAGAATCAGCAATTTGATGGACAGAGGGGACAAACACAGAGACAAAGACAATGAGAAAGAACGAATTAAAGAAAGAAGAGAGGAAAGAAAGAAAGAAAGAAAGAAAGAAAGAAAGAAAGAAAGAAAGAAAGAAAGGAAAATAGATAGAGGAAGGAAGAGTATCCCAGGGGTGTGTCTGTGACTATAATCCTTCCAGAGTGTAAACTCTTAAGTGTGTCTGTGTCCTTTTGGGGAGGTTCATTTACAGTTTCCATATGACTGTAGGCCTACAGTATGTAAATATCCTGCACAAGCTGCATAACCTGCTAGGCCTATTTATTCATGCATTTGAGAATGCTGGTCTGTGCAGGTGTTCTAACACACTCTGGTCACAGAATAGCAGTCGACAGCATCAGCCCAACTCCTCTGACGGCCCTGATTCCCTCCATCCCATGAGTCCCCTGCAGCTAGCTTGCTTTTACCATCTCTACCGTGAGGCAGTAAAACATGGCCGCCAATGCAGATTGCCTTCCACTGCTGCTTGTGTAGTGCCTATCTCTCCCTCCCTGAAAGACGTGGGGGGAAATAAACCTTCTCATGCACACCCTCTCATGTCGTTACCGCCACATGCCGCAAGCCACACCTCTGACAGGGGGACAACTCCGCCCCTAATCTCATCAACTACACACTGACAGCTATATCAAGGGACCCTTTATGAAGATCACATCAAATAATTGATTACACTGGAGTCTTTTTTTTCCTTCTGTTGAAAGTAAACGGATGTGGATATTTCTCTCATGTTCTAGATGTGTTTTCTCTGCTGGCTGTACTTTTGGTCATGTACTGTACACTTCTCGATAAGGAATGTGGATGCCATTTTGTTTGCTTATGCTGTGAGAAGAGGAGGCTGGCTGTGCATGCAGGGCACATAAACCTGCCCTGGCCGATGATAGATTTGGCTCTATATCTGCAGAGTACTGCTTCAGTGGTTCTGCTCTGCAACGCTAATTCAATTTCAAAATGTCAAAAAATGGAGCCAAGTGCTGGCCAAGTGGATCAGACGGCTTGTGTGTGTGACTGCAGCACTCTCTGACTACCACTAGAAAATCAGTACAGGAAAACTGCTACATCATGTCTCTTGTGTCTGTTATGCCCAAGTACATGTGTGTGTACTGTATGTGTGTGTGAGTGTTTGAAGACTCGAAACGTTTGCATGTATGTTTGTGTTTGTGGGTGTGTCGATACTTGCCTGAGTGTGTGTGTGTGTGTGTGTGCGTGTGTGTGTGTCTATGTGCATCTGAGGGTGTGAGTGTCTGTATCTGAGGGTGTGAGTGTGTCTATGTCCACACACAAGCTTGGGGGGGTGGAGGCCTTCTCCATCTCTAAGGGGCGGGGGCGTCCTGAGGTTATTACAGCTTGACAGAGAGGCCTGTCACCCTGACAGCATTTAGCACACTTCTGAGGAGAGATTTCATCCCCAGCCATCGCATTAAGCCCACCCATAACTAATATCCCTCTCTCTCTCTCTCTCTCTCTCTCTCTCTCTCTCTCTCTCTCTCTCTCTCTCTCTCTCATTTCCCCTTTCTCTCAACACTGTGGATGCATGCAGTAATCTGACTGACAATTCCAGTATTAGGCAGTACACAAGATGGGTTATTTTTATCTTTCTGTGCTAAATATATTTTTCCCCCAATCTGTGGTGGCTAGGATGACTTCCTCAGCTGCGTGGGATGGAGAGATATGAGGTGTCAATGCATGTCTTTCAGGAAAGGATTGATGCTGGGGCCTTGATTACACTGGAACTATCATCTTGCGTCGATTGTACAGTCAGAAGCAGAATATTGTCTCAGGCGCAGACGTTGGCGCGTCTTTTTCTGTCGACTGAAAAAAATGTGAATGTATGGACACAAGGCTTCGAGTGCCAATCCAGCCTCCATCTTATTATTCAGATTTTCAACAACATCACAGAGCCACAACAATCCATAAGCATTCCCAGACGCAAAATATCCAAATCATAAGTGGATATGCTGTCATATTTACATACCGCTGATCTTTAAAGGCGACAAAAGAAACCTTGAATGGCAGAGACACTCTGTTATCTCATCTACCCAGATTCAAAATGTAAGCTGATAAAAAGAGTTGCAAATAACACACAGGTAAATGCAAAGTCTAGGCTACACAAAGACTCCTAATGCCAACACGCCAACAAATCATGGACACGACTATAATGCAAATGAGATGTGCATGATCAGTCCATGAACAAGAAATTTCACAGTAAAAACACTTCAAGGTTTGCACAATGACGTCTGATATGCAGACACTGCACAATATACATCTCAAATCTGCTAAATGGATCCAAGGACAGAATCACAACACAGGGAGAAGGCATTCATCCTACTGACATTTTTGTTCTATTTCTTCTGGAATTAAATGGTATTTCTAGCAAAGCATGGGCACATGAGCGATTGATATCATTTACTGGTTGGATAAAACATGTAAGACTGGTCAAATAACCTAAACTTTACCACCTTTTAGTGTGCTTTAAACTAATCATAAAGCTTTGATTTACATTTGTTGTATCGACTGACTAACATATTTCTTACATCAGCTCAATCTTATAGCTACAGTGAGCTGTTGTAGTAGCACTGCTTGCTACTCTCTGCCAGATCATTGAGTCCACCCCAGTCACTAAGTGCTGCTGTGCTTCAGTATGACTGTCATCAGGGGATGCCCATCTAGATGTTTCCTGATTTTCAAAGCCGTCATCAAGCCAGGTTACCCAGATAAAGAAATCCAAAGTAATCAAATCTCTATAAGTTTCACTGTATTAAATCCTTTCTTCTTTTAACCACCATTCTATGACCATTACGATGCTGACTTCCTATCAGAGTCAGAGAATGTAAAGATCCCAAGAGAATTCCCCAGGCTTTGTATTTCACTGAGTGTCTATTCTTGTATAGCCATTATAAAGACATTTATGAATACATACATATTCTCAAATGTCCAGCTTGCCGCGCTGCATTAACATACAGACGACGCAAACACAACAAAACAAAATGTCATTAGATTTGACGACCAAACAAGAATCAAAATATATCACAGCTTTCCAATTTTCTCTCCTGTGTCTTCTTTTTTGGGGGTTCTGGACATAGGGTATTCTTTCTCCTGGTCAGAACAAGTTGCATTAGGCCATTACAATGTAATGTCTTTGGGCTTGACCCACTGTCTCAACAATAACCTAGCAAGATGATAAATAAACAGTGTGATTGTAATCTACATCAATGAGCTGAAGAAAAGGAAACTATAACAAAGAGCCAAAGTCAGACGGATGACAATGGCCTCTCAGGCGCTCACTGTGAGTCATTCACAAGGATACAGGCTGTTGGCCCACTTACAAACTCCTGCCTCGGAATGTGTGTAAGTGCAGATTACTAGCCAGGACCACCATGCAGTATGCTACACCAATATTTCTCAATCCCTAATCTTTATCCTTTGGAAAGAGCGGTTCATTAAACCATCTTTGACCAGCAAATTTGAGACAAATACCATAATATCCCTTTATTACCTTGAAAAGTAGAAAAATGATCAACTAAAACTACTAGGAGGGGTGCAACAACATTGACAGCACTACATCTTACAGGCCAATCAATGGCAATACCAGCTTTAGGTTTTTCTTCCTTATTGCATACATTAACTAATCAGATAAATTTGGTCTGTGGAAGAAGCTCTAAAAGATCACACTTGATTTAAAACATAGAACATGACAAAGCATGATGGAGGTCCGCTGCAGCTGAAATGTAGGGGCCAACAATTATTGCTGCATCTGATGTTTTATTACAAAATATGTCCTTACAATTTAAAGCATCAATAGTCCATTCATTCAGCCTTCATTGGCAATAAAAGGAGCATCACCATCTTCTCCCCCCCAATGCACCCTCAGTTCAACGTGGCCTCACGATTGATGCTCAGTGAGGGATGCAGAGAGAGAGAGAGCGAGAGCGAGAAACGCCACCCATCCCCCAAGCCGCGCAGGCTCCGGATGATGTGTGTGCTTGTAGCAAGAGGTCTTGTCGCGGTTCGTCTCCAAAGGCTCAAAGTGGTCCAGTCAGAATAAAATTTCACTAAAGCATTCAGCTATTCCTTGGTGCACCAAGTGTTTTCACGCCTTCACCTTCTTCTATGAAACATTGATATTCTTCTCTTATGGCTACAATTAACAATATAGTCCTTTCGGATACCATTCCACATTCATTCAATAAATCATGATTTGCCACTATAACCGCACTTATAATTTGGACATATAAACAGATAAGCCTGCGTAACCGATACCAGGAAATTTAACACGCATGTACTCTTTAGTGGGAATATTTCAGGACTACATAAATGGGTCTCAGCCATCATGTAGGCCTAACAGCATCTAGCAGCATTATCTGTAGTCAGCAACTGTCCATTTCCAGATTGGACGCAGAAAACACAAAATCACGCATCTGGTATTCTGAATTTTTGGCGAGGCCTAAATTTCTCTTCTGATAATGTCAGCGAAACATGAAATCGCTGATAGGGAATTTGGGCACACTTATCCAAGCGCGCGGTAAATATCTGAATACAAGCTACACCAGAAGGACGAGTTGGATACTGAAGCAGTCGTTCCTGTCTGAGCCCCGCAGATGGCTGCGCCTCAGCCGCAGTCCACCACCTATATAGAGCGCCCCTGCATTACTACCCACTAACAAGAACGCACATTACACTCGTATTTTTATATAGCTAATCTGATATTCAGCAGAGAACAATTAGCATAAACGTATTCAATTGGAAAGGAAAATAATATTTAGAAATTGGGAAATCGCAATGGGCTCTTACTTTATCGCACCCAGTTTATCCTTAGTCGAACATTCTTTCCGCCATTAACGACAATATCTATAACTATAAAAAGGATTGGTTTATGTCATCGGTTTACAAAAAAATTAGAGAAACTTCCTGGTTGATAACGTTCAACCAATTAATATTTTACGCAACGCATTGGGCCCTGTGATCAATCATCGGGGTGAGGCGCTTTTTGAGAGAAGGAATGAAAACACCTGGATTTAATATTACTTTACGATAATTCAAGTTGATATACATCTCTACAACCTACTTGCTATATAGTCCCAATTCACCGCCTGGGCATTTACTGATCCCATAAGAAAATGTGAATATGTGAAATTATATAATTGGCCAGTCAAGTAACGTTCCCAAGCCTAGTGCTACCAACCCAACCGCATAAATCGTGTTTCACTATCCCTCTGGAGTATGGGCGTTTCTAGAGGATCTCCAGAAATTTCAGCCGTGAGGAAATAGCATCCGCGGCCTCAGGGATAAATGATGAAGAACAAAGGAAATATAAAGATCTGGTGATAACGTACAGTATGGGATTTTGTATATCCGCATCGGATCCCCCCAGAGACAAATGTCATTGCTGTAGTAACCAGATCAACACGGTTGCACAATGGCCAAGCATATACCGCATCCATGGAGGACACGCCATATACGGATAAGCGATAATTAGCTACTGTGAAAAAGTGCAGCATCATTTATCCGCCAAGTGAAAAATAAAAGACCAAGCAACGCTCTTGATCGCTGACAACGAATGTAAAATTGAGACATGTTCTTACTTTCGCCGACCACCGCCTTCAATCCGATGGGTGCCATGATGCTCCTGAATGACAGACCGTATTCACACTCCTTTCCTCCTTTCCACCCCTGTCTCCTAGAACGAGGGTGCACACCTCATATCGCGTCTTACTGCGGAGATTCGACCAGAGAGGCAACGTCACTGCGTATCCGCCCCTCCCTTTAGCCGAGTACAGTTCCATTCTTTCAGTCCTACAGTGGAAGTGTAGTCGAGCTTTTTAAATAGAGATAGTTTTGCCTTTTCTATTAACTCCATTTTACTCTGTTCTATAAAATAAAGCTATGTATGTTGCATGTCTGGCAAACCTGTTGGAGTGGACTTTATTTCATGCAGCCAAATGTTGAGATGGGCCTGAACATTGGTTTTGAGTCACAATTCTGTGTGAAATCTTATCTAATAACATGTCTAACAAGTAACATGTTTAACCAATCTATTCATCATTTGATAATTGATATTAAATCAAGCAAAAAAATAAATGTATTCTTTACCAGTTTACGGCTATTTGGATAAAATTCCGATTGTAATGCTTAAAGCAACGAGTGTACACTCATAGTAGCCTGTCAATTTAGAAGCGTGGCCAACACATTACAGTAAAAGCAGGCAATATTTCCCTGACTCTGGTCAACGTTGATGCGGGAAGGCCCACTCTCCACAAGAGGTCAGCATAGTACCTTCTATAATGTAGTCTACACAGAGAATCCTGTTGGAATCTTGAGTCTCAAGAGTTTGTGGGTGACAGAGGGATCGTAAGAGCATACTGAAAGAAACATAAGTCGCACTCGTGTCAGAAACTGCAGAGGACAAAGCTTTATCTCAACCTGCCATTCTTCAACTTTCGACTTCAGTAGTCTTCTAATAGGATTTTGAGGTATCGATCTTGTTGCGTAATTACGCGCGCCAAAATATGAGGAGAATTGCAAAATATAGCCTATACACGCGGTCTACATTTTTTAATTTATTCTTCGAGGTAATCAGATAAAACCGGCCAATAATTTCAAGTATCATAATGGCTGTTTTTATTTTTACATTTGGACTTTGTAGTTTTCATTTTAATTCACTACACTAGTAATATACGTTAATACGTGTCAATAAACCAGGTAATAGCATATCATGGTGGCAACAAACAAGTTAGTGTAAAACGTTTAACAATAAAGTTTATTGTCAAAACATTCATCAGGGATACTTGATGTACGTTCTCTCTTCTGCCACACCTCTCTACAGACCGGAGCTTTTGACTGAACACGTTTGTCTTGTAGAGACTCTGAGGGTGTGACCTGAGCTCCAAACCGTGCAAGTCCTGTTTGAAACTCAAAACGCAGTTTCTTCTCCGCGCCCTGGCTAGCTCCATCAGACTTTTCAGAAGGCGGCGTGTCGAACCTGGAGTTTTCGGAAACTTTTCAAAGGACACCCTCCGTTGGTTACCGCTCTTTGGGATGTAGAGGGCGAGGAAGAAAGAACGCGGATATTTTCCCTGTTTTGTAGTTTGACGTTTGGAAAAGTTACATTGCAACACAGATCGGGTATTCAGTCTGCAGCCGAAGAGTAACGGGGCTAAAAAACGGACTTGACGGACTATAGAACTGGTGGCACTTTGAAGGGCAGAGAGCGTCAGGATGGGGGATATAATTTCTTCGCACCTGGATGAAGGCAAGCGTGAGATGATTACAGGTAAAGTCTAGAAGAGCAACCAGAGTTTCTTTTGCATTTCACTTCACTTTCAAGTTTTTTTGAAGGGTTACTAACTTTAAAAACTTTCAAAAGCCTCAGCAGGCGCTTGGCTAAAGTTAATTGACGAAACGTTATACTGTTAACTGGACATGATGTAAAAGAATAGCTGATGCACTGTATATCATTTGGATTCACCAAAGTGAAGCTTAATTAAATTGTTACAGTGTCATTGGCATGCAGACCTTTTCTGATCAAATGTAGCAACAGAATAGCACTGCAAACTGCACGTTTCACCTTAATTGTAGGGTAGGCTACTTTTTAAAAGATAATTTATCACGATAGTGAGCACGACATCCAGACATTTTACTTTTTCACTGACCCCCTCATTCCGAACTAGCACAGGGCACACACATGTGGAAGTCCGTTCCTTTTTCTCTACTCCATGCATAATTGTACCTTTTCAAAGGCACCACCACTTTGTTTGAGCATTCAGTGTGGTCATGCTTTGATTTTGTGAGAAGGTTTTTGCCTATTTAATCCTTGAATTTAGGTTTTGTTTATATGATGCCTGTAATAAATCTCGAGGGTCACATAGACATGTCAGAATTGTTTATGAAAGCCATTTATTAGTGATCCTGTTAAGGTTAGGGCTTTTGTCTTTTTGTCTCTGCCGTTCGCAGAGTTCCGTTTTTGCCTCCATAGTGTGAGCAGTTTTATGTGTTCTGTGCCTGTGGGGACTTGTTCTGTTATGGGAAAGGGAGGGCTTGCGGCACAGCTTCACAGCACCAACAACTCCTAACCTCACCACAGAAGTCCTCTCAAATGCACCTTAGATGTTTCTTAGACCATCAAATCTAAGTTCCCCTCACTCAAGAACCACCACGCCCCTGGCTCTGATCTCATTGTCATCCAGGTATTCCTTTGCTGTCAAATAGCTGTCGCTTCACATGGACAGAAACCAGCTTGGAAAGTAGACTGGAGATGAGGTAGTGCATGCTGTGTGTGAGTGCGGTTAGAGGATTATATTTCCAGTTGTTGTCATTGTGGCAAAAATAAACCCAGCGGTAACAATGGACTGGGTATTGTATGTATACTTTTCCACAACAACAACATTCATCTATCAAATCGACTTTGTCGGCAAGTAAATGAGCTGATATGTCAATGGTTGAAGGCACTCCAGTCTGGGTCCTTTGGTGGAGTATAGTAGGCAACAGTGGTGTTGGGCAATGGAGGCTCGCTGTGGCTGCTCGACGTAGGCTGTTAATATGAGAAGTAGGGGAGGAGAAGCAAAGCCCTCCTGCATGGATCCCACTCCGCTCAGTCAGATGGACGACCTCAATGGAACACTGACCACAGAATGCAGGGAATGCCTTGTGAGGTCTCACAGTTGGGGCTTTTGGCTGGAAAGATGGAAACCCTTTTAGATGGAAACATCCACGCAGGCAGAGCACACAAATGTATACATATACGTATGTATAGTGTAGCCTATATAACTCACACTCCTGCAAAAACATTCACACACACACACACACACACACACACACACACACACACACACCTACTCCACCCAGTATAACAACAGCTTTAACTACACATCTGCACTGTTATTTATAATGGCCTGAACCCAGTCATATTACTCAGACATCAAATGTCCTCACTAGTCATCGAGATGCCAGGTATCATTGTTTTCCCACAGTGCTGTGTCTCTCTCTCTCTCTCTCTCTCTCTCTCTCTCTCTCTCTCTCTCTCTCTCTCTCTCTCTGTGTGTGTGTGTGTGTGTGTGTGCATCTGTGTAAAAGACTTCAGTGTAGTTAGAGGAAAAAGTGATCTGTTGACCTTATGTTCAGGTGAATACAGGCTTAACAAAACACCTCTGCTCAGTCAATCTGGCCATGATGCATGGTTAATAAAGATCACAAATTCCTGAGTGGCTGACTTAAATGTTTGGGGCTTAACTCTCATGAACTCTTAGGGCGAGGCACCAATCTTCTTTTGGGCATCATGATTGTCTAGCTTTGTTTCTGTAGACATTTTTAAAGAGGAATTTAATTGCTTTTGTTGGAAATTCTATGATCCTAAAATTCACAATCTTCTCGCACGTTCCCACACACACACACACACACACACACACACACACACACACACACATACCAGAATGAGTTCCACACAACCTGTCACCCCCCCCCCCCACACACACACACACACACACACACACACAGTCCCACGCAACCTGACATCCACACAAACACTGACACACATCAATGTGTACCAAGGCCAATCACTGACTGAAGAGGCTTGTGTTCAGAGGACTGTGTTCACATGCCTGTCCTTGCCGTAAATGGTCATCATTAGGTCACACATTTACATCTATATGCTTAGGACCCCATCAAAAAAGAGGTGCCGTTTACACACCCCCATGTCTACTCATACTCAGACATGCATTACTATACTTAAACGCTTTGCATACACAAGTTACTGCAAATGTTACACGTACACATAATTTCACACACACACATACACACACACACACACACACTGAGAGCGAGAGTGATGCAGTTAATGTGTCACTGTTCAAGGGAGAGAGGAATGAGAAGAGCAGCAGGCGTGAACATGTCCAAAACTTTACCAGACTTTGGAGAACAACTTGGAAGTTTCCACATGCAATAAATCACCCTCCCCCCTCACCTGTTCCATATAGGACTTCACACTCTCCTTAGTGCTTTTTCTTATTAAACACACACACACACACACACCACACGCATACCATTTCCCAGTTTGTGAGTGTGGGGGGTTGTCTGAGTGGGTGGGTGGATTGTGAACTGGTGTGTGTGTGTGTGTGTTTATATGTGTGTGGGAGAGATGGTTAGTCAGCTCATTCCCTCTCCAGAACTCCACTGAGTCAGTGAGGATGTCCACTTTTGGTCCTGAAAGCACATTCTTGGAGGTCTTGTAAACGTCCTCCCTTTAGTGTCTCTCTGATTGAACCCACTCAACACTGAGCGTTACGGTCATGTCAGATCCACTCTTACGTTCAGTCATGTGTTAGGTGTAGTGCAAATATTAGCTCATGTAGATCCCTGATGATATTGTGCACATTTTACCCACCTATAAGCATGGTGTATGAAAGTACTTTTGCTGCTTTCTGAAATATACATTTATATTGATTGATTAGACTGATGTGATGAGTTATGATTCATCTGATTCCATGACACATTATCTTTGTATCCTTTTACACACACACACACACACACACACACACACACACACACACACACTAATGTAACACAGGTAATAATATTTTCTCATAATCTGTGTCAGACTTCAGTAGGACAGGTCCTTTTGACCTGAATTGCACACTCTAAGCACTTTAAACAATTTGTCTGGTTTTGAAGGAAGTCGACAAGTCTAATTTGATAACACTGGCAGGCTCTGAGGAGCACTGCTCCATTTAATCTCTCTCTCAGTTATTGCAACTCTCCATCTTCCCTTGTGTTTCTCTCTCTCTTTCTCCCTCTCTCTCTCTCTCTCTCTCTCTCTCTCTCTCTCTCTCTCTCTCTCTCTGTCTTGCTTTCCACTGCCACTTTTTCACTCTGTCTTCTGAACTGTATAAAAGCTTGTAATGTTTCCATTTGATATTATTTTTGTTTAAAGACCACTAGCTTACTGGGCTTTTGTTTTTCTCTCACCCTGTCTAGACGTTTAGGCATGTCAAAGTAAACAGTTGTGAAATGTTGCTACTAAAAGCTGGCTCACTCTTTTCTACGTACTGCCAGGCCCTTGCACAGTGAAATGATTTAATCTTCTATACACTCCCGCAAATCCCCCTTTAAATCACATTAAGTGCCAGTGAATTATCAGGTTCAAATTGCATTGGCCAATTGAATGAGTAGCACAGTGCGTAAGGATGTCAGACTAATTTAGTTTTTAAACATTTCTGGCTTTATTTTTACCGTCAGTGACCACAGAGGGCCATGGCGGTCAATTCCACTGCACCACTGCTCTTTGTTCTACATTATCAGTACTATTATACTGTTTGACCCATCCTACACACAGACTTACAGACACACACACACACACACACACACACACACACACACACACACATAAACATGCACACATTCTCACAATGAAATGTTTGTCTATGGGTATTTCTATTTCGACAATTACAGATCCTTTTCAAGTATGCCTTGCAATGGAGACAAATTATGCTTTTCCTTTCCAACAACACAGCCAGATATTTTACTTTCCATTACATTACTGTAATCTGGGACCAAGTGCTCTCCTCAACAGGCCGCCATTTCTGTCTCCATCTCTCCCTCTTATTTCTCCTTGTCTGTCCTCATCTCTCTTCCCTTCACTGTGCAGGACCCTTCCTGCTATTGTGATGCTAAGCTTGACTAGCACCACACGATTGATGGCTGTTTGTATAGAAAATACACTCTGATAGGCCTGTTCTGTGTTGTTTACTTGATGATGTAGATGTGTCGGAGCTGTGGTACGGGGCCATGGAAGTCCCAATTGGTTGTGCCACTAAAATTAGTTGCGCTGGGGAAGGACACAGAGGATTTCTCCTGAGAGGACTGGATTCACATATAGCCTGATGGCTGGCCATTGCTAGCGTCTGTCAGACTTTTCCTTCCTGCTGGAGAGCAGACAGGCTTTCCTGAGCCACACATTACTCTGTGCCGAGTGTGTGTGTGTGTGTGTGTGTGTGTGTGTGTGTGTGTGTGTGTGTGTGTGTGTGTGTGCGTGTGGTGTCTGTGTGTGTGTCGGTATGTGTGGAGGGGGGATCAGTGCCGCAGTACGTGTGCTGTATCACAGATTTACAGTTGCCACACTGAAGTCATTTGGCCATTCCAATGTTAATGTCATGCTTAGGGAATTGGTAAAGATAAGAGTCAGTTGTGATCAAACTTTGAACAAGAAGGATGTAAGGATATATTTTCCCCCTCTGAATGTGAAGCACATGAAAGATTCAGGATTCAATATGCTGCTGATTCTTCCAGGTTTAATGCTCCTCTTTTTCTGTGGAGCAGACTGTCCAAAAAGCACCAGTCATTTTGTCAATATCAATCCCCTGGCCCAGCTGTAGCCTAATTACATAGTTTGAAGACAAAGGAGTGGGAGTAACGTCAGACCACCCAACCATTCAACCTAGCATCCCCTCTTAAATAGCAGCCTATATTACACATGTTCATGTGGTTCAGGACCACGTGTGTGTAGATGTACAGTAGCCTATACGTTCAAACGTCTCTAGTTCTCTAGTGTTCTTCTCCATGGCTCCACATATATATTATGGGCTGGCTAGTATGTGAGAGAAATGTTCCTGATTAGTTCTGTTTTAAGCACAGAAAAGAGGAGTGTTTACCCTGGACGTTGCTGCAGCCATTTGTTAATGTAGGATCTCCCAGAGGATTTTGGAAAGTCCTTAAGAAATATGGTGAATGTTTCAGTCTTGCCAATTCCATTTGCTGTATGAGGAGCCTGATAAATAGAATGAAGTTCATAAGAAATCACATATTGAGCTGTTTAACTTAGAAACATACCTTGCAGTAATCACCGAATTCAATCTTAATTAGTGATGTGAATGTGAAACTCTTGGCTCCCCTTGAAAGGATTAAAAGGAAGGCGATGTGAAGATGGAAAGGAGTAGTGTGTTGTTTTTTACGCAACAATCTTTCCCTTTGGGTTGGGCTGCAGATACTTTTTTTACTAACATCATAAAACACTGAAAATCTGCTTGCTTCTTGTACCGAGCAAAATCTCAGATGCAGCCAGCCTTTTTAACACATCTGGTTGTGATCCAAAGCCCTTAAGCAACACACACACACACACACACACACACACACACACACACACACACACACACACACACACACACACACACACACACACACACACACACACACACACACACACACACCTATCCTGTTCCCAGAAGTCTCTTTAGCATTTGATTGTTGGAGAGGGTTATGGAGGTAATGCCTACACTAATTGCTGTAAGACTGTGCCTGGTTAAAACCTTGTTTTGGGCTGTATAATTTCTCCTGATCTGATGCCTTTCGAATGTAAATAGTCTCCCTGCGGGGTGATGATTGCCAGCGGCATAAAGGAGAGATTGTGAGCGCTGAGCTGATCGCTCCCTATCTCACCACACACATAGAACTATAATTCCAGCTCATTTTACTTTACAATGCCGCCCTGTGTTCCTAAAGTGCTGATATTCTAATGTGTCTTTCTAGAGTGCACTGCCAGTCATCTAGGAGCCCATGTGGATTTGAATAGACACATAGACACGTGCACACAGGGAACTGGAAACAGTCCAAATATATTCCTTTCAGAGTGCATTGTCTGGGAGTATGGAAAAAGCAACAGCAGAAATAGATGACTGTCACAATTTTGTCCTAAGGAAAGAATAAAAGTATAAGAGTATGCTGCAGGTTGTGTGCCTACAACAATGCTTTTTACAATGGCTTTCAGTAACACTGTTACTCACTGTTCCAACTGTGCTATGTTCAGGTTTGTGTGTGTGTGTGTGTGTGTGATTGTGGGGAGGGGGTTAGGGGGGCAGAAAAGACAGGTGGTTACATGTCAGAGAGAAATTCTCTCCATGGTTTTCACAGCGCAGAGGGAATGACCTCCGACCTTCGGCTAAGAGAGTCATTAGGCAGCTACCAGAGAGGCCTCGCTCTCACACTGCAGCAGTCAGAGGTAATGGGAATGCTCATGGTCCGCGTTTGTAGATGTCAGATGTTGATGCTCAGCTCTAAGTTGAACAAGATTTGACATATTCTGGAGATTTCATAGAGCTCTGTTGGGATGTTTGGATACTTGGATGCTTACAGTATACATTTATTCCCTTATTAAAAGTCAAATCAGGCAATGCTTACATTCTAACATTTGAAATCTAGCATTTTCTGTGAGACGGCGTTCTTTCTACTAAGCAGATAAGATCAAGTACTCTTAGGCATGTGCCAAATAACTGAAGTGACTGTGGAGAAAAGGCATGTTAACCACAAACATTAATGTCTATCAAGAATGCATCTGACGTGTAGTTGATCCCCTTTTCTTAACTACTTGTGCAGGTTCCAGAGAGAGATTATTTTAAATGACTGTGCAGGATTCAGCCACTGTCTTAAACAGCATGCAGACTGGACATGGGATGAACATCCTTTCTGTATGAAGGGAGGGGTTGTACGCATCTGTGGGATGAAAATTGAAGGCTGTCAGAACAAGCATAGAATAAATACTGTAATGTAATGCAATAAACACTTTCCACTTTCCATTAACTTCAGAAGCATCATGCCTCTAAATCGTAGTCAATCCCACAGAGGATTAATTGATTTAATTGTCAACTTCTAAACTTCTAATAGTCAAATTCTATTCTACACCTACATCTGATATGTACTGTAGGTTTTCCATACCATTCTAGGTTATTTACTGCGGTTTGTGGTTTGAGCTGCCATGTGTAGCTCTTGTTTTTGAGCCGTCTTAAACGTACCTCTGCATTTACTTTCATTCTATGACATACAGCAGCCATATCAGGTAGAAGCAAGCTGATGTTATTGGAAAGTCAGGCTGAAGCAAGATGATTTGTGTGCTAACCTCATCTGAACACCACAGGCATTTTTGACATTACGCACATTCTGTCGCACATTCTAGGTCATATTTGTATATTCAAACAATAATATAAATAGCTCCTTTAAGATTTGGTTTGATGCTTGATGCAAGCCCAGCTCTTGTCTTTTGCCTCTCCTCAGTATTCCTCTACCCCACTCTCCTTCTCTTGCCCCCTGTACCTCCATCTCCCTCTGTCTGCTATCCTCCAGCAGTGAAGACCTGACCCCATCTATTACCCATGTCTCAGATCATGAGCAGATCAAAGGAAGGTGTCTGTGTGCTCGTGTGTGTGTGTGTGTGTGTGTGTGTGTGTGTGTGTGTGTGTGTGTGTGTGTGTGTGTGTGTGTGTGTGTGTGTGTGTGTGTGTGTGTGTGTGTGTGTATATGGGGGAGTGCATTTGGAATGTAACTAGTGTTCACTTACATATCCAACTAGTAACAGTACTGTCAGATTATGGTACTAGGTTCACTAACAATGAATAGTGGAACATACATTGAAGGTAGAACTAATAGGTTTAAAGGTCTCACCCACTGTAAAGCAGATGTAATTGCAATTGAGCGTGTCTGGACAAAGTGAATGGAATGGTCCACCAGGCTAGGGTCTGCATGCTGCCTCCTGAATGATGAACTGGAGAGATATTGCTAACTCCCACCTTCAGTGTTTGCTTATCAACCTCTGTGTTTTTGGGATGACTCATTGCCTTCTCATGTCTGATTCCGTCCTTTGTCTTTGATCTTGTAATAGTTGTTATGACTGCATGGCCTGTGTTTATTGTCTAGTTTGGATGTGGCCTTTTGGTCAACTCTGCACATGATGTTTATTTCCTTGTGTCCAAGTCATCCTTTTTATTATGAATGAGAAAGAATTAAGATCTAATTTGTAGAAGTTTTGACTACTTTTTTGAAGAGTTAGACATTAGAATAAACATACACTGTAATCAAACTTAGACACTGAATAATCAGTCTCTGGTTCTCTCTGCAGCACGCACCCGTGGGATGCTGGAGGACTTTGGGAAGGTGTATGAGCAGCAGTATGGGGTGGCTCTCTTCAACGATGTGCGCTTCGAGATCGAAGGCGGAGGAGGAACACAGTCCCAGCTGCTACACCGAAAGGCAAGAGGGTCCTCCTGCTTCCACCTCATCTCTCTCTCTCTCTCTCTCTCTCTCTCTCTCTCTCTCTCTCTCTCTCTCTCTCTCTCTCTCTCTCTCTCTCTCTCTCTCTCTCTTTCTCTCTCTTTCTCTCTCTCTCTCACTCTCTCTACCTCTTTTATCACATACCATATCTTAATCTCCAATGCCCTCAAATGATTTATTTTTTCTTTTATCCTACCCTCTCTTTTTTCTGTTTGTTAATCCTTTCTTTCCTATCCTCTTGTTCTCCATTCCCCAGTTTAGACTTCCCTGTTTCCCTCTGTCATATGCATTTCTCCGTGTGTCTAGCTGAGCTTTTCCCATTTCACTGCTGTTAAACACCCTCCTTCTCCCTAGTTCCTGTGGTTTCATTGGCGCGTTAACACACACACATAGAGAAGGAGAGAATGCAAGAAGCGCACACACACACACTAACTGTAAAATGAAGTGAAGGAGCAATTGTGGTTCAGATCCACATGCTTCTGCTTTCACTGGCAGGAGAGCGGAAACTGGAGCAGATTTCACACATGAGCTAAAGTGACTGACTGATACCCAAGCTCTCTCTCTCTCTCTCTCTCTCTCTCTCTCTCTCTCTCTCTCTCTCTCTCTCTCTCTCTCTCTCTCTCTTCTCTCCTTTCTGTTCTCACTACTGACTGTGCAGTGATTCAGACCTCCACCGACATTCCATCTCCCCCACCACCAATTCATTGAAGTTTAGTCACACATGTTTCCTTTGCCTTTTGTCCACCATCAGCAGTGTGTTTTGCACTAGCAGTCAGAGAGCCCCTCAGCTGTTAGAAAGTTCTAGAAGGGCTCGCTGAGAGGGCCGTTGCTCTGGGTCCCAGTTCCACCAGTTAGCACAATGGACCTGCTGTGGGTTCTGTGGGACAGACAGAAAAGGGTGACCTCAGACAGTCTCAGCTGCCGTCCGCTTGGCGGTGGAAAGTAGGGCAAATGTTTTCGGGTTCATGTGGGCTCACGAATCAGGCACAATTACCGTCTCTTTACGCTACTGTAGTCAGTCAGATGGGCTGTTTGGGTCTCTGTGGTTGTGTTTGAAGAGGCCTCCCAGAAAAGCCATGATGAAGGCTACCACACACACACACATACACACACACATATGTTCGAAGCGTTGGCCACACACAAATCTAACTCTTTTTGACCTTGTGTGAGGACAGGCCATGTCATCCTGTATTATCTATACAAAACAAGCAGAACACACACACAGCCACAGATGCTCCAGTTAGCACACTTCTAAGAACCTCTTTCTTCTCTAGCTTTCTACATCCACCTCTCTCTTTTCTCCCCCCTCCCCTTCCTTGCTTACCCCCCTTCCTTCCTTCCTTCCGTGGCTGGGATTAAGCTTGGTCGAGGCATTTGATCTCCAGTTGGAAATCTAACAGTGTTGTGGGTAAGAAGGGGAGAGGGGAGGTGGGGGGGGAGGGTCGCTCTGGTAAACACTTCATGAGAATCACATGCTTTCCAGTCTGATCTTCACTTGCTAGCACGCATGTGTAATTGACCAATGGGACTTGGCATCGCAGCCAAGCACATCAAAGGTCCCATTAACCAGTCTCTGACGATTTCTGCCCATGTTATGGCATCCAGAAAGACCCTGGCTTGGCTTGGCTTGGACAGGCGCCTGTGTCGTTGGACGTTGCCAGATCTTACCCAGATCCGACATCTAACTCCACGCTCTGCGCTGGCACCACCAGTCATCATTCGCTCGTAACCAACCATGGGAGAAAAAGTCTGGCATTTGAATATAGAGAGCTGTTCACCACGCTTCTGTTAAGCCACAAGTCAGTCCTTAAAAGAATATGGTGTTTGCCTGTTCCCAGTAGTTCATGGGTGGCTTCACCAATAAGGATTAACCCTTCTTCCAGGCTGGACCACATGCTAAATGGAAAATCTCCCTCCATACTGTGCCTATTTGTCCGGTCAGAGTTCAAATGCGTGTCACTGGCAGTGGCTCCTATGGAGACTATAAGCTTGTACAGTATATGATAGCGTTGTTGGTGAAAGTTACTGTAGTAAAAGTAGCACCAGAAATGGAGACTTTGAATGCCACTGCTGGTTTAATTATAGTCATCATGTGGGGGTAGGTTGTGCTTTGCCATAGTCACTATAACAACGGCTTGTGTTTTATTTGTTCCTCTGCTCTCGGCAATGTCTCTACTGTAAGTGTTGCTTTAAGTGCTTCATGCTGTCACAGTAACTATGAGTCATCTTGCCTTAGGACCCGCTGAAAGACAAGTGCATCTTCTCTGGGAGTCTCTACAAGTACCTGGAAGAGAACAAGAAATGGCGTCATCGCTACCTGTATGTGGACGACACTTACAACATCGCCCTCTTTGATAGCAAACAGGTGAGGGAACTCACTGGCAATACCACAAGCAAGTAAACAAAAACAAGGAAATAAACAGACAAAAGACTGACGGTTAGGCTAAATGGAAAGCACAGCTGAAGTGAAATGTTTGCAGAGCTTATGTGGCAACAATGTGCCTCCATTGTAAACAGTGTAAGTGACCACACCTGGCTAGAGAGAAACGTGAATGAACATTCAACATTTTTGTGTAATTTGTGCAAGCACGTCTTCACTTGTGCTTTCAGAGTAGTGTCTAGATTCTTGAAGGTCAATGTCTTTGTATTACAGGCCAGGGTTCCCACGGGTCAGGGAATTTCTGGAATATCAGGGAATTTCAATAAAGGCTGTTCCAGACAGGGAAAGTCAGGGAATTTGATCATTTTGCATGAAAAGTCAGGATGTCAGGGAAATTTGTTATTATATGTATCACCAAGAATCCTATCTTGTTTCTCAATATTTTCCTAGGCCTATTTAACTTGAATGAATTGAACACTCTTATTTGCTGATTCATGCCATTGATTTAAGTGTATGAAGGGAGAACACAGGACTAGTTTGGCCATTTTAAATGGCCTGTTCTGCTCTGCGCCCAGTCATTTGTTTTATGGGAGGTCATGGAAATTTCTGCTTTTTGGGTCTGGGAAGGTCATGGGGAAATCAGGGAATTTTAAGTCTGATCTGGAGTGGGAACCCTGACAGGCCAAAGATTGTGTAGTTTTACAAAGGCAGTTGTGCTGGTTTGAGGTTGTTTAGCTTTGAATCTGAGAGAGGATATGAACCCTTCTCTCTTCTGTTTCTCTCAGGCCCATGAAAGGGGCCTACATCCCAAGGAGGCCATCAACTGTGCTGGATACAGAGCCCTCGGCTCTATGGAGGAGTACCTGGAGCTACTCAATGCCAGTCTTCCTGGTAGGAATGGGCACACACACACACACACAAACACACACACACACACACACACACACACACACACACACACACACTCATGCATGTACACGAACACACACGCACACACACACACACACACACACACACACACACACATACACACACACAAACAAACACAAATACATACACATGTGAAAACATCCACATAATGGTGGCCATGATCTAATATATTTTGATGGTTACTGTGTGTGTGTGTGTGTGTGTGTGTGTGTGTGTGTGTGTGTGTGTGTGTGTGTGTGTGTGTGTGTGTGTGTGTGTGTATTTCTAGGTGTAAAGGCTAAAGCAAGCAGTTCGCCATTCCTCAAGTGCCCGTCTGGTTACCCTCTGATCCTGTGGCACCCCTATGCCCGCCACCACTACTTCTGTGTCATGACAGAGAAAGAACACAGCAAGTGGCACGCTGTTCTTCAAGACTGTGTCAGACATGCCAACAACGGTGAGAAGACTCTCTTTCTCTGTCTTACTAATACATGCACATGTTTGCACCTATACACACACCCACACACACACACACACACACACACACCATGTACATTTATGGCCTCTTTTATGCGTATAGACACAAGTTTTATACTTCCCCTCTTTAACACGTGTGCATGAAGATTCTAATGCACATGCTCATAGCACACTCAAAGCATATGTCTCCACTCACCGGCTCATGCAGTGGTTAACATCAAGGAACAACTGCACAGAGTTGTATGATTTGTTTAGCATACTTCTGACATGGACTTCACCTGCAACAACACTGCTCTCACACACACCCACTCAAAGAGCCACAGGCCACACCCTCGCCAATTACTCATCTTCTGCATCACTGCCATTGTTGCAAACAGACAAGGGCGTGTGAGGTTGGTGACGCAGTGTGAAAGTTTGGATGCCTTTAAAATGACTTGGCCTTTTATTCGCAAAGAAAAAGGCTCCCAGGAATGCATATTTGAATATAAACACCATGTGCTGCCTTTCTTTGCAATATAGTGAGCCAACCTACTTTTCAGGGACAAGATGAAGGTGTCAGAGAGATGTAGTTCCCAGAGGTGCTTTGTTGGCCATCAGATTTTGTTGGAAGTTGGTATCTCTGATGTGTTATCTGTGTAATACAAAGTGTCATACACATTCTCTATTCAAATCTCATGAAAATCATGAATTGACTGGAATTTATAATGATCACTGGGATTTTTTGAGAATTTCAAATTTGTGCACCACATGCTGGGCTTGTGCCACATGCTGAGTCCGATTACTGGCGTGAAATATCAGCAGTTAACAAGACCAGTCAGCTGTGGTCATTGCAAAGTTTTCAACAGACATGAACCCATTTCAAAGAATGGTGTGTGTGTGTTTGTGTGTGCGTGTGCGTATGTGTGTGTTTGTTTACAGCGCAAAAAGAGCCTCTCCCCATGAGTGTTTGTCATACTAATCAAACTCAAACGGTGTCCTGTGATGTGTGCTGTAGAAGGGCTTGGCACCGCATTATGGTGTCAGGTTTCCAGATGAATAAATTCCCTTGAATTGTGTGTGTGCTGTCAACCGGGTTTATCTGGGCCTATATTCTCTTTGGCAGAACAAAGAAGAGATTCATTTGATCTAATAGCCTATCGCAGCTATAGTTTTCAGCCCTGTGTCTGGTGCTGTCAGTGCCTGGTTAATCATACCGAAAACAATAACACTGTTTAATGTTTTGCAAGCCCTTGTAAAGACCACAAGCCCAGGCTTGCTTTTTTGGGATCTGAGACAGTAAAGGCAACACAGTCATCTTCGCCAGTGGTGACCTAAGTTATATCATCATGTCAACACCTCGCCATAACACCCCTCGAGCAATAGCACCATGTATGTTTAAATGGCCAGCTTAAGAAATGGCTGTGAAGCATGGATCATACATGGATATCACAAAGTGACGACATGCTTTGTGTTGTCATGGCTCCATGTCCTTTAATGTCTCAGTTTAAGGGGATTGTTTTGACAGTTGTGGATTTCAATCAAGCAGTGCAAGGTTTATTCCTCCCTAATGTATCAATATACAGTAGTACTTAGAAAAACAGTCAGTCAAATTTATTGACAGACAGAGCAACTAGAAATAGTGCTTCCATGATATAATGATGGTCATAACAGAAAGTTGGCAGCTGCAGTGATGTACTGTATACTGTTGGCTATCCAGATCACTTCTCTTGTCTTGTCAAATTGCTAAAACAAGACAATACGGTGAAACATATTTTTCAAGCTCAAGTGTTTACTTGGGTTTCTTTGATCCTTTACTTTTGTTCTCAGTCAGCGTTGTTGCCCTGCCTACCTGATGAGGTATGAGGTATGCTTACAAGCCCTGCAGTCCTGTCCGCAGCTCTTAAAGAATAGCTCCATGCTAACTCCAGGGGCCTCTGTTTAATGAAAGCCTTAAACGAGGTGATAAATTTCCAGCGTGGCTTTGGCTACCATCCTCTCCATGTCAAGATGTGGACACTAAATATACAGTCTGACTTCATCCTTTCTTTTTCCCTCTCCTGAGGACAGAGTCAGACCTTTCATCTCAAGGAGGATAAGATGCACCCTCCCTCCCTCCCTCCCTCTCTCTTTTCCTTTCTCAGCCACACCGTCTGTGTTCTCTCCTCTGCCTTTCTTTTGTGTGTGTGTGTGTGTGTGTGTGTGTGTGTGTGTGTGTGTGTGTGTGTGTGTGTGTGTGTGTGTGTGTGTGTTATGGGGACTTTTCTTGGCTTGCTTGAGAAAAGCCAGACATCCCCATCAGGTCCCGCTGTGTCAGGAGGATATGAGTGGGAGATAGTGGGGGATCCCCTTTCCTCTGGTGGCCCTCACCCCTGCTCTGCAACAGCCCATTGACTAACATGGACTCTGTTCGTGTGTGTGTGTGTGTGTGTGTGTGTGTGTGTGTGTGTGTGTCTGTCTGTCTGTCTGTCTGTCTGTCTGTCTGTCTGTCTGTCTACATGTGGTGCATTTGACAAATGCCACACAAAAATGCCATTCTCTTTGTTGGGAGGGCACGGTGCTTTGAGTC
>JAODXP020000008.1:19129585-19184585 GCA_027497455.2 Sardinella longiceps | reverse complement strand
CCCGGCTGAAGGGCAAACTGCATCAGAGACAGAGGAACTGGATGCTGGTTAGTGCTGCTGCTGCTGTGGCTGCTGTCTCTCATTGGCCTCCACTCATTGGGCTCAGGATAGGGGGGGACTGATCCGGAGTCCCTTTCCCAAAAGCATAGTTAGCAACGGTGTTGTTTGCAATGTAATTTCCCATTGCCAACTAAATTGCTAACTGGTTAGCAACTATGCTTTTGGGAAAAGGACACCTGGTTCCTTTCTCTCTGGTTCCTTGGGGAGATATAAATATATGTGAGACTATCATGAGTTTTCTCGCATGTCAGTCAGATTATGTTTTGTTTCTAGGCCTTAAGAAAGCGGATGCAGTTAGTGGTCTTGAAAAACTTTAGTGCTCTTAGCTAATTCATTTAGTGCCCTTAGTCCTCTTAGTGCTCTTGATTAGTGCTCATAGAAATTCAGCAAAAAGTTATTGTGTGTGTGTGTGTGTGTGTGTGTGTGTGTGTGTGTGTGTGTGTGTGTGTGTGTGTGTGTGTGTGTAGATCTCTGACGCGGTGTACAAGCAGGTGCTGTCTCAGACGCGGGCGAGACATGAGGCCATGGTGCAGGTGTGTGAGTCACAGCGCCCCCGTCTGGATGCCGCGCTCCGCACCGACATGGACCAGATCATCTCTTCCAAAGACCACATCACTGGCAAGATGCGCTGTAAGGGCTCCTCACACACACACACACACACACACACACACACACACACACACACACAGTGTGAATCACACTTCAGACAATCAACATAAAGAGTTAAGAAATTAAAACTTCAATTTTAAAGTATTCTCTTGAAGCAAGGAAATGTTGCCAACTTTGCAGGAATATGAATGAATATTTAGAAAACAAGAAATCAATGAATGAATAGCACTTTATTGTCAGTTCCATTACATACAGTATACAAGACAATTGAATTGAAAAAGATTATGATGTTGCAAAATCAGAATCAGAATCCAATCAGAATCGCCTGTAAGATTGACAGGCACTGGATGGAGAAATCCACTTTTATAAGGAAGTGCTGGCTTGGACTTTCTGGCCCAAATTGTTGCCCCTTAGCAGGGCCATTGTGATACCACTCCAAGCAGTGTTGGGTTTCCCCTATGAAGGAAACACACTTGCTTGGCTTTCCAGATATTGATATTGGTTCTATTGAGTTGTTGTGGTAAGGAAACTAACTCGTTCTGGCTTGCTAGATATCTGCATTTTTCTGGGCCAGTCGGGCTTTTCCCCAGAGTGGTGTTGAGTGTGTGTGCTTGGTTCTTGCGTGGACCAGAGAGAATGGCCACTTGGCACAAGCGGCTTTTCCATTGTGTTCCAAACCTCAGCTTTCAATCTCAAGTTTCATGCCAGCCTACTGACACTCCCAGTCCTGACACTTAATATTCTTTATTGTTTGTCTCTGTCCTTCCTTCTCTCTGCCCCCCTCTCCGTCCCTCTCCATCCCTCTCTCCCTCCCTCCCTCCCTCTCTATCCCTCTCTCACTCCCTATCCAATCACATATCCTCACTGCATTCTGGTGACTCAGGCAGAATTGAATTGTTTATCGTCCTCAGCAATGTATTCCCTAGACCAACTCAAAGTAAAGCTTATGCATAACTGTTTCTTTTGTGTGGGATTGTGTGTACCGGTATCTATCAGCACATAAGTTTATGTAAATGTCATCATCTAAATTCAACAATTAATTTCTCAATAAAAAAAACTAAACAGGCCACAGAGATGAAACACATATTTGAACACATTAAAGTATGGATGCGTTTGTTTGTGTGTGTGTGTGTGTGTGTGTGTGTGTGTGTGTGTGTGTGTGTGTGTGTGTGTGTGTGTGTGTGTGTGTGTGTGTGTGTGTGTGTGTGTGTGTATGTGTGTGTGTGTGTGTGTGTGTGTGCATATTACATAGTCATGATTGCCCTGCCCTCTCTCCCCTAGGCATGGTGCTGCCCCGGGCGGAGCAGCTTCTGCGGAGCAGTGTCCAGCCCTACATCAGCTCCATCCTGGAGGCCCTCATGGAGCCCACCAGCCGGGGCTTTGCCGAGGTGCGCGACGTCTTCTTCCGCGAGCTGGTGGAGGTCAGCAAGAACAGCCTCAACCAGGGAGGCAAGGAGAAGCTGGCCGAGGTGAGAATCAAAGTGGGGTATATAATATACATCTTTGCAGTGCAAACCAGGAGAATCTGGCCAGTGGAAATGAGGAGGGTCAGGATAGTGGTCGGTGGCAAAGGAGATTGGAGAAATGGAGAAAAGTCTGGGGATTTCTCAGGATTGAGATTATTTTTTATGTTAAAAGTCGTTCTGTGTTTGTATGGTCTTTTCCCATGCTTTGGCATTAGTTGGTAAGCAGCACCTGAAATATTAAAGTTAGAAGATAAGCAATTGTACCGGTAGCGCTTAGTAAGGGTTTATAATTTTAATATTGCCATATTAGCATTAAATGACTGATATGAATTAATACATCTCATACATTTACTGTATACATTTAGCCCATGTCCCTGTGGCATTCAGCAGTGTCTGTGGTACAACTTGTCCCATAGTGTTCATCACACTGTCCAACAGTCAGTGAGACCAAACAGCCTGTAAGTCCTGTGGGTGCATGCTGACTCCTTACAATATTAGCTCTCTGGGACCCATTAGAGTATTTGACACACACACACACACACACACACACTGTGGTTGCGTATCGATCCAGTGGGGGCCGTCCTGTAGGCCTTAGTCTGACTCTGCAGACACACAGAAGCTGGCAGCTCTCCCTGCTGCTGGTCTAGCCAGGAAGCAGCCCTCATCTATCAGCAGGCTGGACCCCAGCCCTATGCCATGGTCATCTATCACCCTCCTAACTGAGCACTGTGTAAGGGAGAACTCAAGCCTTGGGCCGGTTCTCCAGTGCCAGCACCTCTCCCCAAATATGACCCGATGTGACCCAGTCTGCTCTGGGCAGGGCTTGAGGTGACTGGGGGGCTCCATGGAGCAGAACCATGGCCAATTGGACATCCTTCCTTCTTCTCTAGTTTTAGATTGTCAGCATACCAAGGTGTGATGGTCTTACAGAAAACATGCTCAGGTCTTATTTTAAAAGGATTTTCATTTGAAATCATTTGAATCCATTTGGCTACCTGTTTCAGTATATCATTTATGGATGTATTTATCTTGTGTGGATTATGCATTACGTGAATGGATATGGATATATAAATGCATACTGTCAATATGTCTAATTTAATGTGTGTGTGTGTGTGTGTGTGTGTGTGTGTGTGTGTGTGTGTGTGTGTGTACTCAGCACATGGACAAACTGTCCATGCTGGCCTTCCACCCAGTGAAGATGCGTAGCTGCTATGAGAAGATGGAGCAGCTGAGTCTGGATGGCCTGCAGCAGCGCTTTGACTTCTCCAGCCCCTCCGTCTTCATCCACCGAGCACAGATCCTCATGAGAGGGGTCAGTCCGGCCATACGTCCATCCATAGCGTCCATTCATCCCTCTATCAGTCATTCTTTCTTTCTTTCTTCCATACATCCATCACTCCATCACTCCGGCCACTGATTCATCAGTTTACCATTTCCCTCTTTTCATCCTTCCATCCATCAATCCATTTATCCTTTCATTTACTCTATCTGTCCTTCTGTGTCTGATGGTGTGTCAAGTGTACCTGAATTGGTTTCTTTAAGGTTGTATTACAGTAAAACCTGAGGTGTTACAGTCATAAAATACAATACTCTCCAGAGGAGACCACCATATTGTTTTGAAAGACAACGTGGTGTTTATTAGTGGCTGTAATCTACCACAGAATGATGTTAGTCAAGACCAAGGGAGTAGATACTGCTGATATGAGTCTGTATGCAACCTCTGCTGAAAGATTGCAGTCAGTGGTAAGATTTAGGTTTTGCGCATGACACTGATGACAATGCACTGTTTAGCTAGTGCTGACACCCAGTGGTGAAATTACGAACTGCACTGACTTTGTCTTGAAATGGCCTGACCACTGCAATATGGAATATATTGTAGTTGGTGTGGTTCTTTAACTTGTGTCAACTCCACTGATAAATGCATGAGCAGTTTTAATGATTCAAATGTTTTGTGCTTCTTTACACTCCTGTAGGAGATGGATGATGCTGTGTACACCTTTGAGCAGTTACTGCATCAGTCTCTGGGCTCCCAGGGAAACGAAGACATGGTTAAGGCCATCCAAGGCTGCCAAGACAGAGTGCTGAAGGTACAGAATATGCACACACTTCCACAAACACATATAAACATGTCCACAAATTCACCAGCACTTACACTGGCACAGATGAGAGGTCGACGTCAGTGTAAAATATTATAAATCAAGACATAATAGTGTGTGTGTGTGTGTGTGTGTGTGTGTGTGTGTGTGTGTGTGTGTGTGTGTGTGTGTGTGTGTGTGTGTGTGCACGTGTGTGTGTGTCTGTGTGTGTGTGTATGTGTGACTTCCCTTTAGAAATACGATTACGACAGCAGCAGCGTGCGCAAGAAGTTCTTCAGGGAGGCGCTCCTCCAGATCATCATTCCTTACATGCTCAAGCAGCTCTCCCCAGCCTTTGCTAGTGTAAGTCAATTACACACACACACACACACACACACACACACACACTCTCTCTCTCTCTCTCTCTCTCTCTCTCTCTCTCTCTCTCTCTCTCTCTCTCTCTCTCTCTCTCTCCCTTTTTCACTCGCATACACTCTCTTTCCCCTTTTCTGAGAATGTGCAAGGCTAGCTCCATTGTTTGATGTGCAGGTGTTGAGGTTTCTGGGGGTTTTTTTGTTAAGGAAAGTAATGTCATCCAAATTCCACTGTACAAAATTCAGGTCAGGTTACAGATACTGTGTCCATGTGGAAATCTTTTGTTGAAAGAAGAATAGTGGTAGAGTAGACATTTGCACACAAATGTTTAACAAGGTTTTACAGTAATGAGGTTAGGTCTCTTCTTGGTTTTCAAATGGTGAAGCAGACTTTTGCTATCCTTACTTTTACTCCTAATTTCTATCCCTACTTTTATGCCTATTTTTTTTATTCTAACTCTGTCTAAGTTGATCCATGTGTGTGATTGTACTTGTGAAAATGATTTCTTAGAGGGCAACACTGGGACATTGTTTGAACTTACTGTGTATCTCTGTTGTTAGAGGTCTTTGCATTCTGTGGGAAGCATAAAAGACAGAAGGAAAGAGTAAAAAGATGGAGCTACAGTCCATAATAATGCTTTTAAATGTGCAATTGCCATAAAAGGTAGTCCTGCAGTTGGAGATAACCATTTGATATTCAAACTGTAATGTGCCTGATACTCCATAGCCTATCTCACATAGTCATGTCTAGTGAGTTTTACACCACTAACACTGACACTGCTGTCTTTGTTGAGTGAGTGTGGACTGTACCAAGTTTGATGTCTGATGTGTGCCATCCTCAATCTGCCGTTGTTTAGAAATACTGGAATGTTCCAACTTGCCTGAAAGGTTCAAGTTTCAACAAAGTAGACCAAACTCTCTTAATAATAAACAGTCTGAGGGCCATTAATGAACACATTACATTACCTCTCAGTTCTAACATCTGTGGTTTACCAAGCTCCATTTATTAGGACATGAGTGTGAATGTGATCATGTTACTCTTAGCATATTTTAAGCATTGAATGTTTTGGTTCTTGCTGTACCATGATAGCAAGGGGAGGATGATTTTGGCTTTGAGCACTCATCGCTGTGCTTGCTTCTGACCTGTGCCATTGACCTCTCACTCACATTCTCTCTCTCTCTCTCATCCCCAGGAGCTGCCTCGCTTTCAGGAGCTCATCTTTGCCGACTTCTCTCGCTTTATCCTGGTGGAGAACATCTTTGAGGAGGTTGTGCTGCAATCTGTCACTAAGGACATCATGATGGGTAGGCCCACAGAATTATCCCTCCCTCCCCTTCCCTCTCCCCTAGTCCTCACTGCTCCAGTAACCATGCCTGTTCTACAATCTATTACACCAATCAGTGGTTCAGTTCCACTTCAACTTCTCATGATTCAAATCTTTTGCTTATGCCAAAAAGCCTTAATACGATTAAGAACTTAATATTCTACAACACAAACAAGTTGTATGAGGTTGGCGGGTAATGTTTTCCAGAATCAATCACATAATACACATTTCAAAGTACTTTTGAAATCCTCTAAATGTTATGCTGTGCGCCCTGGAAAATATTATCAGCTACTTATTCATAGACTATATTATTATTATAAAATCTATAATAATTTGTACGATGATTGTTGAGGCGAACTCTGCTCTCATTCACGACCAGTTAGAAATGATTCGACCATGAAGTAATGAATGACCAGGCCATTATCAACCATTACTCATACTATTATGCATACTATTATACATGACCTAAATCTGTCTCTCACTTCTTCTTCTTCTTCTTCTTCTTCTTCTTCTTCTTCTTCTTCTTTCTGTGTACCACAGCTGTGAAGGAGGCTGCTGTCCAGAGGAGGCACAACCTGTACAGGGACAGCATCATAATGACCAACAGTGACCCCAACCTGCACCTGCTGGGGGAGAACCCAGTGGACTGGAGTCAGGAGTACGGGGGAGACGAGCAGGACGGCGCCATGGTCATGGCGAGAGACACGGGGTCCGGGGGGAGCAGCAGGAGACGCCGGCAGGTGGTCTCCATGATCCAGCTGGACGGCGGCATGCCTCTTCCCTACGAGTCGTGCATGGAGGTGCCCGGCGTGGAGGGCATCCCAGAGGAGAGCGAAGCCATGATGGAGGAGGTGGAGATGGAGTCAGTGTCCTCCGACACTCCCTCATCCCCCACTACCACCAGCAGCACCAACACAACCACCACCGCTGCCGTTGTAGAACCCGCCTCACTCTGCCAGTCAGAACCTGGGTCCCCTGACAGCGTGCAGGAGATCCGAGCTCTCATCAACCCAGTGGTGGAGATGGTTGTTCCGACTGACGACACAGAGGAACCTGACAGTCCCGGGCTGAGCAATGGAGCAGGGTCTTTGGAAGAGCGAGAGGAGGAGGAAGAGGAGGAAGAGGAGGTGCGTGGAGCAACGACAGCAGAGGAGGTAGCTGAAGAAGGAGTCACAGGAGGTCAAAAGGAAGTGGAGACACCAACAGCTAGTTTGCAGGACAGTGAGGTGGCAGCGGTAGTGGCAGTGGCATCGGCGGTGCCTGAGGACCAAGACACCGAGCTGCCGGTAGAGATTGAAGCCGTAGCCGCTGACTCTGACTCGAATTCCAGTCCGCGCCACCACAGTGACAGTGGGTTCCAGTCGCCAACCAATGAGGCACTTGAGGAAGAGGACGAGGAAGAGGAGTGTAAGAAAGAGGAGAGTCAGTCGGTGGTCGAGGTGGTGAAAGCGGCCGTAGTTGATCCTGAGGAGGTCCTCTTGGAGGTGGATCAGCCACAGAGCCCAGGGCCCTCTCCCCTTGAAGCACTACGGAGAGCAAATGGAGAGCACACAACACCCATTCTCCTGTGATGGACGTAGACATTTTTTTAATTTTATATTTCTGAAATTTATTACAG
Source organism: Sardinella longiceps (assembly GCA_027497455.2). Lineage (NCBI taxonomy): Eukaryota > Metazoa > Chordata > Actinopteri > Clupeiformes > Clupeidae > Sardinella > Sardinella longiceps. The sequence continues at coordinate 19,177,058 of JAODXP020000008.1, read as the reverse complement.
ATTCTTTTTTTGTCTGTTTTAAAATGACAAAGTTGACCTGAGGATTTCCCATATCCCTCAGCAGAAAAAAAGATTTTATGTTTCCCTTTTCCTTCATCGTTTTATTTTTAGTCTTTCACACTTGGCTATATTTTCTTTCCTTCCCTGACTTGAGCCAAGAATGATCTGGGCTGTCTCCTCTCTTTTTTCTTTAGATGTCATTTTTTTTCCCTCTTTGTTTAGGATACATAACCATATTTATTATTATTTTGTATCATCACAGCATATAAGTGGTGATGACCAATTGCCATTAATATCTACTACAGATGTCACTGAAAAGACTATCATCATCTTAACATAAGTTTGGCGACCAACTCTGTTTTCTATCACTGCTTTTAATGTGTATGTCTATTCACTGAATGTATTGTACATGTAGAGTATAGGGTCCATTCACTGAGGACATTTCTGCCTTTAGAGCATGCCAAGGCCCTGTCAATCGGGTTGGTCAGGACAGGTGTGTAGGGAGATGCACCTGATAATTGCAACAGGTATTAAGAGGTGCATTATGCAGAATTAATTGTTCAGAATTTGTTGTTCATTGTATTCAAAAAAAAAAAAAAAAAAAAAATCTGAGACATTTTGACGAATGCTTTTTGAAAGGCCTAAAAGTCTTAGTGTTTGTTAATATTTGTGTGTGGGTGGAAAGATAATGACGCAAGTTACCTTACTAGTTTTTATAGCTTACAGTAGCTGTAAAAATATTACTCCTCTACATTGATTGATATACTGACAGCCAGGACACGAGAAATTTGTTAAATATTTTTATTGTTATATTATTTTTTGATTATTTATAATGTGTGATGTACTCTCATTTCAGATATAATTTACCTCTGTTCTTTGTAACTTGGTTTTATGTTTCCAGAGGACCAAACTTTCGCAGAGTAGTCAACGATTTCACACATTAAGTTTTGGATTTTGATCCATTTGCTTTCTTACACAATGTTCCAAGTTGGCAATGCATGAAGACTCACAGAAGCTTATCACATTTATTTATGGTGTACCTGACATTAGTTTTCCCTCAGTGGCCTTGTGCTTCTTAGGCAGGAATGTGTGCAGGCAAGAGAAGGAATGTGAGAAAGTGACATGCATGCATTTGCACCAGATGCAGCTGTTGTAGGCAGGTGCCGTTGGTTTGTGTAAATAGGCCAAGGTAACCTGGGGCCACCAGCCGACGATATCACCACTTTATTCAAACACCTGCTGGGTGCTGGAGTAGAGGCGCTTGTCTAATCTCTCCCAGTCCCACACTTCTAACCTCCATTTTTGCATGGATGTGAGGCTCGAGAGGAAGAGGACTGGGAAACGGCAACCCTGGCGAATGGCACAGCTGGACGCTGCTCTGGAATGTTCTATGGGCTTTGGTTGTAACTCATGCTTGATGCTCTGAGTAGAATGACTGACTATTTATGCAATTTACAGATGGTTTGGATGTTTTGGTGTGGTACATGTCAAATGCCACTCTATTTGACAGATAGTCCTGATTGTTTCCCCTTGGACATCCATTTGTGTAGAATGGTCCTAATCTTGAGTTATCATTTCTTAACTGCATTCTGGAGTCCTGTTAGATAGACCATTTCTGTTCTTATTTATTATTGCAGCTCCCATCAGCTCCAGCTGCATCCCTTCTGTTGCTCATATCAAATATGCTAGAAAGTAAATAATTAAATATCAATGCTTTCAATGTTTGCTGATTCATTGTCTTTCTGTGTTTTATAATCAATTGAACTTAAATGATATTAATGGCATATACTCAAAACAGTCAAATTACTTTGAAGGACTATAGAGATACTATGATAGTAGTCATTGATAACTATTGATAAATTACTAATGCTACACACATGGAAAATAATGAATAACATCTGAGAATGAGAAAGAGGAACTTGGGGCATTTCAATTTAATCAGAGCAAACCACAAAACAAGCTAAAAAATGACACAAGCCAGTGACACTCAGTGATAAGGTATTATCAACAGTGTGCCCATGAGGGTAGTCAGAAAAGTGGTCACAAATAATAGTCATTGTCAGCTGTACTAACTTCATGTTCACAGACTTGAGATGACTGTAGAACTTTACTTAATGAGCCCAGGCGAACACTGGGTAAGAAAGGTAACAGAAGAATGTCATGTCAGCATCAGGTTTGAAAGAGTCAGTTCTTTTTCAACTTGGATATGCAGGTGAAAAGTCAGGACATGTCACAAAGTACAGGAAGTCTGATAAAGTAACCTATTGCATTTGAGAGATGAAAAAGAAATCTGTTGCTACCCTCAAAGTCATAAGGTGTAAACCTCTCAGCTTACTGTTGGCAGATTCAAACATTTGAAACTCATGCTGGTAAATAATTAACTAAGGCCACTTGGTGCGTGTGCATGTATTTTTTCTTTTCTCCTCACAATTCTGAGGACAAGAACATTCAGCCTTTTCCCTCAAGTAGGTAACAAGGGTGTCAGGATTACAGGCACAAGTCACAAGTCATCACCTGACTGTAATAAAAACCACAGCTCACAGCCTCACAAAAGACCTGTGTACCGTCACTACAGTCCATTAGGTGACTTAACACAAAAAGATTGGCAGTGTCAAACACGTTATATCCACTAGATAGGATCATGGAGAGATGTTTTTGGACAATGAGGTTCCACAAAAAAATGTTTTTGAAACTGATTTTTCTATTACATAGAAAAAGAAAATGTCTGAAATATGAAGACACTCCAGAGCACACTTCTGACGTTTGACCTCTTCTTGGCATCACATCTATATTTACCTCAGCAGCCGTGAAGTATGCAACTCCATACATCAAGCCATCATCTCTTCACATTGCACAGAACTCTTGACCCAACAACAAACAGTCTATATGGGCCTTTTGTTTTAACAGTGTTAACCACATGAGTATTAGAGAGACTCTCCCTGGAAATGCTTCCTTCTCCAGGGCCTTCCCAAGCCTCCTCTCCTGCTCCCTCTTCATGCCACTTTGCTGAGCAGGGGAAAGGCCAGGAAGTAGCCCAGAACGGAGCCCACGATGACACCCAGGAAGATCCAGACGTTGTAGGTCATGACACAGAGCATGAGCATGTAGCCTAGAGAAACCTGCACGATGTGGAGAAACGTCTGGAGCCCGTGCTGCAGCCAGCTGTGGGACAGAGAGAGAGGAGATGAGGAGACGAGCCATGGCAATACTGGCAGCCTAACTACACCAGGGAACAGTAGCCTCATGCAGAGGCAGATGGGACTTACATGTACTGCTGTTTTTTTAGTCATTCATTAACACAATGTGCCTGGTTCAAGCATTTAAGGCTCATTTTCATACCATGCTGTGATCAAGATCTGTTTTGCATTTATGAAAATTTCTCACTGCAATAAAGTGAAGCCATTTGTTAAAATTCATTATGTAAAAACACCACATTATGTAGTAACCTGGCAAAATGTTATACATTTTCACTCCATTATGTAATAATTTATGCACTTTGTAATGAGAACGGAATATGTATTGAATTTCCCATATTTTGTAATAACCACCACAATACAGGAAATTTATTACATATTGTGTTCATGTAGTTTATTACAAAATGTTGCAATTATTACAAACTTAGTAAATTATTACATAATGGAGTGAAAATGTATTTTCATTTAATTTTCATTTTGTCAGGTTAGTACACAATGTGCCGTTATTACATAACGGGTTGTAACACTCCTTTGAAACGCAGCCAATGCTACTGTACACAGTAACACACGGACACAAATGTGAAAAGCGTCTCTTTCTCTCCACTGCCATAGGCTCCAAAGACATTGTTTTTCCAGGGCTCTAAAGAAAGAACCGCACAGAGATGAACAGCCTTGTTTCCCCTCCTACCTGTTGGTGGCGCTGGTGGGGACCTGGGCACTGGCTCCATCAGCAGGGCTAAGGGAGGACTCTGAGGGGCTGCTGGCCAGAGCAGTGCTGCTCTCATGACACTCCGGCTGGGGCGAGAGGCAGGCCGGGGGTGGGGAGAAACACCCAGCATCTGTAGGCGAGTAGGGTGCAGGGAAAGGAGGGGCGCTCAGGGTGTGGGAGCGTTGGCTCAACTCCACCTTCCACACCTTGAGCAGCTCGTAGAAGATGGTGAACAGAAACACCACAAACACGGACAGCACCATCCCTGCAAGGGGTCAAAGAGAGCATTGATGTGGGCAAACTAAACACTGAAAGATGCAGCGGGTGAATACTGCAACATATCAAAAACATTTCACATGAGACTGGTTAAGTTCTGAATACAGAATTCAGAAGTCTTAATGTAAGAGTGCAAGTTCACATAACTAGCCAAAGACTTTGAAGTGAGTCCCTCCAAATACTAAGGGTGAGTAAATTGCCAATGGAACATGTGAGACACGTGTTCTGCTATTACCTCTGTCAACTTAACCAAGATGCTGGCAAAGCATGTTAGCAATGTCTACTTTGGTTTCAGAGTGATGTCATGCAAGTTAGAACGGATCCAAACAGGCAACTGCTTATTTGTTGGCCCACGCACAATGCACAGGAGTCAATTGTGCTGACATTGTCAGCCTTGGTGGAAATGTAGTCATTATAAACATGGCACTCTGCTGTGGATGGCTTGCTTACACCAGTCTGAAATAGCTCCAGCTGGAAAACCCAAGAAAACTGGTTGGCCCTGTTATCCTCCAAATGTGCAAAATACTTCATTGTTATGCTTTCCTGTTATGAAATCCCACATCAGTATCCACACTTACAATATGCAGGTCGAGACAGCACCGGGAAAACTATATGCAGGTGAAATTACAACACAGCTAACTTTTATTCCATGGCCTCAAGTCAACAATGGACTTTATTCTCCAAGTGCTCTTATGAAGAAATTTGTTCTTAAACCCCGCCCCACATTTTCAAAGAAATTCTAGAAATTCATATCTGTTGCTCATGGGTAAGGAATGTAAGGAAATTCTGATGTAGATATGAATGAGACCAAGTCTGTGGTACTGTATGATTCACTACATTATTCTACATTTTTTCCCACAAATGTCTTTTGCTGAGACAGGACAAGTCTATGTTGAGCTCAGAAACCTGCCAACGTTTATACTTTTTTGAAAGGAAAAGATCAATCCTTTGCCCACCTCTGCTTTGTATCAACATAATGACACTTCCAATGGACTAAAGCAATGTATGTGGAAAGGTAAGCCTTTAGCATGTTGTCCTTTTAGAAAAAAATATAACTATCTGCTGACAAATGAGTGCTAAATGTGAAGATTAACTGCTCTCTGTGTTAGCATGTAGAAGTCGTCAGACTCGTCACATTACACATTGTTGTTAAATACCAGTAAGGACCAGTTACATGGTGTATCTGTCTGCAAAGAAGAGTGTTTAGAGGAAGCTCTGGACAAGTCTGTGATTACTGTGCTGTGCTGGGCCTACCTGCAGGTCCATGCACATCCCAGAAGTCAAACAGCAGCGTGACGCTGCTTGAAGCCTCAAAGTGCATCTGTAGAACAAAGGAGGCATGGCAGTGTCATTTACAGCCTTTTAACAGATTACAATAGGGAGGCTTTCACAAATATAGGCCTACACACCCGTTATCTCAACAAAGTAACCCACTTTAAGGTTCACACCGGTGAGGGGTGTAAACTGAGGAAGGGGGGCTGTATCTGACACCACCTTCCATGAAAAGTCTGTTCTGCAAGGCTTCAGTTCTCCTGTCAACTTTAGAACTCTGTCTGTCGCCAAGTAATTCTTCTTTAAGGCAAATCTGTGACATGCTTAAAGCACGCACAGCTCTTTGATGAATATCAGGCCAACTGCTTGGACTTATTGCAATCCACTACAAACAAAAACTGGCTAAGCCCCAGCTGTAGCCTACCAAATGTACCCTACTGAACAAAGTGAGTGAACAGGCTCACTATGAGCAGATCTCAGATCAGTGGGCAGCCTGTGATGCCTGGGAAGCAGTGAGGGGTTGTATTTCTTGTTCAAGAACACCACAGTCATGATGTGGATAAGGGAGAGCAATGTTCAATCACTTGCCCAGTCCATGTTTCCCACTGGTTGCATCCACAGCCATAACCAGCAGGCCATTCCCAATATCAATATAAGTTGAATGAATGGGGGACCACAATCACCACCATCAATGGGTGATGCACAACAGCCGTTATATGCCAGAGGGCTCATCACACCACAGCTTGAGGATGACAGTGAGAGAATGGCGAATGGGCCAGTTACAGTGGGTTATGATTAGGGGGCAAGATGAGCTAGGCTGGGACTTAGGCCAGGACACTGGGGAAACTCCAACCCTTAGCGACAAGTGCCATGGGACCTTTTATGACCACAGTGAGTCAGGATCTCGATTTCACATCAGAGTTTTCTTCTTGTATGTGGACAACATACATATTCCTCGAGATTTTAAGGGAGAGTTGAAAATAAGAGGTTAAAGGTCATGAGTCATAACACTGACTAACCCAATCTAAGTTCTAAGTTCTTCCTGACTCTCATTTCCTGGTGTCTCCACCAGCTGCCACAGCAGTAATACCAGTGGCTTGCATATTCTCGTGACAGACAGCATTTCCCATCATGTGAGTAATGACATAGACAGAACTGTGCAACTCCACACACACCCCTCTTCTCTATGAACTGAACAATGCTGTGGGTTACAAATTGGGTTAGGGTAATAGTTCCACTATGCTGAAGACTTCCTACACACTTCCTACAAATAGCAAAGCACTGGACATCTTCACTGATGATAGGCCATTGCAATTGCAACAATTCTAACCTGATTGTCAAACTAATGTGGGAAAAATTTACGTTAACTGAGTAACGACTTCGGGGTAGCAAAAGGTCAGTCAATTAGGTTTACACAAAAATGTAAATTACGTGTAGCCAAATTTAAATGGATAATGTGTGGCAAATAGAGATGGGGAAAATCATAGAAAAGTTTAAGAATTTAAGAGTAACCAATCACATCTAATTCTAAACAGAACAGTTCTTTAGGTTGTGCAAATAGCTACACAGGTTCACTTTTTGTGGAGCTGAAATTTCAAGAAGGCCAATATCAATGTAGCCTAATGCTTGCAAAACGCACCAACCAAATTCCCATCAAGGCTTGTTCCAGTTGCAGATAATGCATATGGCAGGGATAATTTTGTAATCTAAAAAAAAAAAAACTTCCTATGCGTTATGGCATTCAATTTAAAGTTATCCAAGCTTATACAACCGCTACGCTCACGTTACCACAAACAGTCACCTCTACAAACTAAAAGAACAATGTGTTCAGTCATTCAGAAACACATGCAAGAACATGCAGGTCTCTGTTTTTCCTTGCTTGCCTCTGTTTTCACTTTTCGTTACAGTAATAACACGGCAGGATTATGTGGATACTTTGTTTCGCTCATATCTAAAAACGCATTTCAGTCATAACAAAGCTAAGACGTTAGTTGATTCGAAAAACAATCCTGGTGGGACTTACAGACATTCTGAAATTGCAGCAGTTTAGTCGATTTGTTGTTGTTGATGTGGAGGTCTGTGGCCGCTGCTAAATGCTATTCTCTTCAAATATGAAGCATTGTTGTTATCCCGTTATTGCAGACCGACAAGAAGTGCGCTCAATGTTGCAGTGAGGAGGAACTTGAGGACAGGACAACACGGCGTGCGGTAAGCGCGTTACGTATTCATAGACCGCTAGGTCTGATGGTACTTGAAGTCTACTCTGGTTTCCCCCAGGTTGTGGTCTGCCTGCTCAAAATATGATAGACATGCCTCTAGTTATTTTTTAAGGGTGTTGCCGGCGGCATTGAAGTTAGAGCCATGATACATATTATTTTCAGTTGTGAAATAAACACCGAGCTCTTAAATCAGTGTTCCTGATACATTCTCTAAAACTCCGCCTATACGATTACGAAAAAATCGCCAGGACCAATGAACCCACGTCTATCGGTAGTATTCCAGCTGGTGGACTTTACAGACAGTTGCATTGAAAATAAGTAGCGATATGTAGATTATTCTTTCAGTAGGCCACCTGGCACAATCTCTAACGCATGTCTATCAGATTAAGAGCGGCAACGTCCAGGGGAAATATGTTCTACGCGTTTACAATTCAAGCAAAAAGTAATTTTGTTAACCCGGCGGCATCGAAGTTAGGAATGGAGCTCCGCAGGAGTTGATGCATTCAAGTAACGTTACCTTTGAAAGGACCACCATCTCCCTGGAAAAGCACAATTCGATGTGTGGACTCAAATATCGCTCAGTGTAATCGGGCATGAAACCAAAGCTACGAAACAGGTTATAATGCATCACTTAAGGTACTCCAGATGAGTTATAACGTAACCTAACGTTAGTTGGCTACAAAGATCACTTGCTACCATTAAGTAGCCAATTTCGAAATGTTTCTGATGCTAATTTGACAGCTAGCAGGGCAGTCAGACAACCCACTTCTTTGGTTGTTGGTAGAACACACGTTGTTGTTGATTGTTGACAGCACTGTACAGTGAACGGTTGTCATTAACACGCTTGTTAAGAGAGAAAATGTCTGCTCTTGTTTGAAATGTATGTCATTCGTTCGCTAGGCGTGCTAACAAAGATACTTGGGCAATTCGCACAGCTAGCGTAGTAGTAGCAAGGCTCCTTTTCGTTTAGAATCGTTAGCAGTGGTTTAGTTAGCTATCGATAGCTAGCTTGCATTTAACACCCAGCTTACTTCAGAGTCTCAATGAATGACTCGCTGAACACACGTGTGCTTAAAGTTAAGACAGTGTAGACTCAAACAGGATAACAAAGGCGTAACGTTATTACAAGAAGGGACAAGTTGATCGAATCCCCTCACCAATTAGCTCAACATTAGCTGGCTAACTAGCTGTTGCCGCTTGTGGAACATAAGCGAAGTGTCCAGGAATCAACTCGACAGGTATGGGTCCCCGACGAAGAGACTAGCGATCCCTAAGATGCATAGGTGTAGGGCTACATGTTTACAGTGGTGAACTGAAAGTATTAACTGTTGTTAGTCAACGAACCTTTATCTTAACGTCTTATCAGCTAACGTTATCGCGTTCAAATGGAGAACAGATTGGTAAAGGACTCAAACGTGTGCCGTAGTTTTGGAATGCTCCTGCCATTGCTACTCATCGTCATACATCTATCGAATGGAGTTACTGGTCTTGAAGACCACGCCATGTCAGCGGAGGAGAAGGATAAAGTAAGGTAAGAGGACCTCTTTCAATTACTGTACCCACCTTGGCCCTTTACAGTGACCCCTGGGATGCGTAGGTGTAGTCTAACGTTAGTGCTACATGTTTACAGTGGTGCAACCTCACAAACATGACCAGTGAACTCGCAGTGTTGTCAGAGGGTTGAGGCTTTGGTGCTGTCAGGTTACCCTTCGCATGCCAGAGATTAGGTTTATTTAGTGTCTACTTTAAAGCAGTTTTTTAGAGTAATGACACTGGGGTACATGACTCATTGTGCAAATTTTTGAAGTTGGAAGTTGCTCAACCTCACATGCAATGCCCCTTCATTTTGCATCATGTACTGTAGGCTGCTCTGTATACTGTAAGTCTTCATCAGTTACAAGAAACCAGTTGTTTGGGTCACTTAGTCATGGACTGATTGCATTAGTTGCTAGTTTGAGACTAGCAAGCCTGGACTTGCAAGTTGAATGAAAGCTGATGCCTCCACAAATGTGTGACCACACAACCAGCTTTGCCCGATGGCTGTAGTTCCTGGAAGGATGCCACTGGTAAAATGATCATCTCTTCTGATAATAATTGAAGTGCAGAATTTCAGCCATCCATCACAGCCATCATTCCAAGACCTTGGGGCTGTGGCCTATTGAAAGGCAGGGAAGCCCTAAACCACAGAAGTGGTGTTTTTATACAATTGACCTGCTTTACCATAATTGTCTCAAATTGAGACTGTAGGCTACTATTTATGCCCCTGGTACAGAAGTCATGCCGATTGGATTGTTTCCAGTGGCATAGATTAAAAAGCCAACCAAACCCACAGAAAGATGGGGTTGGATCTAGGGATACACCATTGGGTGAGGGGGCAGGATAAATGGTTGTCTTTCATATCCCTCTACATGCAACAGGATAGTACTACCACTAATCAGAGCAAATATGAATTCGGCTTATCCAAGTCTGGTTGCCCCAGTAAGTTTTGGGTTTCCAACTCTCAAGCAAACTGTCATTGGCAAATTATATTTGCTGCCGTCAGGGGCGTAGAATTCTAGGCTACAAAATTGCCCGTTGAGGCCTAATCTTGAGGCTTAGGACTAATCTTTTCAGCACGGTCATCATACCGTGAACAGGTGTTCATGCTGCCAACAAAAGAGCGATGCCCACCTAGCTGCCATCTGCCCTGTGGAGACGTCCTGATGAGCTAATGCCCTCACAAATTTCTCCAATGAACCAATACAAGGACATTTTATCAGGTCTAGAACAGACGGAAGAGAAAATGTTTTATGGGCCATCGGTGCTGGCTGCATCTGTGAATGGCTGATTGAAAGAATGGTCTTTTTGAGTTCGATATTACACCCCTGCGTTTCTTTCTTTCTCTGTCTTTGTTTGGCATACACACACACAGAAACTCAGAAAACACCTGCATTCTATTTTTACTGCCATACTGCTGAGAGGAGCAAGATGGTGAATTGCCACCTGCTAAGACCACAAAATGTTCTCGTCATAGCCAGTCTCTTCATTCTCTTCTGATCTTTCCTTAAGGTCTTGGATCAGATGAACCATCTGATGTTGAATTATAGAGGGCTGTTATTTAGACCACCCATCCAGCTCATCTCCACACCCCCTTGAGACAGCACATCAGGAACTGAAAATCTGTGGCCAACAAACACGCACACTCTCTCTCTCTCTCTCTCTCTCTCTCTCTCTCTCTCTCTCTCTCTCTCTCTCTCTCTCACACACACACACACTCTCACACACACGCATGTGCTCTCTCTCTCTCTCACTCTCACACATACACACACTCCACCTGAGCTTGTTCCCCGGGGGGTCGTTTCTACAACAACAGAAGCAGCAGTAGCACAGAGTGTTTGTTAGCCTAAAGGCTAGGTTTTACATTTGTAAGCGTCTGTTCTGCTGCTATATTAAATGTGTTCGTTTCAAACTAAAAGCAATAGCCTAGCATTTTTCAAGAATGTGTCTTTCTTTGTATTTTTGTCAAAACTATTATCTAACTGGCTTTTAGGTCATGGACTCAATATTGATCTTCCCTTGTGTTTTAGGCAGGAGATTCTGGAGATGTTTGACCATGCCTATGGAAGCTACATGGTAAGAGATTAGGCAAAGTCCTGTATAAGTGTCTCTGGACTAGGTCATGTATGTATGTGGACAGTGCTGGACTTGTATTTAAGTTGAGTTTATTACAGTGAAACTCTAAACATTTCAGAGCACCTTACCAACCCATCTCTTTTTATAGTACTATAGTGCTCAAATCACTTAACAGTGAGAGGGGGACCACACTAAAACCTCTATCAGTTTATCTACTTGGCATCAGTACATGCAGTGACACATGAGTAATCACACTGCTTCTCTGTACATTCTTGGAAGGCCTCTGTCATTGCCTCCAGACAATAGGGTCTATGTTGAGGTCTCTGTCATCTCTTTCACTTGATGCTATACTATCCTATACGTTTTCAGAAAAGGAGCCTTAGTTGACTAGCTGCCTATGGCAGTCTACACGGTACACTTTAGTTAAGAATTTAGCCAAGTCCATTCTTACCTGAACTGAAATAAAAGGTGCCCTACCCTTGACCTTTCGAGGCATGCGTTGAGCTCCTCTTAAACAGTGATCGTTATGATGAAATATCATGAGTTGTTTTTGTTGTAATATGATGTGCTGTTGCAATATGATGTGTTGTAGTTGATATTGCTTGTAAAGAGCGTTGTGGTTGTGTGCAGAAATACGCCTACCCTGCTGACGAGCTGATGCCACTGAGCTGCAGAGGACGGGTCAGGGGGCTGGAGCCCAATCGTGGAGACATTGACGACGCCCTGGGAAAGTGAGTTCTAAATCAGTGTCTGTATGAGATCTACTGTATGTCTTGAATACCAGAGGGAATCATCAGGGACTAGGATCTTTTAGGAAGTCTGTCTGCACTGCAAAGAAAGATTGAGTAGCATGAGCGTCCAATCAGGAAAAAAGACCTGTATCATTTAGTGTAGGGGTTTCGCCTTTTCCATAGTTTTAGGCCATCAGACTGAAGATGTTCATTCTGAGTCGACAATATTAGCTCATTTATGACTGACAACAATTCTGTAATGATGGCAGCGACCCCTATGACATAAAGCCATATAAGATACATTAGTAGATGTAATTACATGCCCACATTGGTGATAAATCCCCACTCCAGCTGCGGAGATGAGATCCAGGCCTGAGTGTGCGGCTGGCTGCCGCAGTGGTGATGCCTGTAGTGTGTGAGGGGGCGAGTGCTGAGGAGGGTGTGTGTTGACATGGCCACTCTGCCGTGCTGTACATGGCTCCACCGTCCCTTACAGGCAGGCGAGGTGACAGAACAGATCACCCTCTCATCAGATCATGTTTCTGTGCTCTCACACAAGGATGAGAGAGGGCCCCCTGAGTCCTGCCCTACTTCTCTCTCTCTCTCTCTCTCTCTCTCTCTCTCTCTCTCTCTCTCTCTCTCTCTCTCTCTCGATTTCTCGCTTTCTCTTTCTTAGTGTCTCTCGCTCTCGCTCTCCCTCTTCCTCCCTGTCTTTCATTCTCTATATCACCGAGACACCCCCACCCCTCCAGATACATCCTGACAATCATTGGAATTAAACACTTCAAAAATGGGTCATCTTTGTTCTCCCTCAGTGACCAGTATGGGGTGTGTGGATGTGTGCAGGCACGCATTAAAGAGAGTGCCCACGCACACAGGCATGCCTTATCAAATAAACTTTTCATAGAACACTGTTCAGTGAGAATTAATATCTCATTAAGAATTCAAAGCCCGTGGCCTTAGTGACATTAATATAATTGAATCTGATATGGAATTAATCAGGCAGTGTGAATTTTTGGTGTGGCCCCATTACTGTTGAATTAAACCACTCAAAGGGGAAGAATATGTCTTTGTGACACAGTTCTCACAATGCATATAATGGGCTTCATTGGTCAGTATGTTTAAAGAATCATCTTACATCTGTTCTTTGGAGGGCTTCCATATGAACGTGATATATAAAATAAAATAAAAATATTTTAAAATTTACTTAAATACTAGACTCTGAAAACTGAGTCAGTAAGTGTGTTTTCAAGAACATTTTTTTTTCATGCAAACAGTTGGTTAATGAAGCCATTAATTCTGAACGATTCTGCTCACTCTGGTTCTTTTTAGGTTCTCCCTCACGCTGATTGACACCTTGGACACACTTGTGGTGAGTATATTGTTGACGGATGTTTCTGGACTGAATGAAACTCTCACTCTGTATAGTACTCTGTACTACTCTCTCACATTTGATCAAAGCAAGTTTCAGTTCACAGCATTAGCTTATCATGAGTAGAATCGTTTGAATGAGGAAGGATGTCAATGACTTGGTTGATGACTGACAACCTCACCCGGCCATTTTTGGAGAGAGTTTTTGTAACCAAACCCATAACTGCAAACAAATTGAAGATAATTTAACATTATGTGTGAGGAAGAATGTCAATGAATTACATACAGCAAGGTCATTGTGGAAAATTGTTATTTGGATATGTTAACTTCATACCAGTAACAGCACCAGTACAATTCTTAGAACTACCTCTTGTGTTCTTTCAAATGGCATTAAACTGGGTCACAAGCCAAACCATACCTATAGCATCATGACAAATGATTCCTTATCTTATCAGACATGAAGAACATACTGTTTTAAAAGTTGATACTTTTTCCTGTTTTTGAACAGGTTCTGAACAAGCTGGACGAGTTTGAGGATGCAGTAAAGAAGACACTGAGAGACGTCCGTCTGGATAATGACATCGTCGTTTCCGTCTTTGAGACCAACATCCGTGTCCTTGGGTAACTTTCTTTTCTAAATCTCCACAGCTGCACCTGTACTCCTCATATTTGGTTTAAATCTGAATATTATTGTTTAAAAAAGCTATTCAAAATGTGTCCTCAAATGCTCTTGAATTTAGCTGTTTAATATCTGTTATGGCGAGTAGCCTCCACCGTGAGAGAATTCCACTCCAATCTCCTCACCTTCCTGCCCTGAACGTCTCCACTAAGCAAAGTCGTTAATTGCTGTTAATTGAAGTTGGTTCCTTGGGAGTGTAGTTTCCCTCTTGCATCACACTTGGTGACTCACCCACCCGCTTTTGCACACTCTAATCACACGGTGGTCTCTGCAGTCTTGCTGTCTCCTCTCTGCGGCCAGGGAGTTTGGGGTGTTAGGTTGTGGAAAGCATGAAATAAATACACAATAACATTATAGAGTCTGGCTTTACACGGTTAACAAAACATGTCAGGCATAGCACGTGAAAGTGGGAAAAAAGTGTTTGTGTACAATTTTGATTTGCTAAATGAGGTATTGCCTGCCTTATGTATGCTTGCTGCATTGTCTGTCTGCTCTTGAAGTACTGGTATTCATAGCATTTTAGGAAACTGAAACTTGGCGTGGAGGATGTGAACAGCAGTATGGTATTGTGTGTGGTATTTTAGTAGTGAACTGAAAGAGTACAGTTCATTAAAGCATGAAAAGCATTTTATGGGCTTTGCATACCAAAGAAGACAGACCACAACGCTGACTGTCTACTACCGTAGAGTTTTCAGTGCTAGTAAATTTGTGCTGCACTGATGGTGAAATGGTAAATGGACTCACTCAAAGAGCTTTACAATGTATGCCTCACATTCACACACCAGTGGTGGAGGCTACCATGCAAGGCACCAACCTGCTCACCGGGAGCAAAACGACTTTTGTTCTGCACCTGCACAAAAATACCTTATACATCGTAAAATTCTTCTTTCCAAAAATCCACTACGTATCTGTAAACAAACCATCTAACCAACATCTACTGTCTTTGATAACTTCTGCATAGCTTTGTTTCCAGCGTGTGAATCAGTAGTGCCATTGGGCAGTGTGTGCTGAGCGCTGTACATGTATGTGTTGTTCCTGCAGTGGCCTGCTGGGGGCGCATGTGATGGCTGACCTGCTGAGGCAGCGAGGGGACAGGATGCAGTGGTACAGGGACGAGCTGCTGCACATGGCCAAAGAGCTGGGCCACCGCCTGCTGCCTGCCTTTAACACCACCAGCGGCCTGCCCTACCCACGGGTAACTATTAGCAACCTGATTGCCATCCACTTTCAAAGCTCTGCCAGACTTTGGGCTGACCAAGAGCCTATAGCGCTGTAATTTCTCAAAGCGCTTGGTTGACCCGCCTCCCTCTAATGCCTTGGTTTGCTACTGGTCGATGTTAGAAAATGTTAGACAATGCTTTCTGAGTTCCTCATTTTTGGGGGACTCAGAAATCAGTTCAGATCAGCAGTTGGCCAAACCAGCGGCAGCAACACCAAAGGTGTTACGTCACTGGGAAGGCGTGCCAGGCTACACACACACACACACGCACACGCACACACACATATGTATCCATGATGATAGCTGAAGGTCAAAATGTTATCCCTCCCTCAAATTGTTTGTTTTGGAGGGGTAATTCTCTCCTGTTATCATAACCTTTACACACACACACACACACACACACACACACACACACACACACACACACACACACACACTTACACATAGTGTAGACACACACATGGACTCATGAGCACAGGCAAGGAGCTGTAGAGCAATGGCACATAGTAGAGTACCATAATGATTAGGAGTATCACTATGAAAGAGTGTCATACTGTACCATTACGGTTCTAATACACAGACAAGGTCAAAAGGTCACGGCTACATCATGCTCACTCATGGCTCTTTCTGTTTTACTGTTATCTTTGTGGTCAGACTCTTTTTGGATGCCCAGCACACAATAGGCACTGTAGTCTCCCAGTCAGCATGGGAGTGTTGGCTAGTGAAGTCTCCCGTTGTCTAAAGTGCACATAATCACAGGCTGGGGAGGTGCTGGGGAGGTTCTCTCCTCCCACCTCAGAGACAGTGTAGCATTACACAAGCCAGCTGCCTCTAATTACCGTGTACAGTGCCTCTGGCTCTCGGCCAATAGCGAGGGACTCTCTCAGGTGGACTGGGTTGAACTCGATTTACAGTGCGCTAAATGTTTATGTGTAAAATCTATTCATCAGGTCATTATGGACATGTAATGAAATTAGTCATTATTTTTTTCTTCTTAATTACACAGGTTTGTTTTTATTATGTATTTTTTTGTTTGTTTTTTGTTTTTGTTTTTAACTCTACTCTCTCTCTGCAGGTGAACCTGAAGTATGGGGTCCTGAATCCACTGTCCCGTACAGGCACAGAGACGGACACCTGTACTGCATGTGCGGGGACCATGATCTTAGAGTTTGCAGCTCTCAGCAGACTGTCTGGAGAGACTGTGTTCGAGGTAAGCCTGTGTGTGTGTGTGTGTGTGTGTGTGTGTATGTGTGTGTGTGTGTTTATGAGTAGTGAGATGTCTGATTGAGGCAAAGAGCTGGAGGCCTGCAGTCTGCAGTATGTTGATGGCCTTGTGTCATGTCTTTCTCAGGAACATGCCAGAAAGGCCTTAGATGTGCTCTGGGAGAAGAGACAGAGAGGAAGTGACCTCGTAGGCACCGTCATCAACATCCATAATGGAGACTGGGTCCGCAGGGGTGAGGCTGCAACACACACACACACACACACACACACACACACACACACAGTTGTGCAATATTTGATAAATGTTTTATGGGTTCTCTGTGTATCTTCCCCCTCCGCAGACAGTGGAGTTGGTGCAGGCATCGACTCCTACTATGAGTACCTCATGAAGGCCTACATTTTGCTGGGAGACAATGTGTATCTGGAGCGCTTCAACACTGTAAGTGGGCCCATATAACAATGGATTAGCAACATCAAAATGTCTCAGATATTGATTCACATTTCTTTTTGTATTCATGGTACAATCACGGCCATATTGAACATCATAAATCTCCACTAATTTCTTTTTCCCCTCCTGTGTGTGTGTGTGTGTGTGTGTGTGTGTGTGTGTGTGTGTGTGTGTGTGTGTGTGTGTGTGTGTGTGTGTGTGTGTGTGTGTGTGTGTGTGTGTGTGTGTGTGTGTGTGTGTGTGTGTGTGTGCCACAGCACTACAGTGCTATTATGAAGTATATCAGCCAACCACCACTGCTGCTGAATGTGCACATGCACAACCCCACTGTCAACGTGCGCAGCTGGATGGACTCTTTGCTCGCCTTCTTCCCTGGGCTACAGGTACACACACATACACACACTCTCTTTCACACACACACACATACAGTACACACACACACACTCAAAACACTCTGAACCCAACACCCTCTGATAGCCCACACAAAAGTGCTGTGTTAATGCGTACCTACAAAAGCAAACCGGCTGAGTGAGAGACACACACACACACACACACACACACACTGTCCTTTTTTAGCAGCTGGATTGGTCTCTTCACTGGATGTTTACTTCTGGCTCTCAGCCAGCAGCACTGGCAGCATGTTGTCAGCAGTAGCACCTGGTTGCTTGGTAATTGCCACCGAGGGAGTGGGCAGCGTTGTTTTGACTGCTCGGCTCTCTTCTTCATTAAGGCTCCCTGTTGGAGGCGCAGCAGCATATGCCACCACAACAGGAACAGACCCTCCACAAGCAGCGCGACTTAGCTGTGTTGATGTGATTACAGTCAAGGACAAAAACAGAAAATACAACAAAGCTTGTGCAGATGTGTACAGATGTTAATAGGTGTGTGTGTGTGTGTGTGTGCAGGTCTTAAGAGGAGATCTGAAGCCAGCTATTGAGACCCATGAGATGCTCTATCAGGTCACCAAGCAGCACAAGTTTCTCCCAGAGGTAAAGACAACAGACACAGAGTCTGATCAGTTACTTCCGACTGCACCCTAACCCAGAATCAAGAAAAGTGAACCTCCAATATTATGTTATGACATGCCTGAATCATAGGTCCTGATCAGTCTCTCCCCCACTATTTCTGCCAGGCTTTCACTACAGAGTTCAGAGTTCACTGGGGCCAGCACCCACTGCGACCAGAGTTTGCTGAAAGCACCTACTTTCTTTACAAGGTAAGGAATCTTGACATGTTTGAGGCCTGCAGCTGAATAGATAATGGATAATGTTTAATGATGCTACTAAATGGGCCAGTATGAGTTCTGGTTGCTTGCAATACTGTCTGTCTTTAGCACACTGACTCCCAGCCAATGCCCCCCACACAGGCAACAGGGGACCCGTACTATCTGAAAGTGGGCCAGTCCATCGTGGAGAAGCTGAACGTTCACGCCCGCGTCCCCTGTGGTTTCGCTGCCGTGCAGGACGTGAGGACGGGCACACACGAGGACAGGTAGGAGGTGCCACGCAGAAAACTGGGTCTCAGAGACAACAATTACATCATATATGCTAGCTTTATGTTGGGGATATTTTGCCATCTCAGTTATGTAATTTGATGATAATGTTTCAGTATTACTTGTCCAGTTTACATACTTATGGATGTTTTACAAGCATTTCTTTTTTATTGTCCATTTTCTTTTCCTGGTGGTGTTCTAGAAGCGTCATGTTCATTGAAACACTTTCTTTGTTTTGTCCTTGTCCCAGGATGGATTCATTCTTCCTGGCGGAGATGTTTAAGTACCTGTACCTGCTGTTCTCGGAGAAGAGCCAGCTGCCTCTGGACATTGATAACTACATCTTCACCACCGAGGCCCACCTGCTTCCTGTGTCCCTGTCCACCACCCAGGCTCCCTGCCCGGGGAACCACACGGTGAGGACCGCATTTTAACATTATGTGGAGTTCAGTGCACAGCTCAAGTTAAAAGAGTTGATATTGGGAGAATTAAACTTGTAGACACTTGCTGTGAGTTACCAACGTGTGGAGCTTAGCGTATACACATTATAACACAGAGACCCTAAGCCCAAAGGGTCGATATAGGGAGAATTGAACTGATTAACTGACAAAAGGCACTGGTGCTGTAAGCCTGCATTAGACACCTAGTGTTTTGGGAGGGTGCCCTCTGTTGTTTGTTTCATGTTACTGCTTATCCTCTGGGCTTGGCTCAATTCCTAACTTCATGTCTTAAAGGAATTGTTTGGAAAAAGATGAGGTTTCATTTTCATATGCCTGCATCTGTTACTGTTACCTGCTGTTTCACTAGTTGGTCTGTGTTGCACAAAATCCAGCCATTCTCATAGCTATCGACAGCCTTAGCAAAGAATCAACGGAAGCATGAAGGGTTTAAGGCCTGAGAGGTGGGGATTGGGATTCAGATTCAAAGGAGTAAACAGCATGTTGGATTGGGGTCTATATAACCAGTAGCTCACTCAATCATTTGACTGTTGTGTGCTTGGCAGGCGCAGCTGAGCTCCCAAGGAGACGACCTGTTCACCTACTCGTGCCCCAGCACCGAGACGCTCTTCCCCAACAACCCCACCTTCGCCAAGAGCATCCGCGACGGCTACAAGTACCTGACGGGGGTGGGCAGGGCCTACCACTCGTCACCTGTCAGGTGGGGCAGGTGTTTAGCTGAGCTTGTGCTGAGATGTCTCTCTCTCTCTCTCTCTCTCTCTCTCTCTCTCTCTCTCTCTCTCTCTCTCTCGTTTAGCTGAGCTTGTGCTGAGATGTCTCTCTCTCTCTCTCTCTCTCTCTCTCTCTCTCTCTCTCTCTCTCTCTCTCTCTCTCTCTTAAAAATGTTTAGGTCAGGTCTTTGATGGGTAAGGGTTGAGGAGACTTGTACAGTTGGGTGATTTGTGATCGCAGAGATTGTTGGTAGAGAACTAGTGAACACCAAATAGCCATCCAGGAAAAAGACATTATGTTCTTTCTTTCCCCAAAGGCTTGCGTTGGCAGAGGTACACATGTATGCACACGTGAATTAAGTGAACGAAACGCAACGAGGCGCTCAAAATAGATTGCGTGATGTGCGTGGGGGAAAGCATATATTTGCCATAGCTCTTTTTCGCAATAATTAGATTCATTCAATGCTAACCAGAGGTCATTTGTGCTGCCATGGTAACCGGAGTTGTCAAACGCAGATGGGAATGCCATAAAGTCACCTTGCAGTTATAGATAGCAACGTGCTAGTAGAGTTATAGACTCATTGACATAGCCGTTATCAGCTTACACCACCAGCGACTCACTGTGTGCCATACGTGCTTGTAATGTACAGACGCGCTCATGTTCACATGTTTGTCTTTGGGTCCTGTCACTCAAAGACAGTCATGTGTAGAAGGGCTCTTCTTGTCTCTATAAACTACAGTAGATCCCTGTGTACAGAGTAGCAGCTGCTGATTGAGCCGAGTTCAAGCTCTGTGTCTCCCTCAGTTTTTTTCCATATGGACTTTTGGCAAAGTGTGACATCACAGTTTGTGCCTTGTTTATTCACTCCACTTCCTCATCAGTATGATACCTCAGAAGTCTCTGATTTCTCTACTAATGTGCTTTAGATCTCAACAGTTGGCCCTCGACCTGCAGTTATTGGTGCATTGTAAGGTGTTACTACAGTACTGTGTATTGCAAGAGTGTAATTATTCAAACATGACCAATGAATTCATACTCTCTTCTCAAACTAGTGAAAAACTGACTTGATTATTATTAGATGAGTAGATGATTTATTTATTTAATTATTATGTTTTTTACTTTTGTCTTTCTTTTGTCTCACAGGGGCATTGAGCTGCCTCTGCACGACACGGGCCTGGAGCCGGTGGAGTTCCTGAAGAGCATGGGCATCACCCTCACCCCACTCAATGAGGCCGCCACTGGCACCACTATCAAAGGGGCACAGGTAAGACGACAGGTGGAGTTACTGAAGTCCCTGAAAAGAATTCGAATGACATTCAAATTTTATTAAATGATCATGTTTGGCGGCATTCAGACCAAATGCATTTTTTTCTTCCAAAAACGTGTGTTTTAAAGGAGTGAGCGATAAAAACATGCTAGGTTGAAACTGATGAATGTATATCTTGTTGCTGTAAGAGCATAGATTTGGCTAAACTACTAACTCCCTGACTTAGCTAAGACTGGCAGCTAGGCAACAACCCATTGTTGAAGAAAATGCAACCTCAAAAGTTAAACTATTTTTAACTGAGCGCTCACGAGTTTTAATCACCTAGCTTCTTTTTCACCTGCACGTGGCAACAGTCATGTCGCATTGTTCTACAGGGAAACGATTGAATTTGACCGCCTGGAGATGGAAAAAGCCTGTCAGTCTGAACGCTGCCGTAGTGGATAAATTCTTCTCAAGCATTGAAGCATGGTGTGTGTGTGTGTGTGTGTGTGTGTGTGTGTGTGTGTGTTTTCAGGAGAAAGGTGTGTACAGGGTAAAGCTGGTTGCCGAGGTCAGTCAGACCCCTGAGGAGGAAGAGGTCGTCCCTCTCATCGTCCAGGTCATCTCACCCCCGTTTCTGGGTAGAACAGTCCTGACAGCTGGCCCGGCCAAATTTGGCATGGATCTTACCAAACAGGAACATGGGGTGAGCAAAGAAAACAGACCACTGACACAAGCCATTTGACATGGCATTTGGAGACATCAGGCCAGTTGGTGTCCGTCTGTTTTGCATAACAGCATTTATTAAAAGTGCTGTTCTATTCTAAGTTCCTTTATTCCTCTGTGCTGTTTACGGTTGAGGTGTGCATTTTGATTGTGCTCAGAGGAAGTAAGCATAAATTAAAAATAGTGATAATAAACACTCAGGTGTTTCCAGTCCTGTGCTTTTGCCTGCTTCTCCTTTCTCCCCTTTAAACTCTCTCACTCCTGTTTTCTGCAGGTGAAGGGCAGCATAGTGAAGAGCGAGCCCTACTCTGCCTGTGGGGCCATTGAGAACCCCGAGGCCCTCAGGGGCCACATTGCCCTGGCCCTGAGAGGGGACTGCATGTTTGCCGCCAAAGCCAGGAGACTACAGGAGGCAGGCGCTATAGGCGTCATCTTCATAGGTAAGGTCCCCATACCCAGCAAAGGTGTAGTTTATAATGTGGATCATACCACTCTAAGTCAACTATAAAATAAACTGCATTACCTATAATCCTTTAACCGCTTCCATTAGACCACAGAGAGGGCAGCAGCAGTGAGGAGACGCCACTGTTCCAGATGGTGGGGGACGGCGTGTCCACCGATGACATAACTATTCCCCTGGTGTTCCTGTTCAGTCGAGAGGGGGCAGAGCTGACCTCTGCCCTGTATCAGCATGGCAACGTGGACGTGCTGCTTCTGCCCAAAGAACGCCAGCTGGGCAAAGGTACAGACACCCCAACTCATTTACTGTGATGCCAATACAGCACTCTGTTCCCCAAAAATGCTACGGTCACAAAATGTTCTGATGGAGACATACAAACATCCACATGTACACTGTCATTCATACATAGTACATACATACATACAGTGCAGTGTTTCCCACAGAATTTTCTGAAACTATGGGGGCTAACTATATCGATATCTATATCGATATCTAACTATATAACTAATACTAATTAGCGATCGTAAATCAGCTAAGAGTAGACTTTCAGGCAACTTTTCTCTTGGTGAAATGCCCAAACGGACAGATGCTTTCTGCACGGGTAGAGCTAGTAGTTATTGGTAGGCTGTGTTCGTAGGCTACACGTTGTTCTCTAACTTCTCTTTACCAAATATTAGATCAGAGACCGTCTTAAAGTATCTTTGATTAAATGTTCCGACGCTAACTGCCTTTTATGCCCGCAGGCTTGTTTCCGACATCGCTACCAAAGAAATAACGCAGTTTGTCGGCTCTTGGTGGAATGTTATTTGACTGACATTGGAATTAGTCCTGCTAACAGTTTTTCTGATTTCTGATGAATAGTAAAAAGAAATTTCTGACAGTCTTCAACTGACCATAACAGCCACTTATAGGCGATAGACTCATTGTCATGTTGTAGCCTAATTAATTTATGGCTACTTCAAACTTCCGAGCAGCACAGGTACCGCTCATCTGATGCATCTTGTGTGGGTGCGTGTGTGAGCATGGCTGGAGAAGTGCAGTGCTGATTCGAAAAGAGCTTTAATTATGATATTTTTTTCACCTGAAATGCGGCCTGAATAAACTATAGCTCTGCATACGTAATTAAAATCAATGCGAACCAAAAGAAACAAAATGAAGCAGTAGCTTTGGAACCATGCTTTGAAATTACGGATTTTTTTTTTTTTTTTTAATCCCACGTTAACTATGTGGGGGAAACACTACAGTGTATACACACACACACACACACACACACACACACACACACACACACACACACACCATACATAGATAGACACATATATGCACATATACAATATACTTCCATAGATACTGTATGTGCACATTATATACTTTCATACAAACTCAAACATTCGACACAAATATACAGAGAGATGTAAAGCAGACAATTTATTTTGCATTGCAGAAAAGCCCGAGAAACTAAACATCAAATTCCGCCTGGCGAAAGAAGGAGAGGTGGAGGAGGGCGAGCGAGACGGCACCACCTTCCACCTCCTCCTGGACCCCGGGAGCGAAGGGGCGGACACTAAAGACAAACAAGCCGACGGGGAGGAGAGCAGCGCTCCCTCAGGCCAATGCAGTGCCTCACAAGATGGCCGCCAGCCGCCCTGCGGAGAGGAGCCCGACCACAAACCCGAAGCCGACCCCTGACCTGTCATCAGCCTGGACACGGAATCCACCCTACTCGCGATATCATATCGGCTGCCGAGGACCGGGCCGCTGGTCCAGGACCAGTGCTCAACGCAGCGCAACCGGCTCGCCCTTGGATGGGCTCTGCTATTAAAACTGCTGGCTCTTAAACCCTGTGGTTCAGGGAGTCACTGAATGACTGACAGACAGACAGGCAAACTCCAACCTCAAGCACTAGTGTAAGGGATGGCTCATGTATAGTTAGTAGAGTAGTGGAGCTATGTAATTTGTGTGCTATAGCATAACATATGGAATAGGATGATGGGGGTGTGGGGAGGTAATGAAGTAGGACTGATCATCATCATCATCATCTGCACCTATGGGTGCAGGGAAGATGAAACTGATTCCTTGTGATGGGAGGCGTCCTTGTTTCCCCACAGGGGCGAGGGTGAAATCTTAATTAAATCTCCTAGTCTTCTCTGGTAACCCTGGCCTATTCAAAGTAAAGTTAATAGAGGCTGCTAATTGTAGGAATAACAAACACCACAGTTGCTCTGCAGTAAAAGGCCCCCCAAGTGTAGATGTGTTGTTCTGCGTAAGGGTGTTCAACTGTGATGTCTCACAGTTGTGTTCTAACTTGGATGACTGAACATACAGTAGGGGAGACCGGGAAGCCAATGACCAAACTTGTG
Organism: Sardinella longiceps; assembly: GCA_027497455.2. NCBI lineage: Eukaryota > Metazoa > Chordata > Actinopteri > Clupeiformes > Clupeidae > Sardinella > Sardinella longiceps. The sequence goes on along the minus strand of JAODXP020000008.1, from coordinate 19,152,651 downwards.
ATTATGTTTTTGTTTTTGTTTTATTTTTGGTGTCGTCTGGTTTTGTTTTCTGTTTTTGTTTTGATGTTTTTACACCAGTATATGCAGTTAACCAACACATTTTGGAGACTGAGAATATAGGCCAGTAACCTCACAGTCAGGTAAAATACTTTTTTGTAGTAAATCAACGTACTGAAGCATCAGGGACAACAAAGACTTGAATGCATATGTGTGTATGTATGTGTGCGTGTGTGGGTCTGTATGTATATGGGTGTGAGAGAAAGTGTGTGAGTAGTGGAGAGGGAAAAATGCTCATGCATGTTCATGCACGTTGCCACATGATTCTTTTTGTTATTTTGTTTTTGTGTGTGCCAATGTGGGATGCACATTTTGTATGTAAGGGGCTCCTGACTGAGTGCCAGATACCCATCATCGCACACTGTTCTGGGATAACTAGTCACCATGGGGCTGCCATTTTGGATCTAATGTGAGACACATCCATATGTTTGTTTTTTGGGAGGGGAAATTAGTTTTGTTCTGTTTGGTAGGGACTTCCAGTAATGTTGAGTAAGGTGATTGCTAAAGCAAAACTGCCCTTTTGTTTTCCTTCATGCTTTTTAATTATTATTTTTTTATTTTCATTTTTTTTAACCAAGCACACCGTTAACTGTATGAGTATTTGGACATTGATGCCGATAGGTACTGTAAATTGCTTGCTCCATGCCCCAGCAAAATGCTAGCACACTCCCAACAATGTTGGGGTTTGTTGGTGTTTGTTGAAACTGCATGCAAGCACCTTAAGACAATGTCATCAGGAAACACACAACAGCCATTACATTCTTCAAGCACACAGGATGTACTGTAGGATACGCTCAAATACATTTCATTCCCTCTCCATAGGTTTGCAGCCTTATGGCCATGAGTACACTACATGTCTCCATGTTTACTGTCAATCATGCCTACAGTAAGTTACACTAGCTTTGGGTTGTGGGTTGCCCATCACGAGAACTGGTGGCAGCTCACAGCAAAGTGTGGTAAAGCAAGGGTAAGGTCCTACTAGTCGAACCCTGGCTCCCAGTGTACCTCGACTTCAAGTAAGGGCTCAAAAGTACTGTAACCCTCAGGGGGTTATGTCAGTGTCTTAGTTTCATGAAGATGTTGAAATGACTTGATGGATCCCCCTTGTGTTACTGTTCACTCAGTGGGAAACTATTAAATGGAGCAAAGAAGAAAAAAAAAACTAATGTGCGTTTTTAATGAGGTGTTTATATATCTGTGTATATATTTGAGATGATACTATTTTTGCCATGTGAGAGTTGTGTAGGGTGTGATGGGTGAAAGCAAATTGCCAAAGTGATCTCAGTCCTTCAACTGTATGAGCATGAGCTTCTGATGCAGAACTCCTCTATGGACTCTCAATGAAACTGATCTAGTCTGTCTGATAATAAATGGATTTGTGACCCAAATCATTCTGAATACCTCCCTGTTGTTATTATATATTATTAATTTTGCACACTAAGGTGTGTATGTACATTTGCAGTTAAAGGAAAGAATAAATAAAATGATTTTTTTTTTTTTTTTACCTAACATTTAAGTCATTCTATTCCAAATCAACCACACTGTTATGTCATAATGCACATTCCATTTCTGTAGTTCACAGACCAAAGTCTGTAGCCTACTTTTGTCTGACCTAAATATGGATTTTTGGAAGAAGGCAACCAAATTTAGTGCCCAGCTTCAGATAAGAGGAGATCAAAGACGAGCCAGCAGGTAAAAAAAAAAAAAGCATTCAATGACCTTTCTAAGAGATGCCCAAGTCTTACAAGTGTAGCTTACCTATTTAAGATTTGATTTCTTTATGCAGAACACAATCTCATGACCTTCTGCGAGGCCTTCAACTACATTTGCGGATCAAAGATTTAGGTAAGATTAAGTGTATATTACATTAACTAACTCATTTATTGAGCTACTTTGGGTATTGAATCCTTGTGACAAATGCCCGGCGTCCCTCAGGTAGTCTGATGAAATGAGCAAATGTGTCTGAGTGGAGATGAGATGTGTGAGCATTAATGCCTTATTAATTTCTGAAGAATAAAATTCTCAGTATCAACATAGGTCTGTATATTTTTCAGAATATGGGAGCAGAGTACAAACCAACAATCATTTTATTGATCTGGTGACTCGGAAAGATCCTGGACAGAAGGTTAAGCACATTTCTATTTGTAATAGTATGTGTTTAAATTTATTTTAATAAATTAAATTTGATCCCCTGTGTAAAATGTTGTTGCAGCTCGCGCTTCCAAAGTTGCCCACTAGAGAGCACCCAACGCTTCATAGAGGATCTGGTTTACCTACAGCCCATCAACGCTGCTCTACAGCCAGCTTTCCTCACATAAACAAAAGACCGACTACAGGTTAGTCAGCACTTTGAGTCAGTAATTGATAATACTTTATTTGTGCCCTCTGCACTGGAAAATGTTCTACATTTTCATTACAAGGCTGTGAAGCCTTTACTGCAAGGTAAGGCTAGTCAAGCAAAGGCAGTGATAGTCCTACATAGCTTGCTTGACAAACCAGGCTATAATAGCAACATATTCTGGCAATGATCAGTAGATCGGACTCCAAGGGGTGTGGAATCTAGTTGTCTTTCAAGATGTCAGGCTGCATCACTGTGTGAATATTAAGTCCCATGCAGTCTTTGAATTTAACGTGACAACGTTTGAAAAATAATGAGGGAAATATTCAATTATTACAGTAAGTAAACATTGTTTTCTTTCCTTCCTGACCTTCTCAAAACTATTATGTTGTTCTTGCTCTAGATTCTCCCATGTTTCCGCCCCTTCACCACAGACCCATCCAGAGACCCTCCACCAAACTGAGACACCCTACCCCAGAGGTACTGAGCCCTGCATTTCTCTCTTTCCGTCAAACTAGAATGTTACTACCAGTACATTTACATAAACTTGACCCACAGGTAATAAAAGAGGAGACAGGTAAATTATACCAAAGATAAAAGGGGAAATACTACTACTTGTTATTCAGCTTACCTACACACTATAGAAGAGGTCAACACTTGACTATGGTGATACTCCTGCTTGATGCCCTGGGAGGGTTGTGTAAATAGGCCTAATTTGTGTTGAATAAGAACTAACTTAGTGCAAAATACTGTATGTTATGTGTGCTTGGCAGGTTCAGTGGGCAGCAGTTACAAACAGTAACAATCCCCATGGAGATGCTCTAGAAGATGATGATGTTTTTTGGGGCCAGCAGAAGTGTAGACTCACCTTCATCACTGATGCAAACCCTAGCCTGTTGTAGCACTATTCTAAAAACATGTAGCCTCTCTGTAGGTTACAAATTACACAAGTGAGATCAAAATAATTATTACATTATTAATCACAATAATTTTACATTATTTAGCCTTTGTAAAATAAACAAACATCATTTAAAAGAAATGTGTCTGATGTTTTTTTGTTTGTTTGTTTGTTTTTTATCGTTTACGTGGGGAAAAGAGAACCAAGACGCATCTCACCTACATCATACTCACCTCTGCCTACGCCATTACGCATGCGGCCTCGCGCCGTAGTTTTCCCCCTTGCTTTATGTCACTTGGAGGTAATCGCCTGCCTTGCCTGTCTGTCAGCTGAGCTCCCCGCCTCCCTCGGTTATCCCACAGTCGTACACCGCTATCTTTAGTAAGGCTTACCGCGAAGTTGCGCAGGCTGAGACTGCCCACGAATTCCACCTGGAGAGACACCTTGATATTAGTCTTCTACACAAAAGCGTGGTCTATAATTGAAAAATATGGTAGAATGACACGTATATTTTCGCTCAGCTCCTTTTGATGTGGCAAGCGTGTTCCAGGATGTTGTTTCGGAGACGCATTGACCGACCTCCCAGGGCTAGGCTTTGTCCCGGGCTACTGTTGTGTATTGTATTCGCTACCGTAGCTGCCAGTGTTCCAGGTAAGGATCGCTTTTATAGCATAATTTTTCCAGTGCTAGTATTGGGACTGACGGTGTTTTAGTACAATAATACTTACGGCTGAATAGCCGCTCTGGATAGCCAAAGTTCTGTTTGTTTTCTGGGCGCGCTGTTAAATGGAACTTGCGTCTTGTGTTGCGTTTGGTATTTCAGTATCCAAACATTTTAAGTTTTTGGCACGTTGTGCCTTACTGAGTTAACTTAAGTTTTATGTGAATGTTAATAGGACTAGGGTTATTGCCCAAAGTAGTCACAGTGTTGAGTGGTTGTTCAGTCACAACAACCAGAAGGGAATGTTATCAACAGGATCCCGCATGTAACCTTAGTAGGGAACACATCTAAACACATTGTTGATCTGGGTAGCCAAGATTGAAAAATTGTTCGTAGATCATGAAAACACATGTACACCAGCTTTTGAAATGATGAGTTCCTTTACCATAGGTTGGGGCAACCTCTCAATAACGTTAGACCCTTTTAAATAGGGCAACGCTTTTGACACCTGTCATCCCCACAGAGCTTCATCCTAACCATATTACCATTTGAAACAATTATTTGCTGTGGAAAAAAAGAAATCTGTCTGACCTTCATAACATGATTTTTGAAACGTGACTACCTGACCCTAATCTTTTTGCCAGCTGGCCATGGGGTACAATAAGCAAAGCAAAAATGGTAACATTAGAAATGCTGAAGCAATCATTTCAGTCATTTTGTCCTGTACCATACATTAGGCGTAGCCTACCGGTCTCTATGTACATTAAGTTCATGAGCCATCAGATGAATCATTTGTAATGATGGACTAGAGGTAGGAAGAGGAATATTGTGTGTGTGTGTGTGTGTGTGTGTGTGTGTGTGTGTGTGTGTGTGTGTATGTGTGATGCACGCCTGCCTGCCTGTGTGCGTGTGCAGCTGAGATAATCTCCTCCAGCTCTTATCTCTGAATCCCGTGGGAGACCCAACAGCTGGACACTCCAGGCCACTACCACTCCAAACTCCCCACCCCCCTTCTCTACACACACACACACACACACACATCATTTTGACGAAACACACTCAAACACACAGATTCTGTCATGGAATACTAATGCTCATATAATGGAGGAAGACATGAAATCACTGCTCTAAGAAAAATGATGCATACATCCACTTGACATCAACAAGTGTTTATTCAAAATGCTCATATCATTTCCTTTCACTGGTCTTTGAATGTTGTACTCCTTGTGAGGTGAGCCTTGTAACTGTATTAAATGTTGCAAGTCTTGTATAGAAGTAAATGCATATGATCTCTTATGTGGACTGCAAGTCAATTTGAGTTGTAAATCTCCTGTACTGAATGTTACGTAAGGAAATATCAGACTTGTCATGTCATGATGGATTAAATGGAATCCGCATTAAATCAGCTCTTTTAAGGGGCCAGTCCTAAAAGCCATGGCTGCTCCATGTTTGCTAAGTTTGTGATCAACTTCTTGTTTGTGTAATGATTTATGATTCTGTCGCTGATGTGTTACTGTTTTAATCTGATCAGCCACAATACTTGCTGATTTTATGTATTTAGTATACCTTTGCTTTTATTATATATTTGTATGTCATTTTAATGTTGGAGGGCCCAACTTAAAGGATATATGTTCAGCTTAGTTCCAGAGACAGACCTTATTGATAGGCTGTCTGAAAACCAGGGCTGAAGTTTTAATGATTTTTAACTTGATATTTAATCTGATTCTTGTTTGGTTATTTATATTTTGGTAAAGCATTGCTGTCTTGACACCTTGTCACCACTGTCACTGTTTCTGTCAATATGGAAAGTCTGTTGATGACGTTTGTACTCAGTGGTACTTTACATGAACTGACCATTCAGGTTTGCCCACAGATCTGAGGGTAGATATAAGACATTGCATGACCACAAAAACCTAAGCATCATAATATCAGTGGGATCACTATGTTAAAAAAAAAGAAAACTCAAATACTTGTGTGAAAGCTAGAAGACAAGTTTCATAAGCTGTCAGTGTATTTACAGTAGGTCTGTGATAAGCCTGAGTTTTCCACAGAAAATGATAGAGGCAGGCAGAATGTAGTAATGTTTTCAGTGAGTAAGTGAGTGAGTGAGTGAGTGAGTGAGTGGATGACGTTCAGCTGTATTCACTGTCCCCTCTCTGAGCCTGTCTGGACTCTGAGTCACTGATACTCTGCATAGAGAGAGAGAGAGAAAGCGCTTCTCTCATGATAGCTCTAGAGGCGGCCTCCGCGGCAAATCCTGCTCACATGCATGCTTACATAAGCACTGGTAAAGAATGGCAGCAGGCCCAAGAGTCATCACATTATTGTGGCGCTTTTGTTTTTTAATGATATTTGGATTATTATCCCCCACATTGCTCCTCTTGATGGATTGAGCCTACATGAGACCTTTCAAATATGATTCTCTCTTAGTGGTTGAGTTTGTTGTCCTTACACTTAGTTGTGCAGGACCATTCTATGTGGTCTCCTTCAGTGCTAAAGGATCTGTGTAATAGCCTATGGTGCTCTTAGTCTTCTCCCTGAAGCCTGTGGTTGTTTGATCTTCCCACCCAATCAGCTTTCAGTCTCTTTCAGAAAACTATATCTTCTATGCGTAATGGATTTTGGCTATTGCATTAATTATGCACAAAGTGCTCAAAGTGACCTTCACAAGTTGGAAAGCATAGCTTTGATCAGTCTACAGTCACAGCACATTAGCCTCTGTGTCCTACTAGTGGTACTGGTCTACAGGGTGGCATGGAGTTTGTAGACACATATTTGTTAGAATCTGAGGTTAGGTAACTTTACAGTTGGTGCTTAGTTGGTGTCATCTCCTTCCAGGTAGCGTATTGCTTGCCATTGGGTTCTGTAGTGAGTAACTAGATACAGTATGTGTCTTTGCAAAGGCTTATGAACTCCAGAGAAGATATGTGTTATGTGATGCATGAAGTGTTTTTTTTTTTTTTTTTTTGCTGCTGTGCCTAATGGTGAGAGAAAGTTAGCCATTTCCTGTTGTGAAAGCAGTGTAATATTCAAATTGGGAACGATAAAAGTATTATATCTGCAAAAGTAAAGTCGTTGAAGGGGGTTATACTGTGGCTGAGGTCTTTGTCAATGTTTTGAGACCAATGTTTTGTTCTGCATATTTATTTTGACACTATGGCTTCAGCCTATTCTTCAGTCTGTTTCCTCTTCATCGGGGAATTGTATTGTTGTTAATACATTAATTATTAAGTGACATTTTGTGAATAACTAATCATATTAACCACAAACTGTAGGACATATTGTAATCATTACATTACAGGTGCACAGTTTCTCAATGCCATGATCTCAATGCGAATCATAGTCGTTAGTGGTAAAATTTTAGCCTGACTCCAGTATCTTTTATATGGTATTCATGTCTCGCTGTTAGTGTAACTCCTTGGATGGAAGCTTATCTAGAGAATTCCGTCAAGTGGGTGACAGTGCAGTGCATCCGAGTCAGGAGCCTGTCATGCCCTCTCTTGTCTTGTCATTTTGACACTGAAGAGGAGTCCTCCCTGCATGCCTAATGTCCAGAGCAGCTTGAATGGCTACACATTCAAATGTTTTATTGCTATGCTAACAAGGTCAAAGCATTCAAATGACACTCATATGGCTGTATCAGCTTCTGCGGCCGACACCGTAGTATCTCTGGGAACAACGCTGGCCGTTCTCGTACCCATTATGGGGCCGTGGCTGATATTAAAGACTCTGGAGCCCAGCCAAATGTGTCATTCAAAGCAGCTCCTTGGGTAGGGAGTGCATTAAGGATCTCACTCAAAATGTGTGTCTGTATGTAAACGTATCTGCTCACAGGAGACTGATGTCATACGAACAGAAGACCACAGCACCAAATCCTCATGCATCATCAACAGAGATGGTCTTGTAGGGGTGTTGGCTTATATAGCATGTAAAGGGATACCCTCCGCCAATGTCAAACAGAGAAATGGACACACATGAATGCACTGCATTGTTGCTCTCAGTAAGTGCATAGCCCATTAAAAGATAGGAGGGAAGGAGAGGTAGGAATGCCAAATTGATGCACAGAATATTGAGAGAGAGAAAGAGAGAGAGGGAGAGATGGAAAAAGACAGAGGTGGAAAGAATGTAGTCGCACCTGTTTACAGTGCAGACCAAGAGTGGAGACAACCCATTGTACTTGGACTCCATGACCAGTGTATTGTGAGATCACATACTTTTAGCTACTTCCTTGTCCCTTTTTCCTCATTCTTACCATTGTGTTTGCTGAACCAGAACACCAAGAGTCTGCAACTGTGCTTACACAAGGAAATGCAGGTGCTACAACAGTGTTGTGGCCCTTAAGTGAGATTGAAGTTTATTCACTTGTTGTACCCTTTAATTGAAACCTATCCAAAGTCCATTAATTCTGACAAGAACATGATGCCTTTCTTCTTAAGGAAGTATGCATAGGCTTTTAGCCTTTGGGACTTGATTATAGTGCAAAACAAGGGTAGCAGAGATTCAATTGGTTTTACGAGAAGAACTGTGCCAAGCAGTTTCTGGTAATGGCACTTGCCTTGTGGCTGTGGTACAGTGGGCCTACTGTGACTCACCTCCCAATGAAATCACTGAGTGTTTCTGAACAACATGCTCTGGCACTCACAGCTTTCCAAGTCTACCTTTCCCCTATGCAGAGTCATCCAAAAGCACGTTGATATGCTGTTATCCGACTGACCCCGAGTCAGTAGAGGCATACTGTATGCCTGTGGGTTAATGAGCTGAGAGAGGCTGTCATGTGTGCCAACTGTGGAGGCTCCTCTGTTTAAACAGGTGGACTGGAGAGTGCGAGCCTTTCTCCTTATCTCCATGGAGTTTCTCATGGACTCCTGGCTCACAACTACACAAGAGCTGAGAATGAAATGTCACATTGGGCACCTACTGTATATATCACCACAGAGCAGGGTTATATTGTCTGGTATTCTCGCCTGCTTGTCTTTCACCTACAACATTTGAGTTTTTCTCATTGAAGTAGTCATACTTACATTTGCTTTGCCATAGAGGATGGAGTAGTTTGATTTTAAACAACCACATTTCACTTGCACTACTCGGAAAGGCTTTATTTACCATGCTGTATTTTCTTGGGCAGGAGGTCTGTTATTGACAACTTGGCTAACTACACGTAAATTGCTACAACTGCACACGCACGCGCGCGCGCGCGCGCGCGCGTGTGTGTGTGTGTGTGTGTGTGTGTGTGTGTGTGTGTGTGTGTGTGTGTGTGCTAGTTTGTTAGTAATTTGACAAGTATCAACAAGGTAGCAAAGTCTATTTTGTCTCCTTTTTCATTGTTGTTTAACTGCTCATTCTGTTTCATAGATTTCCAAGGTGTATGTCTCCACACATTAGCATGCATCATAAACCCAAAGACTCTTTCACACCAAATTTAGGGCAGTACCCCACTGTGACTTCTCAGCATCTACTTTTTCTACCCAGGAGCAGTTATTATTATTATTTTTTTAATCTAATGTTTTTTCTGAATAATATATTAGCATTTAGTCTTCAACATCATTCGTGACCTGTAGCTACATGGGTTAATTTTTAAATAGTATTTAAAATGGTATATTGATATAATAGTCTATTTATACAGTATATGGGCTCCTATCCTGACCTAAAAGTAGCAAAGCCCAGGTATGTAAGTTATGTAAGTGCCTGAGCTGGTGAAGGTAGTATTTGTGGTTCCTCTGATACTGGGCTAAATAATGAGCAGATAGGGAGCGGAACAATGGCCTGATACGCTGGCCAGTGATAAGGCCTTAGACTGTGGGAAGAGCCTGTGGTGACCTTTTCAGTATTCAGTGGCATTACAACCAGCCTTTCACACCCTTTAAGTGTTCTCCAGAGCCTGGGGTTCCCTAAGGCCAGCTTTAGCACCTGGGGAACGACTTCCACCTGTTGACACTAGAGCATGTTCTGTACTGTGTATGTGTTTGCTCTGCAGTGCACGAGTGTTGTAGAGTTAGCTAGCAGTACAGATCTATTTGAACTGAACAATCAAACAAATGCACCTCTACTTTCACAGGTCTTTTTAACGTTGTAGTTTTGCTTTCCCTCGCCTTGTCTTAACACAATACACACATTAATATGACTAATGTGACTTTTCTTTTTTTTGTATTTTTTTTTTTTTTTTTTGGTATAATTTGTGGCTACACCAGAGCTTTTTTCAGCAGACAGACTGAACAGACTGCTACTGTTGGTAGTGTGGATATATTCACTGAATGTGATCAAAAGTGCAGTAGCATAAAACCACTATTCTCTTCCTATCAGCAGGGAAGGCTCAGTTTATGACTGGGCTCAAAGCTCATGTCATTGATGTGTCGTCTAGGGATGCTGGCAGAGCCCCTGGCTTCCAAAGATTAAATACTCCCTTCCTTTCTGAGTGCAGAAACAGGAAGCTCTCACAATGGAACACGTCTGTCAACACTTAGTGAGGCTGCCACTGCCTGCTCCAGTTTCCTGTTACTTGTGGTCTTCACCAGTCTCCACCCAGTGGCCATTAGCAAGATTCTGTCTCCCATCACTGTCCAGCTCTCCAAGGCTGTTAAAAATACAGTACATATACTGTAGAAGTGTGTGTGTGCGTGTGTGTGTGTGTGTGTACATGTGTGCGAATGCATGTTTGTGCGTGTGTGTGTGTGCATGTGTGCGTGTGTGTGGACACATGTTTGTGCGTGTGTGTGTGTGTTTGTGTGTGTGTGTGCATGTGTGCGTGTGTGTGGACGCATGTTTGTGCGTGTGTGTGTGTGTGTGTGTCTGTGATTGTGTCAGATTCAATGCAAAACTTGACCTACACCTCCAAGTTTATGTGGTAGGGCCCCCGCTGATCCAAGCAAACGGTGCCACGTAAGTGCGGCTTCCCTGCTGAGCTGCAGTGTGGAGGCACTGGCCAAGCCTCCTACTGTTCTCCCAGCTGATGGTTACCGATGGCTACAGCCTGTCGCAGATGGTTCCAATACCCATTTGTCATATTCCTGTGTCCGATATGCCATTTTAGATCAGAGTTATGTAAGTCTATGAGGCGGGCCGGGCATGGCTGCCTGACCTGATCTCTTTGGCACCGCGCTGACGTGATGCCTTGACCTATTTAAGGCTGTCTGTGAAGGGGCTTAATTAAAGGGCATAGACTCCTCTAAGGCCACCTCTCAGGTGGAAGATAAATCGACTGGAAAAGAACAAAATGGAAAAATTGATTCTTTCTTTCTTTCTTTCTTTCTTTCTTTCTTTCTTTCCTTCTTTTATCACCACGAAACAGTGTCGGACTAAATGTCTATTCTTTGGTTTTCTTCACCTACACTGAAAAGGTTTTATCCCACTTTTTCAATCCCATTTTTTTTTTAATGTATAAAGACAGATTCAAAGTAGTTCTTAAAGTTGATATGTATTTTCTCACCTCTCTGCCTTTATCTTAATAGATACAGTACATTGTTGTGCAGTGACTCAAGCTGCTGCCCTTACGGTCAGACCCTCATATGCTTTGTCGTGCGTGCGCCATGAATCACACAGGCGGTAGCTCACCAGGGTCATTTAGATCTGAACGCAAGTGTTTGACTCTCACGTCAGAACCTGTAGGCACTTGTGGTGAGTAAAAACCCAGGGGTGAGTCGGCTGTGCGACATCAGCATCATATCATTAACTGTGCCACTGAACTGTGCCTCTGAGAAGCACGGCCATTCCACAAAGAAGATGTTGTTGTATTGAAATGTATGTGAATGAACATACTGAGGGTCCACTTCCTTGCCCTGTCATGTGTGGTTAGAACAAGATTAGTTTGTTAAGATTAAAAAAATGAGTTTCTGGGGCTTGCTGACATACAGATGGTAAAGACGAAAAGACTACAGTTAGTTCTTGTCTGGAAAAGTATCTTTTTTTAATTTGTTGTTTTGCTACAGTTAGTTGCTGTTGCTTCTGATACGGAGTGTGTTGAACATGGCGCAGGAGGATAAACAAGACCAAATCATTAAGCAGTGCCTTCACTTCCTCTTTTGTCTCACTGGGTTGTTTATGTCTGTCTGTGTACAGTGGCTTTTAAGAGCTTAGTTATCGACAGTGTCATTTGGAGCAACATGTTTGACTTTGATCAGGCTTTTGGCTTGTGGGCCTGCCTCATCGCCCCCTCTCTTTGATCTGGGCACAGAGTTAGATCAAAGATGGACGGAATAAGGACTGATGGTAGCGGAGGCAGCTGGATGATGAGAGGATGAGGTCAGGGGAGGGGAGGGGTGGAGAAAAGGAACAGAACAAATGAACGACAAAGAGCAGAGATGAAGTAATTCTGTCAGTATGATTTTATTGAAGACAGAGTTTGTGTGTGTGTGTGTGTGTGTGGGGGGGGAGAGAGAGAGAGAGAGAGAGAGAGAGAGATTTAAATCTCCCAATTTGCCAAGTGTGTGTGTGTGTGTGACTGCTGAGTAAGTGTGACTTAGCGAGTGTTTCAAGGCCAGTAGAAAAGGGGAGACTGCCAGAAGTCCCAACAGATCTTGGAGCACAGCTTGGTGTGTGTTACATAAGAATATGCCACCTTTACAGGGACAAGACAGGGACATGCAGTCTCAGAGGGGAGAGTGGGCGTCCTCAGCAGGACATTTAGGAGGCTCTCTCACAATCAGGCACACACACACACACACACACACACACACACACACACACACACACACATTTATATTGTACACACACAAAGATTGGCAAATATCTCGACTCATAGTGTGTGGACAAAACAAAAAATGTGTGTTTGTGTGTGTGTGGGTGTGTGTGTGTGTGTGTGTGTGTGCGCACACACACGCTCACCTCATTGACCAGCATGACCACCTACACGTGCTTACAAATAGGCTAATGGACTTCAAGTTGAATCACTCACATCCCCCTCACTAAACAACTGAACATACGTATGAGCATATAGTCATGCATTACATAGACTTGCACACAAAGTCGAGTTGAATCTGAAATGGACATACAGTACAAAGTTAAGTCTTCTTGTTGGTTCCCCAAACACAGTCATCTGGCCAGTGTCTATCCCCTAGGTATAAAGGCCAATAATGTGGTGTAAATTGAGGGATAAAAAGAAAAAAATGACCCCATGAGGAAGGAGGAAAGACAAGAGAGAGTATTGTCTACTTTGGGATGGCAGACAAAGCTGAAGAGGACCAAAAAATATCACTATTATCCTACTGTACAGTATGTGTTTGGCTAGTCAGATGGTGAGAGATGTGTCTTAAGATAGCTGGAGCAAATGAGAGGCAAAGAAGGAAAGGAAGAGAGAGAATGAGTACAAGTGCCTTCACTTTAGTCTCTCCAATTGGAAGACCCTGAGGAGTGCCGTTGCTTGGCAACATGTCATTATGAAAAACGTGAAGCATCTTGGGAGGATTCAGAGGAGTGGAGGGGAGAGAATGGCTGCATTACTTTGAAATTGAACAAGAGAGGCCAGGAGCACTACACAGCTCCATCAGCTGGAGTGCCTTTAGTGCAAAGCCTCTCATGAATCCACCTGGCTTCCCAACAGATACTATACTAGAGGAACCTTGACTGTGTCATACGCACTCCTGAGCACCACACTGGAGCACAACAGCATTGCTCCGGTCACATGCATGGAGTGAACTGCCTGCACTCAAATGTATTCATGTATATCCCCTGCTTAGTCCTCTGTCTCTGAGATGAATTGCATTGCCAGGTGGAGACTGCCCTCGAAAAGCTTTGTGCATCTTGTGCTCTTTTAAATGCACTGACTTTGTTATTGTACGGTTCCACTACAGTGATGAATGGGTGTTGATATTGCAGGATATTTACAGTGACTGAGCCTGGCTGTGATAGATTGGGGAATGAAGGAAGTGACCTTGAGGATGTTGAATGGAAGGGATAACGGATTCTTTTTTTTTTCATATTTATTTATTTATTTTATTTTTTTAGCGCAAACTCCTCATCTGTGAGGCATTTTGCCTTGTACCTAAGACCAGGCTAGCATGCTTTGTGCTGTCATTAGTTTTGCTCTTATCATTCCCAGCATGGGATTCAAGCAGTCAAGTGGCTTGGTAGCAAAATGCCACTCAATTTAGATGCCAATCATCATCATTCTGGCTTGGTCTGGTTCAACAACTGAAGAGTTTTCCATGTTTTGTTTTTCCGATGAGATGGCCCTCTGTCTGTCTGTCTGTCTGTCTGTGACGGAATCTGTCTCAGCCATAGTGATTATGGCTGGATCTCAATCCTCCTCCCCATCTGCTCGACTAGGTTAGTTGTCTGGGTCAGGATCCACTGCCTTCTCCTCTGTTTTTCCAGGAAAAGCCCATGTGGTGGTGATTTCATGGTTGTTGTTTGAGATACAATTGTGCACGTGGGAGCTTTATTTTATTTTATTTTATTTTATTTTATGAATAGTACCGTGTGTAGCTTATATGCAATCACACATTTAGTATATTTGCAAGTATATTCAAATCTTTACCTGCAGTTTCAGTTTGAACAAAAGACTTTGTACAGAAGCCTCAAACTGTAACAAAAGAGAGAGTGAGATCATGATTGGTGGTTGATCACTGGCCATTTCTCTTTCGGACGAAGATCAGACCAGTGATTCTCTACAGTCCACATCTCATTTGCTGTGTTTACCTCTGTCTCCTTCTCTGTTTTTCGTGGCTAGTTCTGTCTGTGTTATGTGCCATAACCCCATGCCCCTCCCTGTGATGGATGTCGCGGGTCCATTCGCCCTGTGAGTCATCGCCCACCCAGCTAATGGGTATTAGTAACCCACCCACCAGACACACAAATGGAGAAGGATTTATGGAAATTGAATCTCTGTTTTCCAAAAGAGGGCTCTGTGGCCTCTGTGTGCACGTGTGAGTTTGAGCACACGTGTGTGTGTGTGTGTGTGTGTGTGTGTGTGTGTGTGTGTGTGTGTGTGTGTGTGTGTGTGTGTGTGTGTGTGTGTGTGTGTGTGTGTGTGTGTGTGTGTGTGTGTGTGGACTTACCTTCAGTAGACAGAGCTACACTGCAGAGCTGGCCAATTAAATGAAAAATAACCAAAAGTGACAAGTAGAGCAATTAATAGATGTAATCTTTCCCATTTTCAGAGATTTCATAATCTTTCAGAAATCAGCATTGAAGTAAAATGTTAAGTTCATCCTGATTGTGATTAGAGGTGTTAATTGCTCAGCCCTACAGTATGTAATACTGAAAAGACTGTTTCATTCTGTGTGTATGTAATAGGGTTTGAGTCTCACTATTTATTCCCCAAAAATGAAATGTTAGGAACACTTGCCGTTTTCTTCCTCAGTCTCTCTGTGAATGTGTGTATGTGACTGCACATGTGCATATCAGTGCACGTGTGTGTGTGTGTTTTGCAATTGTGTGTATGTGTGAGAGAGCGATTAAGAGGGCCCTTAAGGGTACTCTCTGGAGAGTCCTCACAGAGCCTCAGTGGAGGGTCATTGAGTCATTACCTTAAAGTCTTCTAGGAGCTCGGTCAGGCCGAGCAGGTGTCGTTTCCCTACAATAACCTCATTACATGTAATGTAGATTTTTGTTCATTAGTTTAGCTCTGAAATCTGATATCTCAGGGGAGCTTTCAGAAGAGAGACATGGAAGGAGCTGATTGGCTGCTTGTTTTGCCATGCTCTGTCTATGCTCCCTTAACGGTTCCTCGTCTCTTACTAAGGAGTACTGATCTCCCCATTACCCAGCTGATCTTAATCCCTGTACCTGAGCTACAGTGGTTTGCTGACTGTCTCGCAGCACAGATCTCAGGTCAGTCCCTTGGAAGTGGGGCGGGAGACCTAGGGGACGATTAAAGGAAGCAATAGGTCTGGGAAACGCAGGATATTCCCCAGGAGGTTTGTATTGGAACAGTGACTCAGGCTAACCCTATTAAACCGCTCAAGAAAAGGCCTGCTCTCTGCAGGTAGCCACACATACAAACAAACACCCACCCACACACACACACACACCCACACACACACACACACACACACACCGATTGCTTGTGACCCATTTTCTCTATTTCATCTCCAGGGGGCTCGAGACAGACTTAGGGGGGATGCACAGCAGGGCAGAAACAGTCGATCACAAACAAAGATTAGCAATGAAGTGATTGCACAGGGAAGGACAGCAGGGATAACAGAGGAAACACTATCTGAGGAAAGAGGAGCCATTTGATGAGTGAGAGAAGTAATATTTCAGAGACTCAGCTGGCTGGATCTCTTATGTGTGTGCAATAAAGGCCAGCAATACAGTCATTGTAATGATTTTGTGTGTGTGTGTGTGTGTGTGTGTGTGTGTGTGTGTGTGTGTGTGTGTGTTTATGCCAGCACTCTTTGTTGTACTGTAATGTGATAAGCAGGTCTAAAGCTGAGATTATTTCAACCACATCATGTTTTTGCCTCTGAAACAGTAGTCAGGTAACATTGACTACTCTTATCTGTTTCTATGCAGTCTAATGGAGGAAACGGTAGGAAAATATTATTTGGTGAGAGCAAGAGAGAGAGAAAGAAAAAGAGGGAGGTAGCCCTCTGCATGTGATCTTGTTCAGCTGTTTACAGTACCTGTCTCTTCAATGTTATCTGTCTAGCCAATCTCTTAAGTGGTCGCTAGGCATTATGGGTAACGGTTTATCAAAGGAGTTGACTGCATTTGTCTTTCTGCTCCTTTAACTGCACCTCAGTTTTACGTGAAACACAATCGTGTCATCTTACAGTCTTTAATATTTTTGAATGCTGAAAACAAGGTAGTTCATGGTGTTTGTTAGTAGTGTTAATATTTGATGGCAATTCTGTAACAAAATGGTAACAAAATGTTTCCTTCCCCTCTCTTTCTCTGTTTCCCTTGCTCTCTGTCTTGCTCTGTCTGTCTCTCTGTCTGTGGCCCCTCAGAGAAGCGATGCCCTCATCACATCGATTGTGCCCGGGAGAGGCGGGAGTTCTGCCAGCCAGGCTCCTCACGCTGCGGACCCTGCCTCACGCCATTCCAGGAGGATGAGGAAGGGAAGTGTGTGATCCGAAAACATCACCGTCCTGGTAAGGTCACTTCACAGACACACACACACACACACACATCACATCACATCACATCACATCACTCACTCACACACACACACACTCACTCACTCACTCACTCACTCACACACACACGCACACACACACAGCTCATGGACGTTTACTGTACAGACTTTTTACACACTGTTTTACAACATCAACATTAGTTTCATTTTTATTTTAATACTATACCATCATTTTGATGAATAGACATGTATACTTTATGCAAAAAACTGTTGCTTAGGTCTATACATTATATAGTAAGCCAGGGTGAAACTAGTATTTGTAATGTTATTATCAAAACATTCATTCTGGAAAAGTTAGCTTAAATATTGAGCTCCAAGCTTAAATATAGCTTTTAATCAGCCTTATTTCAACAGTCATGGCAACACAAACAGTTTCTCGTAGAGTTATTCCATTTTAATCATGTTTTCATGGGTCATGGGGTTTCGGGTTTGAGTTGTGTGGATGCACACCATTCTTCTACACACTGCTAGAAAACACACACGCACACACACACACACACACACACACACACAACTTGGACAAAAGCCTCATTGAGATTGCTCCATGTCCGGAGTACATGTAGTATTATAACAGTGTTTAATTAAGTTCAGTGATAGCGTTGCTGAGGAGATAAGGTGCTCTGTGGCTTTGGGAGTGTGCAGCAGATCAGTCACTGAGGCCTTTCCTCTCACAGTAGTAAAAGTCTCCAGCCTGATCTGAGACCTGTGTGTTGCTCTCAACATGGGAAGGGGAGACAGAGAGATGATAAATGGTGGATGCGAGAACTGTATTCATAAGGCTCTGTTGTATGCCGCCAAGTACTTCACAGTCCCAGTGTACAGATCAGAGATGGGTGGATACAGAGAGAGAGAGAGAGAGAGAGAGAGAGAGAGAGAAAATAGCTTTATTTTATTGTCATCTATTTTATGCTTTGGCAATATTGTGAATGTCTACAGTCATGCCAATAAAGCGAATTTGAATTTGAGAGAGAGAGAGAGAGAGAGAGAGAGAGAGAGAGAGAGAGAGAGAGAGAGAGAGAGAGAGAGAGAGAGAGAGAGAGAGGGGGGAATGAAGAAGACGGAGGACAGGACAGTTCCTCTGCCTGTGTGGTGGAGTGTGAAGGATGAAGGCTGATAGCAGTGTGTGTGGAAGCAGATACACACATGGTCTGAAATCCTCTGCCTTAGTTTGCCCTTCTCGGGTCACAGAAGCTCGTAATCCCTCAGAGATGAATAGAGAGAAAGAGAGAGAGAAAGATGGAGTACCAGGAAAAGAAGAAGTGGAGAGGAAAGAGAAGGATTGATGGCTTTCTTTCTTCTTTTTCTCGTCTCACTCTTCAATGCTGACGGCGCACTGGCTCTCGACCGGGCAGCACTGGTGCATCCGCAGCAATCTGATCTAGAGCTGATGTTTTAATCCTCCCGCTGTACACACACACACACACACACACACACACACACACACACACACACACACACACAAACACACACACACACACACACACACACACACACACACACAAGGATTCGCACATGCACACATAACACATGGCCAGTGGCAGATTTAATCAGACTGAGAGTGCTAGTGCATGTTTGGTGGTGTCTCTGGCCATGCATTTGCAATCATTAATCTCTCTCTCTCTCTCTCTCTCTCTCTCTCTCTCTCTCTCTCTCTCTCTCTCTCTCTCTCTCTCTCTCTCTCTCTCTCCCTCCCTCCTCTCAGTCTAATTGTAATTGTCCAAGAGTACAGTGTGGCTATATAGATATGCTGTGCATCTATAGAAATACCTTAGTCCATCAGTGGTAGGCCTACAGCATATGATGATTCCCTTGCCTGAAAGTTTAGTCCAGATTACTTTTCTATATAAATATTTTTAGCTGCTTAGATTCATTTGCCAAGTGTCAGAATATGTGCATTTGTGGCAATATGTGCTTGCCAGAATATGTGCCTCCTCTAACTGTCGAGGATGTATTATCCCTTGGCAGTTCAATTAGTCTTTGGTGCCTAATTCCAATCCACTAGCCGACAGCAAGAACCCTTTTGTCGAGTTTCATAAATGTATTGGTGTAGCTGCACCCTCTTGTGGTGGTAGAAGGAATTGCTCATCGTAGGATAAGATTGAAGGGGGACTGGAGGGGGTCTTGAAATTGTGAGTGTGCAATGCATATCTGTCTGCCTGTCTGTTAGTGTATATGGTTACTGGGGAGTAAAATGTCACATCTGTGTGTGTGTTCAAATTAGATCATGCAAGTCTGTTAGTTATGAGGGAGTGTGCTGTGGTTGGCAAACAGTGAAGAGTACTTGCCACAGGCAAAATGTCAATAAACATGTCCCACTTGAGGAAACGTACAGGTACCCTACCAGAGAAGTACTTAAGTAATGAAAGTAAAAGAACAAGTAGACTTAAAATTTTATAATTATTATTTTATTAATTTAAAAACCCTGAAAATAGATCTCAGACAGTCAGAATGACAAATGGTGCCAACAACACATCTATAGGATTCATGGAGAATTTGTTATGACTAAGTCAGTTTTCCCACAATTGTATGCCAGACACTCAGTTGACCACCAAATTCAATTTCATCTGATTGAAAATGCAGATATGTTTAAAGTGTGCAGGTATGGTAAAGTATGCAATTAAGTCAGAAAAGGTAGTGAAGCAAAAGTAAAAATTCACTGATATTCCCAGAATAGATATTCCCAAAACATACTTATACTGCAGTGCTGTATTTTACTTAGTTACTAAATCTCATGAGCTGGACAAGAGGAGCAAATATGGCTGATGTAATGACCTCTTTGAAACGACAGATATTTGTCTTGCATGAATCCCAGTTGCTGGTCATGGTGCTTGCCTGATTAAAACACCATACAGGACAAAGCCTTGGCAGGACAGCCACTGTTTACTCTCGAGTGGACAAGTGTGTGTATGTGTCTCATATGCTGTTGGATAGTCAGGCATTTGATCCCTCTAATAAGAGTGATGTCATCAGGGCAAATATTAAACATAGTTCTCATCCTCCCTCTTTGGGTTTGCTCATATTTACCTCAGTCAGGTGAAGTGGAGTAGCCCAAAGCCAGAAGTGCCAGTGTGTGTGTCGTCAGTAAAAGGTTGATGTGAACAATTTGTAAGGTTTTCTGTTGAGTAGATTGTGAAACGGAATATTAACTTGAGTCATGTCATGTGTATTTATGATTTGGGCTATATTCCTTGGGTGATATTACTTTGGGCAGTATTGCTTGCTATTCTCCTCTGTATGTTATAAACATTGTTGGCACTGTAAACTGCTATTGTGATTGAGATTGTAAATGCCTTCTCCACTGGCACCAAAGGGGGGCACTGTAATTCAGAGGCACACTTCCTCCCATTTCTGTAGAAGTTCCGTTTCAGAGACATCGTTTTCATGTTTCCTTCCCCTACTGTATTGTTGAATTTCTGTTTCTTTAGTTTGTATATAGTATATAAGCAATGACTGACAGCAGCTATACTTTAAATATGTAGCCTAGTACCTATATCTGTCTGCACCATGGCAAGTCTTCTACCGGTAGTCCATTGAAGCACTGGGTTTCAAACCTCTTCACTACTAATCATTAATGATACCTTTACTTGGCTGACTTCAGCTTATGTCACATCTCCAAGCACCCCCCCCCCCCACACACACACACACACACACACCACCACCACCACCACCACAACACACCCTGTAGGTCCATCACCATTGTAGCACAACAGTTTTGGCCATTCACACTTTTGATTGAGAAACTCTGCAACAATTGCCCAACTTGCTAGCACACGCCCAGCCAGCGGCAGGGAAGAGAAGGAGCCCAAGCAAGCCTCCCCAAGCACCCTTCCCTTCCCCTCCACCAGCAGTGCAGATGGCCTAGCCCACCTCCCCAGACTCCTGCTGGGGTCCTCTCTCTTTACAGTGGAGGGATTTTCTTTCTTGAGGTGATGGTGGTAGGGGCTTTTTTTTTTTCTTTTTCAGAAATGAGACAAAGCCAACTACCCCCCCCCCCTCCCCTCCCTTTTCCCTTCCTACCCCCCATCAGTGAAAGTGCTGTCACATCATCTCCTGCCTGTTACAGCAGGCAGATGGCCGGCCTTCTGGAGCCTAAACAAACACACAGTAAATCATGTCCACTCCAGAGGTTGATGGACCCCACCTCTGCGTGCATGTGGGGTTAAACTAAAAATGTGTCGCCACACATTCGCACCTTTCTGGCTCAGAAAGCTGCGTCCTCGGTGATTGGTGTGTGCATGCATGCTGATACCCAAGCAGCGTTTCTGAGGGGAGGATGTGGTTACCGCAAGAGTAGACAAACTTCCTTGGTCAGGAAATGGCACACAAGGTCTTCATCTCTGCCACATACAGTTCACTCAGAAAGACTCTTTGTCAATTGTGGGGTTGGGGGGGGTTAGGCAGTAATAATGATACACTTTACTCTTTCAGTTAGGTGTGTTAATGTAGACCAAGTCATTTCAGTATAACACATCCAAACTCAAGTTTAAACATCATCATCAGACTGAAACTACTGTTTTTTTTCATTGTCACTTTCATCGGTTAGATGTTGGTTATCTTTGTGTTTTGTGGTCTGTGTGTGTGTGTGTGTGTGTGTGTGTGTGTGTGTGTGTGTGTGTGTGTGTGTGTGTGTGTGTGTGTGTGTGTGTGTGTGTACTGATCACCAAAGCTCCCCTGTGGAGTTCCCTGCCACGGCCACACACACACTCCTAGGCCCGGTTGCTATGGGGAGGTCCCTTATAGTCCTGGAATGTGTGGCTGTCTGGCTGTGTGTGTTGTTAAACCATACACCTCCACTGCTCTCCTTTTCACTTCGCCCACAAACAAATACACTCTCAATCACATAACAAGATGACTACAGCCGTCACACTCAGACACACATATACACTCTCTCTCTCTCACTCACTCTCTCTCTCTCTCAATCTCTGTCTCTCACACACACACACACACACACACACACACACACACACACACACACACACACACACACACACACACACACACACACACACACACACACACACACACACACACACACACACCCTCAAGACACATACACACATACAAACACTCCCTCAAGACACATACACACACACACACACACACACACACACACACACACACACACACACACACACACACGCACACTGGTTTTGGTTCTGTGTTTTTGTTTACAAATAAGCTGAATCATTGTGATGGCCATGGATTCATCAGTATGTGGCTTTTGTTCCTTAGTAGAATGTGTTCCCCTTTCCCTGCCTAGAAATGGTGATTTCACACACTCTTCCCTCTTTTGTATTCTTTCTCTCAGAAACCTCCTATTCTGACTTGGATGAAGAAATTGACTTCCTGTCTTCAGTCATTGCCAAACAGCAAGAGTCAAAAGACAAGCAATCAGGTTGGTGTGGTGTGGTTAGTAATAAAGTGGATGAGGATGTGCTTGTAGGTTAGCAGTTGCTAATGAGTGGAGAGATTTTTTGCCACTTGAAACAATGAAAAGAACATAATGTGAAGACTATTCAGCTTCTTTCACAGATAATTTTAAGTTTATTTCTCTGTCCTTACACTTCTCTCTCTCTCTCTCTCTCTCTCTCTCTCTCTCTCTCTCTCACTCACTCACACACTCACTTGCTCACCCTCTCTCACACACACACACACACACGCACACACACACAGTTTCATCGTCTCAGGTGACGGCCAGGCCTCAGACAGACGAAGACTCCAAACAGCGTGTCCTGGTCCAGCAGTCCACAACCCCGAACCAATCCACCCCAACTCACCCCACCCCCCAACCCCCTCTGCCCCTTACGCAAGTGGGCCGCAGTGGCCCTGGCGTCCTGCCCAACCTCTCCAGGGACACCATGCTTCTCAGTAAGTGCCACTAGGCGCTATGGAACTATGTAAATATTTGAAGGGGAAGTAATATTAGTTATTACGTTTAAATGTGATTATAACTTACTCGCTCATTTTGTATTTCCCCTCCTAGGCTATTCCATATCACAAACTCCCATTCAGCTTTAAATAAATATTTTGATTTTGAATA
>JAODXP020000008.1:19044585-19124585 GCA_027497455.2 Sardinella longiceps | reverse complement strand
CTGTGCAAAGGGTAGAGCTCTAAGCAGAAGGGAGGGTGTGAGCTATAAGAACACTGTACAAAATGTTCTATAGACTCAGTTTTTCTAGTTTCGTTTAGTGTACTAATCATGAACCTCACCAAGAGACCACTGTCTTTTGGGTGATTTTGTCCAGAAAGATCATTAAGAACAGGAGCCAGATATTTATTTTCCCTTATTCTTAGCCCTGTCCTCTTCTCTTATCAATAGCACCACTTTACTCAGGTCCCTTGTAAGCTGCTCTCCCAACCCAACGCCAGCCACTTTCTCTCCAATGTCTATACTTTGCATCACAATCCTTTCCCAAGTCCATGGGCCCACCACACAATACCTGTTGCTGGGGTTTGATGTCTTTTAAAGCATTGACAGAGACCAGGCTCTCCTCTGTGTTCCTTCCCTGTGCTTTGTAATTGGGAAGAGTGGGGAGCTCACTTGTGTCCTTAGGTTGGGTCTGTTTGAGCCAAGTGTGTTTGATGGCAGGGGGTACATTGTCACAATTTGGAAGTAGGGTGTGCCTGGATAGTGCAGCTGGAGGATGGTGGAAAATTTTGAGTGGCTGATGCGAGTCCAGTAGCTCAGTCTGCCAGACCTGCATACATCTATAACCAACAGACACAGTAAGCAGGTCCTGCAGTAGCCGTGGTCACTGGGGATAGGCCTATTTGCTCTAAAGTAACGAATTTTATAATGGCAACAATGTCCTTGTGTGGAGAGCGAAACCTTTGGATGGTGTTTGTTTCAGGAGAAGGGGGTGGGTGCGGAATCAAAGGGTTGCGACGTATTGTTCCGCTTGAAAGGCAGCTAATGGCCGGCCATCGCAACTTTGGGTCTGGGAGCTGCGGGGTGCCCCGGGGCCTTGTTGCACAATACCCCCCACTACCTTCCTGCGGCGCGTCTTCCTGCCGCAATCTGGAGCGACCGTATCGGTTGGGGGCAGACACAGCTGTATGCCTTAGCAAGAGCATTTTCAATGACACCGAAATCTACGATCTATGCATGCTTGTCTGAGTCTCTTCAGGTTCTAAAGGACTGTACCTAGGCCTATCTAAAAGCACAAGATGAGCTGAAAACAAAACTATAATGTTGCTAAGAAATAACTCCAGCCGCACAATATCAAGACTTTATAAAATGTAAAAATTGTGGGGGGAAAAAAAAACATTTCATGGGCTAGGCCTGCTATTCTTGTTTACACTCGAAGGGCGCCTGTCCTGTTTTCTTTGAGCAACTTTTAACACCTGTAAACCAACTTTAGGCTTACATCTGATTGTGATAGCCCAAAGACAAACATTACACCTTCACATAACGTCAGAGGACACTGTAGATTACCAACACTTGACTAGCCTATATTTTGAAACATCTTTGTGTGTGCATATGTCCACGCAACTGAAACCTAAGAATAGTTTAATTGTAGCTAGTCGTAAATATGTGTAGGCCTAATATATAGGCAGCCTGCCTGCAGTAGTAGGCTAATTCACGGCTCTCCAAAAGGCCAGTGTTATCCCCCGAGAACTCTGGAATTATTGTTTTCATATGTGTGTGCTGTAAATGATGTTTGCCCAGTAACGTGGTAAATTTGAATACCAATAAGTGATTACAGCTGAATTATTTCTAACACGTTTGTTCAATGAATTGGCCTATGCATGTAAAATAACGTTACTTGCACTATGAATTTGTAGGTTCTAGAAAATTCATTGTTTCGATGTAAATGGGCGAAATGGATTAACAGTCTCATCAGCCTAGTAGTTGATCGTGAGTAATTTCCGTCGACTATAGGGAAGAGCCAATTTTCCTCCTCTTAGGCGTTAAGTTTTCATATAAAACACCTCGGCTGATTATAATACAGGTATGCAGATGAGAATAAAATAGATTATTTAATTGGTAGCCTAAGGTTAGCCAACCCCTTTCCATGTCTTCACAAAACAGTAGCAGTCTTCTCCACGCCCAGGGACGAAATCAAGTTCATTCACAACTTCACCATCAGCTGGGGCCTATTGTCTGAAGTGGCCAATGAGAGAGCTGGTAATTACGACTCCGGCCTCTCGCGGAGACTGATTAAGAAAACCTGTTGAAGTTTGGAGTAGACATTTGCACGCGCGAAAGAGAGAGGTGGATGGTGGTGAATGCCTGGCCTAAATGAATGGACTAAACGGATTGTCATTTAACGACTAAACAGCAAATGCTTGCATCTTGACACAGGTCCGTGTGTTTGCAAGAGCAAGAAGGTGAGCCTTCTTGAAGGAGCATTGTCTCGCGTACATCGCCGAATGATTTGACTGGTTTGGCTATTCTTCCAATGATGGAGGGTTTTGTAGCTTATACTTAGAACGTTTAACAGGCCTCGTTCAAGTTTGCTGAATTTGAGTGACTGCCAAGACTTAAGCTATTCTACAGCTGACCCTGAAGATGTCTGAAAGAACCCAGAGTCCCGCAGCAGACTGCAACGGCAGGTCGTTTGATGTCAACAAGGCGATGTACGCCCAGGCGTTGGGTCAAGATGGATTGGGAAACGCATCACTTCAGTTCCCGCACATGCTTCAAGACCCCAGTCTACTTTTCAACAAAACAACCTTTAGTGGAATCACCCCTCCACCTCACCAGGCTTTCTTCACTTTCCCAGCGGTTGGTGGTGACTACAGAGCCACAGAGGTACAGACTGGGGACTTTACGCAGCCGAAACATTGGTACCCTTTTGCTGCCCCGGAGTACACCGGCCAGGTAGCCGGTACGACAACGGCCACCCAGCCTGCAAACCTCAGTCCCCCAATTGCCGAGACAAGAGAGCAGATAAAAATGCCAGAGATAAAGACTGAGAAGGAGGTTAATGATGAATATGTTACTGAGGCGAAGCTGCAAGTTCCACCACCGGCGACATCCATCGCCCATGGCGTGTATTACTCTGCTCCGTGGAACCCATCTTTTTGGCCAGGCCTCTCTCACGTAACTGCTCCAAGTAACACGACGGCAGCTCAAACTATACCACCCACTGCATCATCTCCGTCTCTTTCACCATCTCCACCAGGGAATACATTTTCCGGAGCTACTTTTTACAACGGTGGCTCAGCGCAAACTGTGCCAGCGGTCCAGGTGCAGACCACGGCCCGAAGTAGCGGCTCCTCTAGTGGTGGCTGCAGTGACTCCGAGGAAGAGGTAAGTAGCTTCAATGGTGACCTCTCAATCTGTTGTTTTTATAAATACACATAATACCTATGTGTAATGTGCACCTTTCACTTGTAATTTGTAAATGAGTCTAGACACATAGCCTAATTATGATAATCATCGCAGGAAAATCTGACCACAGAGGAACTGGAACAGTTCGCCAAAGAACTGAAGCACAAGCGCATCACCTTGGGATTCACGCAAGCAGACGTTGGATTGGCACTGGGCAATCTTTATGGTGAGTCTCTCTTAGTTTGCAGAGATTTTTTTCAGTTCGTTTGAAGAAAAAACACTGTCTGTCCAGCATAATTTTTATGTTAATTATCCGCTTTCATCTTGTCCAGGTAAAATGTTTAGCCAGACAACAATCTGTCGGTTTGAGGCGCTTCAACTGAGCTTCAAGAACATGTGCAAGCTCAAGCCACTATTGCAAAGATGGCTCAATGACGCAGAGACCTCCGAGAATCCACAAGATGTGAGTGGCCACATGAATCTATGGAATGTTGACTACACAGTTTAAATGCATAGGTCACTTGTTCATAGTTTCGTAGTTTTCATAGTGGTATGATCATAGACTAACCTATCTACCAGTGTTTCATCATCTAACGCCACCATGTGGATGATGTGAACTGGAATTGAGTGTTGGGATGTTCCAATGGATGGTTGGCCTTGCTGTTGAATCAACCATTTTAAACTCTAGTACCTAGCTGGAGGATGCATGGATTTTAAAGGATTCAGTTGTTGAATTGAATGATATTAATATTCCAAATTCTCCTGTTCTTTTAGATGTATAAAATCGAACGCGTGTTTGTGGACACTAGAAAAAGGAAGAGGAGGACCAGTCTGGAAGGGACTGTGCGTACTGCCCTTGAGTCCTACTTTGTCAAATGCCCCAAACCAAACACCCAGGAAATCACCCACATCTCGGACGACCTTGGCCTTGAGCGAGATGTGAGTCCAATTTCTAAGATCATTGGGCACTCATTCAATGTGTTATGACAATGTTGATGGACAGTTTTGTCGATATGAAATGTGATGCTTATACAGTTTGTCAGCTCACACCCTATCTATTTTAAGTTTGAGAACTTGGCCAAAGACCTCAAAAGTGCTCCCACCCTTCTGTGACCTTAGAAATGTGGTCCTCTATGTCTCAGTGCAGGAGTTCTCTTTCGTTACTGTGCCTTTCTGAACTTTTGGTCACCTGAGTCATAGCTCACGCTTGTTTGTGGTATCTTTCAACAGGTGGTACGCGTGTGGTTCTGCAACCGCAGGCAGAAAGGGAAGCGGCTGGCGCTGCCTTTCGACGACGAGTGTGCTGAGCAGTACTATGAGCAGAGCCCACCCCCACCTCACATGGGGCCCAACACCCTCCCAGGGCAGGGCTATCCAGGTGCCCCCACCAACCACGCCTCCACCCCAACCTTGTACATGCCCCCCCTCCATCGGCCAGATGTTTTCAAACAGGCCTTGCACCCTGGACTGGTGGGTCACCTCCCCAGCTAACTGTGCCTTAGCCATCCCAGCCTTTCCCCTCCAAACGCATGCTTCATCACACTACAAAAGGGTTGGATGGGATGGATGAATGGATGGATGGATGGAGGAGCAGTTAGGAAGCTCTGAAGACTGATAACGGTTGACAATATGTTCCACCACCCATGGAAGCAGATAAGATGTGTGTACACTTGATTTCCTGATTGGGTGTGCCAATTGGTTTAGTCTTTTAGGTCATGACCCTGTCAGCTTGTGCTATTTTTGCCCTGGTTGATGGAAAGAAATGGATCTAGTCTTCATTGAGTGACCTCTGTACTTCTAACTAACTCTGGGTGCAGTGGTGGGGTTTTTGTGTTTAATTTTACTGAAAGTATTGCACATCAAGAGCTGGACTTCCTTTTTTAAGCATATGTTTATTTTGGTTTGTGCCCATTTTATGTATGTATTTTGACATGAAGGTACTCCATTATGTAATCAAAATTGGCATTCAAATCCCACAGATGTTTTAATTAATAATGAAGTGTCATTTTTTTTCTGTGTGAGGCAAACGATTTTCCTAAAGGCATACGAGTTGTGTATGCGGTTGGAATGGCTTATGAATTGGCCATTTTATGGGTTTTAAAGGGCAAGTGCATTCAATAGATGGGGAATCTGTGAGGACATTAAGTAGTGCTCCTCATTTTGCATTCTCTTCCCATTCATTTAACATTTCTTCTTTTAAAACCCTCACATTTCCTTTGCTGAATCTGTTTTTATATGTCTATATGACCATAGCGGCATGCTTTAATTTTTATATCAATGTATGGTTGTATGTGTCTGTGTGGTCTCTTTGCTGGCCTCATTGTAGAGGAGTCATGTGCCTTATGTTTACACCTGCATTTTCAAATGAGTCACTTTTTCAAGCTGCTGCATCCCTTTCACTGAATACTGTAAATGATGGTCTTAAATAATTTATTGAGACACTAAGCCTACACTAAGTGTTTCTGTGGTTAATGGCAATATTGCCGCTTTGTGAATGTAGCTATTAAATGCCTCTGGCATTCCAATCGCCTCATGGATGCTGTGTCATTTTGATCACTTGGTGGCTTACTTTTAGTTGTATGCAATCTGCTCCTTCACAGTAGTGGTCAATATGATTGGGTTCCCTACTTAAATATCTTTTAGTCTTTTTAGGGTAGACTGGGGGACAATTTCACCCTTTTATTATGATGGTTTGGATGATGGTTGGATTTGATTGGCTACATTTATCCTTCATCTGCTTAACAGATACAAGAATTTATGCATAACTTTAAAGCACAGTCACAATTTGAATTTGAATATTAGGAGTCAGGGATGGCTACTGACCCTGTGCCTAGAGGCGGTTGTAACATGGTTCAGCATTGGTTGCGTTGTTAAGCTGTCAATAGCTTTTTCTCAAAATAGAAAAGTTGTACTACCTCCACTTCCCCCCTCTTAACACTCATTTGTGCGCATGCAACAGCCAACAGGTTTGCTGTTATACAGAATTAATTGGCCATTTCGGGCTTAGCCCATTCTCAATGTCTTGCACTTACAGTAGTTTGGCAGAATCAGTTGGAATGTTCTCATGCTTATTTCGATATAAAGCTACCCTATGGTTTGTCTTAGGGTCACAGAGTTGCATCATGTTTTCCAAATCATATTTCCTGTGGACCATTTGCAACAGGCACAATCTCTGCTGGTTAGGTTACTCAATTGTACCTAAATTCAACATGGTATGTTCTTATGCTTATTTTGATACAGGCTAATCTATGGTTTGTCCACAGAGTTGCATAGTGTACTTTCCATGTCATATTTCTTATGAAGAATTTGCAATAGCAAGGAGAGAGGATGATAAAGCAGTAATCGTCCATGGGACCATTGCACCATACCCACAAATCATTGCAAATGCAATATGCTTTCTGTCATATTGTGTCACAGTGACTTGTTCCTTGTAGAGGCATGTGAAGTGGTCTTGTGGCTTCAAGGCATGCTAAAAATGTGCACACCACATTTCCTTTAACAGCATGGCTGTTTAATGGTGAACCAAACATTTTCTTAGAATTGTGAAGATTCCATTTTACAAGTAAACAACTGTACTTTCGACTTCTTCTTCTTTAACTATCTATCTATCTATCTCTATATAAATAGATATATATAAAATAAAAAAAAAGAAAATAAGAATATATAAATTAAAAACCTGAGCCTCTTTACCAGGGGGATGTCAGACAGTATACATCTGTACAAATATAGTACAATGTATTTGAGCTCAGTGCCTATTTTCATAAGATTCTGGTGCAGGGAATGGGGACTATTTAAGTGCTTTATGGCTCTGCAGTATGTGCTGTTGAGAAAGCATCATGTCTTATATTAGTTGTTTTACCCGATGGGAGGATGTTGAAAAGGGAGCTGGCTGAGTGTGACTAATCTAGCAGGATCTTCACTTCTTTCCGACATACTGGTCTGGTGTCATAGATGGCGGAGATGGAGGCCAGTGCTCTTTGAAGCTGAGTGAACTATTCTACCCATGTGTCCTCTGTTGAACTGTAGCGTTGCCATATCAGGCAGTGATGGAGAATGTCAGAACACTGTCAATGGCTGCTTGGAGTTGGTAGAACTGAAGCATCCCCTTGCAGGCTACCCAAACTTCCTCAGCTGACGCAGGAGGAATTATCTTTGGTGTGCTTTCTGGGTGATGCCGATGTGGTTCTCATCCCATTTCAGGGTGGATTTATCATTGTGCTTGGAAATTTAAAACGGTTCACTCCAAAGTTAATAACAATTTATATTGTTCTCCATTTACATACTTTACAAAAACAGAATGTCTCCATGAATTCCTGTTTCATAATATTTAAATCAGTCAAATTGCAACGTGTAGTCTGGCTGTGACTGATAAACCTGGCTCAATCCAAGGAGATGGAATCAGTGTTTGTCTTTCAAACTGCCTATGCACAATAGCTAACCTGATCAACTACCACCAGGGTAATTATTAAGTCTAGGAGACTCTCTACAAGAATAGGGGCAATGCGATTAGTCCGACCAAACTTGGGAGAACAGCTATTGAGGCCTTCTGGTTAATTTCTAGATGTACCTGCAACCCTTTGCTACCGCTAGGGTAGGGCTAAAATAAACACATATCTCCACAAGGTTTTAAATGCAGATGTTTATTAATTCTCAGAGAAAATACACGTGTCATATGATACTCATGTAGTAAGCATAGACATTGCTTCTGTATAAAAGTGCCTCAACTATACTTCACTGCCCCCCCTCAACACACACACACACACACACACATCCCCTCTCAAGTGCTTGGTCTGGTTGGCTTTTGGCTGAGGTAAACATAAGATAGGTCTGTCAGAACATATTTATTGAACTCTCACACTACCAGAGTACCAGTAAATGAGCAGCAGAGATAGAGTATAAGGTGATGTGACCTCAGCAAAGGCAAAACAGTGTAAAAATTAAACATGAACAGTGAATACTGTATATTGCACAGGCAAACAGTTAAACAAGTAGTATTTGAAATAACGATCTCTCTTCTTCTCCTTAATGCACCAAAGTCATTGTAAGCTTTTTGTAACCTTACAAAAAATGATGGCTGCGCTTGGGGCAGATAGAACAAAGTCTGTCCCGCCAGTCTGTGTATAATTTGACAGAATATTGCTCTTTCCAAGCAAAGTAGGTGGCATAGCGTTCCTTGTCTTCAGCCAGCTTCTTGAGGAATTCTCCGAGCTCCTTAATGGATTTGAAATCTTCCACATGGATGAAGGAATCTTTTGGTGCCACTGCCTCATACTGTTCCCGTGGTGGACCTAAAACTACAGGAACAGCTCCACCCACCAAGGCATTGCGCCAAAACTTCTCTGTGATGTAGTCGGTGGAGATGGAGTTTTCAAAAGCCAGGTAGAAGTAGCAGCGAGAGATTGTGGGTAACAGATGTTCTGCCTTCAAAGGGCGTTTCACGGCTTTTCCATACACATCTATTTTGATGATCTTACGTAACTCATTGTAGACAGCTGATCTTTTATGTTTTTTAGAGTAGTTACTAACAACCCAGCACACAAGGGATGTTTTTTTGCTGGGTATCAAAGCACCTGCCATGCTGGTGTTCTCTGTTTCCTTGGGCACCAGTTTTCCATAGGGGATGGTTATATTGGCATCCCGTCGGTAGCTCATAATAATATCAAAGTGGCCGTTGAGGTCCTGGAAATTCCCATTGGTCTCAGGGTTCTCCAAGGACATCCAAACCCACCTCTGGCCCCGAGGACGTGAAAGGTTCATCGGCAGACTCTGTTTACCTGATTTCAATTCCCGATGGTGGAAGACCACAAGATCTGCCCTGGAAAACCAGGAGCGATTGTCCACCAGGAGGCATCCATGATAGCCATACTGCTCTCGACACACATCTCCATACAGGCTGTACGGTTTTCCAAAAGGCCAATGCCAGAGCAGAATAGTAAAATTAGTGCCTGAGAAATTAGGTTCTGATAAGTAATTAAAATTCAAAAAATAAATAAAGGACAGTATGCACAAGACCAAAAAACTGCAAAGTCTCTTATTGAAGTTCCTCCACATGGTAGAAGTCCAGTTAGCAACCACTATGACAAGAAAAAAAGAACAGCACAAAACAGTTATGAAATAGAAAGACAGAAATATGGAACTGAGAAGTTGCCAGTTCATTTTGTTTCACATTTGTTCTGCTTATTTCCCCTTCTTCTCACATCTTTTTCACATTTACAAACTTTCCCGTTTACTCACTTGCTTGATTCTTAAACAGTTGTATTTGAAGTGAGATCAACTTTAATCAAGAGGAAAATTGTACAGATTAACATTAAGTGCTAAGTATTTGGGTTAAACCTCATATCTGCGGTGAGAGCTGATTTATAGAGAAGGGTGGTGGCTTGTTTTCATTGAAAAACAAAACAGTAACAACTCTTTTTTTTTCAATACGGCTCAAAATGAAATGGCATCACACTCTCCCCACCCATCTTTGTGGTCAAGAGGCCAACTTCCCATGATAAGGATGCTGTTGCTGTCACTGCTGCTGTGTGCATGCATTTGTTCAGCTGGGTGAATATGCGGTTAGGGTGGAGATGTACAATACATATCCATATTTGATATACTGTAACAGTGGCTAAATCATGTCAATCAAAAACATTTAATTTATTTGAGGACACTGACTTCACATTGTTTTACTGCACAACATAACAAGAAGCCAACAGACACCTAACATACATTTTCACCTCTCAGATTTATGTGCTCTACTTCTGATGACAATGTTCATGTGTTTTTCAGAGGTATGTATATAGGACAGGTGTTTAAGTCATTGTGCCGCTAAAAGGATATTTCTCACAGTATCTGACAAACAACAAAGCCTAACCTACTTTGTACTGCCAAACATGCGAAAGAACACAAGAGTAAACTGAATGACAGCTTAAAGGGTTATATCCTCTGGCAAATGTTAGCCATTATCATAGGCTTACAGTAGTAGAAGTAACAACAACAACAACAACAATAATGACATAAAATCTAACCACATAGCTTTTGTCTGATCAACATATCCAGCTGTTCAGTCAAATTTTACCCTAAGATGTACTGTATGCATGAAAGTAAAAAATATGTTAACTGATGTATATGTACAGTATATGTATATGCAAGCCAATTGATAAGCAATGCGATCACTTTAAACTTTGTCTGAATCACTAACCTGATAATGACTACTTAGCAGGTATGTTTATTTTAAATATAAAATATGAGGCCCATATGGGCATGTTAGTTTTTACCACTACAGCATCAAAATACAGTGTGTAGCCAATTCATCTTGAAGGTGGTCCTTAGAAACAGATCAGTGTACCAGTGTAGCACAGTAACCTTGTCTAATATAATCTGTTCTAACAGGAAATCAACCATCCTCATAGTTCTAATGCAACTTATGGTTTAACAGAGACATGTCATGCAGATGGGTATTGAATCAGTAGTGGTGAGGGGCATACTAACCTTAGGAAGGGTGCTTGAGCCAGAGGTCACGCCGGGAGATCTGGTGGTTGAGCGGTTGCATGTGGTTGTGCTCTTCTCCTCCAATATGTTAAAGCATGCCTTCTTGCTGACACGTGTTTACTAAGCAGAGCTCTGTACACTCTTCCATTTGTAGTTTCCTTTCACTCTGTTCTCTTCCTCCCTTATGTCTCTCTGTCTGCCCCACCTCCCCCATTTTGCAACCCATCTGCAAGTGAGAGCAAAGACAGAAGGACAGAGAGAAAGAGAGAGAGAGAGAGAGAGAGAGAGAGAGAGAGAGAGAGAGAGAGAGAGAGAGAAACTTCTTCTCATCTCCTCCCCTCCTCTTGTGCCTCTCATAGACCCGAATGTCACGTCAGCTGGTTTCCTTGTTTAGAGATAGGAAGTTTAAAGAGCAAACTTAAGGTGATGAAACGCACCTCCATACTCAAATGTCTCATACATGAGCACAGAGAGATGCCAAACAATACGGAAGCTGAGGAAGCTCTCCACTGCAGCAATCAGATGAGGAAGGAAGAGCTTTCAAAGGGCAATGACTCATTAAGGTATAGGTAAAAGTAGAAGCTCATCCATAACCCCAGTCCAGGATCGTTGCAACAGGACAGGCAAACCAGGCAATTGCTTGGGGGGCCCAGGCTGAAAGGGGCCCCCAAGAATGACTGTTTAATCATTTTAGTAGTTTAGTTGGTGCTGTTTTTCATTAAAATATGACAGAGTTAGACAATTGCAATTTCAACACAAATAATTATATTCATGAAAGTTGCTTGAAGATTATTACAATGTGGTTTATGTAAGTGTTTATGGGAGGTGAAGGGCCCCCATGCCCTGTTGGCTTGGGGCCCCCTAAGTACTTTGAAACGGCCCTGCCCCAGACCTTAGAAAAACATTCACCAGTACTCTCACATACTGTAGATACATTAAATACACTTCAGCCCAGTCTGCAATACTGCCACCAGCAGTCAACAAGCATAGAAGTCTGCCCAGTTGACAAGCTCATGTCTGCTGTCCTTCCCACCATTTGTCTATTCTACGTGGTCCTGTCTTTCTTAAAGGAGAAATGCGGAGTGAATCAGTCAAGGAGTACAAAAAGTGTAGTTTCTTATTTGTACTCCTTGGTTTGCAAATAAATTCACATTGATTGGTGAGAATGTATAACGTAGTTGCTATTTTTTCTATAATTTGTCAACCGTAGGTGGAGCTCCGGAGATAGAAAACAGCAGTCCTGCCTGGTGTCTCTTTAAAGCAGGGTGCTTTCTCTTTTGTCAACAAAAAATCCCAGAATTCCAGAATTTCTTTCTTCAAAACCTCAACATTTTGTAGTTTTGTGACACAAGCTGCCAACAGTAAGTTTAGAAAACATGGTAAACACGCACAAATACTTGTTTGCACATTGCAGTCCCTCTTTTTTTTAAGTGATTGCAATTCTCAATAGAAAATTTGAAAGGTGGCAGATAAATGGGAATTGAAACAACAAATAAGTAAATAAATAGGTGAAAGGCAAAAAATCTGAGTGCGGAATGTATGTGTGGCAGGAAGAGAGAGATGTACAGTACGTTACGTCTGTATCTGTTGGCACTGGTTCTTCATGAGCTACAATTCCAGAGTTTTCCACAAATCCCAAAAAATTCAAGACTCCAAGACTTCAAAAATGTCGAGTACCTTGTAAAAAGGAATAGTTAACATCAGTAGTAATAGAACATTACATGCCAACCAAACCCTGGTTCCTTTAAAAGGGTACAGAATATGCTACACTAACTTTTTGGGATTATTTGAAGTCTACCACAGAGTTAAAAAAAAAAAAAAAGGATACATACCTTTTTCTTCATTGTCTGTGTATTCAGACATCAGTGCTAATTAGTCAATCTCAACACTCTATGTGGACAGGGAATCATTGGGCAGGTTTAGCGTTGTTTAAATCGGGTTTGCTCGTTGCTCTGATTGGTTATAGCCAGAGCCATACAAAGTGCTTCCTATGGCTCTGGCCGTACCGCTAAGGCAGTTCGAAAGATTGCGCCCCTAGGATTTATCCATTGTGGCCAGACTATACATTTTATGTTATTGTCTGGCTTAATTGTCAGGCTAATGTCTAAGTGTCTATTTATTAAATTAAAACCATCTTATCATTTCATGCACCCTTCTTATTTTTATTAGTTGTGTAAATTCAGACTGGCCTAGAATGTTGTTCTTGCAGCTGTCATCTAGCAATAATAAATCAGAAAAAGTAAAGACATAAAAATGTGAGTGAGGAAAGCAGAATTTGAGTGTATATTTTTAGGGTGCCTTTTTATGATTGGTTGGGGACAATGGATGATGATAGCAATAGTAGCTAACTCTGGCTTATTTACAGCAAATGTTTTGTCTGTTAATTGATGAGCACTGTCCCTGTATCAACTAAATAAAATAAAATACAAACATACATAAATATATATATATACACACACAGATAGGAAAACAGATAGGAGAACAGATAGGAAAAAAAAACATATAACATATGAAATATATGGAAGAACAACAAATGGAGCAAAACGTAACCTGATTCATGAGTCGAGTTAAATCACACCTCCTCCTGAACTCTGTGTGCTATTTAACCACATCCTTCCTGCAAACGTTGGCTGCAGGAGTTCTGATATCACAGAACCGAAAAGCTGCATTGCAACTGCATTGTATTGCTTTTATGGTTAAGAACACAGAGTGCCGTTACCAAGAGACTTGCCAACACTAACTATGAAAACAAAATACACCTTTATGAAAAAAATTGTTTGTTGTTGACATACGACTGTACCGTTTTACAAATATTGTAACAGTGTAAAACTATTTCCTGATCTTGATTTGGTTAGTTGTCTAAGGCTAAGATGCATGAAAAGGCATTTGATTAAAATCTCCATGAAATATGTAAACATTCATGTTAAAGTGTAGACAGAAATACAACATTAACAAAGAACAATGAAATTGAAGACCTCAAAAATGTGTTGCAGATGATATACTGTATACATTAGCTTAGTGTAGGCCTATGGGTAACATGTAATGATAGGCTTACTTGAATGCACACAGAGACTAGAAAACTCCCCTCTTGTATAGTGAGGATTGATATGTATATCATAGAAATAATCAAAGAATTCTTCACTTGTTTCCAGATTTCACCTCTTCATTCCATTATTTTTTCAGCAATTAATTACAAATAAAGATAGATTAGCATTTCATAACAAAACAAGCTTTTATTAATTTTAGTCAGATCACATGTACAGAAAATGACACAAATAAAACCCTACAAAACTGCTAGATTTTCTTTGTCTAATTGGGGCATTTCACTTAATTGTGGCTTTCAAAGAGCAAGGCAAAGAGAGCTTGCATCTAGAATATGGATTTAATTACTGATCTTACATCATGATCTTCTGCACCCTCTTGGGGTATTTTGCTGCCATTGCATGGCCTGTAAGTCTTGTCTACTTTTCCCAGGTAGTGTAGGATAAAATACATTGAGCTAAGTGTTTCTGACAGAAATTCAAATTGTGTTTGAGGATTTGAAAATATCTCAAATGTACAAAATAATACTGTAGCATTGTTCATATTTTTATTTAATTAATTTATGTTAGAAAAAAATACTGTCTAGCTCTGCAGATTTCAGAATTTAAAAGAGTATCTTTTAAAAAGAGTATATTTTAAATTTGGATTGAGTTGCTATGCAGCGTTATACAGTATGTGATGTCACAACATTATTGTGGTTGAATTCTTTTAGCACATGAATATAACTTCATACATCTGAACAAATCAAACATATTTTTTATCAGTTCAAAACACAAAAGCATACAGTATGCAGCCTATGCATTCATTAGGCCTATAATATAGGCTACATATCAGGGCCGGACTGGGACCAAAAAGTGGCCCGGGCATTTTTGGCCATGGCGGCCCACTATGATTTTATTCAATAATAGTAATGTGGTGTCTAGCTAAAATAACACTGTAAGTTGGACATATTGCATGAATATGAGAGATTTCATTAAAGTTGCCCAATATCCTTTATGAAAATTATGAGTAAATGACAGCCCCGGCCCAAATATGACCATCGGCCCACCGGGCATTGCCCTGTATGCCCTATGGCCAGTCCATGCCTGCTACATATGGCAGGCAGCACGCCTAGGCTACTATGAAGAGAGATGCATTGGCTATCACTGTCCAGCATCAGTCAATCACATAACTACAATATAAAATCTATTAACTATTTCACAAGTTCTCTAGAGTTCAGCTTTCCTTATCAGGTGTTTGTGCCTGCAGTTTTTAGTGTAATATGGTTGTATGTACATGTACAAAGTAATTGTATGTAGGCCTAGGTGATACACAGTTCAGAAGTCCCCCTTTTCCACACTAAGACGCATCACCAGGCCCATATTGTTGAGTCACTCATTTGCATTCTGAATCTCCACTTCTGTATCACCTACAGTAGGCCTACATACAACTCTGTATCACCTAGGCCTACATACAATTACTTTGTACATGTACATACAACAGTTGGCAGTATGTTCTGATAACAAAGCAAGGTAACACTTTATTTTACAGTGTCACTCTTACAGTGTATTTACCTATGTAGGGACATACATGTAAGTGGGACAACATGTAATATTGTGTATTAATTTGGTACTTACATTATGTATTTTTGTGTAAATACATACTGTTGTTACATTGTAATATGAAATGTTTTTTTATAATACTTTGCAAGTGCTGATTTCCTTAAATGAGCTGAATGACACCCAAGGCACCCTGATGCTGGAGTGGGTGAATCAACCCTCACACCCTCATGTTGGGCAACTAATTCGGGGTGCCAAGGTCATGGGGAAATGGCAATGCTTAGTTCCAGTTAGGTTAGTCTGGTACACTTTATTTTAATATGTTTATTTCACTGTATTAAATACTAACAGGGATGTACAACACAGTTGTTATATGTATGCTGTGTAAAGGCCCACTTGTTTTAAGACATTGACCAAACACACATATCATATGTATAGTCTGGTACACTTTATTTTAATGTGTTTATTCCACTGTATCAAAGCGTAACAGGGATGTTCCAACACAGATGTTACATGTACTTTGCTTTGTAACAGCCTGCTTGTTTAAAGATGTTGACCAAACACACATTTCATATGTATGTAGGTACAAGCCTGATACACTTTATTTTAATGTGTTTATTCCACTGTATCAAAGAGTAACAAAGATGTGTCAATGGACTTGTTTCACACCTGAACATTCCGACATTCCATGGTAGTAAACTGAACATTCTATCATTGAAATTCATTGGATTTATGCCTCTTTCTGACTTGAAAAAAATAGGTAATAACATTTAAAACATGTCTAAAATCACTTTCTTTCAAATAATACACATTTGAAGCACACAAATTAGTAGGTCCCGAATAGCCTAGATAGAAGCTTCATACACGTAAATGTAAAACCTCTTTTATCTATTTGGGACTTCCAAATTTGTGGACTTCAAATGTGTATTATTTGAAAGAAAGTGCATTTAGACAGGTTTTCAATGTTATTACCCATTTTTTCAAGTCAGAAAGACACATAAATCCAATGCATTTCAATGATCGAAATGTTCAGTTTACTACCATGGAATGTTCAGGTGTGAAACAAGTCCATAGAGCAGTTACATGTACATTGTTGCACACTGCCCATATGTTCAAAGTAGTTGCCCAACATAAGGGTGTCCTGAGAGTTGATTAACCCACTCCAGGATCAGGGTATACTTTGGGTCTCATTTCAGTTCATTGCCTAATTTCAGGAAATCAGCCCTTTGGCAAAGTTTTATTAAAAACCATTTGATAGTACAATGTAACAGTATGTAGGTACACAAAAATACATAAGGTAAGTACAAGATTAGTACATGATATTACATATTGTTATACAGGTTGTACCACTGTACTTACATAGGTAAACACACTGTAACAGTGACACTGTAAAATAAAGTGTTACCCAAAGCAAGATATCCACAATAACCTCTGTAAATATTTTGTAATTTAATGTATTAACAAAATGAAAAAATGCTCCCAATGTCCAAATTTGTTGCTTTAATAAAATGTATTCAAATGTGTGCATATTTAATTAGATTTGGCCTAATTAGCATATTTAAACAAAATTACAGAAAACTTGCAATGCACTTTTTTCTCCTATTTGTGTGATCAACTGGTGAAGTTTTAAGGTAATATCTGCAAGTTAAAATTTTTACCCTATTTACCTGTAGTATCTCTAAAAAAACCACCTGTT
Source organism: Sardinella longiceps (assembly GCA_027497455.2). Taxonomy (NCBI): domain Eukaryota; kingdom Metazoa; phylum Chordata; class Actinopteri; order Clupeiformes; family Clupeidae; genus Sardinella; species Sardinella longiceps. The sequence continues at coordinate 19,107,650 of JAODXP020000008.1, read as the reverse complement.
TTACATAGGTGGCAAATATTTCATCTGCTTGCTTGACACTCACACCAAAATAATTTTTGTTTACCAATGCCCATTCTCTACAGAATACCCTTCAGCAGGCCACTGTTAGCCATATGTGAATTTACTTTGTGAGGGATGCCTGGGGGGAACATCCTGTATCCTTCTCAATGATAATTTACTCCCTCAAAAGTCAAAAAGATCCTGTTACATAATGTTTACAAACATTGTATGTAAACAATAGCTGAAGTATTTAAGGAAGACCTGTGTCAGAGCTATTTCAGTGAACTCCCCTGGGTTTGAGACAAAGGTATGAACTATTTTTTTTATAATATTCTATGATATTCATTTGACTGTTAAATAATAATTCACTGATTGTTAACTGATGTTAAAGGAATAGTCCACCTTTTTATTTAATTGGTTTATTGGTAAGCCTTCCCTTGCTGTTGTTGATGAACAGAATTATTTTCTAACATAGGTAGCTCTCACAGTAAGGAGGCTGTTGTGAGCCTTTTCAGTTCGCTTAGACCTTTCATTTCATGCGAGGGAATAATGTGTTTCATTTGTAAAGAAATGGCATCTTTGTCAAACTGTTGCTGCTACCTATGCATGTCAAACCACTTGGGTAGGCTACCCGGCCGACAAGTGAAGAATAAGTACCGTGGAATTACCTACAGTAAATACCCCAAAACTACTTGTAATATTGGATTTTGGCAATATTACACATTCACATTACACAAGTTCTGTTTTGTTACATTGTTCTTACTTGTACTTACCCAGTAGGCTTACTTCACAGGCTGTAAAATAAAGCATGAACGTGTGTTATTCCAGCAAACTTACGCTGTAAGTACTCAGTAATTTATATAATTTTATTATTTAATAATATTTTTTTGTTACACCATTCTTACCTAATACTTACCCAGTACTTCATGGGCTGTAAATTAAAGCCTTACCGGTTTATTCACAGTCTTACCTGGAGTTACATGTGGGTAAGAGCAGTTTTGGTCTCACTCAGTGCATGCAGTGCAGTGCAAAGCATAGGCGCTGGAATGTAATGTTGCCAAAGAGATGCTAGCTGGCTACTTTACATTCCATTGCTTATGCTACAAGTGAAAGAGCACTGCCAGTCATCTGTGTAGGCCATTTTGTACATTTATAAGAATTAGTATCCGCTTGGGCACTCTGAGGTTGTTTTGAGATGGGAAGGAAAATAGACTGGTTTACCCCCTGAGTTAGATAGGCGCAGAATAAAAAGTGGCATAGGCATACTGGGTCCCGGCTTGTTTTCAAACTACACTCAGGGCACAGACCCTAAGCACATCATAGGCCTACACAACTCTGTTAAAAGAGATGTCATGTATTTTTTCGATGGTGAAAAAGACACAGTTCAGTCTGTTGGTTGGTTTTGGATGAGCTTGGAACACTTGTCATGAATGATTTGGGGTGGAAAAAGAGAGTGCTGCCATTGGCAAAAAATTCTGGACACTTTGAGGGAAATCCAAAGGGGGTGGGGGGGGGGTGGATAGTAAGGTCTCTGTGACAGTTGAGGGTTGATATGTGGATGGTGCCATGGCATGATAGTTATTGATCAGGTCCTCAGTCTGGATAGGCCATGACATGTAGATCCATTGTTAACAGCATACTTACAATCTTCACGTGATTGTTGATGTCCTTGGAAGTCTGTCCCAGATGGTCCTTGGCAGTCTGCCGCAGATGGCCGTGTGTCCTTGTTGACGCATCTCTGCTGTGATTGCAGAGGTAGTTGTTTAGGCTTTGTAGAGTTCCTCTTGATATCTATGACTGGGACAGTCTGTGAGCAGTTATCAGCAGTAAGGATTGCATGCTGGAGAGAGAGAGGCTGTAATGATCAGCTAAAACTTTGGTCCCAATCTGGTTGAGTTCAGTACTGTTTGGCCTGAAGAATTCAGGCAGGTGTTAGGTCCGAGGAAGAGTCTAGTAAATGCAAAACTTCCCCTTGCAGGGAGTGGGCCACAGATAAAAGCTTGTAATGCAGTCTTATGGAGTTTAGAAAGAAGTTTCCTGAAATCTTCTTAGACAAACAGTTATTCGCCGATAATGACATTTCCTCCCAAATGCACAATACATTTGACATTTTATGCTCAGACAGTAGTTTCAACATACTTGCGTGTTTCCAGAAACAGAGAAAACATCCTGAAAAGCTATGCTACATGTAACCTACTTTGCTATGCACTGCATAGTAAGTGGTTGCTGGCTTGGCCACCAGGCATAAGTTTGGACTTGTAATAAAAGTTTGCCTCAACTTCTACAAATTCAGGGAGTCCACTCCACCCATCATATACTCATTATGTACAGTACAGACCAAAAGTTTGGACACACTTTCCCATTAAATTATTTACTTCATTTTCATGACTGTTGCCTTCAGTGACAATCTACAAAATAAACAAACTTTTGAATGAACACGTGGCATTATGTACTTAAAAAAAAGTGTGAGATAACTGAAAACATGTTTTGGTAACACTTTGCGGTAAGGGTACATGAATTATCATGAATTCATGCATGAAATCATTTATGATAAATTCATGATTCATGCATTACTTCATCTCTGAAAGTCTAATGAGTTATCAGGAATTAACATGAATTCATTGTTTGTCATAAATGACCTCCAGCTGAAATAGCACATGATCTTAAGTATTAGTTACTCTGGGTACATCATCATGAGTCATGATTAATTAGCATGATCATGATGAATTCATCATGTTTGTGCCCCCTCAACTAAAGTGTTGACATGGTTAAATTGGTGAAATTTAGTTTACGTAAGGGATAGATATGAGGAACTAGGCCAAAGTAGGCTAAATAAGTACTTTTATTATATCAAATTATATCAAATTCTTTTGAACAAAAACATCATGATCATGTGTAATTAGTCATGACTCATGATGATGTACCCAGAAAAATGAATGCTTAAGATCATCTGCTATTTCAGCAGGAGGTCATTAATGATAAACAATGAATTCATGGTAATACCTGATGAGTCATTAGATATTCAGAGATGAAGTAATGCATGAATCACGAATGAATCATGACTGAAATCATGCATGAATTCATGATAATTCATGTACCCTTACCGCAAAGTGTTACCCATGTTTTATATTCTTGTTTCATCGAAGTATCCTTTTTTTGTTTTGATAACTGCTTTGTCCTCTTTTTATTTTTTGGATGAGCTTCAAGAGGTAGTCACCTGAAATGGTTTTCCGACTGTCTTGAAGAGATGCTAAGAACTTGTTGGCTCTTTTGCCTTCACTCTGCGGTCCAGCTCACCCCAAACCATCTTGATCGGATTCAGGTCCAAAAGTTTGTCATAATCTCACACTTTTTTTGTTAAGCACATAATTTCTTGTGTGTTCATTCATAATTTTGATGCCTTTAGTGAGAATCTACAATATAAATTGTCCTGGAAATAAATGAATCGCATTGAATGAGGGGGTGTGTCCAAACTTTTGGTCTGTACTGTACATATATATTAAGGCCCAGTTATACCTCTTTTTCAGCCTATCGCCGACCGGCCGGCGCAGTGAGTTTTGGTTTATACTACCCGACGAACAAGGAAGTAGCTTTTCGTTCTCGAGCGAAGAGAGCACAGAGCAGGCGGCTCGAGAGGACCAATCACAGCGGCTCCTGCTGCCGTTTACTGCGTCGCTGTCTGCGGCCAGTCACATTTTCAGGGGTGCACATGCTGTCACTGCGTAGGGGGGTAAAATAGCTGCGAGGCTCACTGCATTATCGCGCAGTTACGTTTGTTCCTGACTAAAAATCGGCCATTAGTGTCCTAACTGACTGCATCAATGTATGGAATACTGCCACTGCAATACATAGTGAATACAGCCTTGAGTGGCTTTTCTAAGGTGCTTACCTCCTAGTGTAATTATTATGTCCGCCAAAGAGGTTATGATTCACCAGTGTGTGTCTGTCTGTCTGTCTGTGTTTGTTTGTGTGTGTGTGTGTGTGTGTGTGTGTATGTGTGTCTGTGTACAAGATAACTTGAAAAGTACTGCATTGATTTGGATGAAATTTTCAGACTTGTGTATTGGGATGAGTAAGAACTAATTTGATTTTGATGGCGATCGGTGATCCAGAACACCATCTGTGACCACATTGCCTTGGCTGTGGTCTCTGAGCACTTTTCTAGTTTCTTGATTAAAGATTCCCTTACATAGGTCATCCCTATGTTCTCCGGGCCCACTTCGTCAACTACAACACACCCACAGAATGGGAGAAAAACGTGTTAACCATCTAGCTAGAGTCTCGTGCTCTTTAGGTTAGGGGTATGAGGCTCTACCACTACCCTCTTATGAGGCTCTTATGTTCCCTGGTCCCCATACAAAGCGGGTACCATAGGACATGCTCCCTTGTGGTCCAAATTTGATGGAAGGAGCCTGCTACAGGTCAGTGGCAGATGATGATCCCTAAGGACTTGAGGACAACTGCTAAAACTGCTGGGGTGCAGAGACTAGCCTGGCGAATGCCAAACTAAAATCACAAGTGATATTTAGTCTGGGTACCTACCTATTGCATTTCTCGTAGCGGAAGCATAGTTTACGATTGTCCAGAGCCGTTTATTGGGCGCTACGAATGTCTATCATAGCGTCTGTACATACCTCGGAGCCAATACCAGAGCCACCACATGACGTAAAATGCAATCGAGGGCCGTACAAATCCCTTTTTGTTCTGCGATTGGATACCGAAAGTAAGCGAGAAAAACGGCCATGGTCACCATGCTGCTTTGCAGAGTGGAATGAAATAAGCGCGCAAAGGAGCATGGGAACTCCCAGGCTAGGCAGAGACACCAGTTTGATCTAAAAAGAGTCACTTCTGTTGTTGGTCTGTTTCTGTTCTACTTTTTGGAGAAATGTGCAGCAGTTCATGGTGTGGTCTGTAGCCTGTTGCATATCAACACTGTGTATTCATGCAGTTTCCAAGTCTGGTGCCTGAGAGCTAATTTTACAATATGCCAAACTATAGTCAGAATGTATTGCAATGGTATGCTCAATAGTAGTTACTGGCACTCTGCATGCAATTCACCTTTTTCACCTATGTCACTATGAGGCACTAGAACGAGGCTTGGGTGGTAAAACTTACCCAGAAGTAGCTTCTGGGGATGAGATGCCCCTCATCTGCCCAACTTTCCATCTGACCAACAGTAAGAGAGGGGACCAGCAGTAGATTTTCTGTCAGGCATCTGTGAGAAATTATTAATTATTATTTATATAGTGAAGGGAGTTTTTCCTTGCCCCTGTTTCTCATGGATGCTTCCCGTACTGTCTGTAAAGCGGCGCAAGACAATGCACTGTATTTGAGCGCTCTACAAATAAAATTGAATTGAATTAAATTAACGTTTCGTCGGCACTTCCTCTAGTTTACCACCCGAGCCTACAACCAGTCAGAGCAACGACAATCCAAACAACGCTAAGCCCGTCCAACGACTCCCTGCCCACATAGAGCATTGTGATTGGCTAGACACCACTGATGTCTGAATACAGCTGATCTCAATTGTTGATGACTATATACTCTCATCAAATCAGTTTGTCACTGCTTGGGTATGTCTAGAGTTCTAGGTTAGGTTTCTACTGGAATCCTCTCCCATTCTTTCATGTTAGTGGATGTGAAAAACCCTGCTTTCCTCCAAGTTTTGCGAAAGGATGCGCACCATGAGTTAAAATTGTTTTTGATACTTTTTTTGTTTGTTTTTTTTGTTTTGTTTTTGATACCTTTACCGTTCAGCTTCTTCAGCAAGGCAGTTGTCATTTTGGAGGAGTGTTTAGGGTCATTATCATGCTGTAAAAATTGCTTCTCCCCAGAGTCAGCAGCAGTCTTACAGCCCATAGACCATGATGCTACCACCACCGTGCTTGACTTTAGGGAAGAGACAGTCGTTTTGGTGCTTACCATGGTGCTGCTGGCACACATGCTGGACACCCCTACCTGGACGGTGCTTCTAACGAGATTGCTGCCATACAATGGACACCTTTGAGTCAAAGTTTATCTTGGTCCATTTGTGCTGAAGTCAGGCAGTCCAAAAACATAGATTACTGGAACTACTGTATGTTCTGTGGTCTGATAAAACTAAGATAAACTTTATCAGATGGTGTCCAGCATCAGGCACCTTGGTGAGCACCTGTGTCAACAAGTGGCACCTTGGTGAGCTCTTGTGTCAAGCATGTAATGGTGGCAACAATCTGCAATAATAATAAACTTTATTGCATTGTTTTGCAGGTAACCCACAAAATGCATGAGTATTGCAACAAAGATTTCATTGTAGACTTATAGTATTGTACTTTGACCCATATCTCCTGGTAGGCTACATTTATCGGTATATAGTCCGTGAGCCAGGGCCCCAAAATATGAAAACCGTTACCGAAAAAGTGGCAAAGGTTACCATACCTTTTCTGAAAGCTTGGAATCTCAGCTTTCCAATGAGGTATGATGGCCATCTGAGAAACGTAGCTGTTTCGAGTTATCGCACATAATGTAAACTAAGGTAGAGGAAAATTATGCGAATGAATCAAGCAGAACACTGATATAGCTGAAAATCTAAAAATGGTATAAGAACAAATGAGACATGGATTCCTATGTTTAAGGGTGTGGTAAACTCAATTATGACACTTCCATTACTCTAAAAGGTCAAGGTCATGACCTTTTGGCAAGGTCAATGTCATTTTTTGCCATTTTCGCACAGATTGCTTAATTTATTTTCTCCATTTTCCCCACCCATAGTTTTGTGGCAAAGGCCATCATACCTTTTCTGAAAGCCTAGAATCTCAGCTTTCCAATGAGGTATGATGGCCATCTGAGAAGAGTAGCTTTTTCGAGTTATCGCACATAATGTAAACTAAGGTCCAGAAAATGATGCTTATAAATCCAGCAGAACACTGAGAAATCTGAAGGTCTAAAAATGGTATAACAATAAATGAGACATGAATTCCTATGTTTTAGGGTGTGGCAAACCCAATTATGACATTGCCGTTACTGTAAAAGGTCAAGGTCATGACCTTTTGGCAAGGTCAATGTCATTTTTTGCCATTTTCGCACAGATTGCTTAATTTATTTTCTCCATTCTCCCCACCCATAGTTTTGTGGCAAAGGCCATCATACCTTTTCTGAAAGCCTGGAATCTCAGCTTTCCAATGAGGTATGATGGCCATCTGAGAAGAGTAGCTTTTTCGAGTTATCGCACATAATGTAAACTAAGGTCCAGAAAATGATGCTTATAAATCAAGCAGAACACTGAGAAAGCTGAAGATTTAAAAATGGTATAACAATCAATGAGACATGGTTTCCTATGTTTTAGGGTGTGGCAAACCCAATTATGACATTGCCATTACTGTAAAAGGTCAAGGTCATGACCCTTTGGCAAGGTCAATGTCATTTTTTGCCATTTTCGCATAGATTCCATAATTTATTTTCTCTATTTTACCCATTCATTGCTTTGTGGCAAAGGCAATCATACATTTTCAGAAAGCCTGGAATCTCAGGTTTTCAATGATATTTCAATGCCATCTGAGAGGAGTAGCTGTTTTGAGTTATTGCACACAATGTAAACTACTGTTGAGACAATTAAGCATAATCAAGCAGAGCACTGAGATAGCTGATGGTGTGAGACATGGATTACTATGTTTAAGAGTGTGAAATGCCATTACTATTGCTATTACAGTTGCCAGTACTGTAAAAGGTCAAGGCAATGGCCTTTTTGGCATGGTCAATGACATTTGTTGACATAGACACAGATTGCATTATTCATTTTCTCTATTTTCCCCGTCCATATTTTTGGGAAGAAAGATGTGTATATTCTTTAAAATCCCAACAAAATGCTCTTTCAAATGGTATATAGCACTTGTGTAATAGTCAGACTCTGGCTTTTTACATATTGCAGAGATTCAGCAGTGCACTTATGATTCAGATATGGAATATGCTTCATTCAGTATTCACAGCTCACTGTGCATGATAAATAGTATGTATATGTTTGACAAATGTTTAAGTAGTCTTCATTCATGTCCAAATCACAATTCAAACTCCTCATCGTAATCCTCATCAGAGGAATAGGATTGTTCCTCATCAGCAAAATCATACTTCTTTCATGGCATAGGTCAGTGCAATGGGGAATTGTCATGCATTAGGGTCTGACAATGGATACAAGGATTTCTACCCCAATACATAATGGCTTTTATCTAGATGTTCTCTGGCAAATGCAAATCAAGCTCCGCAGTGCTGGGCAGTGAGCCTGCTGGAGTTAATTGTGTAGAGCATAGGCAACCTGTAGCTTCTTGCACAAAGGAAGAGGTATTATTTCTGCTGATGGATCCTCCTCATGACCTATAAGGCACTTCATGACTTAGCTCCTGCATATATTACACCTACTTATCCCATACTGTCCTGAAAGACTTCTGAGATCTCAAAATGCTGGTTTCCTTGAAAAGCGACTATATCTAAATCTACAATCGGGCGAAGAGCTTTCACCTATCGGGCACATCTCTTATTGAATTCTATTCCTCTCTACATTTGCGAAGCTGACTCTCTTAATACCTTTAAGTCTAGACTTAAAACCTTCCTCTTTGACATTTCTTACAGTTAGGGATGGTACATGGCATATCATCACTCCCCATGGGATATTTTGGGATGGGCTGCTTCTGCTGTTTACCCCTGCTTGGGACAAGGTGGCCACTGACCATCCCCACTGCGACCATGAGCTGCAATAGCCTAGTGCTGCCACTTACTGCACACTTGCCATCGTGTACAACTCTCTTTCTAATTTTTCTCTCCCTCACCTCACTCTGACACACTTATATCATTAAGTGACTGGCCTAATTATTTTGTTTCTTCTGCTACTACACACTACAATCATCCCGGCTGAGTGTTGAGCCTCCGGTCCACCTGCCTCCTTGCCACCAACCCCTACCAGCCACATACCAGGACCAGCCTCCTTTCCACCCAGAGTCCCCATAATGGATCCGGCCTAACTGGCCTCCCTGATGACCACTACCTAAATAACGACCTCCATCCAATGAATAATGCCACCACTATTGACTACATCCTCTGACTTCTACCCTATTGACTGTCCCACAAACTATATTTTTCCTACCATCTAGTAACTCTCAGAACAACATTCTGTATTCATGTTGTTACTCTGTGTAAACCATGGTCAATCTATGTATACTGTATGTGTATAGACTACCAACTGTACGGATTAGGCCCCCGGCAGGTAGGTTGAGCCCATGTGCGTGGATCTGCCAATTGTATTTAAGCGCTCTACAAAATTAATTTAATTTAATTTAATTTAATTGAGGACCTTCTACGGCCCTGCACAGCTTTCCAAGAGGAATAAAATAAGGAATAATATAATAGAGGAATAAAATAAAATCCTAAAAAGATACAAAAAGTCACTGGACATGACAAAAGGTCATGACCTTTGCCTATTAGAGCAATGGCACTGTCAATATTGGCCATGAGAATCCATGTCTCATTTGTTAAGTGTGTATGTGTTCAGCTATCTCAGTGTTCTGCTTCCTACACATAATTTTCTCAACTTTAGTTTGTGATAACATGAAGCAGCAACTCTTCTCAGATGGCAATCATACATCATACATTGAAAAAAAACTGAGATTCCAGGCTTTCAGAAAAGGTATAGTAGCCTTTGCCAAAAATATTATGGGGAAAATTGAGAAAATAAAAAAAGCAATCTGTGTGAAAATGTGAAAAAATGACACTGACCTTGGCAAAATGTCATGATCTTGACCTTTTACAGTAATGACATTGTCATAATTGGGCTTACCACACCCTAAAACATAGGAATTCATGTCTCATTTATTGTTATACCATTTTTACATCTTCAGCTTTCTCAGTGTTCTGCTTGATTTATAAGCATAATTTTCTCTACCTTAGTTTACATTATGTGCGATAACTCGAGAAAGCTACTCTTCTCAGATGGCCATCATACCTCATTGGAAAGCTGAGATTCCTGGCTTTCAGAAAAGGCATGATGGCCTTTGCCACAAAACTATGGGTGGGGAAAATGGAGAAAATAAATTAAGCAATCTGTGCAAAAATGTGAAAAAATGACATTGACCTTGCCAAAAGGTCATGACCTTGACCTTTTACAGTAATGGCAGTGTCATAATTGGTTTTGCCACCCCCTAAAACATAGGAATCCATGTCTCATTTACTGTTATACCATTTTTACCTCTTCAGCTTTCTCAGTGAACTGCTTATTTATTAGCATAATTTTCTCGACCTCAGTTTACATTATGTGTGATAATTCAAAATAGCTACTCTTCTCAGATGGGCATCATACATCATTGGAAAGCTACGATTCCAGGCTTTAAGAAAATGTATGATGGCCTTTGCCACCAAAACTATGGATGGGGAAAATAGAGAAAATAAATTAGGTATTCTGTGCGAAAATGGCAAAAAATGACTTTGACCTTGCCAAAAGGTCATGACGTTGACCTTTTACAGTAACAGCAATGTCATAATTGGGTTTGCCACACCCTAAAACATAGGAAACCATGTCTCATTGATTGTTATACCATTTTTAGATCTTCAGCTTTCTCAGTGTTCTGCTTGATTTATAAGCATCATTTTCTGGACCTTAGTTTACATTATGTGCGATAACTCGAAAAAGCTACTCTTCTCAGATGGCCATCATACCTCATTGGAAAGCTGAGATTCTAGGCTTTCAGAAAAGGTATGATGGCCTTTGCCACAAAACTATGGGTGGGGAGAATGGAGAAAATAAATTAAGCAATCTGTGCGAAAATGGCAAAAAATGACATTGACCTTGCCAAAAGGTCATGACCTTGACCTTTTACAGTAATGGAAATGTCATAATTGAGTTTACCACACCCTTAAACATAGGAATCCATGTCTCATTTGTTCTTATACCATTTTTAGATTTTCAGCTATCTCAGTCTTCTGCTTGAGTCATTCGCATAATTTTCCTCTACTTTAGCTTACATTATATGCGATAACTCGAAACAGCTACGTTTCTCAGATGGCCATCATGGATCATTGGAAAGCTGAGATTCCAAGCTTTCAGAAAAGGTATGGTAACCTTTGCCACTTTTTCGGTAACGGCCGACCCCTCTGGCTCACGGACTAATACTGATGTTAGGCCTATGACAGGCAACTGCAGAATTCTTTGTCACTAGTAAAAACATACAGTACTATAAAATTATTATTTTTTCACAGCAATCCCCATCTAGCCTGACAAGTCAGACTATCACAAAATGTATAGTCTGACTACGAGTGATAGACCCTCAGGTAACGCTAAAACCTCAGTGGACCTAATAAGCCGATTCAAACAACGCTAACCACCACAAAGGCTGAATACAACCTAGAGCGTTGCATCTGGATCTAAACAACTCAGACACCACCAATGTTTGAGTACAACATGGCTAGACGTACTCGCTGAGTAAATTCAATTTGCTACTGCTAGAGTATGTCTAGAGTTCTAGGCTAATCCCCATCATCTTTCTTAACTTGGCATCGCTGGAGGATAACATTAGGATTTTCATAAATCCCTAGTGAAGTAGAGCATCAAATATGTAATGCAGCATGCATGCTCATTAATACCATTAGCTAAAACCTACTAGGTGGCACTTTTGATTTATTTAGGCCTACCTGACACCTTTGCGGCTTCCACTGTTCAAGTAAAATCATTTAACTGAATGCCTCATTCCTGATGTGAATCCTTCTCAAATCACATGCATAAGTCATGCATTGGTGTCAAAGAATCTACACGTTTGACATCTTTCATTCAATGCTTGCCAAATTGAACAATTAACTGGCTAACGAGGGGGCGGGGTTATGGAAACTGCTGGCAGAGAGGTCTGCCTGCTACACACGTGTCTGAGCAGCATAGGTCTTTCAGATGTGAATGATTTAATACAATGAAAAAATATCTCTGAAATTAGCCAATTTACAGCATATCATTTTGTTGGTTTAAATGTAGTAACAAGTAGCTTAGGCCCACTCTTTACTTTGTAAATCTAGACAGTAAATTGTGGTGGAGCAGACATAAAGCGTAGGCATAAAGGGTGCAGCAGGGGCCTTTCAACATCTTTGCTGGTTGAGCAGACATAGCCTAGCCAAATTAGGTTAGGTCATGTATCTAATTTAAGATCTATCCTTCTCAAACATTCCAACTCCGCATAGAGCTATAGCCTTACCTCTATTTTGTACGCCAATGCTATTATCAGTGGCATAGGATCTATCACTGCGCTCAAACCATCAAAACTAAGACAGGGTAACAACATTTAAAGAAAAATAGGTCTATGTGTTATTCTTTTGATCTTGATCTAAGGTTAGTAGGTATATTATGACTTCTGCCCATGATTAAATGCAGCAGTAGATAAATTAATGCAACTTAGAAACCACTTTTTGATTCTTCTACAGCAACTCCAAGTACCAACAAACTATCCATCCAGTTTCTATTAATCAGTTTAGAGATTTATGTCAGCAAACAGTAGACCTACTAGCAGTTATTTTTTTGCACTTCAAGCACTGACTCCAAGGCCAACCCTTGAAAAGCAGCTATTTTCCCATTAAACTTCCATTAGCATGACTGTACACAGAGCAAATAAGTGATGTAAGACATGGTGAAGTGATTGCATTATTTTAACTAAGCTCCTGTCAGCACCTTGCTAACACCAAACTAAATAATCACAGGTAGTCTGGGAACCACCCATTTTCTGGAAGAGGAAGGTGTGCGATCATCCATAAATACTTTTATACTGCATCTTGAGTGCTTTGGAACTGACTCTTTCAAAACTATTTCTGAAATACCTGCACTGAGGGTCATTGTCATGCTGTAAAACTGCCATGCAATGCCTGTACCTCAGTTTCCAAAAAGAAGAGATCATGCTGTGCTTGGAATTCATGTTTCTCTATGTGTTATTCTTTTGATCTTGTACTAAGGATAGTAGGTATGTTATGACTTCTGCCCATGATTAAATGCAGCAGTAGATAAATTAATGCAACTTATAAACCACATTTTGATTCTCCTACGGCGACTCCAAGGCCAACCCTTGAAAAGCAGCTATTTTCCCATTATACTTCCATTAGCATGACTGTGCACAGTGCAAATAAGTGACGTAAGACATGGTAAAGTGATTATGGGGTGGAAGAACTAGACTGATTATAAAAAGTGTAAAATCTATCATATGGGACTCATTCTTCAGTTACGTACTGTAATAAATACACATTAGTTTTAAGATTGCTTGCATATTTTTAACCGAGCTCCTGTCAGTACATACCCTTGCTAACACCAAACTAAATAATCACAGGTAGTCTGGGAACCACCCATGTTCTGGAAGAGGAAGGTGTGCGATCATCCATAAATACTTTTATACTGCATCTTGAGTGCCTCAGAACTGACACTTTCAAAACTATTTCTGAAATCCCTGCACTGAAGAGCACCACATGTTAGTTATATCCATGCAGCACTCCAGACATACCTTTTCCTACATGTGTTAAAATTGTTTTTGATACTTTTGATACTTGGCCAGTCCATCACCTTTACCGTTCAGCTTCTTCAACAAGGCAGTTGTCATTTTGGAGGAGTGTTTAGGGTCATTATCATGCTGTAAAACTGCCATGCAATGCCTGTACCACAGTTTCCAAAAAGAGGGGATTATGCTGTGCTTGGAATTCATGTTTCTCTATGTGTTATTCTTTTGATCTTGTACTAAGGATAGTAGGTCTGTTATGACTTCTGCCCATGATTAAATGCAGCAGTAGATAAATTAATGCAACTTATAAACCACATTTTGATTCTCCTACAGCGACTCCAAGGCCAACCCTCGAAAAGCAGCTATTTTCCCATTAAACTTCCATTAGCATGACTGTGCACAGTGCAAATAAGTGACGTAAGACATGGTAAAGTGATTATGGGGTGGAAGAACTAGACTGATTATAAAAAATGTAATATCTATCATATGGGACTCATTCTTCAGTTACGTACTGTAATAAATACACATTAGTTTTAAGATTGCTTGCATATTTTTAAATGGGCTCCTGTCAGTACATACCCTTGCTAACACCAAACTAAATAATCACAGGTAGTCTGGGAACCACCCATGTTCTGGAAGAGGAAGGTGTACGAACATCCAGAGCTTTGTATTGGGCACTACGAATGTCTATCATCAGCGTCTATACATAGCTCATAGTCGATTGTATCATATTATACCGTATTATACCAATTATGCCATATTACATGCAATGGAGTACACAGGGCAACATGGGCACTCCCATGTACAGCTTAGTCAGGACACCTGAGATTCAAATTTCCTGGCAGGCTGTATTAGGGGTCCTAATCTTCTCATTTGACTGTGAAGTCCCTGAGAGGGCGGGGAATGCAGCTTTGGTGTTGGGTCAACAATAATGTTCATATCACTTAGCACAGCCAGAACAAACACCACAGTCCTGATCTGCAAGTGGTCAACATTTCCCTGAAAAAGGTAATGTAGCTTAACCTGTTACATTAATTGTCATCAAAGATAAATCCACGATTTTTCACTTGCTCTCATGCTAATTGCTGAAAAAATTAATGTACAACTCCGTTCACATTTTATAATGTTGTTAAACATGTACGGTGAAACATTTGAAACTGGACTTCCTGTTCAAGCAATATAAACCTGTGGTACGAGACATCATACAGCAAATCGTCTGATATATTTCAGTAAAACTTTTAACTCACCTTCCCATATTCATTAGACAAATAGTAAGAACATAATATAACATTTTCGCTGCAATATAGTGGTCAAGGTCAGCACTGCTGATATATAACTTGATAAATGAAGGGAAAATGTTTCTGATAAGCACTAAGTTACAGACTGTGTTGTAACTGTGTTGTAAGTAGTTGTACTCTCATCAGATTCAATTCTGATATTGGGGAAGTCATGGCCAAATACACGTTTATTTCCTTTATGTGTATTGGAACAACACAAAAAAGTAGAGCAAAAAAGTCACATTTCATAATTTCACTCAGAGCTCCAAAATGGTGCGGATCAATTACTGCACTCTCAATTTAAAATGTGGTTGCACAGCCATTGGAAAAGATAACTGAAATTAATCTCCTCCTTCCGTATACCCATCGACAAGCTTTTCACACCTATGAAATGGAATTCTGGACCGCTCTTTTTTTTTCTAACAGCTCCAGGTATCATTGCACTGTAAAAAAAAAAAAAAAAAAAAAAAAAAAAAATTGTTTTGCCCATTTTGTCATCCAGATATTTATTCTTTACTTAAGATAAGTAAGATTCACCATTCAACAATCTTTGTTTTTACATGTAATATAATGATACAATCAATACAACTATATATACATTGTTAGTTCTACAAATCATTAGTTCACTAGTGCATGTCAAATGCATAATTGACTAAGGTGCATTTTGTTTAGTTAACTTAGAATTTAAGCGATATATTTTTACAACAAGGAAGGCTGTCTCCTTACAACAACAGTTGAGATCTCTCCACAAGTGATCAGATCAATCATATTTAGATCTGCACTCTTTTAGAATGATCATTTCTGGGGCGGATCAAGCCCTCTATCGGCTCTGCTGCATCCTCGATGAATAATTACTTCATGTGCTGGAGGGGTAGGTCTGTAACATTTCCTGGTTCCGGAACATGGGGCAACACAGAGTAGGGATAAAGAACTCCCGTAGCAACGATATTAAAATATGGAAAATCTGCTCAGCCCGAAGTTGATGATTAATGTGGTCAGTAAGGTGATGAAAAGACTACTCAAAGCAAGTTAACCATTTATAGTCCAGACAATTGTAAAATATTTTTTTCAACCTACTGTAGATCCTTTCTGAGAACAACATACCAAAAGTCTTCAGAAATCCTACACATCCAATCAAGAAGACTGGAATCAAATTAAAGAACAAATCTATAATAACATTACCCACCTTTGAGGAAGTATCTATCTGTATTTAGTTGTGTGCCTGTCTATGTAAAGTGAATAGAGAGGTCTATTTATTTAACTATACATACATTTATCTGTTTGCTTATCTGCCTGCAAGCCTGCACAATGTCTGCAATTGGTCAGCTGAAAAGCTGAACATGGCCCAACGCAGCTCCAATTAAACCACTGGTGAAAAGTGTGGAAGCTATCCCCCGTGGTTCCAGTCCTCTATGGCCCTTGGTGTGCAAACCTTGAATGCTTCATCCATGCTGATGCCGTATAAAGCTGAGCTCCAAGTAGATAAATCTGACCTAAATCTGAAGAGATGGGTGGTGACCAACTTGTGCCTACGCCCCCATCGCTGTTCCATCTTTGAGAGCAAAAGAGGAAAGGTGGAGCTTTGCAGACCTGCCTGCCCATAAGCTTTAATGTTAAGGTGAATTAAAGAAGCCCTATACAAGTACGCTAAGAATCAAACAAAGCAGTTGTAATTATAAAGCGTTTTTGCCTGTAATCCTCCATGTAAAATTTTATAGTTGATGGTGCAAGTCACTATCAAAATGTATCGACAGTTGATTGGGCTGATATGGTACACAATCACGTTATAATTCAGATAGTAAGCTCCAGCTAAGTCACATGACCTAGCTTGCCTGCTAACTAAAACAAACGAGGCTGAGCGCTCCTACTGATATTGCAAGTGCGATATCTACAACTAGGAGGCACGGATGAGTTCACAAAGGGGCTCATTTTACTCCAGAACATATAATTTATCAATCCCAATCTAGGTGATATATATAGGCCAGAATATATAGGCCAGGTACAATGAATAGGAAACGTCGAAATTTTACCTAAATCCTTTAAGTGGAGTAAATAGTTGCGTAGTTCCTGTTTGTATTCTGAGAACTATCGGCCTATATTAAATGTGGTGGAATAGCAATGCTGTATGACTCAGAGGCCAGGGTTCATTTTTAATTTCAATTCACAACTTAATTTATTCCTTCTATTTTATTTAAGTTTGTCACTAAATATTATATTACTATAAGAGGGAAAGCTTTTCAAAACGTTGAGTGTAAAGGTAATGCGAATGACCAATGAATTTCTGTGGCTTGCTACTTTGTTGATTTTTGCTCTTTTCTTCTTTCTTTAGAAAATGCATATGGACTGCTTTGGCCACCGATTGACGCTGCTGGCAGCCTCTCTCATCTGTTTCACAGTCTTTGGCAGCTTGCTGGTCCATTGGCCATCACTGTTCTCAAAGTACCCAAGGCTTGAAAAACATGAGGTCAACACAACACTATCCAACATAACTAGCACTGTTCTGGTGTGGTACTGGCCATTTGGAAATAAAAGAAGTGTGGATGGCAATGTGTGCGAGGAGAGATTTGGCATACCAAAATGCATTTTGGTGGACGATCAGTCCATGTTCTCTCAAGCAGACTTTGTGATTTTCCACAACCGCGAATTGATCCAAGGTCAACAAAGACTGCCCACACACCTGACTCGACCACAGAACCAAGGATGGGTATGGTTCTCATTGGAAAGTCCAGCACATAATGGCAATGTCAAGCCCTTTAATGGATATTTTAACTATACCATGTCTTATCGGCGTGATGCAGATTTTTATACTCCATATGGCAGATTGGTACCCCAGGATTTAAGAACTGGATTAACAGTTGAGGATTTTATCCCAAAGAACAAGTCATCTTTGGCTTGTTGGGTTGTGAGTAATTATGCAGCTCACCACAAGAGAACTGCTGTTTACAATAGACTAAAAACAATTATACCAGTGGACGTGTATGGTGGAGCAGTGAATAAGCGTCTTTCTGGTGAAACTCTAATACCCACAATTTCTCGTTGCTACTTCTACCTGTCTTTTGAGAATTCCATTTTCAAAGACTACATCACAGAGAAGTTCTGGTACAATGCCTTCATGGCTGGAGCTGTTCCTGTAGTTTTAGGTCCACCACGGGAACAGTATGAGGCAGTGGTGCCAAAAGATTCCTTCATCCATGTGGATGATTTCAGATCATTGGAGGCTCTTGGAGAATTCCTCAAGAAGCTGGCCAAAGACAAGGAACGTTATGCCTCATATTTCAATTGGAGACTGAAGTATACAGTTAAAAGATTCACTGACTGGAGTGAGAGGTTCTGTACACTTTGCCCCAAAGTCGGCACCTTACAAAAGCATAAGATTTATGAGGACTTTAATGCCTGGGAATGGAAGTAAAAGAAAGAGGAAGCAAAGCTTAATTTTTTTTTTTTTTTTCAAACTATAGCATTTATGAATGCTGACTACAGGAAAATAATACTCAAGTCAGGAACAAATTTGTCGAGATTGCTTGGACTTTTGAGAAAGATGTTATTAAAACAAATCTTAAATCTATGAAGCCTGCATAGTTTGGGAGAGCTTGGTATCCATGTGACAAACTGCTGTTAGAGAATTTTGGGATATTTCTTTTGAATGTTGAGCTATTAAAGGAATGTACACGGAGTGGCACGGTATGTTTGATGTGGATTTGTGCACTATCAGGGAAAAGTTCACCTCTGATTTTTTTTAATATGATATAGGGAAGGGGGCTACAATTTTTGGTGTACTTTATATTAAGGTCAAAGTAAAGGTCAAAACGTCATGACATTTTAGCTTACTCTTACATCAAATCTGACGATCCAGATTTGGAATCCTTGGACAATTCCCAACCCAGAAATACCATTGTTTTGATGATAGACCCTCTGGTTACTGAGATATGGGGGTTCAAATATCAGACGCCGACCCGTTTTGCCATTTTTGGCAAAATTGGGCAGGCCGTAACTTCACAACCGTTGGTCCAATGGGGCTAATATTTGGTAATTTGTCTTTGCCAGCCTAGATGACCCTATAGACCAAATTTCAGCAAAATCTGAGCTGGTGGGGTGTAAGCCATTGGGCGATTTGACACAGAATGACCCATTTTCACTCTACTGAATGGTGGCCATCTTGAATTTCAATGTCAAAACTAGGTTTGATGATTAAAATGATGTCAGATCTGGAATTCTCATGGTTGACTTGTATGAAAAAGTGCCTTCATACATGATTCTAGGTCATCCAGATTAAAAGTTATTTTTTAAAGATGGTGCCAGGCGCCATTTTGAATTTGGCGCTCTAGCAAAAAATGTCGGGATTTTTGGGAGGGACATGGGGGCTAAATCTTTTCTAAAGGGTCCATAGAGGTCAAATCAATCATCAAAACATTGTTGCCAGAGGATGGTCACAGAACCTCACATTACGACTGGACTATGTGTTGCTGTGAGTCCAAACTTAACCAATACGTAAATATTTTTACATTTTTTAATTAAAATAAGTATTTATATATGAATTTGTCAAGGTAGTGCCTAAAACTGTCATATGGTGTGACATTAAAATTAGATATTTTTTTCTTCTTTAATTTACGTCAATGTACTTATTAATCATGTTTGCTTTGATATGCAACATTTGCTTGTGAATATTTAGGATAAAAACTTAACATTTGACAAGTTATTATGTCAAGGAGGAGAATGGTCTGAACTCTAACCAGATATTTTAGCGTATTTCTGACATTCTTTGTCAAAAGTTGCTCAAAATTCTTGAGATTCTTGCAGATGTCATTTCCTTTCTACACTATTGATTTTGTCATGATTTGTCAGTTAGAAAGTCTTGTTTTATGACGTTTTCTATGATTATTTGACGTCACACCAAATGACATAGTGTCACGCCATATGATGAAATGCACCAAATCACAATGTATCAGCGCAAAAAAAGGTATTTCATGAAAATAAAATCATTAACAATGAATTTTGAAGTCCACTGATAAGAACTTTAGGGATCTCTAACATCTATTTTTTAACTGCATATTACATGTGAAACATGGTGACATGGGGGAAAAATGAGAAAGGGAAATATAAATTGTTCAGATCCTATTTTGCTAAATTCTTATCACAGATTTAATATATTTTATATATGATTTTTAAATTGAATTCGTGTTTTTACATATATTTCAATATAAAAATGCAGTTTGGTCATAGAGTGTGACAGAAATGTCATATAGTGTGACTGTACATTTTCAATGTCCCAATGTAATAACAATGTAATAACAATGTCATTCCATATGACATAGTGTCACTCCATATGACATTTTGACAGTTTATCTAATTTATTAGACAACTAAATACAGCTAGATATTATTTAGCATGCAACTGACCACATGGCAGCAATGCTTTCTAAGCATTCATAAAGAAGATTTGTGAAAAATAACATTTTTTATTGCAAATGATGTCACACCATAAGACACAAATTGTTGGCCACTATTGATGATGTCGGATATGGTGCTTTTTATATAAAAATCTAAAAGGCAGACCTGACCTCCTGACCATGGCAATCACTCCTGACATGCTATTGTAACTTCCTGATTAAGCAGGGTCCGTGTCATGGCAATGATGTCCAAATTAATGCCCGTTGAAAATATAAAATATAGTGTCACACCATATGACGTCCATTGTAGGGACAAAATATATTTGATTAGAACTTAGTTGGACGTTATGCATGGGCATCGAAACTTTCTGTGGTTATAGAAAACATCTACTTATTTTATTTGCCTGGTAAAAATTTTTAAGTATTTATACTTTATACATTCTAATTAGGAAAATCACACGCATAGTGGACAGTCACGCCATATGACATTTTTTATGTTTGGATAGTTGTTTTATGTCAAAATTTAAATAAAACACCAACAATATTAGTATGCAGGAAGTTGATCCTATCAGACCAACAACATTTCCATATCAATTCTTAACAATTACCATTTTTTATACGTGTGTGACAAAAGGACAGTCTGAGTTTTGCTATCCGTCATCCACCCATTTATGGGAGGTGAAGGGCCCCCATGTCCTGTTTGCTTGGGGCCCCCTAAGTACATTGCCCTGATCATTGGGCAGGCTTTAGTGTTGTTTGTATCAACTTGTTAGTTGCGCTGAGGCTTTAGTCGTCTTACCTCAGCCAAATGTCTATCACTCGTGGCCAGACTATACATTTTATGTGATAGTCTGGCTTGTCAGTCTAACTTATTGGGCTCTATCATGCATCATTTTGCTTTTGCGAACAGCACAAGCTGTCATTGCTTTTTTCACAGGGTTTCCCGCAGGTCCTTAAAAACTGTGAAATACAACTCTTTCAAGATCTCTTAAATTTAATGAAATGACTGGAATTTTCTAAAGGGAGGTATTAAATTTAATATTGGACCGAACGATTCTAAAGCTAATAAAATGCCTAATTCTAAAAGTAACCAACGTACCTTTTGGCTACAATGGGAAGTCCATGTAACTAAGTCCATGAGCACAAAGAGCTGTGAACAGAACAAGGATGGAAGACATGCGGCAAGATGATGTGTGTATGGTAAGGAAGATTCTATTTCCTACATTACAGACCGCCAGGGCGGTGCTGAAGCACTAGTGGAAGCATCCTTGCATCCGCGCGTGATCGAGAATCGTATACAAAAGTTGTCATCTCATGACGTATGACGTGTCTGACTGCCTATATAAGGCAACATCCCACGTCACATCAGTCTCTTCTTTTTCCTCGCGTGGGAATCGCATCTACTTGGAAGTACCACTTATTGCGTTGCGCATTGTATGTATTTTCCGTGATTGGATCTAACATTACCTGCGACAATTACTGTGCAGCTCGTGAATGAAGAGGACTTCATCGGGTTCGATCCACACGAGCTGTTTGGTCGCTAAGGTAAGTTGAGAATATATTCAGTAGTCACTGAATCTTGGCTGCCAAGTTTCAGGTTGAGTTATTGCAAACGGTCTGGTTGCCAGCTAGTTTGTTCGGTTCAGCTAACCTATTGGTTGCCAATACGGTTAGCACCTGCTGTTTTTTTGTCTGCTTGCTGTCGCAGCTTTGATTGTAGTAACCTAACGGTAACTTTAGTAAATTTTCGTGGGAACTTAGCTTCAGCTTCTGGTTGCCAGCAAGCTGTTGACTGTTAGCGTAGCTTAAGTCACTTGGCCCTGGTTGCCGGGCTAACGGAGCTACATTAGCTGACTTGTTGAGCACTAGCTGCTATACGGAGTCTGTTAAGTCTCGTATCTAAAATGGAGATGGTCAGGTGTACCACTTGCCCCAATTTAATGGAGGTGCTGGACGCACATACTAACTGCGCGGAGTGCCTGGGTGTTCAACATCTAAGGGAGGCAATGACGGATCCATGCCCTTCGTGTGCCTTAATGCCGCTCGCTGTTAGACAGGCACGCTTAGCTGGAATGGAGCGTAGTGCGGGCAGTGTTTTGGTTGCTGATGCTCAGGTGCAACGTAAGCGTCGGCATTCGCCAGTGCGTGTGAAACAGCACAAAAAATCGAAGTCTTCAGAGTTAGAGCGTAGAGTTGAACAGCTCTCATCTACTGTAGAACGTCTGCTGCCTCTGCTGGCAGGGCCCCCTCCGACAGCAGGGCCACAGGTAGGTACTGCAGGGGAGCAGCCTGCATCGCCTGCCTCCTTGTCAGCTGCGGGCTCTCGTTCTCCAACGCCGGATCAGGAGGAAGTGATGTCTGTGGCTGCCTCAGACACCTTTTTTAGTCAGGCCCCCTCATCAGTACGGCCACCGGGTGAGGTGCTGGCAGATGATGAACCCCACGATATGGGCAGTGATGCAATGTCTGGGAGATCGGGGGAATCCTCCTCAGTGTCAGGCTCAGTGGAGGCTACACTGAAGGCTCTGCTGGCACGTTTGCAGTTGGACACTCCAGGTACTGGAGTCACTGGATCTGAGAACATGTTCCTCCGCCGTGCTCAGCGTGCCACTTTGGTAGTTCCGCAGTGTCGTGACTTTACTTCTGTGGTAACATCTGCTTTTGCGGCTGCTAAAAAACCTGTCCGCCCAGACCAGATGTCTCGTATGCTGGCGACAATGCAGGAACCAGATGAAGTTGGCCTTGGCAGTATGCCAACCGTCGAGCCAAGTGTCGCATCACTCATCGTGTCTCCTGACGAAGCACTCCGTGAGGTTGTGCGATGTCCTAATGCTGAGTGCCGCCGCACAGATGAGCTTCTTTCTCGGGCTTACAGCTCCACTGCCTTCCTTGGCAGGGTGTCTAACTCACTGGCGCACATGCTTGTAATGTTGCTTTCATCGCTCAGCGACTCATCATCAGACCCACTGGCGACTGAAGTTCTGGAGCTTGCTTTGCAGGCCTTGGGTGTCATTGCCAACCAGTGTGGCACTACCTTGGGCACCCTTGTGCAGGCCCGTAGACAAGTCTGGCTGGCTCAATCGCCCCTGCCAGAGGTGTGTAGGAACAATCTGAGACATCTTCCACTGGCACCTGGACAGCTCTTTGGTCCAGCGGCACAAGAGGCCCTTGACAGACGCGTATCTGCCACGGAATCTCGTTCTCGTCATGTGAGCGTAGCACCTACCTTTAGGGCCCCGCCCAACCCAGCAGCCTTACGCCTTAGACATGCGGCTCCGAGGGCCACTCAAAGGTCTCCTAATCGACCCCAGCAGCGGGCCCCTAACCCACCACCTGCTCCGTCCAGGCAGGGTGGTGCACAATCACGTGTGACCTTTCGTCCCTTCCGACAGGGGGGTCCCCCCGCCATCGTCGCCCCCCACCGCTACAGAAAAACGCAGACCAGACCACTGACAGGTCAGGGTCGGTGGCAGGGGTTTTCACAGACAGCCAGCTAGCACATTGGCGCGAAATAACATCCAACCAATGGCTACTCAAAACCCTTTCAGATGGGTACCGTCTGCAGTTTCGCCACCGGCCACCAATGCACTCAGGAATGAGGCGCACAGTTATACGCAATCCAAGGCAGGCAGAAGCCTTGGCAAAAGAAGTTCAATTGTTGCTAAAAAAAGGAGCCATAGAGATGGTCGACCCCACTGTTCACCCCGGGGGTTTCTTTTCAGTTTATTTTCTTGTTCCAAAGAAGGACGGCGGGTTCAGGCCGATTCTGGATTTAAGAAAGTTGAATCAGTTCTTGAAAGTGCTTCCTTTTCGAATGCTTCGAACCACAGATGTACTGCATGCGGTCACAAACCAGGATTGGTTTGTGACCGTGGATCTCGAGGACGCCTATTTTCACATTCCCATTGCTGTAGAGCACAGGCGCTTCCTTCGTTTTTCGTTCATGGGAAAGATTTTTCAGTTCAAAGTTCTCCCCTTTGGCCTCTCTCTGGCACCAAGGGTCTTCTCCAAGTGCGTTCAAGTAGCTCTAGAACCCCTACAGACAGAGGGCATAAGAGTGCTCCCGTACCTAGACGACTGGCTTGTTGGTGCGGCGTCGCCCCAACAGGCCAGGGAACATGCTCACCGGTTACTACAACACATCGCAGCCCTGGGATTCAGAGTGAATCAGAAAAAATGCAAGCTGGACCCGGTTCAGGCGACACATTTCATTGGCATAGCCCTGAATTCAAGAACCATGCTGGCCTGTCCCACGCCAGACAGAGTAAATTCAATTGTCAGAGGAGTGAACCACCTTCGCACGGGGGGCACTCAACGATTTGTTTCTCTCCTTCAGTTGTTGGGGAAACTCACAGCGGCCACGGTGGTCATTCCTTTGGGTCTTCTGTGGCTGAGGGCTTTTCAGAGATGGATTCATCAACTGCGTCTCTGTCCAGTGCGACACAGACATGTGAGAGTGAGGATAACGCGCCGCTGCATGCTCACACTGGAACCTTGGTCCCAGGTAGGCTTTCTTACCCGTGGCGTCCCACTTGGCCCCCCACCGGGACAGTGGGAGGTCATTCGGACAGACGCTTCCCTCATGGGTTGGGGGGAGTCTGGCGTCGACAGGGGGTAAACGGCACCTGGCCTCCTCCTTTACGCACGTCACACATCAACATACTGGAGCTAAGGGCGGTGTTTTTGACACTGCGCCATTTTCAGGACGTGCTAAGGGGCAAACATGTGTTGGTACGCACGGACAACGTTGCGACGGTCTTCTATATCAACCATCAGGGGGGCACCAGGTCTTTGGCTGCGCTGCGAGTGGCTCACAACCTTCTAGTATGGGCTCAGGACAACCTCATATCCATACGAGCAGCTTACCTGCCCGGACGTCTGAACAGTGTGGCAGATGCTCTGTCACGCGGGACAGTGTTACAGGGAGAATGGAGGCTGCATCCAGACACAGTGGAGCAGATCTGGAAGACATACGGGAGGGCAACTGTGGACCTGTTTGCGAGCAGTCAAACAACCCACTGCCTAACATGGTTTTCCCTAGGGGTAGAAGCGGCAGCGATGGGCCAGGATGCTCTGGCCCACGACTGGCCAAGGGCAGTCCTCTATGCCTTTCCCCCCTACCACTGTTGTGGAGAACTCTTTGCCGTGTGCACGATCACGGCCACCATGTGTTGCTGATAGCCCCTCATTGGCCATCCAGACCATGGTTCCAGCTCCTGCTTTCACTGGTAGTGGGACCTCCTTCTCGGCTGCCCAGCAGGCCCGACCTGCTGACGCAGTTGGACGGCAGGATCCAACACCCGTGCCCAGAACGCCTGAAGCTCTGGGTGTGGCCCCTGGGACCCCGGGGCTATTACTGGAGTGTTCAGAGGGGACCCGGAACACTCTGATGAATGCGCGGGCAGAGTCTACCCGTCGCTTGTATGCAGGCAAGTGGAAGGTGTTTTGTGGTTGGTGCGCAGAACGTAACATCGACCCATTCAGTTGCTCTGTTCCACAGGCTCTAGACTTCTTACAACACCTGTTGGAGCTTGGCAGGGCTGCATCTACACTCAAAGTGTATGTTGCAGCGCTGGCAGCTCATCGCTCAGAAATGGGAGGCGTCTCGCTTGGTTCGCACCGGTTGGTGGTGGCTTTCTTGAAGGGGGCGTTTCGTCTTCGTCCTCCCCTTCTGGTGCGGAGTCCATCATGGGAATTGAACACTGTGCTTGAGTCTCTTTGTTTGCCGCCTTATGAGCCTCTATCAACGGCGGATGTTAAGTGGGTATCCTTTAAAACGGCTTTTCTTCTTGCCATCACAACGGCCCGTCGTGTGGGTGAGCTACATGCCCTCTCCATGAGTACTGTGTGTCTCCGTTGGGGCCCTATGTTTGACAGTGTCTCATTGTGGCCTAACCCAGCTTTCCTCCCGAAAGTCCTCTCTCCCCAGTTCAGCAACCAGCCGATTTTGCTGGTGGCTATTTCGGCAGATGCCCCAAACCTGCGTAAGGAGTTGTGTCCTGTCAGGGCTCTGAGGGTTTATCTTGATCGAACGGCAGCCTTTCGCACAACTGACCAGTTGTTTGTTTGCTTTGGGGGTCTTCAGAAAGGAGCGGCCCTGTCTAAACAGCGGCTCTCTCGTTGGGTGGTGGAGGCCATTACCAATGCTTACAAGTCCACAGGGCGTGCTGTACCCCCAGTTCATTGTCATTCAACACGTGCCCAGGCGACTTCGTGGGCAGCTCTCAGGGGAGTGTCTCTCTCTGACATTTGTGCGGCTGGGACATGGTCTAACACATGTACTTTTGCCCGGTATTACAGGTTGAATGTTGTTTCCATGCCTTCCCTTTGTGCGGCGGTTTTGCCAGATGGTGGCGATGCTCTTCCTGGCTCCTCGTGACAGGGTTGGTATTCGTCTTCCACTAGTGCTTCAGCACCGCCCTGGCGGTCTGTAATGTAGGAAATAGAACGCTGGTTACGAATGTAACCGTGGTTCTATGACTAAGTGGAAGACCGCCAGGGTCTTTGGTCACTCGGATTGCGCGAGGTTGATCTTGAGACTGATGTGACGTGGGATGTTGCCTTATATAGGCAGTCAGACACGTCATACGTCATGAGATGACAACTTTTGTATACGATTCTCGATCACGCGCGGATGCAAGGATGCTTCCACTAGTGCTTCAGCACCGCCCTGGCGGTCTTCCACTTAGTCATAGAACCACGGTTACATTCGTAACCAGCGTTTTATAATACACTATATCATTTTCCATACGTGGATAAAATTTTCCATTTGAAAATGTCTTAAAAGTCTTTAAATTAAATGTGCAGATACCCTGTTTTCAGATGAGTGCATAGTAGGCTACATTTCTTGGCCAAAGACGCACATTGTCTAAGACATTGTTTACACAAACTCAGATAACCATAAAGACGCACATGTATCTCTACGGTTACATATCTCTGTTACACTTACCCGTAGGTGAAGACGGAGAATTTCAAGAACTCCGGGCAAGGTGGAGATGTCGGAGAGCTCCGTCCTCAGACATTATTTAACATGATTTGTTGAAGTGATGAAGTCTAATGTTGTTTACTGTTACTGTTGGTATTTCTATCAGACAAACTTTGCTGCCAGGCAGCCTACTGAAATTTCAAGTTGTTAGCGAGCTAGCTAACGTAACATTTTACATTTATATTTGAGATTTAATTTATTGACAGCCTGCTGATAATATTACTGAGTTCATTTTAAGTGGAAAGACCAAAAGTAAACATAGTAGCAGATGAAATTCCCCTTTTACAGTTATTAAAGTAACAAAAATTTATTAAAAAGTTAACTATGAAACCAAATTACATATGAATGTCATATCACCAACTATAAAATTTAAGGTTTCAGAAATTTCATTTGAAGTTAGCCTATAATCACTTTTAATTTAAAATTAATTGAACATTGAACACATTGAATTGATTTTGATTTCAGATAGGCCTATTACATTTCCCTGCTATTTCTATTTTGAATGAGACTTTATAGTTCAGCCTCAAGTAGGCCTAACTAAAATATTAATGGGGAAACCCTAAAAACCGACTTTAATATATCAAGATTGTCCTAGTCAGTCATAATCACGTTTAGGTGGACCATTAGGCCTACACAAGAACTACATCTGAAAAGACCCTCCATGTCTCAAGTCAAGTAAAGTTCCCTGATTATTATGTCAGAATGAAAAGTTTTATTAATTTCATTCACGTCAGATGATTCGTTATGCTGGAAGCATCTGCATTTCCATCTGAAAGCTCTTGATAGGAGAGTTGCCTCAGAAGACTGGACGTCAGGGTGCGGTGGCTCAGTGGACTAGAGCGTCATACCATTACTCAGGGGATCCGGGTTCGAGTCCGACCCGAGCTCATTTCCCGATCCCACCCCATCTCTCTTTCTCTCACTTGTTTACTGTCCATTTCTATGCTGTTCTATCAGATTAAAGGCAAAAAGCCATAAAAGAAGACTGGACGTCATCAAAAATTCCCGAATATAATTGGACAAACCACTTGTCTGTCATCCAGCAACCACTCACAACAAAACAAATGCGTGACAAGACATGATGCAATGCCATTTCTAATTTCTCAACTATTCCAAACCGTAAACGTCAGTAGGCTATCTGTGGCGTAGCCTAATTGTCATCAATTTAAGTCGCAGAATATAGATATCTCTTACATAACTGCTATGGTTGTGTTTTGTATGTTTGCAAAAGATGAGCTATGTCAAAAATCCCACCTGGTGGTTCCACGGTCTCCTGGTTGATTGGTCTGTGCCTTTTGGTCCTATAATCCCTTTCAACGGGCGCAATCTCGTAGAGCGCATCATCTGACGTGAGTGCGGTTATAGTGTAGGCCTAGTTGTTATTCAGTAAACCAAATAGTTAACTGGCAGCTAAGAGTTACTGATTGAAGCACTTCAACGTTTCAAGTAGCCTAGGCTATCATCTTGCTCCATTCAGTTACTGTAGCCTAATGTTAGTTGCAGGTTCGCTAAATTTTCTCATTCACAGACAGTGCAGTGACCTCAAACAACAAACAAGTCTACGAATTCTCAAACTTTTTCAGACCAAGGACCACTTTGCCCAAAAAATGTTTTTCAGGGACCACCAACCCTCGGCCCCCTTTCCAAGTCAACCCTCTATCGCTACCTTTTAACTAAAGCAGCAGGCTTGCATATAGCACCTCAATATTAAGATAGCCAATAATATTGTAAATTACAAGCCTGCCTTATAGTATTCAGTAAACCACTCTTCTTTAAACTTCAAATAATGTTAGTGATAAACAGAGACTAAATTCACTTTGACCACTTGAGCTTGGTCACGGACCACCAGTGGTCCCCGGACCACACTTTGAGAACCACTGGTGTAAATCATTCAATATAGCCCAGTTGTGCTAGGTCACAGAGTGCCATCAAGTGGCACCAGGCTATGTCGTTTAAAACTGTAATAGAAATTAGGTTTTCTTTTATTTTGAGGCGGTTCTCACCCACCACCCCACAGTGCAGATCAGCCTATGTGAGAACCTGACTATTTTCACTCAACAATGCATTAACTTTTTCATTGGGAGGTTGAAACGGAATATTGATCAAGTTCACTGGATGACCACGGGTAGCAATAATTATGCAGAGGAAATGATTATGGAGGAAATGATGGCTGTGACATTTCAATTCACCACTAGAGTGCACTGTTGGGTAACCTTTTCCAATTGCAGCAGTTGGTATGCTTCAATGCAACTAAAGCTTTCAACAACAAAAAAAGATTGATTTTCATTTTGGAACAACCAGGTAGACCAGTGTAAAATACAAGTACAAGTCGATGTTGACAAGTAATCCCTAATTTGCTGTTCAAGGATGCATTTATGATACACTGAAACACTGATGTATGATATACAAAAGTTATCCCATATTTCAAGGATGCAAATTACATGACCTATGAGGATTATAACATAACACAATTATTGTATCACACTTAATTTGGTGTAACAGCACTGTCTGAGAATGAATGACGTGCATTTACTGAATGAATGCAAGTTGCACAATGAGATGCAAAAACGATGATTAAACTACTTTTCCTTTTGTCCACAAAAACACTAAACCGTATCAATAGATATTTATCTAATATTCTGTTCTTGTGAACAGAAAATTTGTTTTGTGGATTTGGTTTGTTTGTGGATGAGAGACTGTTGCTGCTGAAATCGATGTGTTAGTGGAGTCGGTGGTTCTCTGGTCAGAAATCGATCACAATATGCAGTCATTGTGTAGGCCTATACACTTTATGAGACATTCCAGATCCAGATGAGACATTAAAATTGAGGTCTGTACATATGTAATGTGTGAAAAAAAGTTAGAAATGGGTGGGCTGGCAGTGTGCAAGCTAACTTCAAAAAATATTTTGATGACATATCAAACCAGTTGCTAACATTGACAGAAAACTGTTAGGTAGGAGTGCTAACTGGAACTCATTTATATTATATCTAGGATGGTGCTCTTCAAGTGCTGGTTAAGCTCATTCAAATGATTACACCAAGGCACTCATCCATTGAAATTAAATTGCTTTTACATTACAATGTTTTGCCCATAGAAATAAAGGCATTTTAACAATGGATGAGTGCCTTGGTGTTATCTTTTGAAGTTACCAACATTGAATGAATAGGGCATACGAAAATGAAACTGAAAGTGAATTTATTTGCCCAGTTCAGCTAACCGTTTGCTGTCTCTTTTCGCTCTGTATATTGTATCAATTTTCTCTTTTTCTTCCAGACAACACTATGACCTCAAACAACACTGTTATGGATTTAATGACACAAGGTATCTGATTTTTAGATTTCAGATGTTGGTACATTTTCTGATATGGTTGTTGGTTTCTATCCAATTGCATAAGTATTTTTACAATGAATCTCGTGTCTCAAGTGCCAGGGGTCGTCACACGATTGAGCTGCAATCATGCAATTTAATTGAATGGT
Source organism: Sardinella longiceps (assembly GCA_027497455.2). Classification (NCBI taxonomy): domain Eukaryota; kingdom Metazoa; phylum Chordata; class Actinopteri; order Clupeiformes; family Clupeidae; genus Sardinella; species Sardinella longiceps. The sequence goes on along the minus strand of JAODXP020000008.1, from coordinate 19,077,045 downwards.
GCACTACAATCATCATTCAATCAAAAATCAATTATGTGTACCTTATGGTAAAAAAATACATCTTTAGAAAAAATACTTACTTGGAAAAATACTTTATACAGAAACATCTTCCCTGGTCTAATTGCATGACCAAACAAAGCATCTGATTAAAACTCACTATGACAGTTAAGAATGGGGTTTTGTCTGTGTGAGTGAAAGGTTACACAAGTTGGGCAGGTTTGCCCAGTAGATGAATGTTTGAACTGCTGAAGACAGCTGGGTGTGTCATACAAGGAGGGAAGAGGGACAGAACAGCAGCGAAAAGATTTACAGAAAAAGAAGAAGACTGACAAAAAAAAAGCACTCATCGATCTCCACATTATTTAAAAGAAGAAAGTCATAAAACTACCATCAAATCAAGGCATTTCCTATTGGAAAGTTTTGTGGTCGGGCTACAGGCTTGGCCTCCAAGAAGAAGAAGCCTCAACGCCTGTATCTTTGCCAATCAGTGGTGTTTACTATCCTGCTAGCTGAAATACTTTTGCTCTTGGTTTATGGTGGCTCCCCGTGAAGTGGACTGCTGATAAAGAGGCAGAGGTGAAGAGGAAGGAAAGAAGGAGGATAAACTATCAAACTATGGCTGAGGCACCCAAGATTGAACTTTTCATTAAGGTAAAGACTTCAGTAGAAAGGGTAAAAGAGAAAAAATGTGTTGCCTCTATTAATAGACTAAATGCTTTCAAATATTCTTCAAAATAGTTTTCAGCAGTCATACAACATGTCGTAGAGCAGTTCCTTTCTGACAACCATTATCTTATTTCCCACTCTGTCTTGTATTACATCTGACCTCCTTATTTAGACAGGTGGAGCTTTGTGAGGAACTTGTGCACTAAAAGAACAGGTCAAACCACCTGTTATTCATTCTTATTATTGTTTCAATTATTGGTTGGATCAAACTACATTTTCTTTCTTTTTATTATTGTCTCAAATAGTGGTTGGGTCAAACTACCTGTTATCTTTTTCACATGTTTCAAAGTTTGTGAAACCATCACTATCTAAGTCATTTTTGATAAGATTTTAGAATGGAATGAGTTTTTGCGTTTTGCTGCATTCCAATGGATAAGATGTTGCGTAGTTAAGTAGCCTACTGTAAATGTGGCATATCACACCACTCCATTATATTTCTTGTATACGGAGCAAATCCTTTTAAATTGTTGTCATGCAAACAAAAGGGTGTGAGCCTGATGTTAGGAAAATCAAACAAAAGAAAGAAGAGCATCATTATCAGTGAGTCAAGTCTTGAAAAGGGATGGAGAATGAATGTTGAGTGTTGACAGTAGGCCACTGTTCCATCATTATGTAAGCTTAAGACACCTAGCAAAGAACAGCAGAGGCTCAACCAGAGACGGTTGATGAAGCATAATAATTCAGTATCTCTGGCTCAACCCTGCTGATCCAATAAGTAACTTCCTTTTTTGGTGAAGATGTTTGTAGAAACTTCCTTTCGTGAAATATGATGGAATCTACAGCTGCTAAATTATAATGTTTTCACATCCAATGAAATGGTAAGACAAATAGAGAGGAGATTTCACACTGCCTCCTCCTTGAAATGCATTGTGCTTTATTTGCTTTATTAATCACTGATTAATTTAGCTCTGGTACACCAACCGTTTGAAATTTAAAAAAATATATACATGTATATATTGAGAATGGCAGAGCTCTCTGTTTGCTCTGTTTAATCTACACACCAAATGTGGTAGGCTATAAAGAATGTAGCAAATGCTGTCTAAATTTAATTGAACACACACACACACACACACACACACACACACACACACACACACACACACACACACACACACACACACACACACACACACACATAAAATAATTTTGTGTGTGTCTGTGTGTCCTCAACAGGCCAGTGACGATGGCGAGGGAGTTGGAAATTGCCCATTTTGCCAGAGACTCTTTATGATCCTCTGGCTGAAAGGAGCTCATTTCACCCTTACCACTGTTGACATGAAGAGGTATGTGTTACTATATGGAAATTTACACACATCACTGGCCAAACTGGCCTACTGGTCTGTCTGACCTAACGTTTTGGGCCTACTGATATGTCTGGCCACCATTAATGCATTATTTTGTCCTTAAATGGCAGACACCAATCACATCAGCATTAGAGGCAAGAGTGTCTCTGAGTGGGCGTAACACTATGGCAACACTATGGAATCCCAATGTCACCACTTAGCCCTACTTACTTAACCCTCAAAGACTTAACTAGAATGAGCCTGCCTTGTGACTGGTCAATTCATGCCAGTTAAGTCTTCAGGGCTTAGGGCATATGGTGGACATTGGGATTTGAATATTAACTAGCAGAGCCATTAAAGCAGCTTCAACAAAGATTATCAAAGTCGTTGTCGCACAACTCAGCTGCATGTGTAGAGACATTTTTATGTGTCCGTTGGTGCCCCTAGGATATGGCGGGTCTATTCTCTGGCTGAAGCAAAACACTGATTAACCCTAGGAATATTTTTGTCCACTGTCTTGTTTGCTACCAAATCAGAGTACAATCAAAACTAGGAAACACTTACTAACCAGGCCTCTGTTTCCCAAAAACATTGCTAACCAGTTCATTTAGTTAGCAAATAGCAACTATGCTTCACTAATTGTAAATTGCTTACTATGATAGAATGCTATTTTATCTCTAATCAGTACTGTAGTGCATAAGTAGAGTTTATAAGACTGCTCTCATTCCAGAGCTCCAGAAGTGCTCAAAGATCTGGCTCCAGGATCACAGCCTCCTTTCCTCCTCTACAATGAAGAGGTGCGCACTGACACCAACAAGATTGAAGAGTTTCTGGAGGAGACTCTGGCACCCCCTCAGTAAGTGAAGACTGACAAGACAGACATGCAGACTTCTGATCCTTGACCCAATACTGTAACTGTTTGTTAAAAGAATGTTTGTGGCACAAGCATTTTTATCTACAGAGGAAATATAAGCACTTGCATTTGCACTCTATGGTCATCAGCTAACTCTGTTTTTTTCATGCCTTCTACCACTTTGCCATGGTGTTCTAATGGTCAGTTACCCCAAGCTTAGCTGCCGCTACAAGGAATCTAATGGAGCTGGAGATGATATCTTTCATAAGTTCTCAGCATACATCAAGAACCCCAATCCAGGACTCAATGACAGTAAGGATCTTGTGGAGCTATTCACCTACTCTAATGTTACTTATTTTACATCATGAAGGTTAAAAAGTCTTTCGTCTTATGATAGAGTGTCTTTGAAAAGCTCAAAGGCAAGGTGTCTCAAACTAAGTCTAATGAGAAAACCTCCTCTTAAATGCAGATGACAGCACAATGTGAATCTGAGATATTCATGGTTAGTGCTTTGCGTTATTTCACAGTGTTGGAAAAGAAGTTTCTGAAGAGTCTGATGAAGCTGGATCAGTACATTCTGACGCCACTCCCATATGAGCTGGACAAGAACCCAGACTCTTCCGTGTCGACACGAGAATACCTGGACGGAAACTCTCTCAGTCTTGCTGATTGCAACCTGCTTCCCAAGCTTCATATTGTCAAGGTTCTGTCACAAAGCAACTTTATATCCTCTTTGAACATACTTTGATTATTTATCTCTCAACAATGAGACTTGAGAAATGAGAAATGAACTTTTTAACTCTTCCTCTTACACTCTCTTTAATAGGTGGTGTGTAAGAAGTACCGGGGCTTTGCGATTCCGTCTGAGCTGACTGGTCTGACCCGCTACCTGCAGAAGGCTTACGAGCAGGACGAGTTTCGCAGCACCTGTCCCAATGACTCAGAGATTTTGTTGGCCTACCACTCTGTGGCCAAATACCTCAACATGTGATTTAAGAGCAAGGCTCATCCAGGAAGGAACAGAGACACCAGAATGAACTGCAGATCTAAGCAACAATACTTCTGATTACATTTGAAATTTCCTATGGTTATCATGATATTTACCATATAAGCACTGTACAATTAGAACCCTAACATTCCCACAGAAGTGCACTGAACTTGATGAAATGTTCTACATTATACATTTGCTGTGCCTGAAGAAGTTTAGAAGGTAGAAGTTTAGCACTAACATTAGTTTGAAGACGCATCAAAAAGACATCACCTCCATATTAACTGTTGGTTCCCAAATGAACAAAATACGAAATAACTGCCATTGTTGTTCAATATATTAAAATTCAGTGTTTACAAATTGGTATTTCTTAAGCAACAAATGACAGCTTTTGGCATACTGCAACTTTAACATACTGTACTTTGGACATTTGATAGTTTACAAAATAAATCTATCTTTGCTCATGTGATAAGCCAACTTTCTACAGTTGTGTCAGTTCTCCAAAGGAACCCTTTCATGCATGGTGTCCAGATACTCAACCACTATAAACCACACAATTTGGCAGGGCAGAAAGGGGGCTACTGTGAACACAATACTATAGTTAATGTTTAAGGGGTTCAAAATTGCAGTATTTACTTATTTACTTTAGCCTATACCTCCTTACTCTTACTTTTACACTATAGTTCTTATTTTCCCTTGCTGTATCTGTAATATCTAAGAATTTTTACATGTTAACAAAATTTTCAACAAACAACAAACAATTTATTAGGCTATGAGAAAAAATGAAACAGATGCAACTGTCCTCTGAACTGGACACCTTGCATGAATGGAGTCAAAAAAGACAGACATGAAGGATTATATTTGCATTATTTCCGAAGTACTTTTGATTACTCTCTGTTTAAGACCCATCAAATAAATATTATGGTTTATTTATTGTCTACATAGAGTGAGTGTGGGTGAATCAATACACTAGGCATACTGCAGTAGTTTGATTGTAGGCCTATTTTAGAAAATAGCTATAATTGATTTTATTGCCTACTGTTGGTTTGCATGTATTTGATGACAGTAAATCAAGGGACAAATGTTCTAAATAAATTATAGAAATATGACAAAAAAATTAATATTGAAAAAAAAAAAAAAAAAAACAATATATATTTAATTGAAATGGATAGTAATTCATAGTTTGTGGGTGTGTTTAGCATAATTTCAGCATCAATGTTTAAGTAAGGTAAGGTGGGTAGAACTAGAAGCCCCAGTCGGGACAGACGAAAAGCAAAAAAAGGCATATAAAATGTCTCTTATAAAATGTAAAAACTTAACATTGAACCCTGATATTTTTTCAGAAGTTATTCTCATTTGACATATGATTTAGTTTGCAAAACATCTGTCAAGCACAAGAAAATGCCTATAGTTGGAGAATTAGGCCTACCCATGATAAAATTCCTAGACTAGGTGCATCATGAAAAACCTACTTAAATCACAAGGAGGGATTCCAAGAAGCTTGATTCTGATAGGGTGACGCGCAAGGCGACCAACCAATAGCCAAACGACGTAATATTTCCACACATTGACAGTACATCAACAAAGATTGCACAGAGGGAGGGTGGGAAGAAGTAACGTTTGATACATGAAGTCCCTCAATGTTTGAAGCCTGGGAAAAAGCCCTGAAATAGGGGGCTGCAAGGTAAGACAGTAAAGTATGAAAGTGGGGAAACGTGTTATTAGCTATCACCATTTGCGTTGACTTAACAATAGTTAGCAACTAGCTTCGAAGAAGTATCGTTAACGTTACTGCTTGAAGTTGAAGTTGTTGTGTTGGTAGTGTATTAGCTATAACCGCTAACATTAAGTTTAAATCAAGAGATAAGTAGGCCTAACGTGACCGTAGTTTACAATAAGCTATTTCAATATTGTATTTTTTTTTTTTTACAGAGCATAGTTGTAACGACAGTTCTTGCTCAAACATGGTATTCTCTTCGACAATGTGTTGCCCCACAATATGTTCGGGGATTGCTAGCTAGCCTACATAGGTGACGTTAACTAATGGTAACGTTAACGTTACCTCGGAGAACAAGGAGGAGAGGAGAGGGTGGTTGCAAAGAAGTGCCTCTCAAAACAGTTCTGTTATTATAACGTAGTTGGTCTAGATCTATGAGTTTAGTGCACATATCTGCTGGCAGTGACAGTAACGTACGTCGTTTCACTTTTACCCAAGTTACTTGGAATCTGCTATTTGCTGATGAAAGGCAAAGGCAATTTTAAGGTTTCATGGTTTCTAGGTCATGTTTTTACACTGGCTCCGAGCAGAGAGGTTGTTGCTGTCAGTGTGTATCTGTGGTTGAAGTGACATTTAAACCTTTGACAGATGCTAGCTGAAATGGAATCAGATTTGACTGAGTGGAGTTCTCCTGGGAAGGACTTCAGACAACGGCTGCAAATGTTTGTGGAGGAAAGGATGCAGACCACAATGGTACTGGCCCTTGTTTCTCTGGGTAGTCGACTTCCCGCTCAAAATTATATGTATTAAATGTGTAACTGCTGTGAATGTGTAAATATTCCTGATGGCTTAGGCCATAATAATAACATTTTGACAGTTGTGATGATTGACCTTACAGTCTCAGGCACACCAGTTAAGGTCCTCATACTTCACAAGTGTGTGTGTGTGTGTGTTTTTGTTTGTTTGTTTGTTTGTTTGTTTGTCCTTACAGCTGACTGGCGTGCTGATTGGTGCAGTGGTGGCAGTTTCACTGATTGGCATTGCAGTGCTCTTCCTCTACCGGAAATACAAACTAGCGAGTCAGTGTCTTTGTTCACAATACCAGACAAACCTGTAACCCTCTAATCAAGTGATGCCTATCATAAATACTAGATAGATGATAATACACATCCTAATAAAAATGCAAACTCACATGAATTGGGGTTTCATTATTTTTATTCTTTGAGTTGTTCAACAGAGTCAAACAATACAGTCAGACAAAATTGTGAGATATTCTAAAATGTTCGTTAGTTATCATGGTTCAAGATACAGTACTTGATTTTTCTGCCTTGCCGTTCATGGTCTTGTTTGTTTGTTCAAATAGGTGGGCAGCAACCTGGAGCCCCTCGATATCGTTTCAGGAAAAGAGATAAGGTGATGTTTTATGGCCGGAAGATCATGAGAAAGGTAAGCATCATCCCCTCAGAAGATGTCCTCAGCCCTGTCCTAACTGTTTATACTTGGCTTCACATGCATGCATTTTGACAGGCGTTAAAGTGAAAGTTCGTTGTAATTCAAGCATAGCTCTGTTGTACTAGTCTGCTGCCTGCATTACATAGTGATTGGAATGAAAGAATTTGGAACAACATCGACTGAACGCAAATACAAACAAGCACTTTACATCGAGTCACTGTAACATACTACATTTGAAGCCGAAAGTAAGATTGTGTGTTCCTTTGACTCAACGTAAATTGTTTGTTCGCTTTTGCGTTCGCATTCGGTCTATGTTGTTCCAAAGTCTTTTCATTCCACTCGCTTTGTAATGTCAGCAGGCTTGTGCATCAGGGCTATGCTTGAATTGCTCCAAACCTTCACTTTAATTTAATAGTCCTGAACTTTTTTGATGCAATCTATTTATTTCTGCATATTATCGAGGCTGCAGCCCCTGTCCTTTTGTACATTACCTTCCGTAGTGATGGGAGTAGGCTGCTTTGAAGTAGCCCAGTTGCCTGCTCCTCTTATTGTGCAATTGTAAACCACATCCTTTGAAGTTCAGCTTGCTACAAATAGCATGTTTCCAGCAATTCAGTTGTTTATTTTCATATTCTGTCAGTTTCACTTGCTCAGTCTCTTAAAGGGCAGCTTCAGTCACTGTTTTAACCACTTTTTCAGTCATTTGTAGACATACAGTTATGTGTTGTAAGGTGTCTGTTGATGTTTCACAGTTTTTGTGGTAACAGTTTAAGTATGTTAAGTTGTTAGATATTAATACACTTCAAAATTCTGACCCCATGGGTTAGATGTTAGTGCTTATTTTCTGTTCAAGGATATATGGTTGGACCAAAATGTCTTGCGTCTTCAGTATTGGCTCATCTTGAGTAGCTTGAGCAATAGAGCTCTTGTTGAAATTGACTGAAGTTGCCCTTTAACATCTGTATTGATTTTAATCTTGTTGCCCCCAATCTCTGCATTTGTCTTTTTACCTCTCACAGGTCCAGACTCTGTCCTCCACCCCAGGACCAACGTCCATGTCCAAGCAACGTCCTCGCAAAAGGCCCAAAGTCCTAAGCATTGCCCGCAGGTATCCAGCCCTGCCACTCATGCTGGTCATACTTCCAAAGGAATAACATGTCCAGCATTAGATTTATGCATTTAGCAGATGCTTTTATCCAAAGTGACTTGCATTTGTCAACTCTCAATTAGTTCAGAGCAAGTCTCCCCTAGAGTGCAACCAGGATTCGAACCCACTACTTCCATACTGCCAGCCCATTAGAGTCAGGCTCCTTAAAGGAGAAAGCCGGCGTGAATCAACACGTAGTCCTACTGTTTTGTAGTGCCAAGTGCTATTGTTAGCCACCTCAATCACTGGATTTCATGCAAGGCAGACTGAGATAGCGAAACGGCAGCTAACGTTAACAGAATGGGGCATTTCAAAACGAAAGCAAATCGATTAAGTTTCGTTTTTGACATGCCTCATTCAGTTAGTGTTAGCTGCCGTTTCGCAAACTCGGTCTACGATGCACAAAATTTTATCGTTGAGGTAGCTTTCAGTAGCGCTTAGCAGTATAAAACAGCAGGGCTAGGTGTTGATTCATGCCGGATTATACCTTTAACAATATGCTCCAGGTCACATCCGCCAGGCTCCTTATGTTTGAATCACAATTAAAGACATTTGAGAACAAGTCTATTTTCTCATGAACATAGGCCTGTGTTTTTTGAGTAAACTAGTGTCACAGACATGTCTGTAACCTTGGTCCAGCACCCATTCAGACGGATTTGGATGTATTTTACCCTCTCCATTGTGCATTTCTACCTGCACCAAGCGGAGTGGTTTTGTTTGTGAATCCCCAGGATCCTGCGCATCAGGAAGGAGCCCCCCACGCTGCAGCCCAAAGAGCCGCCTCCCTCTCTGCTGGAGGCTGACCTCACAGAGTTTGACGTGCAGAACTCCAACCTGCCCTCAGAAGTCCTCTACATGCTCAAGAACGTTCGGTTAGAGAACCACTCACTTGCACTCTTCGTACTTGCCCCTCTCACAACTGTTTAGCCACATTGATGGACATAGTTTATGAAACACTTTCACTGTCAAACAGACTCTCTCTCTCTTACACTCTCTCAAAATACTGAAGACACACACACACACACACACACACACACACACACACACACACACACAGTTCCATCATCACCAAGTCTTGTGTTTGTGTGTGTGCTTTAGAGTGCTTGGACACTTTGAGAAGCCGCTGTTCCTGGAGCTGTGCAGGCACATGGTGTTTGTGGAGCTGCAGGAGGGTGAGGGGCTTTTCCGGCCAGGCGACGACGATGACAGCATCTACGTTGTTCAGGATGGGCGACTCGAGCTGTGCATCCACGAGAATGTGAGAACCTAGACAGTGGGAATACACATATGCAGCATAGGAACTTCTTCAGTAGCACAATCAGAAAACAAATCCTCACATGACATGAACTGGATGTTTGCCTTGTGTTGTGGATATAACCTGTTGCAGCCACAGAATGAACATTTTAGTTGTTCTTCATTCAGTGATACGTGCAGTGGGCTAAATAAATCGTCTAAAAGAGCCTCTAACATTTAATACAGCTTGAGAGAAATGAAAGGAAGTGCTTGCACAGGGTGCTGAATTGTGGTGACCTCTGAAATGTAAAATGTAGCAGCTTGGGTTGTCTTGTGAACTGACTGTAACATGTGATAGAAAGGTCATAATGTGTTTCTTACATGTGTTTGCAGGATGGCACTGAGGCAGTGGTAAAGGATGTCCATCCAGGAGACAGTGTGCATAGTTTGCTCAGTATTCTGGACATCATCACTGTGAGACCCTCTTTCTTATTCATAATCATTATTATTACATCTCTTACTGCTGTCTTGCCTGCATTCATATTTCTGCCCAGGGCAGTCAGTCCTGTTTACAGCATCTAATGTGCAATGTTTATTAAATGTTATGGAACTGATCCATATCCACATGATGATGAGTGAGCTTTGAAGTAAATCAGATCAGATGCTCTCACACACACACACACACACACACACACACACACACACCCACACACACACACACTCACACTCACACACACACACACACACACACACACACACCTGATTGCTCTTCACTGAGGATTCACATGGCCTCAGTTGGTGTCATGCAGGCGTTTGTTTTAAAAGTTTGATTTCAAAAGTCTTTTTAGGCATGACATTTGTTTTTAGTGTTTTTCTGACTTGTTTGCTTTGATCTCCATTTGACTGTTGCATTGTCCGCCAGATTGTTATTATGACTGAGAGTTTCCCTGTAATTTGTCTCACTTTCCGTCTTGCTTTTTCTCATCAACTCGTATGAATATATTGGTTGCCAGGGCTACCCAGCTCCTTATAAGACGGTGTCAGTCCGTGCAGCTTCTCGCTCCACCATCCTGCGTCTGCCAGCCTCCGCCTTCCAGTCTGTCTTTAAGAAGTATCCCGAGACCCTGGTGCGGGTCATTCAGGTAAGAATGCCTGACACACACATGCAGACACAGTGTCTTTTGTCAAAGTAGGGGGCAAAACTTTATCTTTGAGGACCTTGAGCTTACTATAGATATACATACTGTATCATAAAGGTAAAGAGTGTTGGCAGCGATCCGATCAAGTGGTAGGTGCTGTATGTCTTATTAAGTCCATACATCACAATCTCAAGTAAAAACAAATAAATCCAATTGGATGTAGACTGTTAATAAACTGATAAATTCATGAATCCCTTGCAAATGGACTCTGCGTCTGGTCAACTAACCTCCAGGTGAAGACATGCAGAGCTCTTTGCAGAGAGGAGGAGAGAATTTAGTTCAGTTCAGTGTGTTTTTTTTCTATGTAGATCATCATGGTGCGTCTGCAGAGGGTCACCTTCCTGGCTCTACACAACTACCTGGGCTTGACCACTGAGCTTTTCAATCCAGTGAGTTACACACACACACACACACACACACACACACACACACACACACACACGCACGCACATACACACACACCCTTAATCTTCCTGTCATATTCTCTCAGCTGACAAATCTATATTTTCTTTCTGTTTAATCTACAATGAACTCTTAATCCTTAATTTCTGTCTGAAAAATACTGAAGACACACACACACACACACACACACACACACACACACACACACACACACACAAGCAAGCACACCTGTCTTTTTTTTCCTCTCTCTCACAGGTTTCTCTGTTTCTCTTTTTCATCATCACCCCCCTCCTCTCTCTCTCTCTCTCTCTCTCTCTCTCTCTCTCTCTCTCTCTCTCTCTCTCTCTCTCTCTCTCTCTCTCTCTCTCTCTCTCTCTCTCTCTCTTTCTCTGCTCCACTCTCCCCACACATACACACAAACTGATTTCACGCAACATTAAGCTCTGCATTATAATCACCTCAAGGTAAGTGTGACAAAGGACACTGTGTGTGTGTGTGTGTGTGTGTGTGTGTGTGTGTGTGTGTGCTTATGTGTGAGTGCGTTAGGGATGTCTGAAAGATAGAAAGCACACCACTTTAGATGTGATGGAGTTTCAGGCCTGTGGGACACACTGAGGAATGTCCTTTAACAATCCTGTGAGCATCATAAACCATGCTGATGGGAAAAGGTCACATACATCACACATCACACACACACACACACACACACACACACACACACACACACACACACACACACACAGGACATTCACAGTCACACACACAGGACATTCACAGTCACACAGAAGAAAAAAAAACTACACAAGCTTCCAGCTCTGTGGAGATTGTATTGTTTAAAAGTTGTATTATGCTCTGTATGCAATGACTAGTGCATAGGTATATGTGAAGCCTCAGTTCTAAGATGGAGGCCATCTGACATCACCTACAGTATTGGTTTTTGAATTCTCTGTGGGGCCCAAGACTGAGTATGATTAGGGCCTCTGTGGGGCCCCAAGACTGAGCTATGTTAATGTGTGGGCCGACAGGAGAGACAGGCGGTTCCTCTTACAGCAGTTGCTGGTGTCCTTGGAGAGAGCAGTCCAGCCAGGTTGCCACGCAGACCCCACTTCCAAGCCAGTCAGGATGATGAGAGTGCGGTGGGGCTGTCAGAGTCGCCATCAGACACAGGTCAGAAACACACACACACACACACACACACACACACACACACACACACACCAAAAGCACACAAAAGCACAGTCCATCATGGAAATAACATTAGCATACTTGTATTTGCAACTCATTCTAACTCATGTGCTGTGAGTGATATACAGTGTATACTTTATGTTGTGAAGCCTTAATGTCTGTGCATTTTCTTTTTGGTGTGGATGTATGCTTCAGATTCAGGTAAATCAGGAGGAATGGGAGATCACACACTGAACAACTTTCGTAAGGCTCGCTCACTTTCCAGTGACACAGGTACTGTATGCAACACACACACACACACACTTCTACTATTTTGTATTGATCTTAAACTTGTTTAAGTTATGTATTTGTTTATTTTTAGAAGTTGAGTGTTAGGGCCTGTGTCCACAGAAAGCGTTTTTTTGTGCTGAGAGCGCTTAGTTTCAATGCATATCCTATGAGCCTCGGCACTCAGAACGCCAAGCGCTTACAGCGGAAAAAAGCTTTACCGCGCTTCATAGCGCTTCAAGTTGAAATCTGTTCAACTTTTAGAAGGGCGCTGGGCTCAACAATGTCACTTTTGTCTTGCTAGCCAATCAAAGTCGAGGAAGGGACAGGACATGCATTGTCAACACGGTCGAAAGTAGCAAGGGAAATTTTCATTCAACCTAGTCAAACGTGACTGAGACTAAAATGTCCACAACAAACGAAGCACAAACTGTAATTCCTAGAGGGATAAACAACTTCACTGAAAGTCCATGTTATCTTATTTTGTCTGTTAAGGTCATATTTGGTCAGTTTAGTGCTGAATGATTGCTGCCGTTTTCAGTTAGCTAGTTGGCTAATTAATTAGCATGAAGCTACATTCTACAAAATGACGTGCTGGCACTGTTTTGGCAACCTAGCAACAGTAAACACCTGAAAGAAGCGCTGAGAAAATTCGTTTTTGAGCGCTCTCGGCGCAAAAAACGCATTCTGTGGACAGAGACCCTTATTTTTCTCTTTTCCTCTCCCATACCTGATTTGACCATGAAATAACTACAGATACTAAAATGACCCAAAAATAAACGAATAAACAAACAACCAACAAACCCATATTTGTGCATTTCTACACAATGACTAATTTGTAGGCATTGGCACGCCCGGACACCCTGTGCGCCACACATGAGTAATGCTCCTGTTACACGTGCTTTAGGCATGCAGGCAGGCCCAGCTCAGCTGCCACTGCCTTGGAATGAAGGAATTGCTGGGTGGAGAACAGTTATACTAGCTTGTTCACTCAAGCTGTTAACTGTACTATTAGCGTTGAGCAATGAGGATGTATACACTGTGCAGAGGTCTTGGATTGTGAACCATGCAAACAGAAGTATTAAACTGTTTTGTTTCTTGTCTGTCCTGCTCTTCCCACAGTGCCAGGGAATGACCTGAACATGGCTTATGAGCGAGCTCGGGTCAATTTGGAGGAGAGCCCTTCTAGTCCAGTCATCGTTCATAAGGTACAGTCACACTGCCCCAGGGCTTGGCTGGTGTACAATCACTGGTCAAGGATGAGGCCATTATCTTTAAAGCATTGTTTTGACATCTGCTGCTTTTGGTGGGCGGGCTCACACACACACACACACACACACACACACACACACACACACACACACACAAACTCACAATCTGCTCACACATAAAATTGTTCATCCTTGTTGTTAGTGCCATGATTTGTTAAGACTGTGAAGTTCTATGTGTAATTTATATTTGCTGTTGTGTATTGATGTTTGAAATTTGAGCTGGGTCTTTGTTTGTTCTCCCTGCCCTGCAGTCTATCCTGAAGAAGAGTGTGACCATGCAGCACACTCCATCAGCAGTGTTCCACTACACAGAGAGTGGTGGCCGCTCAGACGTCCACCCCAGCAAAGTGGGCGCCATCTTTCAGGCGGCCAAGAAGGACCTGCTGGGCATCATCCAGCTTCAGGTGAGTCTCAGACGCCCCACGCCATCCCAACACAAACAAAATGTTTCACATCTTCCTTCAATGCTTGCCGACCACACTTCCTTCAATGCTTGCCCCAACTCCCCTCCTTTGTTTATTCTCAATTTATGGAGCCGGGACTTTGTTAGAAGACCATGTTTTTATGCACAGTGTTCACAATAGAAGCTAGCATATCATTCTTCAACGTTAATATGTTTTAGTTGGTAATCCTAGATAGATTGTTCACTCCACCTTAAACTCTCCTGTCTCTTCTCCTTGACTGTCTTTCTCTTACTCTCTCTTCTGTTTTCTTTTCTGTCTACATGCCCTACACTCTGCCTGATCAGCTGATCAGACACAAGTGCTTCCTCTAAATCAGCTCAGCTCAGTGTATTATCTGTGTAGGTCCATGTTTACGTGAAAGTTCTTTCCTGGATAACCATAGAGAGGAGGAGAAGGAAGAATTAAAAGTTTTAATGTTAGGAGTTCAGGATGTCTGGCATTCTAGTTGGAAAACTCAACCACGTTACTGGAGCTAGCTGAAGTCAAGACTCTGCTTGTAGTTAATGTGACACACCATAGCTTGGATGGCCACTTGATTGTTTGGATAGTCACTTTGCTTCAGGCAAGAGAGTAGCTCTCTTTAAGTTGAGGTTCCAAACCAACTTGAGTCATTTGTTTATTTATAGTCTGTCACCTAAAGCAAATTACATGTGTTCTTGAGGTTTAGGGCACGTCATGTGAAGTGAAACATGATCCTGCCCCATGTGACATCATTTTTGGGATGTTTTGAAAGCTTTGTGGTTTATGTACTTGGTGAGGTAGCCAAGTTCATACATCAGCATATCTGTCACATTCCTCCCTCTAGTGGTCAGGACTTGTAATGAATAGAACCCCTTCTGATCCTTTCTCTGATACTTTTACAAAGACAAACAATAGTTAGCAAACTCCTCTTGCTTTATAAACCTCAGGAGTCAGGACAGTGGTTTATGCAAATAAAAATATATGTTTTGACTGCTTATGGTCTGTGTAAGAAGTCTAATTTACATTTCTGTAATGAAGTTAAATCAGACTGTGATTTTAATAAGAAAAAGGAATAAAGACAATTCCCATGTATACCACCCGGATGTATTAATCCGTTGAACCGAAATCACCGTATTAATCTCAGCTGATAGTCATGAAATGTTGTTATTAAGTGGCCACAGAATGATTTCTTTCTTTGTCTTTATGTCTTTATGTCTTTGTCTTCTTTGTGTGTGTGTGTGTGTGTGTGTGTGTGTGTGTGTGTGTGTGTGTGTGTGTGTGTGTGTGTGTCAGGACCCAAGTCTATTGGAAGGCAGGGTCACACTTCACCAGGTCAAAGCAGGGTCTGTGGTCGCACGTCAGGGAGACCAGGTGAGGTTTACTTTATAACCTCTATATTCCTTTATAACCCTCTCCTAGCATTTTCATTTCACTTGTTATTTGTTATTACATTTGAATAAGTAATGAAATATGAATATATAAACAAAATCTTTGACTGAATGGTATGGAATTTGACCTCATTTATATGAATTAATTGCTAATTTGTGGCAGCCTTTTTAAAAATACATGACATTTTTTTTTATTAAAATGAAATCTCCTTCTTCAGGATGTAAGCGTGCAGTTTGTCATCTCGGGGGTGCTGCACGTGTACCAGCGCATGATCGACCGGGAGGAGGACACGTGCTTGTTTGTCACCCACCCGGGTGAGCTGGTGGGGCAGCTGGCCGTGCTCACTGGGGAGCCCCTCATCTTTACCGTCAGGGCGCACCGCGACTGCAGCTTCCTCTCTATCTCCAAAACACATTTCTATGAGTAAGTGCACACACAAACACACACACACACACACACACACACACACACACACACACACACGCACTCTCTCTCTCTCTCTCTCTCTCTCTCACACTCACACTCTCACACACACACACACACACACACACACACACACACACACACACACACACACACACACACACACGGCACTTCCCCTAACACACACACACACTAAAATATGCACTGTTTGTCCCACCCCCAAATCCAGTTCTGCAATGGAGAAGGCATGCAGAACTTGCAGAAAATTTACTTAGGCATCCAAGAACTAAATGAACTGTGTGATCTGATCATACCCAGTAGACATTGTTCAGTGAAAATGTTGCTATTATACTATATCAGCTAATTTTGAACTAATGTTCAACCTGATAGTTTACAGATTATAAAAGAAATACTATATTTTAAAGGAGCTACTGTATGTGTAATACTTTTAGGTTAAATCTTCAAATATGACTTAGAAACAGCAAGAGAATGTGACCATACAACTGCATTGATATATCAAAAAAAGCCCCATGTTGTCAGATAAGATGTCCAGATATCCACTGAAGTTAGCATGCTACTCAACTTTGACTTTGGCCTTCTCTACTATAATACGTGAATAATAACATGCTGAAGTGTAGTTCTTCTACACGTGGCCCCTTTATTGCTGTAAATGCATTGCAACTCCCAACTCTTTAAGGCTAATGGACTGCCAACTGTTTCCTGATAAACTGGTCTAATGTTAATGCTTAATTTAATGCTAAAAGTTAATTGTTAGTCTGGAAAGTCAGTTAATAGCAGCTTTGTTTGGTTTATTGGACTGTGATGGTGTTACCCATTAGAATAACCGAGTATTGCCTGTGTATATTGCCTTGTGTGACCCTAACGCAAGTCTTTTGTTTTTAGGCAACTTAAAGACTTTGCTAAAGCTGATTTGAAGGGTATCTTAGTGTGACCCCTTCACTATGAAAGCTATCTCTCTCTGAAGTGTGGTGGCGATTGACGATCTAGATCTTAGCTCCCATAGGGAGGCTCTGCCTCGTTTATCAGCTGCTGGATCAACCTCCCTCCAGCCTGGGTCAGGCTGACTTACGAGCACGGCCACTTTTCCTTTATATTTCACTTGAACGTCACATCAGTGTCATCCATATGAATTGCTTGTAGGTCGATTAATGCTGGCTGGTTAAATATTGCTTTCATTTGTATCCCTCTCGCAGCTGGGAGGGAGAAGGACAACAGGGAGGCATCAGGACTGTGTTGAAGTGTAGCTGATGCTGAATAGAGTCCAGGTGTAGTTGCACAGTGATCAGCACCAGACTGATGTATTCCTCCTGGCTGAGGCTGAGTCATATTGACTGTACCTAGTGTGCATATTGAGCAGGACCAAACAGTGTGCCAAACACACTCACTCATTTCTCTGAAGGTCGTTAGGGAATGGTCAGTGATTTGCTGTGTCAGTGGTGGCTAGAGGATATAATAGTAGATGTAGGGACAGAAAAGTGTATAAAGCGCTAAATTGATCCTGTGGTCCATCAGTACATACACAATTCAGGGGATCCTTGTGATTCTGATAAATGGCTCTGGGTGCAAACATAATATCCACAATGAACTTTTGGCCTTCCTTAGGAATGAACCTGTGCCAATGTTTGAATTAGGCTTACAGTACATAATATTTTGATACCACTACATATACTTCAGTGTTGGTGTGTACTTTTCAGTAATGTGTGTGTGTGTGTGTGTGTGTGTGTGTGTGTGTGTGTGTGTGTGTGTGTGTGTGTGTGTGTGTGTGTGTGTGTGTGTGTGTTTGTTCGTTTGTTCGTTCAGGATCATGCGTGCTGAGCCAACAGTAGTGCTAAATGTGGCTCACACAGTGGTGAGGAGGATGTCCTCCTTCGTGCGACAGATCGACTTCGCCCTGGACTGGATGGCGGTGGAGGCCGGACGGGCCGTCTACAGGTATTTTCTTTCTTTCATTCTTTCTTTCAGTCGTTCTTTTGTCTCTCTTTCATTCTAAGGTCATGCCATGGTTCTGAATTGCCCTCAGCCACCCTTATCTTTTATCAGTTATTGGACGCTTCTTACTTGTCCATGTCTCTGTCTGTGTGTCTCTCCCAGGCAGGACGATAAGTCTGACAGCACGTTTATTGTGCTGAGTGGCCGCCTCCGCTCGGTTATTCTAAAGGAGGACGGCAAGAAGGAGCTGACGGGCGAGTACGGCCGCGGTGACCTCATTGGCGTGGTGAGCAACGCTGACCCCTGCTGGAGGGCTCGGGGATAAGCCCTCCTCACTGCATTCCACATTTCTCTCTCTCTCTCTCTCTCTCTCTCTCTCTCTCTCTCTCTCTCTCTCTCTCTCTCTCTCTCTCTCTCTCTCTCTCTCTGTCCATCTCTCTCACTCACTAACACATAAATACTCTCTCTCTCTCTCTCTCTCTCTCTCTCTCTCTCTCTCTCTCTCTCCTAACTGAGATGCATGAGCAAAAAAAAAAAAAAGAGAAAAGCATCAGCTTCAGTAAATCCTTTTGTGAGAAACAGAGGACAGCCAAGTGATTACCAGCCAGACAGTGCCTGCATTTAAGAACTATGAAATTCAGTGCTGTTATCCCTCTGCATACAAATACAAATAGCAAGACAACTTAGATGTTTACCACTTTCTTAGCGGCTAAAACCTCCTGAAGGCTTCCCATCAGTCAAAGCTGCTAGCCGTCTGACGGCATACCTAAGAGTGACGGCATCATAGCGTTGATACCGCGACCTTGACCATTACCTTCAGGCTGACTCGAAATCAGCTGGCCGTTCCACTGTAGTTCACCTCTCTGTGTGACTGCCTAGAGGACGGTTACATAACCCATTCAGATTAAACCCCTGTTTGCCTCATGCCACTACACACACACACACACACACACACACACACACACACACCCACACCCACACACACACACGCACATACTCACACACACATACACACAGTGGAGATGAGGACATCGATTTTCTTGTTTATCTATCTATTTAACTCTCTATCTGTGCGCCTGATGGGCCACTTTGATGGTCCTATGATAAAGCAGCAGTCATGGGGACAAAATAGGAACCTCTCTCACCTCACCTGGAGTATTGAGATTAGGCTTAGATTTAGGCTCAGATGGTAGATTAAGATAACTGATCAAGTATACTTCATTAATTGAGAAAAAGTTAATAAATAATATTAATATTAATATATTAATATTTGTCAAAAAATAAATGATATATACTTGCATGAATTATGTATAAGTTCTTGTATTGGCGCTAATGCCTCCACATACTGTATTGTCGGGTTCATGGTAAACCAGCAGCAGAGAATGAGAGCATACAGTACATGGGTTGGTAAAATAAAAACATCAAGCAGAAAAAGCTGCATAATTGTCAAATCCAGAGATGAGTCAAATAACTATGGAAAATCACAAGAAAGCAAAGTCATTTTTTGTCAGTCTCCGCTTGATTGGTTAAACTAAGGCTTCAGGGGAGGCAGCTTACCAGTAGGTAATATAGAAACCTAAATTACACATTTTTCATTGTGCATTGGGCTGTTTGATCTCAGTGATGTTTACCGGTGGTCACCCACTCTTGAGCACCTGCAGAGATCTCATCTCTGGAGCGACTGGCGCCATTGGCCAGCCCTCGTGTGGCGTGATGTCAGAGCAGTTAAGTAATCGCCCCGTTCCCACAGGGCTCCGCACCTGCTCTCGCTCGCTTCGGCTGACGTCTCCCCGCGTCTCCACGGCGACGCCCACGCTACTAAGAAAAACTGCCCGTGCCGATACCATGGTTACCGAGCTCAGGAGACGGGGGAGATTTAGACGCCGTGACTTACCTTGTGTCGAGCGTGTAGATGAAGCCCGGGGAATTGAGGGATATTCTGATGCCGTAGCGGTGCTAATTTAGCCCAGCTTACGTCACTTCAGACACAAGTTGTCTTGCTTGGAGGTTTCACTGGCAAAGCCTGCGAATCCCAAAGGCCACACCGAATGGAAATGAACCTGCCAATCAGAGTCGACGAAAGCCCTGGCTTCGTCCTCAGAGGCCTTCAGAAGTCCAAATGCATTTGTGATGATCATACATTCTTTACTCTATTAAAAGAGATGTCAGTGGAAGGGAATTGAGTAGAATTGAAATGAAGGTAAACTGATAGAAGTTTCTAGACCTAGAGGTGAGGTTTTTCTCTGAGTCATGCTAGAGTTTATTTGTGATAAAGTGAGGGTTCATGTTTAAGTTGGCCACTCTAAAGTGTCCTGATGCTGTATTTACGCATCATTGTTCTTTATAAATACATTTGTATTGGTTTAAAGTGAAGCTGAATACATTTAAACAGTAAGTTATGTAGAGATTGTATGTAGTATTGTCACAAACTCTCGTATGGTTTATTTGGCTTTGTGCCAGTGTTTGTGGTGGTTTGTACAAGCTTGTACTTTTGTCCTTGTACTCTGTGTGTGTGTGTGCGAGCATGTGTGCACGGCTGTGCATGAGTCCTTAAATGCACTTGTGTGTAGAGGCTTTTGTTTTATCTTGACCATATTGTGTGGGTGTGTGTGTGCGTGTGTGTGTGTGCGCCGCGTTTGCACATGAGTCCTTAAATGCACTTGTGTAGATGCTTTTGATATATCTTGACCATATTGTGTGTGTGTGTGTGTGTGTGTGTGTGTGTGTGTGTGTGTGTGTGTGTGTGTGTGTGTGTGCGCAGGTAGAGGCCCTGACTCATCAGAACAGAGCCACCACGGTGCATGCTGTGCGGGACTCTGAGCTGGCCAAGCTACCAGAAGGAGCCCTGAGCTCCATCAAGAGAAAGTTTCCTCAGGTGAGTCACCTCTAAAGCCCCTCTGCCCCCACCCCACCCCACCCCGCATCCTCTGCAGCGCTGCGCTCAACATGCTATTTGTAGCCGTCATTCCCTATGCTGCACACCAAGTACTCTCTGACAACCCAAACATGCACAGCTCGCATTCTCTATGCATTTCTTCACTAGCCACTACTGACTCTTGAATGCATCTGCCTGTGTCTCTTTAGCATCCTCTGGTGAACTTAAATGTAGCTTAAATGTTAAATGCCAGCTTTGTAAGTAAAAATAAAATCATTTTTAATATAAAGTAATGCCCAAGTTGTACTCGCTACATCTGACTAAATTTAAAACAAGCTATAGGGGACTTTTTTAAAAAAAAAAAAAAAAAAACATTTTTATTGATATATTGACATTTTGACTTGCTTGTTTCAGGTGGTTACCCGCCTCATTCATCTTTTGGGGCAGAAGATCCTTCAGCAAGTTAATGGTCCCTTATCAAGTATGTGTGTGTGTGTGTGTGTGTGTATGTGTGTGCATGTGTGTGTTTTTCTCAACATTCAACTGAAGCTTATTTTGGTTGTATAATGTTGCGGTTTTGAATAATGCTTCACTGTATGCTTTTAAGCTGCCTTGAAATAAAAAGATTGGCCATCTGACAGTGGCCTGCAATGATCTTTGTCTCAGTGATGTCCTCTGTTCTCCCTCCAGCTCGCAGCCTGGCTCTGCACACCCCAGGGAGCAAGTGGGATGTTGGGAACCCGGCGTCCAACCTGTCCACGGTGACGGTGCTGCCAGTGTCAGAGGATGTCCCGCTCACAGCCTTCACCCTGGAGCTGCAGCACGCCCTCATCTCTATCGGTGCGCACCAATGACTGAGCTCTCTTCCACCCTCTCTGCTAAACATGTTTTTGTGGACTCAGAAGGCACTGGGAAGGTTTGGGGTAGCAAACTAGCTCTTTGCCTGAAAGGACAGCGAAGTCACCTGACCGTTTCTCAGTACTGTCGGACAAATGTAGTGGAGCAATTGAGAGAGTCGATAATACTCGAAAATCGATATCAATGGGTAAATAACAATAACAGTGGTTTGCATTAGGTCCCTAATATGCTGTTGTTTGTACTTGTCCCCCTTGAAGAACTGATGATGCCAAAAAATATGTCAGAACTATGGCTTGTTTTGAATCTGAGAAGTTACTGTTTAGACCCGTCCCCATTCTATTCTGAGCTTGTCTGTCTGATTAGTGCTGACATGGTGGCCTTACTCTCGTCAGTGAACAAGTTGGTTTTGTGAACTGGCACCTTGGTGTTGTTGTAGTCATTTGGGCATCCGTATCCAGGAGCACAAACACAGGGGTATTGGGATGTCAGGGCGACCTTTTCTGCATGCCGCATTGCTAAAGCCCTCACGTCTGATCGGGCTGAGATGAAGGGCCTGGCAGCCTGCTAGAATAGAAGAACGAGTCGGGGCATGAGCAGACGTCAGTCGGCTTTTAATGATCTGTTGTGAGCCGCCCAGGTCACAGGGAACAATACACAGGGATGGGTTTTCTTTATACTCTCATTACACTCCCAATAATTAGACCGGACACAACCGTAGCGCCCAGTAGCCATCACGTCAGGGAGATATCTTTTGTTTGTTTTCTTTACTCATTCAGATATTTACTTATTTATTTTCCCTCAGAATGAATATCATAATTAATGCAGAGCCATGACTAAAGTTTCACTCAAGGCTCCCTTATAGGCTTGAGTTAGTCTCTTTAAGCTTAGTCTAGGTTAGCATCTGTATTATTAGAGTTCATCATCCTCATCTCCTCTTCATCATGCTGATGTGCTCAAATGAGTCTGTGTACACTCCCATCATTATGGGGGATTGCATAATTGATGCATGCTAATTAGACTGAAATCAAACAAGCCGCGGATATTTTTAGCCTTGCAAGAAGAGCTGTGAATGTTGGTGTTTGTCAGATGGTTCAAAAATATGTTGCCAGCTTTTCCCCCTCTACACACACACACACACACACACACACACACACACACACACACACACACTTACACATAAGTGATGCCTTTTGTTTTACAGGACCCACACTCCTCCTGACAAGTGACATCATCAAACAGCGCCTAGGGTCTGCAGCTTTGGATAGGTCTGTACTTTTTCTTGTAAATAAGTGTTGTTTATATGTGTATGTGTGTGTGTGTGTTTGTTTGTGTGTGTGTGTGTGTGTGTGTGTGTGTGTGTGTGTGTGTGTGTGTGTGTGTGTGTGTGTGTGTGTGTGTGTTTACAAGCTACTGAAGCAACATGCAAATGTTCTCTTTAGGTATGTAAATGTCTCCATGCTTAATTCTTTGCTGTGTACATCCAAAAATAATGAACAACAACAAATACTGTTAGTGAGACCACCACACACACAAATACACACACATTAAAGTATCTGTTTGAAGCAGGAAGATGAAAGCAGATTTTTCTGAGTGATGTGGGAAATGAACACCACCATTAACCACACATCATACACACACACACACACACACGACACACACACACACACACACACACACACACACACACACACTTTCAAACAAACATTCACACTCACCAAGAGTCCTATCATGAGCTCTTGTCACCCCCCTCCCAACCACCAGGAACATTCCATCTCTTGAGCGTCGGCAATAATTCAGCCAAAATGCGTCGTGTCAGAATGAAACATGCAACTGATAATGAAACAACTCCGACGTCTCTCCTTACTGAAGGTGACCCTGTGTGGTTCACTGTCTTGTCACGGGAGGGAAGCATAATCATCTGTTAAACAGTAATTGGTTCCAACAAAGCAGGGCAGTTGAATTAATCAAGAACATGAAGCAAGCTCAGTTGGCATGTCCTTCAGCACAGATCTTTCATAGACCCTTGTGCTGGCCAATGGTCCAATCATGAGCACTGTCTGATTGAACTAGTCCAGTTTTATTTTTTTTTCGTTTGTTCTGGTTGTGGGTTATAGTTCTAAGTGCTTATGGTGCAAAAAAAAGATACTTTAGAAGTTTCATCAACCGTTAATGTTTCTAGTATAGAAGTTTTGTATATACTGGCTCTATTTTAAGCTGTGAGGTCCCTTAACAAAGAAACAGAATGAGTTATATGAGTAATGGGTCTCCTTCAGCAGTGTCTCTAAAAACCTGTATTGGTGAATACAAATTTACTTAACTCTCTGTAAGTGCAGTGTTCTGAACACGATTTTGTAAAAATGGTTGGTGAATGAGGCCGAATGAAGCTAAATTGTTTGCCATTGTGGCAGCTTATGCAAAAGGTCTCAGGTCTAACTCCTGGGCCTTTTGAGTTTCTGCACCTTGGTCTGGTGTCTTGCTCTGGTATTGGCACTCAGTCTGGTGGTTCTGTCAGTGCAAATAGTCTTCCTCTGCCAAGGTAATTAGTGGATGAAAGTACAAAAAAATGGCCTTGGTTTTAGAATTTCAATTCTTTTAATTTTTGTTAAGCTTTCATCATACTGCCATGCCTGAAGAGGAATTTGAGGGGGATTATGAAAAGCTGCGCTGACAGTTGGCTGCACCGCCTCAGTAGCAGCAGCCATGCAGACTCTACAGCAGGCTCGCCTTGGATGGAGACATTTCCATCTATCAACCATCTTGGTCCTCATCATCTTCGTTTTCAGATGAGTGCATTACTAGTCCCCCATTGACCTCTGTGTCCTGTGACTGTCCGCAGCGTGCACGAGTACCGTCTGTCCAGCTGGCTGGGTCAGCAGGAGGACATCCACCGGATTGTGCTCTATCAGACGGACTACACCCTCACGCCCTGGACGCAGCGCTGCATCCGGCAGGCCGACTGCATCATCATCGTGGGCCTCGGGGAGCAGGAGCCCACTGTGGGAGAGGTGAGGTCAGAGGTCACGGCCCTACATGGGGTCATTGGAGTTGAAAATTGGGATGAGAATAGCCTCTGTGTAACTTTCAGAGTCCCATTCACAAGGGATGGGTCTGTAGCATGAATGTGATAGGATATCATGACCTCATAGGCTTTCTCGGTATACTTGATCAATCTAAGGGGCCACCATTGTGAAGAGGTTCCTTGTGGGAGCCTAGTGTGTTGGAAGAGAGATTAGGATGTGAGTGGGGGATTTTGTCCGTTTGTCCGAGTCCTTGGCATGTTTGCAGGGGTGGAGGGGGTTGGCTGGGTCTGGTGCCCAGAGCTGTTACTGTTGTGGCTTACAGCACAAACCATGAATCACAAGACTATGGGCTACATAGGATTGAGAACTGGAGAGTATTTATGAGCAAGTGAGAAAGTGTGTGTGTGTGTGTGTGTGTGTAGAGAGAGAGAGAGATAGAAAGAAATCTTGTGTGTGTCTGTGTGTCGTCTAAAACCACACTGAAGATGCGACTTGAGGCCAAATCGATATGTGTTCAAATTCCCAAATGAGCTTGTAGTGGATTTTTCTCTCCCCAACTACATCACTTTCATACAAACACCCAGTCGATGCATGTTCCACTAAGTATAAGTATTTGATCTGATACTGAATCTAGCAGAGGTCTGAATGTAGTTGCCGAAGCTCTTTTATTGTCTGTTGAATCAGCTTGAGCTCTACACATGTGATTAGATGGTGTGTGTGTGTGTGTGTGTGTGTGTGTGTGTGTGTGTGTGTGTGTGTGTGTGTGTGTGTGTGTGTGTGTGTGTGTGTGTGTGTGTGTGTGTGTGTGTGTGTGTGTGTGTGTGTGTGTGTGTGTGTGTGAGAGAGTGAGAGAGAGACAACAGACACAGGTAGTGCAATAAATTGCAGGTTATTACCTTAGGTTTGGGTGCAGGATCTAAACCCACAGCTATGATGCTGTTGGATAGAACAGTGCCTGAAGGGCAGTGTCTCCTATATTAGGAGTGTTCAGGATGGAGGTCAAGTTTTGAAGTGAGGACTTTTTGAGTGAGGCATTTTAATTGAGAAATTTGGCTGCTTGTCACTTGTCGCGTCCGTCCTTGTCGCCTGTGAAGTCAGCAAAGCCAAAATGAACTTGCAGCACTACCTGTCTGTCTGGTCCCCTATTTGCGTAGGACTGATCACTCCTCCAAATTTGGCTCTTTTTGTCACTTTTTTTCTAACTTTGGCCTTCCTCCTTCTATTTTCGCTTCCCTCTGTGTATCTCTCTCTCTCTCTCTCTCTTTCTGGATCCCTCCCTCGATGTGTTTATCCAATCTCTCTCTCTCTCTCTCTCTCTCTCTCTCTCTCTCTCTCTCTCTCTCTCTCTCTCTCTCTCTCTCTCTCTCTCTCATCCCTCTGTCTCTCTCTGTCAGCTGGAGCGGATGCTGGAGGGCAGTGCGGTGCGGGCCCAGAAGCAGCTGGTCCTGCTGCACAGGGAGGATGGGCCTCCGCCTAAGGGCACGGTGGAGTGGCTCAACATGAGGAGCTGGATCTCCAGGCACCTGCACCTCTCATGCCCACGCCGCGTCTTCTCCAAGAGAAGCCTACCTAAGCTGGTATGGGCAAAGACATATGGAACCACAGACGCATGCACACACACACATACACACACACTCTCTCTCTATTTCCCTCTCTCTCTCTCTCTCTCTCTCTCTCTCTCTCTCTCTCTCTCTCACTCTCTCTCTCTCTCTCTCACTCACACACACACACTCACACTCACACACACACTCTCTCACACACACACACACACACACACACACACACACACACACACACACACACACACACACACACACACACACACACAGGCTTGGTACAGCTATGATGAATCCTGCCCCAGAAATGTTTGTAGGTTATGCATTGGGAGTTCTTGTGGCTGTCAGTGTGGGGTGAGAATTAATGTGTCTGTACATAAAGTACAGACCTATGCACAGTGATGCAGAAAAATGCAACAGTGTGTACCTGTGTATGCGATTACGGTAGGTAGTACTGTTGAATTTGCAATTCAAGCTCATTTTACAGGAAAACTTTTCTGCCAGTCAAAGCAAGTGTAAGGTTGCAGCCTAGAGCATAAATAGGGGCACTCACGTGAACACACAAAACCAGGTGTTAGGGCCAAAAAAGAGTGGAGGTGGGAGAAATGGGAGAGGGCCTAAGATTTTATTCAGGTATTAATTAAATGATGACACGTACATCCTACTATTCTGAAGATGTAGTGCCTAGTATATCCTCCATCACTTTAAAGAAGTGGGCCTTTGACCCGTCTCCGCATCAAGTTTTTATTGCATTCTTGGAAGATAAGCTCCTTTAGTGGCTTGATTGTGATGAAATGGAATACACTATTTGATGCTATCATTGAAGTAGCCTACTCCTTAACAGTTGTGCTTTCATAGCCACTGTTGTGTTTTTTTACACCCATGCTACATGTGTTGTTTTTGGTTTCATGACACCAGTGTATCAGACCTGAAACATCTTTCAATAGGGTCAATAGGGTTCATAACCATCCAAATATGTACTAGTTTGCTTCTGCTCCATGCTGCTTGCCTAATATTTATCATCAAAAAGTACAATTCCTGGGGGCGCTGTGGCTCAGTGGCTAGAGCGTCAGACCATTACTCCGGGGACCCGGGTTCGTTTCCGACCCGAGGTGATTTCCCGATCTTACCCCATCTCTCTCTCCCACTTGTTTCCTGTCATCTCTACACTGTCCTATCTGATTAAAGGTAAAAAGCCCAAAATTTTTTTTAAAAAAAGTAAAATTCCATGACGATGACCTACATAGTGTTCTGACTGATAAAAAAAATTTATCCTAATATTCTTGCATCCTCATCTTCCTTTGTGGAAGGAAATAATTTTCTTTGTCAATTCTCCAGACAACTCTCTCCTACGGAAGTGTGTGACCTCTCCCTCTTGTCTCTCTCTCTGTCTGTCACTCTATTTTTGCCTGTTCCCCATTCTGCTACTTCTGCTATTTAATGTTCCTCTGTCTCCCTTCCTCTGTCTCTGTTCATCTGTCTCCATTCCCCGTCCTCCATCCCTCTCGGCCCCTCTGACCCCATTGCCATTGCTGTCAACTCCAGATCTGAGTGTGATTCAGTTAAGCGCCAGTTTTTATGGTCAGCCAGACACATTTGTATGATTTTTGATGGGACTACAGATGAATCTAATCATTAATCAGATTATAATCTACTAATCACCTCCCCCCATTTAGCCCCCAGACATTTCATCAAAGCAGCCGTTGGTATGACTACAAAATTCCCAGGCTTTGCCAGAAAATTCGAACTGACACAACTTTCAGCTCCCTCTCATCCACCATTGAGCTCCAAACAGCCTGGGACTATTTTCATTGAATAGAAAGCACCTGGAAATTGATCAGATGTTCTACGTTGGCCATATTATAATTGTGTTGTAGCGTAACCATGTATTGTATTGCTGGCCATCCAGCCACCTTGATTCATCTTGAGCTAGGAATAACCTCCTGGTTATTTACCTCAATTTTGATGCAAAAGAGCATCTATGATGATTATGGGTGATCCATGGTAATCAACAGAAGACATAATGTTTAGTCGTGGCTGGTCATTTTGTGTGTGTGGCTGACAGATTTCTAAAAATTATGACCGGCCCATTCTACAGGTCACTGTGGAACTAATTATAACACAAAGCCCAAAACTCAGGTTTGTTAGGTTGGTGCTCATAACTAACTCCCTATCATATCAGACTCAGTCTGTAGTTTTCCTATGAGTCTCATGCTAAGAGAGTGGGATCCCTGTTTCATGCTGTAAGTTTTGGTCAAGAAACCTGGGATGATTCTTATCGTGGCTTAGTTAAAACAAAAAGACAGGAACAAGGCGGTTTTGCTGCCAGAATCCGATATTATTTCACAGGATTTGTATCAACAAACTTTTGATGTTAGTTAATGTTTAGATGTTACCTAAACAAATACATCAATCAATGAACCCCATTAGGTAAGCCTATTAATATTGCCTTGTTGCATGCTGTCTGCCGCACCAGCCATAGCTTCAGCACAATATTTAGGCTGTGTCCATGATTGATTGATGCTAGATGCAGGTTGTTAAATCGTCTCCATTTAACAAGCAGATGTCTGTTTACAGACTAACATTCCCTGTGATGGCTCTGTTAATTTGGACCTTTTAAAGCCAGTCGTTATTGTCAATGATGATTACAGCCCTGTTAAAACACCAAGTAATTGTGTAGCTGTCGCTGTTTCCCACCTGTGATGATGAGCAAAGTTGATGCCTTACTGTGCAAGATATTTGAACTGCTTTATTTTTACCTAGACTAGGCAAGTAGAAAGAGGACTAGAAAAGGGAAGGGAAGGAAAAGAGAGTAATACAGACAAAACCAAGAGGAGTGAGCCTAACTAGCTAAGCAGACAGGCAAAAACGGCTAAATCAATTGCTCACTGTATCCTCAAAAGTGGTAATACTGTAAGTAGGTCCTTGAAAGCAGTGATGGAGGTGTGTGTGTGTGTGTGATGCATTCACATGCAGTCAACCTAATTAGCCTTTTGAACAGAGTGCATGCACTGCTAGTAGCACACACACACACACACACACACACACACACACACACACACACACACACACACACACACACACACACACCTCCTGCGTCACACAGGTTCCACGCTGATGTCTCGTCACCCCTCCGACCTAAAGCCACAAGCCCACCACTAATCACTCTCCTCCACTTCCAGTACTACTAGAAGTAGGCCAATTAGGCCATGTGTGTGTGTTTAATCATGAGAGAGTGTAATCAACACCTCTGACCACCAGTCAGCAGGTGAGACTGTGTCAGTGCACTACGCTCAGTGCATTGGCTCTCCATGGACTGCTGCTTTACCGCACCTAATGGATTTCTTTATTGCTTTGACTCTGAGAGGGGGATGATTTTTAAATGCTCATTTTCACTAGATGCATTGTTTGTGTGTGTGTGTGTGTGTGTGTGTGTGTGTGTGTGTGTGTGTGTTTGTGTTTGTGTGTGTGTGTGAAATTCACCAGAGAGAGATGTACCAGCGTGTGTTCCAGAAGCCAGCGGACCGCCACTCTGATTTCTCCCGTCTGGCTCGTGTGCTCACAGGCAACGCCATTGCATTAGTACTGGGCGGAGGTGGAGCCAGGTATACACACACACACACACACACACACACACACACACACACACACACACACACACACACATAATTACACTGAGTGACTCTTCAACATTAGCACCACTGAACCTGGTGTGGAGAAAAAAATGCTAATATATGGCAATATGTTGTTGAGATTGGCAAATGAGTGTTATTTCTGAGTCATTACTCATGTTCTGCTGCAGGCCCCCTCCCACACAGACTGTCATGGCTCCTTCTCACCTTCTCTGCAGTCATCTTCTCTGCCTCCACTCTTCACCTTTCCTCTCTCTCTCTCTCTCTCTCTCTCTCTCTCTCTCTCTCGCTCTCTCTCTTCTG
This sequence comes from Sardinella longiceps, assembly GCA_027497455.2. Lineage (NCBI taxonomy): Eukaryota > Metazoa > Chordata > Actinopteri > Clupeiformes > Clupeidae > Sardinella > Sardinella longiceps. The sequence goes on along the minus strand of JAODXP020000008.1, from coordinate 19,046,891 downwards.
TTCATCCCTCGTTCCTCCCGCACCTTTCTCTCTTTCTCTCTCTCTCTCTTTCTGACAGCGCTCTGTCTGTCTGTCACACTTTGATCATATTCTGGAGGTGTTGAAAGGTTGGTTTCAGACTCTCTCCTCTCTTTTCCCCTCTGTGCTGTTGACCCATTGCTATTTCGTCTCTATCTGCTCAGCTCTCCACTTTTTCTTAATTTTAGTTATCTATTTAGTCTCATTGTTATTCGTCTCCATCCAGCTGTCTCTTTCACTGTCTTCCATGGCTCATTTGTATTGTGTAAAGAGTAGTGTTGTATCCAGAATAGTATCCAGTAGGTTTTTAGATTAAAGCCATAGCCAAACAACATAGCCCTCTTGTTTGAGCTCACAGAGTACAGTAGGTAGGGATGAGGAGAATATGGTTCAATATACTGTAAACTAAATAGTGAAGCGCCATAATATGCTAACTGAAAGGGGCAATGGGAAATGAACCTGGAAGTTAGTTTATGCCCCCATTTCTGTTGGAATTAGGTTTGACCTGTTGCCCAAGCCTACCACTAGCAGGGCTCCAGACCAACGTTATACATTTGTTTCACTGGTTCAACTACAGGTATATTATGCACCTGAATAAAGGTGAGGAAGCACTGCCAAAGTTTTAAGTACACTGACTGGTGCAGCCATTAAAGGTGTGGCACTAGAAATACAGACATATTTTATGTTTCGCACCCAAATTAATTACACCCTGGTTTCTGCACCTACAGTATTTCTCAAATTGTCCTTTGGCATCATGTTTCAGGAACATCCTTGAATAGGCATACCTCTTTAGCTGAGCTAAAGTTCTGTGGCCAGTTGAGAAGTTTTCTGGGACTCTTCTGAAAGTTTTGTAACTGGGGTGGGATGCAGCCAGACCTGGTTTAAATCCAGCGGAAAGTCTCAGAGTGAAAAGAATGATGTGTCAGTGTCCACCCATGCATATTCCTCCATTATTTTATACCCCCTCTTTCCTCCCCTCTGTGTTTCCTCCGCAGGGGGTGCTCTCAGGTGGGCATCCTCCGTGCCCTGAATGAGGCGGGCATCCCAGTGGACCTGGTGGGGGGCACCTCCATCGGCTCCATGATGGGGGCGCTGTATGCTGAGGACCGCAGCCACAGCCGCATGCGCATACGGGCACGGGAGTGGGCGATGGTGAGACACCTGCTATACAAACACACACAAACACACTTTGAACACCTAAAAAACAAAAAAAAAAACATTGCAAATGTGATATTTACGTATTTGTTGTGATATTTATGTATTTGTTGCGTACTGTATAAATCACCAAAATTATGTGACCACTCTATCTACTGTAAAAATAGCCATGCACAGGCCATGCTTTTTTATATGGGAATGTGCAGCCAAGGACTTTTCTGACAGGACAGGAGTAATTTCATAGTCTTTTCAGAATTAATCACCCAGCAGGTTTCCCAGCTCCCTGTCCACAGCCTTTTGGGGTGTTTTTGAGGTCATTGTGAAATTGCCTTCCCCCCCCCACAACCTGTCTGCCTCGAAGGCCGATGCTGACCCATGTGTCTGACCTCTGTCTCTGTCCAGGAAATGACTTCGGTGTTCAAGAAAGTGCTGGACCTGACCTACCCCATCACCTCCATGTTCTCTGGGGCAGCCTTCAACTCTGGCATCAGTAATGTCTTCAAAGGCAAGCAGATCGAGGTCAGCTCCTCCCCACACTCACATGTTCTCCATCTACCCTTCATTCCCTTGTTTCTTTCCTCTCTCCCCCTCCCTCATTCCCTTATTCCCCCCCCTTTCTCCCTCATTCCCTTATCCCCCCCCTTTCTCCCTCATTCCCTTATCCCTTCCTCTTTCTCCCTCATTCCCTTATTTCTTCCTCTTCTATCTCCCCATTCCCTTATTCCTTCCGTCTCTCTCTCTAATTCCATTATTCCCTCCCTCATTCCCTTATTCCTTGCCTCTCTCCCTCTTTCCTTTATTCCTTCCCCCTCTCTCTCCCTCATTCCATTATTCTTTCCTTCTTTCTTTCCCTCTTTCTCCCTCAATCCCTTATTCCTTCCCCACCCTCATTCCCCCTCTCCTTCACATCTTCCTTTATTTCATCTTTCCCTCCTTCATTTCCTCCCTCCCTCCCTCTCTCACTTCTGTAGCCTCCTCCCTCAGTAGCAGAGTGAGAAAGAGAGGACACAGTTATGGGATTCCTACTCTGTGAGGGCAGATAGGGTTGTGGTTGGAGGGGCAGATAACGGTGGTTTGAGGTTTGTTGCTAAATGTGTAACTGTGCTAAATGTGTGTCTGGCTGCTGAACAGGA
>JAODXP020000008.1:19022085-19039585 GCA_027497455.2 Sardinella longiceps | reverse complement strand
CTTGAGAAGATTCAGCACAATCATGGCCATGATGACACAAATGGCATTAACATTCCTGCACAGCGTCCTAAGACCCAGTGAGAGAGGAAGGCTGGTTTATGTATGCTAACCCCCTTATGCTTAGCCTTGTGCCAGGCTAAAGTGTAGTCCAGTCAGGCTGGATGTTATTTGTCTTCCATTGGAGTAAAGTTTTAGCCAGTTTTTTCCACAACAAAAATTTGTTACAGTAGGATGTGATATTTTCCATACTATCTAATCGGTTAGGTATATATTTATAGAATTTATAGATTTTATTTGTTTACTGATTGAATAATTTTGTAGATTTTTTTGGTCCACTGTCAGAACACATCCCGTGTATGATGATGGAGTATAGATTTTGCTAATAATTATATGGAGTAAGAATTCAAATCATTTACTAATGCAACTAGATACCCCAGATGCCTTCCCAGATTGCCTTTTTTTATACAAAAGCTTGAATATTTACTTTTTTTGATGTATGCAACAAATATATGCAAAGACACATTGAGTAGCACTGGACGGTACATTTCAATGGACAGTCCATAGATACGACTAATGAAGAATGATTTCATACCTCTAACCTCACAGATACACACACTAACACACACATACACGATACAGTATTCTCACTTAAGCCTATCAATGCAAACAATTGTTTGACCAAGGATACCATGGGTACCTCTAGCCTCAGAAGCAATGCAATTTAGCTAGCACAGTCAAGTGCCTTTGTCTTTACCCAGCATCCATGGTAATAAGCGATAAAACATTGACAAAATCGTAGGTGCTTAAGGATTTAGATGCCTCACAGATCCACTATGTACAGTAGTAAAAGACTAAGATTGTATATGAGTCTTTGATACAGACTGGAAGGCTGTTTTGATGTGATTAGTTCAAGCGTGAGTCAAGCATGTAGGTGAATTTGTCATGGAGCTTTGGCTAGCAAAACCAAAGAGCGGTTTAAAGGTCTGTTGGGAGATCTGTCATGTTGGTATTGCAGAGAAGCTCAGAGTCAGCTCAGTGTCTTGTGTGTCCATTCCAGCCACAAATAAAATGAGTCTTCCTCCCTTCCCCTCCCTCCATTCAGGGACTCCAGTCGCGAGTGTCCCTGGACTTCAATCATGTATTGTACCAAGCAATCACTATTCTCCCAATTGTTACTGAATAGGACCTTGTCTAGGTGAGGCACTGTGGTCTCTTCACTACAAGCATAGGTGGTCTGGATGCAAGCCACTAGAAAGGGCCTGGGAGAAGTAATATTGCATTTCTGGGGTTGCATTATTGACAGTTTCCATTGCTATGGGAAAAGAAGCATGATGAATGTGCAAGAAGCATAGAATCATACTGAATGCCATGACAAGTTTGTTTGTGAAGCACTTGATGTATGATGGGAGAAGAATGTTTGAGTTGTTAAAAAAAAAAAAAAGACATTTTGTGGTGTTTTTATATTGTTTACTACCTGACAGATGAGGTGTGGATACCTTCCCCCTGTCCAACATTATTTACTAATAAAATCATGTTACATATGTATCTGTTCCTGGTACTGGTGAGTTTCTTTAGTACTGGCAGTACTGTGTTTGCAGAGAACAAATGTGTCACATATTTGCTCTTTCAAGTGACAATGGCCTTTTGAGCCGTGTCCACTTGGTGTTCTCTTGTGGTCACTCTGTTCTCTGAGTCATCAGAGGGAGATGGATGGATGGCTTTTTGATTGGCCACAGCAGCCTCTGACTCACCTCCTTTTGGGAAGATGCTGCTGGACACCTACAGCTCTTCAACACTGTAAATTCCTCAACATTTGATGCTGCTTAACTCTACAGTACTTAACATTGTAGTGGTACTGAAAAGTGATTTTGGTGTGATTTTGCTGCTGTTTTTGTTGTATTTGTTGTATTTGTTTAACCATGTGCTTTTTACCTTACTATGCTCCCAGTGCTTGACAGGATCAGCTGTCTTCTACACAAGATAAACGACCTTCACATCATATCAGCTTTCCAAAGCCTTCTTATCACAGTAAATGGCAGAGGAGACACTGTTTTATATTCCGATCTCCATCTAAACTGCTTTTCTTTGCCCGCATGAATCTCACAGCTAGCCATTGTTGCTCCTCCACTTTGCTGCAGCCTGACCTGAGGGCTAATATAAGCTAATGGCTAATTATGAAGATGAATGGAGAAAGCAAGGGAACTGTGGAGCAGTGTGGAGTCTAATGCACCCAGCAGTCCTCAATCAGTGTCAGCTTCTTGCGCTTAGCGGGTCTATCATGCGTCAGCTGCCTGTCTGAGGCTGTGCCTTGTGCTTTCAGAAGTACGTGAAGCTGCTGCTGCTGCTTTTATTGAGGCTAAATCCATAGAGTAGATAAAGACTGCTGAGAGATTACTGATAGGGGGACTAATTGGCCTCCTGTCTTGAAGATGGGACACGGTGTAGTTTGACACTAGGTTTTCACAGCTAGGTCTACTAGGTCTTCACTTCTCTATCCAGAGCAGTCACTCTCTCTTCCTCCTGTGTTTATTATGGGATTCTTCCAGTGTTTGTGTGTGTCCTGAATTGGAAACATATGGATTCTGCACAACATGGCGTTGTTTCTATAGTCACTGCTGGTATGACTCAGAAGGCAGTATGTGCAAACAGATGCAGTGAAGGCATTTGCCTCATTTCCAGTCACGAGCGCATCCAGCCATGCCATGTGTCACATGTGTGATAGGATCTTTGGCAGCAGTATGTGCCGTGTTGCTGTGTTCCTCACTGCTTAGTGACACACACACACACACACACACACACACACTCACTCACACACAGCAGAGCTTGGGTCTCTCATCCATCATTCTCTAGGCACATGTTAAGTGATTCTTCATCTTCCATTTCCCAATCTTTGAATGATAAATGGCTACAGATGACACCATGACATGTAAACAAAACATGATACTCTCTTACATCGCCTCTTCGAGCTCCTAAAAAGAAACTGGGCCAAATCCCTAACCTCGAGCTGAATTTAAGAGGACTACTTACAGCTCTGTGTACCACCCCCCCACACGCATCCCTTTGCTCCAGAAAGTACTTCCATCTCCTCCCATCCGCTGTACTTCTCTTGACATTTGGGCCCTCTGCTCTAAAAGCATAGTTAAGTGCTGATTTAAGACCAATTTCACTGGTTGTCTTGCTCTGGGCACTTTCCCTTACCTGAAATGGCAGAGGCAGTTTTGCAAATTTAATAGGACCCCAGACTATTTCCAGTGCTCAAGAGTGCTTCACTGCATGGTCCATAATGATGGGACAATTACAGGAGATGGGTCTTATCTTAATTCATCAATCAAGTTACACAAGTCATAGCTCTTCCAACACATAGTTTTGAATGACATGCTTTAGAAATGATGTTGTTGTATAACAGTACTATAACTTGTAAAAGTCCATGTCTCCCACTTGAAACTCGCCTGTGTTTTTTTTCTCCTGTCTCATCACTGAGATTCATATGTTAAGATATCGTGTCATGACCATAAATATTCAACGCCTTTTTTTTTTTTTTGTAGGATCTCATGCAGAACACTGCCAGGATTTAAATATATTCCCTTGTCTTCTAAAAATATAGGAGGATTATCCCACACACGGCTGTCTGTTTGAGCAGTTCCAGGTTGAAGTGGCAGGCAGGCAGGCAGGCCTCATCCTCCCACCCACCCTTCCTTTCTCTCTGCCGGTGCCACCCTCCAACTCCACCCACACCCCCACCCTTAAGCGGCTCGCTCGCTCCGTGATGTGGGCAGAAGAGGCCGAGAGAGCCCCCTGAGGAAGAGGTGGTGTTGGGGGGGAGGGTTAAGTTAAGCCGTCAGCAGGAGTGTGTGTGTGTGTGTGTGTGTGTGTGTGTGTGTGTGTGAAGCCTGGCTTGGTGCTGGAGCTGGCGTCGGGGCTTTATTGTTATTTGCTCAGGGATGCTGTGACTGTGGTGTGCTGAGCCGGCTATGGCGCCACTCTCAAGGTGTAGAGTAGGGGGGCGTCTGAGCAGCAGCCCCAGGGCCATTTAAAGCACAGGCAAACAAACAAACACAGGCTTATGGAATGTAGATTGTTTGTTGAACGTGTTTGCGTGAGTGGCTATACCAGTTTCTGAAGGATTGCTGTTCGGAATTCCACTTTGAACTGAAAGCTTTCTCAAGCAGTGGATATGTAGAATGAAGTCAGACCCCAGCAGACATGTAGTCTCCAAAGGCCTCTTCTTCAACCTAAAGGGCTAATACTTTACATTTAAACCCCCACCCTTTACACACACACACACACACACACACACACACACACTGACTTTCCATTTGAACACCCCACCCTTACACGCACACATACACTCACACACTGACAGTGACACTTAAGAGTCAAATGTTATGACTGTACATAATGAAATCATGTTAGCCTTAAACATTAAGGATGAAGACGATGAAGTAAAACGAGGACCAGTTTCTGACTTAACACAAAAAAATGACATTTTTTTTCAGGGTTCTTTCTGCATCTTTCATAGGGCACTTTATGTGAATGTGATTCCCGTCCTGCTCTTGGAAGCGACAGCAGTACTTTGGGCCAAGGAGAGGGGGGTGGAGATGGTGTTGTTACCGGAGCATGAGGCCCAAACGTGACAGCGCAACGATGATGCAGCAGAATACTCTAAACGACTTCCATCAGTCACCACTAGGGGGACCAGAGGACATGGAGCAGGGGCACAGGAGAGAGAGAGAAAGATGAAGAGAAGTACCGGTAGTAGCTACTACTTACTGAGGAGAGCAAAGGACAAGCAAAATTAGTGAGGGGAGAAAAGGGAAAGACAAATGGTCAGAGAGGACATTGTGTGTGTGTCTGTGTCTGTGTATGTCTGTCCCCCAGGCGTTTGTGATTGAGAAGCCTGGTCCCTGTACAGAGAACGCCTGTAGAGACACCCCATCTTCTCTCTCTCTCTCTCTCTCTCTCTCTCTCTCTCTCTCTCTCTCTCTCTCTCTCTCTCTCTCTCTCTCTCTCTCTTCCCCTCTCCATTTCTTCCCTCCCTCCCTCCCTCCCTCATATGAGAGCCAGCACTGTCATCACTAATTAGCCAGTATCAGCAAGCAGAATATTTGGGTCACAATAAGAGCAGAACAGCAAGTGGGGAGGGGAGAGGAGTATAAAGGAGTATGATATAAACAGAGGGGGAGATGGATGGACAGAATGGAGAAGAGGTGTATTTTGGGAAAGAGGGATGCAGATTTGGATGGAAATGGATGACTTGGACCTACTGGGTAATGTATAGGTGGCCTTGCAGAGTTGACCTACAGTAGGTACAGTAGGAGGACATGCATGTAGGTCTGCACAGAAGGAGGTGCAGCTAGTTAAGACTGGATTTATCCGGCCAGGGAGCCATATGTCTGAGTGAGAAAGGGAGATAGGGAGAGGGGAAAGGGGAAAGGATCTTTTGAGGAAATACGGAGCAAAGCAGGATCAGGATTCCACTGATAGCAGTGCACCCACTAGACTGTGGCGGCAGTTGTTATTTCTATCCCTGGCTATTTCTGTTAAACCTTAATGCTCATATCTCTTCTTCCCCATGACATCGACCTCTCTTTTATTGTACAAACACACACACACATGCTCCCTTGCTACTTTGCTCCCACACGCCCCCAATGCACACACACACAGCCTTACCTCTCCCTGTCCCTCTTTCTCAGTCATTCATCTCCTGATTTAAAAACAGAACAAAACAGGTAAGTGGGTCAATTCGCTGCTGGTGTCGGATCTCCCTCCAGCTCTGACGCACTTGCTGCCCTCCCCACACACACACACACACACACACACACACACACACACACCCATACCACACCACACACTCACACTCCACAATACACACCCTTGCTGCAGCAGCTCAAATACGGCTGACCACCTTTATTGGATGTAATAAAAGCCACAGGCCATACAGGAGCTGAGTGTGTGCTAGGAATACAGAAGACCAGGCTCTCCAGGCTCTCTGTCAGGAATGCCACTGAGGCAGTTTAGGTCTGGGCTGAAACCTGGAAAGAATACAACTGGCGTGGCCAATAACAATGTAGGTTTCCTGTGGAATAAAACAAAAATGCGTGAGATGTGTTGAAGGTGAGGGTCAAATCTGTCCCTAAACTATGTAAATATAAGAAGTTGCATTTGTCATCTGCACATACTTTTTGTTCTTTTTAGCATGCACCTTGCTTAGATTCTTCCCCGTGTTGACTTTTACTATTTGATCATCATTGTTTTTTTGATGATGAAGTGACTTAAAGCTTTAAAGGAATTATCCGGAGTGAATCAACACGTAGCCCTGCTGTTTTATGCTGCTAAGCGCTATTGAAAGCCACCTCAATGATCGAATTTCGTGCATCGTAGAGCAAGTTTGTGAAAAGGCAGCTAGCACTAATTGAATGAGGCATGTCAAAAACTAAACCTATTTGCTTTCGTTTTGACGTGCCCCATTTTGTTACCGTTAGCTGCCGTTTCGTGCCGTCTGCGTTGCATGAAATTCAGTCATTGAGGTGGCTATCAATAGCGCTTGGCACTATAAAACAGTAGGGCTACGTGTTGATTCACTCCGGATAATTCCTTTAATATTTCTGCCAAATTCAAATTCAAATTTGAAATGTTACTGTGTACACTGCCACTGTATAGTCAATGTGAAAGTGATGTTTGAATTTGTTCCAGGATGAGTTTCCATGACACACCTAAGAGAATTTGTCCTTTTTCAGTCTTGAGAGTGACCGGCTGAAGGACCAAAGAACGTAATGACTGGACCTAAAACAGTAACTGACAGATGGCTGAAATGGATCTGGCCTGGATCATTCCGGACTTTCTGCTCACCTAAACTGCAAAATGGCAGGTCAGTTGCAGAAGAGCGTTTGGTGGATGTGACTGACTGCACACAAGTACTGAACTCTTACCACTGTAAAGTGAGCAGGACTTGTCAGGCTGCTGATGCCTGGTGATAAAATTATAGTGTCTAGACTCTGCCAAGGGAATGACTTTCTTGAGATCGCTGGAGGTCAATAGACGTGTTTCTGCTTCGGAGAACATTTTTAAAGCCAGGGCTTAAAATCAAGGTCTCACTTTTATCCTCACTTGATCACTTTGCTGTCCAGGATTTTTTTTTTTCCCCCCAGTGCCTTCTCTTGGTGTCATGCTATCATGTGAGTAACTGTCCTCTTTTATGAAGTAAACCAGTTAACACCAGACCATTGATAACAATGTGCCAAAAATGTTAAGAAATCACACATTTCTACACACCTCACACTCTCTCTCACTGACTTACTCCCTCTCTCTCCCTCTCTTTCTCTCTATCTCGCCTATCCCTCGCCCTCTCTCTCTCTCTCTCTCTCTCTCTCTCTCTCTCTCTCTCTCTCTCTCTCTCTCTCTCTCTCATTCCCTTCGTGCCAGTCAGCCGTGTCTGGTGATGGTGGATATGTCTCTTTCCAGTGTTGGCCCACTGAATAGACCCAGTCACATGGGGGTTTCTGATAGGACGGGTTCCGCTAGCCGTCTCTGGCAGGCAGCTCAAGCAGAAGGTTCAGCCTCCCCTCTACTGCACAGCAGGGCCTGATTGACACCATTTGTTCAGGGCTAAATTGCACTGAAGGCAGAGCGTGAGGGAGGCCTGGAGCTTTTTATTACAGCTGATGGAGACATTAGAGCGGATATCTGCCTTTGTATATGCTAATTAACTGGTGAAAGTAGGCTTGCCAATGCATGCCTGGTCATTCGAGTGATTTTCGGCGCTAGCTGAGCCTTTTCTCTCTCTTTTTTTTTTGAAAATAATATCCCACTCATTTTCCACACTTCATGTGGTAAAATGAACCCAAATGTCAATAATTTTCTGCGGATTGGGCATTTTACAGTTGCAAATGATCGGATGCATAACTTAATTGTAATTTCAAGTAAACAACACCCATCTTTATTTTGTATAAGAATGATATTACAATGCCAATGTTCAGAAAAGATGCACAATATTATCCATCATCTTTTTTCATCTCTAAAGCATGTGTGCTGTGAGTATTTGGTTAGTTTTACACCTTCTTCCTTTTTAGTATGCCTGCGATCAGACAGCTCTTTATCTGCAGTTGTCTGGTGGCTGCAACCTTATCTGATGTTGCCTTTATTAACCAGTCCCACAGGGGTCATGTGAAGGTTAGTTGTGATATTTTTCTGCCAAAAGCAACTGGAATTCCTTTAAGATAAAATGTTAGTTATTTTGAGTCCTATAAAATTGATTGCAAATTATTTATAAAATTCCATGATTGAATGGTTCTATGGAGAAAACATTTCACTGATACAACACAGGATGACTTCACAACACTGCAGTTTTAACTGTCAGTGGTCTTTGCTTTTGACAAACCTGGCTGGAACTCTACATCTACAACCAGGAAATCAGCTCCTTATTTCCTGCCTCTGTCTTTGATATGAGGGCTGAATTTGGAATCCGTCCCAAAAGTCCCCCGGCTCCCTCCAGCCGTGCTGACCTTCTCTGGGTTGTCTGAGTTCTCTGGGACGCTGCTGTGGTTTTGGGGCCGGAGCCAGCAGCTGCTCTGTGACGCCTCCTATTAGCATCTGAGCGTAGCATCACCTCTGGGTAGCAGGCTTGCCAGACAGCGCCTGTGCTAGGACAGCAGTGTAGACAGTAGTTGCCCTATCGCATAAGAGGGCACTTAAGCCCATCCTTACTAACTCAGCTGTGTGTTGTCATTCATGGGTAAACAATTAAGACTTGGGAAATGCAAGCTGATGCTGTCTGAACAGACCTTCTACATTTCATTTTTATTGCCAAAATTGCCAATTTTTTGGTAATGATGTCTCCTGATGGGGTCTTCTCCATTGCTTGTTTTGGGTTTGTTCCTGCAGATGGGGAGTTATGTAATTTTTTGTCTTTAATGCAAAGTAGGAGGCCCATCAGCCTAAATTAAAACAGATCAAAATTGGATCTGACTTCCAAAAGCCCCAACCAATCAATTACAATATGCTTTGATTGGCTCTGATACCAGCCTGGCACTGACTGGCATCTGGCATACTTGTACACCTAAACCCTTGGGCACAGAAAAAATGGCTGAATTCCTCTCCGTTTGGCTCGAAAAAACAACTCGAAAGCAGATACGTCAGCTTCACAAGTCACTCAAGAGGATGCAGACGCACTGCCACTGTCAACTCCAACCGGCGCACTCAGGGCCAGATCCCCCATTCTAATCACCATCAACTTCAATAAAACCTTCAGGCTCTTGTCCGTGTTCAGCGTCCAGCCTAGTGGCACCCAGTCAAACGCTGTCAATCAGGGCCGTGGTGTGTGTGTGAGCAAGCAGCGGCCCACAGTCTGCAGTGCTGGGAGGAAGAGTAGGGACTGAGTGAGTCCTATCAGAGCTGCCCAGCAGCTAAGGGGGGGGGGTCCTATTCACTGGACTCCAGCACTGGCAGCGTCGCTAAGCTATGCCTGCACTGCAGAAGCCTCTTTCCTGGCAACCTGGGACAGGGCTAGATTTGAGGAACAAGAGAGAGGGGATGTAGAACAAGAGCTTTAGAAAACAACTGACTAGGGAGCGGTTGAAAATCCAACACACCATGACCCAATTTTCCTCTGAAAGAAAGATTGTTTTTTGGTGCATATTGCGCACCAGATCTATTTTTAGAGGGGAGGGAAAAGAATCATCCAAAATAACAATGACAATAGAAAGACCTGATGTCTTAAAAGTGGACAGAGTTTACCCAACAGTCACCTTCGGAGCTTTTTAAGCGTCTTAGTTTTGTCAAATGAACAGTATTAAAAGTGCTAAATGTACTGCCCTGAGACAGACATTGTTATTTTTCAGATATAGAAAGAAAGAGATACATTTCAATTATCTAGGCATTTAGAATATTAGCTTGCTCTCTACTGCTGCTAATATGCAAAGGTTTATTCTCCCCTGGCAAGCACCAGTGAAACAGTGACGCTGTCAAAGAGCACTGAGTGGTTTGAGGAAGGCTATCAAATGTTATGGTTTCATCCAACAATTGGCTGTAAATTGAAGAGCCTGTACAGTACATCACAGGCTTTATGACCAGGCCATTCTGTGGGAGTTATTTTGTGGCACCGTTGCTTTTTTGTTACTGTATGTCAGCAGGGCTGAGTTAGAACAGTGTGCAAGTTTGGTGACAGTTTGTTGTCTTTAATTTACCCTACTAGGCTTGTCTGTATGTGATGGACACAAGCATAGATTATTGCTTCCTCCAAAAGAGCCTTGCTTTGTTTAATCTCTTAAGACACTAAGTGCAGATAGCCCTGTGTTTCCCCTTTATTTTAATTATACAGCAGAATTACAATGCACTGTTTGGAATGCACCCAGAGGTGAAACTCCTTTTACTCTCTTTCTCTATCTCTCTTTCTCTCTTTCTTTCTTTTCATCTCTCTTCACTCCCTTGTTCCTTTCTCTTTATACAGTTTTTTCCCTCTCTCTCCCTGTATAAACTCTTCCAGTTGACTTTCTTACCCCTTGGCTTTTCTTATAAGCTCACACAGTCATGCAATCTGCTGAGGCCAAAGGCAACCTGTAATCTATGCTGTCATTGAACTGGTCCAGGAGGGGTATTTATGTGTCACACTTCTGGCTTTTGGGTGCAAAGGGCTGGCATTAAGACAGCATGATTGCTATACACACATGCACAGACATAGTGAGGTGTGTGTGTGTGTGTGTGTGTGTGTGTGTGTGTGTGTGTGTGTGTGTGTGTGTGTGTGTGTGTGTGTGTGTGTGTGTTTGGGTGAGAGGGAGAGAGAGACTCATTGAAAGTTTGGCCTAACTCCCAGATGCTGATGGATGAATTATTGAAGTGTGTTTGTCTCTGTTTACCCTGGAAAAAGCACTCTCATTCAAAATCTCCTTTGTGTGTTTTCTGTGTGTGTGTGTGTGTGTGTGTGTGTGTGTGTGTGTGTGTGTGTGTGTGTGTGTGTGTGTGTGTGTGTGTGTGTGTGTATGTGTGTGTGTGTGTGTGTTTTATATTGCTTTTCATCAAAATATGACAATTTACTGCACTTAGCATCAGAGTGTGAGGACATGTAGCATGCATAGTTAGCAGCATGTAGTTATCTCTTCATTTTTGCTGGGTATTGTGAAGAAGGAATTGAATAAAGAAAAAAGATCTTTTATGAATACAGACATTACTCCTTTTACACACTGTTTTAATCAATATACAATAACTGACTCTTAACATTAAACCAGAACAAGGTTCTTGATGATACTATGAGAGAGAGAGAGAGAGAGAGAGAGAGAGAGAGAGAGAGAGAGAGAGAGAGAGAGAGAGAGAGCAGTGACATGATTTTATCCACACAGCTACTGTATGTCAGGGGAACATGGTCTGTAGCTGTGGGGTGTTGCTGGAGTGGCAAATGTAGTGTTCAGCTAAGACTAGGGCCCAGACACAGCAGCAGGAGGAGAGGGGGGACAGGGACAGGGAAGGAGTCTGTAATGAATTGCCTTCTCTGCTGTAACCAGCACAGGCATGTAGTTTCCTCTGGGAGTGATTTAGCCACAACCTTCCACAGGCTCAGGGGAGATGTGGGGGACAGAACTAGAGCTCCTTTAAATACACATCCCGCCCAGACTTTCTCTCTCTCTCTGTGTGTGTGTGTGTGTGTGTGTGTGTGTGTGTGTGTGTGTGTGTGTGTCTGTGTCTGTGTGTGTGTGTGTGTGTGTGTTTGTGTGTGAGAACACGCATCTGTGTCTGCATGTGTGAAAGCAAAGCGAGGGAGAGGGAGAGAGAGAGGAGGTGCATGTCTACAGAAAGAGACTGAGGGAAGAAAGGAAGTCAGAGAATAAAAGAGGGGCAGCCAAGGAATGAGAGACACAAAGGTACAAAGGCCTGAGTGATCATCACAGCGATAGAGAAGAGAGACGAGGGGTGGGGTGGGGTGGGGAAGGGTGGGAGAAACAGAGAGATGGAAGAAAGGAATAAAAAACGACGAGGCGGATTAAAGGCGGAAGCAACATGTCTCATAACATGCATGCTTCTTTTCCCTCACTTCACCCCTCTGCTTATTATACTACTAAAAACAGAGAGCACAGATCTAGAGCCATAGATTTGGAGTCAATAGGCAGAATAATAACATAACAGAACAGAGAGAGAAAGAGAGAGAGAGAGAGAACAGGGGTAGTAATTGTAATAGGAACAACAGAGGGATGGAGGCAGTGAGTGAGAAGAGAGGTGTCGTGAGAGATGGACAGATGAGGTGGAGTGAGAGATGGACAGATGAGGAGGAGTGATAGATGACAGATGAAAAGAGAGCAGCCTTGATGGACAGGGTAATAGCTTGTCTTTGAGAGCTGAGACAGACGAGTGAAAGAGAGGGACGGGAGTGAGAGAGAGAGAGAGAGAGAGAGAGAGAGAGAGAGAGAGAGAGAGAGAGAGAGAGAGAGAGAGAGAGGGGTCGGCATGGGTGATGGATCGTACCGGCTGGGATATGACAGGATGGACATGCGGCTGTCCCCTGTACGTGGAACATTCTCAAAGGCAGAGGCACCACAGCACCCCACCACTGGTCCTCACACGTCACAATAGATCCTCTATCAACTCAACTGTACACATAAACTTCAACTTCTCATGTATCCTCTAGGCTTCACCCTATATTTCTATCATGATAAGTAGGTGGTCCAATCTACTGTATGTTCCTCATTTAAGTATCGACTAATATAGTGAACACTTTACTTAAAGTCTGTATCTATAAAACATAACCACATTCATAAAGGGTTATAAATTATTCATAATGCCAATCAGGGCCAGACTGGAACCAAAAAAAAGGCCCAGGCATTTATGGCCATGGCGGCCCACCATAATTTTATTCTATGATAATAATGCTGTGGGTAGCTAAAATAACACTGTAAGTTGGACATATTGCATGAACATGAGAGATTTAATTAAAATAGCCCAATATCTTTCATTAAAACCTTGAGTAAATGACAGCCCCGGCCCAAAAATGACTGTCAGCCCACCGGACATTGTCCTGTATACCCAATGTCCAGTCCATGCCTGATGCCAATCATCAATGCCAAAACAATCATTAGAAACAATGAATACTTATATAACCTTATATGAATGTGCTTATTATGATGCTTTTTACATACAAACTTTACGGACAGTGTTAATATTTTTGTTAAGCAAGTGTAATACGGATGACATTTTTCGAAGGCCTCCATGTTTCTATGGACTTTAACCCACTGGATATTCTTGAAAATAGTATAAAAATCACAAAATCTGAGCTCTGTGAACTATCCTTACGTCACTGGCTATCTCCACAAAGAGTCCCCATTTCAAAACGGCATGATACCCACTGAGTAAGTACTGTATGTTTTGAACTCTACTGTAGTAGAGAGGGGAAAGGGATCTAAGGAGTGTTGATATCCAGCGTTGGTGTCCAGCAGAGTTGATTTGTCCAGTAAAAATATGCATGGCTGTAAGAGGGGAGATGGCCCAGTTTCCCTCCGCCAGCTCTCCTGACACATGATCTTGAACTGGAAACGTCAGCCTACTGATAACTCAACAAGCAAATAGAATAATTTCATTAGCATGTAACATATGCCTGAAATAGGGGTGACGGTATCAATGCAGTGTGGTTAAACTTGATGAAATAATCAATGATCTGACAACAATAATTAAATCATCATCAATATACATCCAATATTCCAATATGAATAGCCATCCAATGTGAATATTCCTCATGTTCACACAAGATGTTGCTGTGAATTATCCATTGAACGCCCTTAATGACTTCTATCCCCAGAGGGCATGGTGTGCATTTTAAATGCTGTTAGAGCGGAGTAGTGATGGTGGATTGCAGGCAGCCCAGCAGTGGATTGCCTGAGAGGTTCAGTGGCCCAGGGTTTGCACATAGCGGTATGCATAATTCAAACTCACTGAGACAGAGGCCAGCATTGTCATTAAAGCCCTGTGGATAAACTATGTTGGTAAACCGTATTTGTTGCTGTCATGAATTACACATGAAACATCATGAATTTGTGTGTGTGTGTGTGTGTGTGTGTGTGTGTGTGTGTGTGTGTGTGTGTGTGTGTGTGTGCGCTTAAAGGTGTCATACCAACTAATTATATCTATCTCATGTTTGCAAGAGTGTGACTCCTTGATCGTGACTTCAGCATCATCTCTATCTTTACTTAACAACCCTCCTCTGTTTCTCTCTCTCTCTCTGTCTCTCTCTCTCTCTCTCCCTCTCTCTCTTCTTCCTCTGTCCTCAATCTTAACCTTCTCTCATCTCCTATGCATGTCCTTAGCAACTCACTCTGATAGATATAACAAGGAAGAGGTCTTGCTTCACCGAAAGACATACCTGAGCATCCCTGCCTCCAAACATCTCTCTCTCTCTCTCTGTCTCACACTCTCAAGTTATCTCTAAATAAACAAAAGCGGCTGTACGTGTGTGTGTGTGTGTGTGTGTGTGTGTGTGTGTGTGTGTGTGTGTGTGTGTGTGTGTGTGTGTGTGTGTGTGTGTGTCTGGACTGGGGAGTGGAAGAGGGAGGTGTGTGTGTGTGTGTGTGTGTGTGTGTGTGTGTGTGTGTGTGTGCGTGCGTGCGTGTGTGTGTGTGTGTGTGTGTGTGTGTGTGTGTGTGTGTGTGTGTGTGTGTGTGTGATCGAAGCAGCTAAATCTGTGGAATGAAACAAATGCAGGCAGGCTCAGTGAGTCCCCATGGGCCGCCGCCGCCGCGACTCATCCTCTGCAAACATCTCACTCTGCCATGTGACTGCTGAACCCTTTTGTGTGGAGGATTAGGCAAGGCTCTCTCCCTATTAATGATGCAGCCTAGTCCTGTTACAGACACAACAGCGTCTCACAGATCTAGCACTCATCTCTCTCTCAGGTCTGCCATGTTTGCTGATGATGAAGTGAGATGACAACTTTGGGGGGACTGAGAAATATGATGGCGCAAGACTAATCCAAGGTGATATTTAACTGGTTGGTAGTGGAAGGTCTGAAGATTATACCTTTTTAAAAATGAATTTATAATGCTGATTCATAAATCCTTAATGGAAAGTCATTGTTTGATATGATAAGACCATGATCGATTTAATAGCCTTGTAATGCTGAAGTGTGTGGCCACTAGTTGTGCTCTTATGTTAAGTAATGCAAACATAAGGTCATGCACTGCAGTGTCTTGTATGTTTACATGTGTTCTCTGGTAGGCCGGCCGGATATGGAGTGAAGGGCACACATGTTCTTTTAGTCTTTATTTAGAGGGAAACAGAGCAGCTTGGATGGTGCATTGCTGAGTCACTGGGTAAGGTCATTGCTGTCATTCTCTTCCATTCTCATCTCTCTCTCTCTCTCTCTCTCTCTCTCTCTCTCTCTCTCTCTCTCTCTCTCTCTCTCTCTCTCTCTCTCTCTCCTTCTCTCTTCTTATTCTTCAAGCATACACACTTTCCACCCCCCTCCCCCACCACACACACACACACACACACACACACACACACACACACACACACACACACACACACACACAAAGAGAGCTCACTTCTTTTAGAATTCTGAATGTAACTCTTGCTTATTACCAGAGTGCTGTGGTTGGATCATTGTATTCCATTACACTGCTGGCAGCCTATGGAGTTGGAACAGATGAGTTTAAATGTTTACTAAACGTGACCTTGAGAGAGAAAAACTATTGATCATAGGATGCGATTCAGCTCAAGTACAGTACAGTACGTCTATTTGTAATTCAATCAGCAACATCACATCATGTCACATGTATTGATGATATATGGCATGTGTTAATTATAAACAGCACACAGTATGATTATTATAAATTGCCATTGTGACAGCAGATTATCCAAACAGTTTATCAATCTATCATCCTGATGCCTCATAATGAACCGGAGTGATGATATCTGATTTTACTTTGGGTAAGTTTGAAGGTTTGATTGTGAAGACCCAGTCGATATCTACCGTGTGAGATGATTTGATGATTTGAGTTAGATAGGTGGAGAAGAAGAAGAAGAAGAAGAAGAAGAAGAAGAAGAAGAAGAACTCCAAAAGACCTCCAATGACCCTAATGGGGTGATAATATTACGATTTTATTGGGGCCAAAAGGGGCCCTTTCAAAATTTAAAAAAGTCTTACATATTTCAGCTGGAAAACCAAGAATGTACAAAAGATCACATCAAACTGGTCCTTATCTGCACTGAGCCAGAATGTACGGAAAGAATAAATCCACAGTCAAATGATCATGAAAACAGCTCCCTTAATGAAAGTAGATATCTTTCCTTTTTAGTTCTTTTCGCTTTCAAATCCTACCACCTTATTTTGTGTGTGTGTGTGTGTGTGTCAGTGACTGAGTGAGTGAGTGAGTGTGTGTTTGTGTGTGTGTGTCTGTGAATGAGAGAGAGAAGTAGATAGACATTATGTGTGGCGTGTGTGTGTGTGCGCGCGTAAGTGTGTGTGTGCGCGCGCACGTGTGTGTGTGTGTGTGCACTTATACCCGTATGTGTGGAGGCGTTGGTCTGGTAATGAGTGCTAGGCAGAAGGTGTCACTCCATGGCTGCTGTTGGGCACAGTCTGAGAAGCACAGCCTGTACTTGTCATGCCACTCATCACATGCCTGTGACACTGAGTGTGTGTGTGTGTGTGTGTGTGTGTGTGTGTGTGTGTGTGTGTGGTGTGAGTGCCCATACCTATGTGAGTGTGTGAGTGTGTGTGTGTGTGAGCATGTGTGTGTGCCTGCGTGTGTGTGTGGACATGCATGTGTATGCGTGCATGCATGTGGGTGTAGTGTGCACAGTTCTCCAAGCCCCAGCAGCTCCAAGGTGAGGCAAGGTGGCTATAGGCATGACTGTCACGTACAGCAGGAGGGCTTTCTCACCGGCCAGAGCTAATCGAATAGCCACCACGTAATGCCATTAATCGTAGGCATGCTGCTTCTGTTGCTGTAATGATATTGCTCCAGTCACTCCACCGATCGCCGTGGCGCTAAGTATGCATCATGCATCGACTGGAGTCACACGCACAAATCACACCCGTTCTTGTGATCGCCTTGTGAGTGAACATGCTGACCATTTTTTCTCTCTCTCTCTTTCATTCTCTCTCTCTCTCTTACACATTGTGTTCTGTTTGTTGATGGTTGGTTTTGCTTGTAGCTGAACTCTGCGTTCACTCATCTTCACTTCATTTGTGGTGAAGTAAGCGTGGGGTCGTGACGCTAATCCATCACGTATTGGTCGTTGAGCACCTGACTAGCTCCTCCTCCTCTTCCTTCTCGTCAGTGTTAAGCGAGAGACTGCTTCATCGGTTTGATGTAGGGTGGAAAGATGTGTTAATGTGTTTTTCGGGAAATGGCGGACGTGTGTGTGGGTGGATGGGGGGATGACTTGCTGAGATTTTCAATGTGTGTGTGTGGGGGGGGAGTCAAGCAGCATGACCTGTTTGGTACCAAGGGCCCTGCTATTGTTACCGAAAAGATCTTCAATTACCAGGGCTGACACCTTTCGGTAATTGAAGCAGGCAGAG
>JAODXP020000008.1:19017085-19019585 GCA_027497455.2 Sardinella longiceps | reverse complement strand
GTGATGAAGGACACAGAGGCTCCTACAAGGCCCTGCTCTCCTCCTCTCTGCACATCTGCTGGAACTGCCTTCCCCTTGTTTTACACACACACACACACACACACACACACACACACACACACACACACACACACACACACACACACACACACACACCTCACTTTACCCACTGGATCAGGCACAAGCCTGCCCACGTGCAAAGTGTGATTATCAGTGAGAATGTGTCAGGATAAAAATGGAGACTATTTTACACCCAGTGGCATTTTGGTACACTAGAAATAGAATTTAGACTGGCATAATTGATGTCATCCAAGGTTTGTGATGATGTTGTTAATATAATTAGATGTCATTGCTTTACTCAAGTCAAACTCTCATTTGTTTCAGTAATGTGCTGTCTGCTTTAATTAATACTTTAGTGATACCTAGCTACTGTGTGTGTGTGTGTGTGTGTGTGTGTGTGTGTGTGTGTGTGTGTGTGTGTGTGTGTGTGTGTATGTGTGTGTGAGAGAGAGAGTAGGCGTAGCATCATTCCTGAACCATCAGCAATAAATAAATATTCTAGGTCATTAAATACACTTTTAGTCAAGCATGCTATTGTTTGGATGCTATACAATCCAGGTAATTTCTACAGAGATTATCTGAAAGAAAGTGAAGTAATGCAAAAGTGAAGTTGACTAGTAAGGGACTGTTAAGACTGGTTAAGACCAATTCATATTAAACTTTGGTAATGCTTTAAATTACTGCTATTAGGTAAGATTAGCGTAACAAAAGCTAACAAGGACAGACTTTGTGTGCACTGTTTGCATAACTACAAAGTAAGAATCAGACAAGTTATGCAGATGAAGCAGACAGAACGCTATTTTGCCTAGACTACTACTTATGGGATGTGGCACGACTGAAATTGTGTGAATATTATCACACCTTAAATTGAAACCTATCTAATAGTGGAGCAGTTCATTGATTCATCAAAAATGTGTTAAATAAATGTAACCTATAGCATTATAATTAAAGCAATATACCGGAGTAAGTTTAAGCATAGCCCTGCTGCACGATTACCTCACTCACGTCAGATGTAGCGCTACGCGCGTTCATCTGATATTCAGCGATAGACGAATTATTTCAGGAGCCAGAAATCCTTGAATCTAACTGGGCAAACGGCTTGTCCATCAATTTAATTGACGTACACTGCAGCCAACCACATCGAAACCAACCGAAGACGCTCGTTACGTTTGTTGGATTGGTTGGATTCAAAACAGTTGCTTCTTCGCTACGTCACACCCTCTACAGCAGCCAGCGGCCCTGATTGGTCCGGTTAGAGAATAATGGCTTGAAATCTCTCTGATGGGCTTCAACATCAGATCGTTGCGCGGAAGTGCCTTACGAAAGTTACGTAGCGCATGATCTGACGTGAGTGAGGTAAGCTGCACGAGCCTTCTAACAGCAATATATTTCGCATGAAATGAAAGATTTTCGAACAGCACAGACCTAACGCAAACGTGAAACACTTTACATTGAGTCAATGTAACCTCAGATCTTACTTTCGGTTTCCAACAGTCAGGTCCCATTGATTCAGTGTAAAGTGCCTGTTGCGTTCGGTCTGTGCTGTACCAAATTATTTTGTTCCACTCGCTAACTAGCACATTTAGCAAGCTCTATGTTTGAATTCACTCCGGTACTCTCCTTTAAACCCATGACATTCTCAGTTTGCGTTATTCCAGCCTACTTGAGCATTACCAGTTGTTCTTATCTTCTATTTACCCAGTACTTCACAGACTGTAATTTAAAGCATTACCTAAACTTTTGACAAATAACTCCTAAACCCTAGTATGTGTTCCACTGTGTCATGTCACAGTTTTGAAAATGGAAGGAGTAGAAGATTAAAATCTTGCAAGCAGAGTACAAATCAATACTAAAATTAAATTACAGCAATGAAGACTGAAAATATTATGTGAGTGTAGCATTTGTTGTTACTTCCCACCCCTGCAAAGTAGGCCTATAATATTGTTCTGATCGAAACAGTGTGTTAAACTATAGTAGTAGGCCTATAGATTGTGGTACAATAGCAGCAAGGTGAAAAGACATGTGAGTGTATTTCAGTTTGTCCATGCCCCTCTATACTAGTGTTGTATACCATCAGCTACTACAGAGTTGTGTAGTAGCGGACCTAGTCCAGTTGAAGGTAATGAGTCATATTTATGGGGTGTGGAGATTGATGTCCTAGTTAATGGGAATCTGTGTGGGGCTGCTGTTATAGGCTAAAGAGATGAGAGTCTGCTGGCTGACCTTGCCTTGCCAGAGAGACTCACAGCTCACCACTGCCAAGAGGTGGGGCCATGTTTTCAATCTGGTGCGTGCTCCCACAAAGCCGAAAAGTGTTATTCTGGAATTTTCTGACAGAGAATTTTGAAAACAACTGAATTCTGGGTCCAGGAGCTGACAACACAAGTTGCAGAGTAGAGAAGAATAAGGCAATGATGAGAGCAGAACTCCTGGAGTGTAC
>JAODXP020000008.1:19004585-19014585 GCA_027497455.2 Sardinella longiceps | reverse complement strand
CTCCTGTTTGTTGGTGCTGTGGCTGCAGCAACTACTTGAGCAGTACTGATGTGTGCAACTGGCTGTGGAACCCCTCCCCAAACTAGGAGGTTGGTCTGTAAACCACATATTGCCTTCTCGTTTGTGTGTTTAGAAATGAGGGTGAGACAAGGCATAATGGAAAGGATAGGGGTGTTTACCATTTCTGTGTTTGTATTTTGGCAAGCAGTCATGGCAGCATGTCATGTCTTATTTAGGCTTTTATGTGACTGCCCTCTCTAAGATCACTAAAACATTATGTATTTCCAGTGTCCTATCCAAGTGGTTGTGTGTGGGCACTGTAATGGGCCATATTATGCAGTCTACTACATTTCCAGGATGTGTTCCAGAAGCTGTACAATGCTGCCTGTCCCTAGATTGTCCCATAAGCCCCTTCTCTTACCTTTTTACCTATGAGCTCACCGTGGAGAAAAATGGGGATGTGACCACTCCATATATGGGTCTGATGTGTTTCCTGCATAAATCCTCCCTTCTGTAGACACATTCATACACACGTTGTGTATGTGAGACACACACACACACACACACACACACACACACACACACACACACACCGCCCCTCCCACATTCCCTCCTTCCCTCTCTGATCAATGAAGAAGAACGAGAAGGGGAGGGAGGGATCTAGTCGCGCGTGTCTGTGTGTATTTTTCCCCCATTCCTCCTCTTTGCTCAACTAGTTGACAGTGTGCTACCGTCGCGCGCACGTAGCTTCTCTAGAGTCAGTGCGCGAGAGAGACAGCGGCGGGAACAGCAGCATCCACCCTGTTGGCGAGACACAATTGCCATGTTTGCCATGCTGATGAGCTGAAATATCACCTTGTGGGACTTTTTTATTCGTTTCTTTGCTTTCCTTCCCCGTTACTGCAGCATCTCTTTTGTTTTCTCCTAATGCATTCCAACGTGTGGTGGTGTCTGGAATGAGCTGCTTTCTCTCCAGTGCTGTTTCCATGCCAGCATGGGAACTGCCGTGTCCAAAAGGAAGAATCTGAGAAACGATGCGATTTCGTCCGTGGCGGCAAAAGTTAGGTGAGTAGGCCACCTTGATGCGCGAACACCTGCAGCGCGGTCTCAAGCGTATTTGTCCGTGAAGTGTCCGACGGAGTTTCTGCGCAACCTTCATGCTGAGAGTGTGCACGCGGGAGAGCTCACCACAGTGTACCGCGAAGTTACAAAACCGCTCATGGAACATCCACTGCACTCCAGCCACCCGTCTCCTCTACGCTCCAAGGACAAGTCAAAATGACCATAACACATAAGATATGTTTAATAGCCAATTATAGAAACAATATGTGCTGTATATAGCATAAACCAGAAAAATCAAGCTTTAAGTTTTAAGTCTAAACCAGCTGCCGTGAATACGATGTCCACTGCGCTTCTGGCTCTTTCTAGGCTACATAACTCGGGTGCAGGTGACCTCGTGGAGATGCAAGCGTACTAAAGGAATTTAGCAATTTAGTGCTCATCCCATGCTAGTTCCCCCGATGTGTGCCGCGGAGGACCTGTCCAGTGCTGTGGTGCTGAAAACACGTTCACATAGAACTTGACTTGGGCACATACCACAATCACATGTTTATGACCGTCTCCTATTGCTTTGTCCAGCTGCTTGTTGACTGAACTGCCTTAGCTAAGTTCAATTTTTGAGTAAAAGCGTATGAAATGATGTTCTCAACGTTGTCTACAACTATCCGGCTGGATTTTCAATACTGTGCAATTTTAGAACTGATCTTGTAATAGTAATGGACCATACCTGTGCAGGCTAGTGTTTCTTTGCCTAGCAATTTGGTTGTGTGCTACTGACCTCACCGCCTTTGGTTGCGGCCGATGCAAAAGTGATCTATCAATTAATCAATCAACTGCAATTTACTCTAGAACCCTAGCGGTGATCACACGTCAGGATGAATTATGACTCGAGACCCAGACAACCTACACAAGTCCTTTAGCAATGCGGATCATGTATTTAGTCTGGACCATAAATCTTGACACTCGTAAAAGGACTAAGAGCTAAGTTAAAGACTGACGAGACCAAAAATCCCTCATTGTCAATAAAAGCGTAATTTGGCGGTCCAATCTTTTTGTTGATTGTCGACGACCCAACAACATATTTGCGCATTTCATAATCCACTACCTGCCGCTGTTGGTGATTACGGACAGGCTGGCGTGCTGGAGCGGAACGCCGCGTCGTTGTCTGTCGGTATGCCCAATGACTGCTGATGATGCGGGGTGGGGTTGTCAGGCGGTCCGGTAAAATCTGACAGGTCGATTGCCAGTTTTGCTGGGGTCACTTGTTTTCGCCTTTCAGTAATTCTGAGAGACGCTATTGCCCTATAACCTAGACGTGTTTTTAATGAGGACATAATGTTGGTAATGTTGAATAGGATCGGCTCCATATTCTTGGAGGTCATGTAAATGACCTTCATGTCTTGGAGGCAGGTAGTACGTGATTTTGTGATCTCTAACAGCTGGCTATTCAGTACTTGAATGCATCCAACCTTCACATGCCAATGATGTTGCTTCCCTCATGTGCGTATGTGTCTGTTTGTATATGGTGACTGTGAGTGGCTCTGGGTGCCTTTGCTCAGTATGCATAGAATGAAGTGTACACTCAGTCCCCAGCACGGAGGCTGTGATTAAGAGTAAGAGGGAACCCTGAACAGGCAGGCAGACACCCAAGGGAGCCAAGTGAGAACACAGTGACAGCACAGCCCTCATATGCCTGGAGGCATCGGCATCGACACACACACGCACAGACACATGTGGATACACACACACTCCCATGCTCACGCACACACATCCTTACAATCGCTCTCTTTGTCTCTCTCTCTCTCTCTCTCTCTCTCTCTCTCTCTCTCTCTCTCACTCACACACACACACACACACACACACACACACACACACAAACTCACCTACAGACACACACCTGCCTCCATAACACTTTGCATGCTAGAGAGCAAGAGTGAACTCATTGTCATTCCCTGTAGCAGCCTTGTCTTTTCCCTGCAGGTCAAGATATTGCAGGATTCAATTATGATCACCTTTTGGCTTGAATTCACATGCTGATTAATGTAAACCGACAGGTTAGACTAGGAGCTCACCATTTGACTTTGTCAGAACTGATTACCATGAAAGACAAGTGAACTTTTCTTTAGCTTTGTTGGTCATCATGAACGAGTTTTGCCGATAGTGTCTTTTGCTGATAGTGAGTTTTAAATTGAAACTGAGCGTGAAAAGCTCCACCTTCTATCAGCTAGACATAAGGGAGTGTGGATTTGTGTGCTGTGCTTTGCATGACCCTTACTATACCTGATAGAGAATCAGTGGCTCATTGTTTGGCAACATGTTCAGATTTGTGTGTGTGTGTGTTTGTGTGTGTGTGTGTGTGTGTGTGTGTGTGTGTGTGCGCCCAGTGCTTTGTAACATTCGACTAAACGTTTGTGAATTATTGACTATCTCCCGTGATCACATACTATGTGCTCCTTTAAACAAGCAAGAGATGGACACACTGGATTGCCATCATTGTGCAGAGCAGAATTAGGTGTTGCCTGAGAGTTATGGGGGTCACCGAGACATGTAGGGGTCAGCCGTGCGAACATATGTCACAAGAGGATATACTGTACTGGACTGTGCTGGCGTCATAAAATAACTCATCTTAAGAGGTTTCTGCTCTGAGGCGCTAGGTTGAACGATCACTCTCCTCCCTGTGTCAAATCCTATTTCATGCCACTGCAGTTTCTGACGCCTGTGTGTTTATAGCCTGGCTTTGGTGACTAGCTATGGGAAAAAAGAATGTTTCGTAATGTGTGTTGTGTTGTGTTATGTATGTGTATGTGTATGTGTGTGTGCGCAGGGAAAAGACGTTATACAGTATGCGTATTTATTTTGCCTTTGTGTGCCTGCCTGACATCACTTCCTATGCTCTATCCTTCAAACCTCCTTGCCCATCACGCCATCCTGTTCCTCCACTGACGGATGAGTGCACTGTGCGCGTTGTTCACGACTGGCTCATTTGGATGCTAAACAGAAACAGTGGGGTTGGCTTTTTTCCCCCTGTCTGTTTCTAGAACGGTAGGTCACAGACCCCAGAAACTGTTCAGATAGCCCTGTGACTAGCCTCAGAGAGATAGCAGAGCACCTCTTAGCCCCACACCATGGCATTTTGAAGTGCTAAAAAGTTGCTGTGTTGTAAAGTGGCTGAGTCATTGTTGATCATTATAACATGCTCTTGTATGGCTGTCTAATCCATGCCGAGGCTCAAGTGGACAACTAGCGTCTAGGCACTCAGCATGAGTGATTCCAGTAGAGAACACACACACACACACACGGAGAGAGAGAGAGAGACAGATACACACACATGCTTACATTTACATTTATTTATGCATTAAGCAGACGCTTTTATCCAAAGCGACTTACTACAAATGAATATGCACACACAGACATAGACACATACGTACATTCAGACACACTAAGTATGTGAGTTTTGTTGCAGTCCCGTCTCTTTAGCCTGTTGCTTTTAGCACTGCAGTATTGTCATGTTTACGTGATTTAAAACATCTGCAGATAGGAGTATGTTGATTCAAGGACAGATGACAATAGAATAGTTAAAGAATGGGTGCTGTTGATAGGTAGTGTCATCATGTCAGCAGAGAGAATGGGCTTGTGTGTAAAAAGAAAGAGACAGAGAGAGAGAGAAAGACAGAGAGAGGGAGAGAGAGGATGTACAGTAGCTTGTATTTAATAAATCAAGTGGGTTTGTGCTGAGCTTTATGGAACTCTCTGAACATTTAAGATGGGCTCTGTTTGATGTCTTGTCGTATTGGAAGCAGGCTTTTGTCATTCACAGCCCCTTTTCTCTGTTCAGATATATGGAGTCATTTTTTTTTCACACGCAAGCAGACACAAATGCACCATTTCACCCCTTTCTCTCTCTGCTCTTTGATCTTACTTTTCTTCAGTTTCTTCTTTTGAAGGCCATCGCAGATTGAGTGCAAATGGA
Organism: Sardinella longiceps; assembly: GCA_027497455.2. Lineage (NCBI taxonomy): Eukaryota > Metazoa > Chordata > Actinopteri > Clupeiformes > Clupeidae > Sardinella > Sardinella longiceps. Next base: position 19,009,556 of record JAODXP020000008.1, on the reverse strand, counting down.
AGCACATCTGGTGCCTGTGTGTGTCTGTGTGTGTGTGTGTGTGTGTGTGTGTGTGTGTATTGTTCATAGGCCTAGTGGTTCAGGGAAGGTTGAAGTCTTTGATGTTGATGTGAGATCAGGTGTTTCCACTGGTCAGCAAAAACTCTTTCAAGCAATTTGGTGAGGTCCAAACCAAACTGAACGAACAACAGCAACGCAGTGGGAGACCTCATATATACATGCATATTTTATACAAAAGGCAATATGCTGTGTTTGTTTCTAATATTGAAATCTAATATTTCCATGAAAGCAATAACTTTTTGGTATTATTTCTTTTTCTTTTCAGTTAATCGAGCAATCCTTTGAAATAGCCTACAGGGGACAAAAAGTGGAGAAGTTTTTACTGCATGACTGGTCTTTGGTTACATTAATATTATTCACTTCGAAGTTATATCAAAATGGCATGATGTTGAATGTTAAAACATTCAAAAATGTTCAAAACAGTTGCCAAATGTCAAGAGAAAACTGCATTCATGTCTCCAGTCAATCTGTGAGGTTCAAATCAGACAGGTTGACCTGCACCCACCATATATAAACTTGAGGTCATTCTTAATGCAAAATAAAAGATAAACAAACTTGAGTTGACTGCACCAGTGTATTAGGAATCATATCCATATATCTTTGGTTAAGCATTTCTTGCTAAATCAGAATCAGATCATTATTTTATTTAAAAAAAAAAACAGATGCATTCCCATGTATAGCCTGCAAAATCAATGTACAGTATTCATCTCAGTTAATGATTGGAAAATTGCAGTAGAAGTAAAGCTGTGCTCAAGATGACAAAAATTATTCCTTAAAGTACTATGCAAAAAACAGTTGTATGCTCTTAAACAGAAACATGATCTCTTTTACGTTGTATGACTTTATTCAGCAGACACAATTAGCTGAGGGACTAGGGTTCAACATGGAGTGTGTTTCTGTCTCAGCCCCCGCCTGCCCTTTTCTCCCCGTAATCATCTTCCACTCCAGCTCTGTGTGCCAGCAGTAATTAGACTGATTGTAGACGATAATACTGATCTCTGACTGTATCTGACACTCCACGATTACGACTTTGACACTTGTTCTCTCTCTGTGTGTGTGTGTGTGTGTGTGTGTGTGTGTGTGTGTGTGTGTGTGTGTGTGTGTGTGTACTTGCATGAGTGTGTGAAAAAGATTGTGTGTGTTTGTGTGACTGTGTGACTGTGTGTGTGAGCGAGCCCATGAGTGTGTCCTCATGTTAGCGGGCCTGGTGTGGGGGCGACTGATAACTTCCATACGTCATTGCCCCCTGCTGCGGCTGTCCTGGAGCCGGTGACAAAGTGATACTTCAATCTGTGGCCTGCTGGACTGCAGGGCCTCTCTCTGCTCCCACAGCTAACTCTGCCAAATACACACACACACACACACACACACCAGGCCCCACCAGACTCGGGTCTCAGGCATTGGCTTTGATATGACCCGGTTTATTGCTCAATTAATAACAAGTTTGAGAATTAGGGATCCTGTAAATGTCTGTGGACTTTAGACAGCTTCTCAAACAGAATGAGTCATACTTGTAAATTGGCTCTCTGCTGTTTTCCTGCAGGTGCTAAAGCCGCTAAAGATGCAGTGCTTGGGTTCTTATTAGCAAGCTGATGGCAAAGTATAATCATATTTCTTTTGTGTGTAAAATTATATGAAGAGTCAGACTTTGAGGACACTGATGAGAAATGTCCTCTGTTGTCAGTTAGAGAGGCCATGTTGCTAAGCCATATCCCAATGCTAAAGTCACTAGATAACTTCTAGAAAGTTCTTATGAGGCCGTCAGTGTTTTTTTATGTAATAAAGTAGCAGAGCCAGAGAGAGAGAGAGAGAGAGAGAGAGAGAGAGAGAGAGAGGTCCCTCTCTGCACTTTTTGCAACAGTACTGGAGCACTCAAGATGTTTTATGAGTGAGCGTGTGTGTGTGTGTGTGTGTGTGTGTGTGTGTGTGTGTGTGTGTGTGTGTGAGTTTTTGCCTGTGTCTGAAGCAGGGAGTGCAGCAGTTGCATGGAGAGCCCTCTCCAGCTGTGTTTGTGCCTTTTATCAGTCTAAGCTCTTCTTCAACCTGTCACTGTGCAATGGGGGTGGAGGTTGGGGTTGGGGTGTGTGTGTGTGTGGGTGGGTGGGGGGGTTGGGGAAAGAGAGAGAGATGGCAGAGAACAGAGAACATAAAAACATGAAAAGAGAACCAGATGGATTTTTTATCATCAAAATACCCCCATAGTGCTTTTCATTTCAAGAGAGACCATCTTATTGAACAACATTTTCGAATTTCAGCCCTTAATAACAGTCAAAATAATATGTGTTAGACACCTGCCATATGGATGCATCAATGTAACAATTTTCTCAAAATGCAGGAACAAAGAGCTGTATAAATTACGTAAGTGCTGGATGGAGGACCCTGCATACATTTGTAATTTATGAATGATTGCACAGTCCTTGAATGGGGGCCCTTGAAGTCATTCTTAATGAATGACACACACATAGACAGAGACAGAGACAGACACACACACACACACACACACACACACACACACACACACACTTCAGACGGTCATGCAGTGTTTTGCTCCCCGTGGTGTCCCCTAGGGCTGTGTGTGCATGGCTGTCTGTGCAGCGGCTCCTAATGCTGGCTGACGGGAAGCAGCCTCAGCCTCTCCATGACATCCGATGTCACACTCTCACTCGCGACTGTCAACTCTCCTCAGCATCTCCCCTCTCTATCTTTTTCTTTCTCTCTCTTTTTTCTTCTTTTTCTCTAGCTCTAGCTTGTTTTGCTTTTGGTCAACTCTCCTCTGGAATGTCTTGCTTTTAAAAAAAAATTGTTTTTGTCTCCTTTGTCATCTTCTCATTCTCATCCATCTCTCTCTCTCTCCTGTTCATCCTCTCTCACCTCTGTCATTTGGCTGCAGGCCATTTTGTCTTTTTGATTTCCTTCTCTTTCTTTCTTTCTCTTTCTGTCTTTCTTTCTTTCTTTTTTCCCTTCTTTCTTTCACACTCAAATCTCTCTGTCATTGTTTACGTCACAGGTCCTTCCCAACCCCACCCCACCCACCCACTCTATTGTCTCTCATACAGTACCTGCAGCCCAGACCCTGAACTGTCATTGCCAGCCTGAGGAGAGCTCTCTCTCTCTCTCTCTCTCTCTCTCTCTCTCTCTGTCTCTCTGTCTGTCTCTCTCTCTCTCTTTCTCTCTCTGTCTGTCTCTCTCTCTCTCTCTCTCTCTCTCTCTCTCTCTCTCTCTGCTCTACTCTGTCTCCCTCACTCCCTCACCTCCATTTCTCTGCTCATGTTTTATAGATGTGGATGGTTCTCTGAGGAGCAGCTCCTCTCGTCTCCTCTCGGCGTGTGTATTTTATTCACTGCTCAGGGAGCTTTTCCTTTCTTTAACAGGGAAATGAGGATGAAACGCCAACCTGTTCCCTCCTGTGCCAGGGCCCATATCTCAGCTTGAAGAGAAAGACAAAAGGCAAAACTGGGAGTGTGTGAGTGATTCCTGAGGAGACATGAATATAAGGAGTGTGTGTGTGAGTAGAGTGTGTACTGTATGCAGTCAAAGTATTCCCAACAGCATTGCATTTGAAGTCTTCAAATAATTTTGTGACATACAGTACACAGCCTTGGCTTACATTATACAATTCCATTTCAGCATGTGTTACATTATACAATTGTAAAAAAAAAAGTGTCAAATGTGAAATAAAAAAGATAAGATTGATCAAATAAAATACAATAGGAGAACTTAAGGTTTGCTTTAGAACTAATTTAGAGTCTTTAGTCTTTAGTCAGCATATCCCAAGTGTGTAGAGAAATGTCTTTTCCACAGTAAGACTGATGACTTAAAGTGATGTCTGTGGATGAACAGTACGGGCATGCGAGTGTGGGGGGGTGTTGACATCCAGGGTCTGCAGCTCAAGCGTGGCCCAGGCATAAAGCGGCTCCAGAGCTGTGATAATTCCTCAGGAAGCTGCCACAGTCTCAGCCCCGGCGCTGCATGGCAGCAGTGGCCCTGGAATGGAGCGCGCTCAGAGCTCATCTGAGGGAGGTGATTATTTTAGCACTGTAGGTGAGGCGAGTGGGCGGAGGGCCACGAGGAGAGGTTACGAGCTGCCCGGCGAAGACAAGGTGTAGGAGGTGCTGGCGGTTGTGTTGGACGGTTGGTTACGAGACAGCACGTGTTGGTGTACATTGGCTGAATAATTTAGAGGGCTTTCGAGGTTGTGTGTATGTGTGTGTGTAAAAAAGGGGGTGTTGTAGACAGACATAAAGACAGACAGAAGATATGTATGCCAGGTGTGTGTGTGTGTGTGTGTGTGTTTGTGTGGGTGGAAAAAAGTAATTTTCTATATATAGACCTATATACAGTCATAGTGAGTCTGATGGGCTGGCAGGCAGAGGTGTGTTTGCGTGTGTGTTTGTGTGTGTGTGTGTGTGTGTGTGAGCACCATGCGTGTGACATATGGTGTCTTGGGAGCTTGGCAACTGTCACATACACACATCTGGGGAAAGAGAGGCAGAACATCACCTGTCAGGACTGCCAGCAAGTGACAGCTTTTGTGGAGGCGTTTCCACATCCTTCCTATAGTTCTTGTGTGGTCTCCTCACTTTGTGTGTGTGTGTGTGTGTGTGTGTGTGTGTGTGTGTGTGTTTGTGTGTGTATGTGTACGGGTGTGTGTGGTAAGTGGGGCATGAGTAATGGTTTGTGTGGGTCTTTATCCTTAAAATGGGCACTGGCACAGAGGAATCACACACACACACACACACACACACACACACACACACACACACACACACACACACACACACACACACAGATCATCCCCCAGCTTCCTGCTCCCTTGTGTGTAAGAGCGTGTGTGTGCAGCAGTGCATCTCTCTGAGGAGGTGTGACTCAGTGTCTTCTCCACATTGGCGCAACCACACACACACGCACACA
>JAODXP020000008.1:18997085-18999585 GCA_027497455.2 Sardinella longiceps | reverse complement strand
GACAGAACGGAGAATTTTTGCCTTCAGAAACTGAAGTCCTTCCACATATTCGTTCCAAATATTCACTAAGCCAGCTAATCACCAATCACCAAATCACTGATATTTCTAAAGACTTCTGAGCACACAGACAGAACTAATACATGGGAGGACTTTTGCCTTCTGGAGCCGGAGTTTCTCACCTCTGTAACTCTCTGTGGGTGGTGGGGTGGCTGGGATTCTGTTGTTTCTGAGGGTTGTTTTCTCTGTTTGGTTGTGCCGTGGTGGTAGTAGTGGTGTGTTTTTTCCCACTCTTCCTCTCTCCTCTCCTCCTGTTCCTCCTCTGTGCCCTCGTGTTTTACTCTCTCTTCCTCTTTGGTGGAGGACGGAGCTGTGTGTGTGTGTGTGTGTGTCAGTGTTCAGTGTGTGTGGAGCTCCGTGTGCCTATACACATTCATACACAAACACAAACACACACACAGACACAACCCACAATCACACACACTGACACACAGACACACTCGGTTAATGACAACATTCACATAGATATGCTTGCACAGAAGCTCCACTTCCATTCAGTTGAGTTTTTCCCTCCCCTACCTGACCACTCTACTAACACCCCACTCTTGTCTTCACTCTAACAGTTCTATTTGTATTTGCTTATGTTTTGATCTCTCTTTTTCCCTCCATTGTCTGCACCCCCCAGAAGACAACAACTGGTTCCCAAAAGAGAACATGTTCAGTTTTCAGACAGCCACAACAACCATGCAAGCGTAAGTTGGGGTATTTCACAACCTCACACACACACACACACACACACACACACACACACACACACTGTATTTCTGTCTGTCTCTCTTTCTCTTCCTCACTCTGTCTCCCTCTCAGACACACACATACACACACACACACACACACACACACACACACACACACACACACACACGCATGCATGCATGCACACAAACCCTTTTACTGCCCGAGTGACCTTAGAGACAGGCGACAGTGCAGGTGTTCAGCTTACAAACACCTTTCATTCTCTGGGGGCATTTCGCACTTTTGCCCTGTCACAACAGATTTGCCTCCGCTCAAACACACACACACACACACACACACACACACACACACACACACACACACACACACACACACAAACAAACAAACAAACAAACAAACACACAGACTTCAAACAAATATGTCCTTTAAAACTCTCCTTCCTCTTCCCCTCTTCCTCATGCTGCCCTTCTCCCCTCCAGGATAACGTGAGTAACGCTTGTCTAATTCTCATTTTACCTCTCTCTTCTTCTCTTAATGACTCCTCACTAGATCACTGCCAAGTTATTTCATCATGCATCATCCCGCTGTCTAACAACTCTCAAATTCATTTCCCATGATGCTACAAGTCTGTTATCTAATAGCCTGACCCAATACATTTATGATATATACATACTTTATGTTGTAGTCACTATGAACCCAGTATTCATAAAACATTATGTAAAGTATTTCTATGTAAACCGTGTAAAGAAATCCAATAGTAGAGTATAGTATCTACAGTTGTATTCCAGAGGGCCTATCAGCCCTGGCTTGCTGAAGGGGGCTTACTGCAGGGGTGCATCTCCATGGGACTGGGCCATAGAGTGGCTCTGCTGACCCCCAGAGTGTGACCTTTCCTTTCATGTGTCTCAGCTGAGGTCAGATGAGAGGGCAGCAGCAGCAGCAACAGCAGCTTAACTCAGAGAGAGGCAGCTGCATGTTTCTGCAAAGCCGAGGCCTGTTAGAATCAGCGCAGTGGGAATCTGTTGGTGTCTCTGGGGCTAGCTGAATGTTTGTGTGTGTGTGTGTGTATGTGTTGGTTGGTTGGTTTGTTGGTTGGTTGTGCATTTGTCTGAGAGGGAGAGAGCTGTCAGATGGCAGCACTGTAAGTGTCGTTTATAGAAACCACTATTACTCTGACGTCAAGGCAAATATGAAATAGTGATTAGTTAATAATGGTTGATTATCGGATCCAAACATATTGACTTGTTTTTGTTGGTTTTGGATCTCTGCTATGTACCTTCTCAATAGCAATGTTCAAGCTACTTTACAAATGACCTCTGTAGAATAGGGTTTAGGTCCTGTAGAACACTTAAACTTGCTGGCTTCACACTCTGATTGTCATCCCAGAAATAGATCCTGTGCAAATCCTTTGAAATAAAAAAAGAAATCCTCACAGACAGAAAAATGGCTTTGCATTTCTCCAGAGGCTATGGAAACAAAACTTTCACGGCACAGTGCGGCCGGCCGCATTAACCAATCAGGAGATGGATGAGCAGTGATGCCTTAAAGTTATTTAAGGTCTGCCTCAGACATTGTAGGATGCATACTTGTGAAAGTCAGCTAAAAATATCTGTACCTAAACAATCGAATGCTAAATGGGAATCCAAATCCTCAAACTCAGCACTGAACACCAAGGTCATGCATGGATTTGTTAGCTCACATACTGATGAAAGTGTACAAAGAGCTCCTCCATATAGTGACTTTATGC
>JAODXP020000008.1:18987085-18989585 GCA_027497455.2 Sardinella longiceps | reverse complement strand
AGTTTGGTTTGTCTGGCTGTTGATGTTGCTTCTCCAACAGTCTCTGTATTCATTTCATTCTAATCAGCCTTTCTGCTTCTCTCCCTTTGTATTCCTCCTTTCTCTATTCCCTCCTTCCCCTGTCCTCCTCAATGTTTACTCACTTTCTCATCGGATCACACTCAATCTTTCTATCTGTCTTTTTCCTTCACCATATCTCTCATTCCCCCCTTTTTTCCTCTCATCCATTCTGCCACACTCACTCCCCACCTCCCTCCTCTAATAACACCTTCTCTTCTTGCCCTCCCTCCTTCCCTGTCCATCCATCCGTCTCCCTCCTGTCTCTTCGTCCCCATCGTCCTCTCTCTCTCTCTCTCTCTCTCTCTCTCTCTCTCTCTCTCTCCCTCCCTCCCTTGCTCTGTCTGTCCAGAGGAGATAGATAAGAGGTTGACGGCCTACCGGAGAGGCAGTAAAATTTGGCAGATGCTCATCTTTTGTCAGGTGAGTGATCCAGTGCTCAGGGAGAGAGGGAGAGAGAGAGAGAGAGAGAGAGAGAGAGAGAGAGAGAGAGAGAGAGAGAGAGAGATGGTGTGAAAAGGGCTTTATCTCTGTTTGGCACTCATGTAATCAGTGGATGAGAAATTGGAAGCACTCGGCATAGCAATGTCTGATAACTATTCAATCTCCCTTTCTTTCTTTCATTTTCTGTCTGTCTGTCTATCATTTACTCCTCTCTCTCTCTCTCTCTCTCTCTCTCTCTCTCTCTCTCTTTGTTTCTCTCTCCATCTCTCTCTCCATCTCTTGGTCTCTATTAGGGCGGACCTGGACATCTTTATTTGCTGAAAAACAAAGTGGCCACATTTGCCAAGGTGGAGAAAGAGGAAGATATGTGCCAGTAAGAGCTCACTGCCAACAGCACAGAGGACAAAGACTGACACAGACAACAGAAAATACTACGTGTCTGTGCATCTGCTTTTCTAAGAGATTTCTTGTTCCCTGTGTGTGTGTGTGTGTGTGTGTGTGTGTGTGTGTGTGTGTGTGTGTGTGTGTGTGTGTGTGTGTGTGTCATTTCTCCAGGTTCTGGAAGAGACTGAGTCGCTTTATGAGCAAGCTCAACCCTGAGCCCAACCTAATCCATATTATGGGCTGTTACGTGCTTGGCAACCCCAATGGAGAAAAGGTATAGCACACATTATTGATCACATCTCTTGGGTTAAATACCAGTGCTTAGACTTACATTATCTCATTCACCCCTTAGGATTACGTTACCCATGTGTGCCCCCAGGCTTTTCAAGTAGGCCTCAGAGAGCCCTAGTAAACATTTAGTTATTTTATGAATTTTTATGTGCTCTAATGGAGCCTCTGTAATGGCTTGTTGATGGCAATTTAATGGCTATATTGATCCATTTGAAGTGGTGTAATCATTACAAATACAATCAATTAGTATCAGATACTTCACTTACAGGGTGATTCATTTGTGCTGTTTTATAGATTTTTATTGATAAATATGAAAAAAAATTAACAAAGAAAACAAAAAACAAAACAAAACAAAACAAAAAATACTTATTTGAATTGCTTGATTCTCCAAATTGAAATTGGAAATTTAATTGGAAATCTCCAGTGTGTGTGTGTGTGTGTGTGTGTGTGTGTGTGTGTGAGTGCGCGCGCAACATTGCAACATTTCAAACTGTTAGAGTTGCATAAACACCCCCCATGTCAGGCTATAATTAGGAGGTGTGTGGTTAAATAGCGTCACGTCTCAGGCTGCTTGTACAGACACTCTCTGCAGGGCTGTGGATTACTGTGCTGGAATCTAGAATGCAGCTCTACTCTGCTGTGCTAATCACACGGTTATATCTGTAGCCTCACACTAATTGGTGTAGAGCGTAACTGCGTATGTGTGTGTGTGTGTGTGTGTGTGTGTGTGTGTGTGTGTGTGTGTGTGTGTGTGTGTGTGTGTGTGTGTGTGTGTGTGTATGTGGGTGTCAGAGAGCACACTGTCAAGCTGCCTGCTGCTACGTGAATTAAAGTTGACGTAATAACAGAGTATTTGTGGAAAAAAATGCTTGAAGTGGGTAGTCAATTATTATGTGTCCATAGGCACTGGCAGCAAATAAAGACTAGGTTTAAAATGAAATCATTAAAAGCCAATGTAATACGGTTAAGATTTCTATCTGATGTTCATAAAGATGAGAAATGTATTGAATCCTTCTATATCCTTTTTCTTTTCCTTCCTCCTTAGGGCATTTTTGTTCCTTTTTTGCTCCATTTTCACACTTCATCTCCGTATACTCTTTTTCTCTGTCATTATTCTCTCTCTTTCTCTCTCTCTCTCTCTCCATCTCCCTCCCTTCCTCTCTCTGTCTGTTTCTCTACCTATCTCTTTATATCTCCCGTATAATCTAATAACCATACAGTGTATATATATCCTCTCACCTTCTCTCTTGACCTGCTATGGAGCCCATCTATCTCCCTCTCCATCATCACCTAACAACAGTGTACAGAATCTATCAGGGTCATC
>JAODXP020000008.1:18929585-18984585 GCA_027497455.2 Sardinella longiceps | reverse complement strand
AAGGCCTCATGGGTAGGATGGGGCCTGACGCTGACCTTATTCCCTTCCCTTATTTTATTACCTAAGGATCCAATGTGTCATCTACGGTACACAGTTTTCCTTTCAATGTTCATCTGCTCATCATCTGTCTGCAGGCAAGGAGATGATTGAGATGTACTTTGACTTCCGTCTCTTCCGCTTGTGGAAGACGCGTCAGCACTCCAAGCTCCTGGACTACGAGGAGCTCATGTGACGGTGCAGCGGCGACGCTTGTGGGGCGGGCGGGGGCGTCCCCTCATGATGCAGGAGATCCTCATCTCACCAGCTTTCACTGAGGACGCACTGGGACGAGCAGGAGGGAGACACTCACACTCCGCAGCCCTCATAATAGGCCCAGAGTGAGCGTGTGTATCTGAGTGAGACAGACATAGCAAATGTGTGTGTGTGTGTGTGTGTGTGTGTGTGTGTGTGTGTGTGTGTGTGTGTGTGTGTGTGTGTGTGTGTGTGTGTGTGTGAGGCTCCCCATGATTTATTTACTCTCTCCGCTCGAGACACTCTCCCTCAATCTCTCTCGCTCAACTGTCAGAGAACACACATACACACACACACACACACATACATCCATGAACTCTACATGCAGAAGCCTCTTGCAGGCTCTGTAAAGAACTTGCCTTTGCCATCTCACAATACAGTGCCAGATGTGTACTGTGAAAAAAGACGAGAAAACTACATTGGCAAAAATCATGGGGAGTCAGAGAACGAGATAGAGAGAGAGAGTGCGAGAGAGAGAGAGAAAGGGGAAGAAGAGAGAGAAGGATGAAAAATGAACAAGGCACATCATATGTTTATGGCACCATACCCTGTGTGCTGGGAACCTCAAGAGACCTCCCCGCTTTGCTTTGCGTGGGAAGACAGCCAATGAAAACAAGAAGACTGTTGTATTTCTGTCATGTGTCTATGACACAATACCAGCCATCAAAGCCACTCTGCCCACATATGAAGACTGACAGAGACCTCCATACATAGCATCTCCCACTCTTAAACTTAAACAAACTCCTCATTACAAATATACCCACCACATAAATATATAGTATAGCTCTAGTCATACAAATACTCTTGCGTGTCAGAAAAAACAATATGATAACAATTTATTTTTTTGATGTGTATTGTTGTGGTATTTCTAATGAACTCTTTTGAATATCTCAGGTTTTAGCCATTAAAAGGATCAAAGTGTTTGATTCTTGAGCTGGGATTGTGGGATTGGGGGTGGGTGGGAGAGGGTCAACTCAGTTTCTTTGTGATGGGAGACAATGGGTTGTGTATTTTGTGCGACTAACTGAACTCACGATAGGTAAAGCATACAGGAAATATGGTGAAGGTTGTGTGAGGTGGTGTTTGCAGTAGATTTACTCTGTGTTTGTTGGTGAGGGACAACAAGTTTGCTTGTTTGTGTGTGTGTGTGTGTGTGTGTGTGTGTGTGTGTGTGTGTGCATGCGTGTGTGTGTGTGTGTGGTGTAAGTGTATCTGAATGATAGAACTCATCTTCTTATCTCTAAAAAATCTCATCTCGTGTAATGTCATCTCCCTCTTAATTCAATTCAAGAAAGCTTTTTTGGCATCAATGTTTCAATAATCTTATTGCCAAAGCTCAGTTACAGTACATACACATAAAGTAGATGCACAGAAAGACAATTGCATAAACATTTAGATAAACATTGAGAATTGTGGTAAGACAGACAACATACTGTAAAACATACAGTACAAGGGTATCTCTCTCTCTCTCTCTCTCTCTCTCTCTCTCTCTCTCTCTCTCTCTCTCTCTCTCTCTCTCTCTCTCTCGTTATTTAGTACACGTCACAGACAACTGTCCTTGGGACATTTTTCCAACATACCCTTAACTTGACTGCAGGGGAAAAAAGACCATCCATCTATGAAGTGAGCAGAGCATCAGGCTATCAGATGAAGTGTCTGCAATTATTTCCATCTTCCTCCAAGGCCACTCTGCGTAGTAAACATCCGCTGGGACCCACATACTCAGGCACCAGCTTCACAGACACAGAAAAGAAAAATGTCAGGCAAACAGAAAAGGAGAAAAAAAAAACATTAAATAGGCTTGTTGTAGAGAGAGAAAAAAATCTGTAATCTCAGCGATCCAGCCACCAATTGTGCATCAGTTCTGTCGGCATATGCAAGCCACTGGGACACAAGCAAACAAACAAACAAACGCACACAAACGCTGAAGTAGCTGAAAGGAGCTGGCAGGCGTTCGTTTTCTCCCCTGGTCCCTTAACCGACTGACTTGTGAGCCTTGTGTGCTGGGCCAGTCTGGGGAATAGAGAGAGGTCAGAAGATTAGCTTTTAGATGGGGTCAGGTTGCCATTTCCCAACCTCAAATCACTGCTTTGAGATCGATGGAGAGAGAGGAGAGAAAGATAAAGAGAGAGAGTGAGAGTAAGAAAGAGAGACTGTTGCCCACAGGCCCAGATGCAATCTGTTGCCTGTAGCACCCCTGCCAACCATTTCCAGGGAGAACCGATCATTATTGCACTTATTAGGCTACCTTTCAGTTGCTGTATTTTTACAATTCCCATTGTGGTGGTTTACCACTTAGTGGGAGGTTGACCTTTGGGGAGAGTGACAAAGAATTTGATTCACTGTAAAAAAAAAAAAAATCTCTCTTGCCTCTCCTCTGGCACATCCCAAGTTCATGACACACGTCTTTGGCATTTGATGCGGGAGGAAAAAATGCTAAAACATTCTCTGCCTTTGCCACTGGCTGCCCCCTCTGCTGGCCAGTCTGTTCTCTCTCACTCAGGCCAAGCCAAACAAAGCCAGAGCTTGGTGCCCTCTCTCCTCTCCTCTCCTCTCCTCTCCTCTCTCCTCTCTCTTCTCCTCCCTCTCTCCTTGTGCTGGGCTGCCATCCAGACTGGGCAATAGGCATTTAATGAAGAAGTGGGATCCTCCAGCAATCTCAGTCATTAAGCTGCCATCTGTGTCCCCCTGGTGGCCGTCACTGTGACTCGCCATTGCTGAGAGAGACGTAGAGGAGAGAGAGAGAGAGAGAGAGAGAGAGAGAGAGAGGAGGGGAATTACATAATGACAGCCAGCATGCATATGTCTCTTTCAGTCAGTCGGTGATTATCTTAGAAGGACAAAAAGAGTGTGTGCTTGTGTGTACCAGTTTGAATGTGTGTTTTGTGTGGTGTGAATGATTTGAATGTTGAATTTGTGAATGAAAACGCTATTTACTTGGTCATCTGTTGCTGTGTATGTTTGTGTGTGTAAGGTGGTGTGTCTAGTGTGTTTTGGGAATTGAAATGAGAAAAATGCTGTTTGTTGTTTGTATGAATCTGTTGGTGTCTGTGTCCCCACAACCATCCTTATGCATATGTGTGTGTGTGTGTGTGTGTGCACGCACTCACTCAAGCAAGCAAGCAAGCAAGCAAGCACACACACGTACATGCCTGTGCACGCAGCAGGAGCCAGTCTCCTCACTCTTTCCCACCATCAGGACCACGGGGGTTGACAGAGTGCCAGCGCACTCCCCTGAGACCTTTGAACCAAACAGATGCTCAGAATGAAAAATCTACTTCAACACCCCCCCCCCCCCCCACCCACACACACACACAGACACAGACACACACAGACACACACTCCCTCTCCAGTCTCCCGGTCCAGTTCATCAAGTAGCAACCATAGTGAGTCAGTTATGGATGTTTAGAGCATGGATGCAGTGCAAGATGGAGGACGTTTATCCTTACCTGTAGCAATATATGTGGTGACACCTTTTTTGGGTTCAATGTCAAAGTAGCGTTGTGTTTGGTTGCTGCTCTAGTGTACCGTGTCTGTGGGTTAAGAGGGACCCAGACTGACACTGCTGGGGGAAACACAGCCTTTGTTGCTTTGCAAATTGTAAAAGAGTAATTCCACATTGTACAAGAAATGAGAGCCATAGCCACTGGCATTCCATTCAGACTCAAATCAAATCCTCAAAGAACTGGAAGGTTAAACAATTTTGTAAAAATCCTTGTTGCCATATGGTCCTTTTTTTTGTTTAAATCTGTTCTAGCATTCGTTTCAAAGCAGAGTTGATAATGATGTAGGCTTACACAAATTCTGATTGATGGGTGTATCATAGTATTGTTTGAACACAGACTTCAGGCTCATCTGCACAGGATGAAAAAACATAAGCAGACCCTGAATGTTTCTCATGAGATGTCTATTTTTTCCCCCCAAGTAACAAAATTCTAACATAATGTGACAAACAAACCGTCTCCCAGTTTATTTTTTGTGGAGGAGATGAGGCCATCTTCTCAAGTATCCACTGAAGCAATGCCGAATGCTGATCAATGTCACAGCTATGGTGTGGAATGTCTGTTATGGGTCAATAAGAAAAGAATGTCCATGGCTCTGAATTATTTTGAAAATGTAATTTATGGGAAGTGGGCCCAGACTAAAGATGTCATATGTGGTTACAATCCAGCGATCCCATCATGACACAAAGCTAAAGTTGCTGCTCTATCACAAAAGAACATCATGGCAGCACAAAGACATTTAAATAGTCAATTCTAAAAAAAAAAGAAGAAAAAAAATTCAGTACTGTGCTGTGTTGAGTGGTGATGATGCTTTGGCTCTGTTTTTATTGCACTGAATGAGATGGGAGGGTCCTAAAGGAGGCCATTGATGGAGCACATTTTTCACAAACCTCTAGTCTAGACACTTCTCTGGATAGTCTCTGCTTCAGGACGTCCACTTGGACAACCAACACCTGAGGTCTTTTTCTGCCATATTGAGCTGATCAGGGTTTTTGGTGTTTTTTGCCCTCAACGGTGCCTTCCAGGCAGCGCTGCCTTCAAGGCACTAATCCCCTCAGTTTAGGGTTAGGATGAGGGTTGAGGGGGTTAGGGTTAGGAATAGGGTTGAGGTAGTGCCTTTTAGGCTATGATGCCTTGAAGGTGCCGTTGGGGGCAAAAAACACCATTGAGCGCTGATCAGCTTAGATTACTGAATGCTGACCATCACTATGGCAGATAGTTTCTCTCTTTGATTTGAACTGTAACATAGTTGCATATATTCCTATATTGCCAGAGCAAAAATGTTTTATTTGACTGAACCCATGACAACTAAAACTAAGAAAAAAAACACACAGATTTTTCCTCACCAGTTGACTCCATTTCTTGGTCTGTATTGGTGACCAGTGTGTTCTGAAGCTATGAACAGGACTTGCTGTAATAATGTGATGTGATTGGTCTGGACGTGTCTGATGGAGACACGGCATTGAAACTGATTTGTTCGTGTCTCGTAATTTTTGAGCTTTTAAGCTTAAACCTTTGGTCACATTGCTGCAATCTGCTAAAGCGTGTCATCCGCTGTAGTGAGTGACTTGTCTAAATAAATAAATAAATAATATCCTATGTACTGAAGAGTGCCAAACGCTGAGGGGACTTGATTTTTTTAGGGCACTCAAAGTAATAATCCTTTTTAAGGTGTAAAAAAAAGGATTGTATGTTTTATAACATAGTTCTTGTTATGTACATGTACATATTAACAAGATTTAAAATAATCACTAACCTGGAAATAATGAACATCATACTGTGTCGTGTTCATCACATCCTGTAAGTGTCATAATATTGAGAGACTTGATTCTCCAGTCTAAGACTACTGTTATAGCATCTTGAATGTGAGACATTGTACAATGCCAGCCCTGCTAGGGTGACATTTCTTTTTAAAACTCTTGTTTCTTTTTTTCTAGTAAAAATGGTTCATTTTGATCAAACATGACTCTGGTTTCATTTGCAAACATCAAATATACTGTCTGTGTATTTAATCATTCACGTCTCTTGTGTGATTGACATTTGCATCATTACAACTCCTTAATTTTGTCCATATTTGTGTATAAAAATTAAACATGCGTAAAGGAATTGAAACCTCTCTCCTCTGAGCAATAGCACGCTTGAAGATGTTCTTTCTTAATATTTTTTTTGCAACAGAGGTTCTCTTAATTGGCATCTAATGGTGTTTGGACCAAGACAAATTACCCAAATACTTTTGTGGATCTTTAATTACATCCACAAGGGAATAAAATAAGACTTTCTTCAATCCCTTTTACTATTAGCCATGCTTTCCCTGCTAAGATTCATTTGCACGGCTCATATCTCTTTTAACCCTTGCCCACACCATGCAGAGAGAAAGTGTAAAAGAGGAGAATGCACAAGGAGAATACAGATTACAGAGTAGACCTTGACAGATGAATGACACTCACCATTTGCTTTGTTGTCCTTCAGTTCTGAAGTAATGTGCTGTAAGTATCATTTGATGAGTTTAGATTGATTTAATGAACATCTAAGTTTAATTTAGTTAAGTTTAATCAGTTTAATAGATGTATGGATACTGTATTAAGCATGGAATTTACACTATTTCTTCAAACTTGTGACTTGTTTGTAACAGCAAGCTAAGCTAACAACTACCTTAAGATGTGATCAAGGCCCCTACCATACAAGTACTATCAGTAGAGTGACTGAGTAGCACTCCAAGAGAGGGAAAGTGTGAGTGAAAGCCCTCTGCCACCTCGTCCTTCCTCGTGTCCTGAACTTTGCACGGTAACTGAGTCAGCGACTCTCCGTGAGTGAGCTCAGGCGTGTGATATGGGGCGATAAATCTCCGCCGCCTGACCGCCACGGACACGGGCCTCAGGAAGACAGACGGTGTGCTGTGACAAGCCGTCAGCGGCCCAGCTGCAGTCCCTGCGAGTAGACACCAAGGTCAAGAACATCCCACCACACTTTCTCTCCTTTTCTTTTTCTTCTATCCATCTCTCCAACAACCACTGCATGAATAGAGAAATTGTATTGTATTTCCAGGCCTTGAAAGAAATGAGAAATACAGGGTCATATTGATGAGTTTCTGTGATGAAAACAGCATTGTTGTGTTCAGGAAGCCCATTTAAGATTGATTAGGAGGAAGCCCATGCATTGCACATAGTCATTCTAGTTTAATTAGGCTACCCTTCATATTCATCATTTCACCCATTTGATTGAAACCATTTACAGGTTAATGAGGTAGTGACTTTTAGTTTTTTTCAGTGACGGCAAATGTCCTCTGTTCATTTATACAAACTCTCTCTCTCTCTCTCTCTCTCTCTCTCTCTCTCTCTCACACACACACACACACACACACACACACACACACACACACACACACTCATTACCAAGCAATGCATCTAACAAACAAGTACCTCCATCTCCACAGATGCTTCAGCATGCACCAAATAACCTTTTCTTAGTAATACTGCCACCCAAAGGTCATAGTGGGTAAGACTGATTACATCTCACTGTGCACACCCCATATAGAAATGCCACATGCTACAACTGTACACACCTTACAAGCCCTTGCTTGTTGCCATTAACAACAGGGGTCTGCGTCTGTGATTAATTAAGCTACAGAAAGCTCATAAATTGATCACTAATCCATTAATAAATTGATTAATAATCCATTATGTAAACTATGTGCCAGAATGCTGTCTGGTGTTGGAATCCGACCGCTGGGCAAAAGCAGAGAGTTTTGAGAAGGGGTGATTTTTGAGGTAGTATGTCAGGCTGGAGAGTGTCATGCTGGCAGTGGTGATGTGATGTGTGACAAGGCTAGTGGCCTCGGTGACAGTACCTGCCAACCTCAATTTACAGACCAATGACAACCATTTACGGGGTGCAATCTTTTTTATCTCAGCGGAAGGGTTGGTCAGGCAGAGTACTGTCAGTGTTCGACATGGAGGACATACACATACCGTACTGTATGCAGGGGGAAGAAAACCTGCTTTTGGGTTTTAATATTGGCTTTTTCTTTTGCACTTTTAGCTATTCTCTCTCTTACACTCTGCCCTTCCTCTCCCCTATGACTCACTCTCACACTTTTTTTTGTAATTAGTTTGTGTGTGTGTGTGTGTGTGTGTGTACACACACAATAATAAACGTAGATGAAGTCCGAAGAGGTTGTTTGTTCACAATTTGTTGTTCCTCTCAGAAGCACTTTGCAAGATTGCAATCAATACTGCGCCTGAAGACAATGCACAATGTCCTCTCCTCTGTGCTGTTCTCACAGCACAACTCATAGTCTAGGATATCAGTTAACAGCGAGGTGTGATGCAATGCGGCACAAATGGGGTGCTCACTGTTTATATTGTCATGATAAACTATCACGAAAACTAAAAGTGTGAAAGACTAACTATATTTCAAACTCACACATACAGAGAGAGAGAGAGAGAAAGAGGGACGAGAGAGAGAGAGAGAGAGAGAGAGAGAGAGAGGCACACACTCACAGGAACACACTCTCTCTCTCACACACACTCACACATTGAAACCTCTCTCTTTGTCCCTATGTGCTTTGTCAGCCCTCTTCTCTGACTCTTCCTCTTCCGGAGGCTAAATCTACAGAAACTCCAAATGAAGAAGTCCGGCTGAGGGTAAGTAGGTGGAAAAAACAATAAGATGGAGAAAATGAACGGGAAAAAGAAGAAGCAAGGGGGGAAAATTCCACTCCTGGTTGCAGGGTTACACTCTTCTGAGAACACACACACACACACACACACACACACACACACACATACTGGTTGCTGACTCAGACCCCTTTCATCGCCTTTGTTTACACCCCGCCTCAACTGCCCTCCACACACACACACACACACACACACACACACATCACCTTGTTTATATCGTCGGCTCCTAATAAACAATTAAAGTGGGAGCAGAGCCGGAGCCCTGCGCTCCCTCTGCAATCAGCACTTCCTGTTATTGGCTGACTCAGCACTTTCTCTGGCCCCCACATGCCAAAGGGGCCTGAGCTCCATGCACAACATACCACAGTGGTAATAATGGCTTTTGATCTCATATTGCAATTGAAGTGTGTAGGCCTGTGTGTGTGTGTGTGTGTGTGTGTGTGTGTGTGTGTGTGAGTGTGCTTGTCAAATGCAATTCTAGAGATCTCAATTCACTGTAGCCTCTGGATTTATACAAGGCATTGAGGTCATGCTGAAATGCAGGTGTCAGCATTGCTTAGCATGTCAGATGTATGAATTTTCACATGTATGAAATAGATATGCCTATGCTTTTATTGTCTTCTTTCTCTCAGGAGGCACAGTATGCAAAGAATATATCATATATGAGTCATAAATCATCATAAAATTAATTCAACTCCTTAACTTGTATCCACAGTATGCCTAATAATAGGAGAATAATAATAATTTCATCTAATAATTTCACCTAATAATAATTTCATCTCTGAGAAAAACTATACATTTTTAAAGCACCTTTAAATGTGCCTCCGCACCGCACCAAGCCAAGCTGTACTGTAACTTGTGTTCTGAATGTTGTGTGTGCGTGTCTAGTCAGCAGACTATATTATAGAACTCTATACATCTTTCCAGCTTGAGTGCAGGCTATTTGTTTTCATGAAAAGGCAGAAGTTCGAAACTTGCTGACCATGGTAAAGACGTACAGTGGGCCTCAGTGCTGAATCCATACATTGCACAGCCTACGTTTCTCCTATGCCTGCACCTCGACACCTCACAAGACCCACAGGACCATGTTGTTCTCGCTACACACCAACATCTCTGAAAAATATGCAGACACAAAGCTTCAGTATTCTCGCTCCAGGATGCTTAAGGGACTATTTATTGCATTAAATTCATTAATGGGGAGGCGATTTAAACCTTGACAGCAAATTTTGTCAGCCTGATTCAAAGAAACTATAACTCTTCAGTTTTATTTTATTGAAGTCCTGAATCAAGCTTGACAAGTCCAATCCTATGCTATATTCTGTCCTATTTCTTATTGGTATGGTCACTGTTTGCACTGCAGGAATCCAGTCCAGTGGTGAAATCCTTTAAAACAGGGATTTTATGCCTTACACAATTCTTCTATCCCCCTCAATACTGCTGGCATTTCTGTGTCTTTC
This sequence comes from Sardinella longiceps, assembly GCA_027497455.2. NCBI lineage: Eukaryota > Metazoa > Chordata > Actinopteri > Clupeiformes > Clupeidae > Sardinella > Sardinella longiceps. The sequence continues at coordinate 18,974,658 of JAODXP020000008.1, read as the reverse complement.
AGCAGTGGATTGCCTCTGTATTTTTCTTCAGCCATCACTCAGATTTGCCTTTTTCCTGCTACAATCCCTTTTGTGCCACAGCCCTTAAACCTCTTGCTGCATCACCAAAGCCTACAAGGTTATCATATCTGCCTCATTCAACTCGGCCATTTCAGGGAAACACAAACAGATCCCCTGTCCCCGGTTTCATTCTGTAGAGCAGCCCTTGCATAAACAATGAGGTGTCAACATACCTGGGCACAAATTCCTGGCTAAACGTCATGCAAATCACATGTGCATCAATTCACCCATCAATCTATGTTTATCTCCAATACACTGAAGGATGTCATCTAAAAGGAAAAAATATGTCTCTTTTTTCTTTAGTTTTATCAATCTCATTTCAAGATGGAGCAATCTTTGGGTGGTCAAGGGGCTATTTTCATCTTGAAGATTCACAGCAACATGCACATTGTTCTATACATGATGCTCACAAGTCTAGCACATGATTAATGTCTATTTACCGCATCCCATAAATCTCCTCAAGGTCTAGTTGTCACCTCATCGCCCTCCCTGCCAGTGAAATCCAGCTTTGCCGATATTTTTCAAGCCATCTGACACGCTTCGCAAATCACACTTGTTGTGTGCCATCACAGCTCCGCGGCGGTTGTTGCCCCACATGGCCCTAAATGGATTTTTGATCCATGTTCATTCGGTAATGGAGTGCTGCTATGTCAGCCTTTCCGCTCGCTCGCCCGTCCACTGGCCGCCGTCGAATGCAGTTTATCTTTGGGCATAGTAAATCGACAGAACGGTAATTCTATGGCCTCCACACCACTTCAATTAAAGAAAATAAGAGACAGAGTTATTGACGGGAAGGGGAGCTCTAGTGGAATGCTAATGGGCTTTCGGTTGAGCTATCTGATGGACGTTCTCTTTCAGGCTCCGATCATTTCCATAATGTCTTATGGATCTTTCCACGAAAGTGAAATCCATTTTTTCCTCAGGTCTTTCCCGGGTTGAGTTGCTATGGTCGTTTCATTTAGTGTGATGTCACATAAGACCTGCTTAATTTTCCTTGGAAAACACATATTTCTACAGTACAGGGTAGACAATATTAAAATAGGCCTTATATTTTTGCTTAAGTGAGGTTTCTTGCTATAAGCTAGCTTGACTGTGCAGAAATGACATCTATTCACTTATGTGGTATTCAATCTTGAGGGCCCCTTTCAGTTTGGGGCACCAGGCAATTGCCTGGTTTGCCTGTCCTGTTGCAACAGCCCTACTTGAATGGTGAGGCCCAGTAATGTTGAAATGTAAGCCTACTTTCTCTGCACTTAAGCAAGTTTCAGAATATGATGCCAGAGATCCAAGCAGAGGAATTCAAGTCTTCCAGTGGAAGGTTCAAGTATAACGATGCCTAGATCATGATCAGCGTAGTCAGTGTAAACTATTTATCTCCCATAGCTGCACTTCAAATGCAGATCTTCAGTGATAGTGTCATATCACCAGGGAATTCTGTACCATGACTTTGATAAATTTTATATCTATCTATCTATCTATCTATCTATCTAGATAGATAGATATATACAGTATATACATGTACCTTCATCTGTTGGTTCACATGTTGGTTTCAACAGTCCAACAAGCTCAAATCCAGACCGGCACTGCAGGGAGAGATGAGGTGCATATAGCATAAGAAGATGTGGCCAGGCTACACCCACACTTGAAATAACTTGAGTGCATGTGCTATGAACTAATAAACACCTCGTAAGGCCTACAACTAAAATGTCAAAGACTGTGTTGAGGGATAAAGGTACGCTCAAGTACCAAGTGGTGTGAAGGGGCAAGTATGTATATTACATGATTGTACATACTATGCTACATGGCCATAGATGATAGGAGAATGTGTTTCTAGGGGTTTTGCCTAGATAGTATTTTATTTTGAAGTTACTTGTATTGTATTTATGTTCACATCTCTGCTGAACAACACAATAATGATACAATAACATGAGACAAGACAAGAGTTTTCTTTGGTATGACTTAAAAAGGCAGATTTATTGAAACAGCGGAGATCAGGAGCATTTGAAATATGGGGAACAAGTTCATTGAAAAATTCTGGTCATACTTAAACAGTCTACATAAAGTTATTTCTTATTAACTAGAGAACTATCATCGGGGCTTGTTGTCTGACTCTCTTGAGTTCTTGCCTGCTCTGAACCCCCCATGTTATTCCTCTCCCAACTCCTCCCTTTTTAAAATAATGTCCTAAATAAATAATCTGGGATTATTCTGCCTTTTTTATATCAATATACCAATGATATCAATCAAGCATGTTAATGAAATATAAGATATATAAATCATGTCAGTTAATTAATCAGGACAGACTAAATGTAGCATAGAATTTAAAAAATAGCTTCTTAACTCAGATAGCTTGATTGGAGATGACTGCAGGAATTTTCTGTAGCCTATTTAGTTCATCAGAGTACTGTATGTTCTTGTGCCTATATTGTTTACAATTTTTTGAGTAGGCATTATCTATATTGTTTGCAATTTTCTGAGTAGGAGTGCTACTCAACTAGAGGGGGAGTGAACAGTTGGTTTCCTCACAAACTGTTAAAAAATGATGTATTAAATATATCAATAAATCAATGAATTAAATAGAACGAACTATAGTAGAGCAGATAAGTGGAAAAATACTTCAGTTTGGGAAACAAGCATGAAAATTGGCACAGAGGCTCACTGTGACACACTCTTTTGAAAAGTCTGAGTGTCCACCCAAAATTTCAATATGGCCGCCATTTTTCCACCATTTTTCATTGTTCAATATAAAACAATAGGACTACATCTCAATGGGGCTATTTTTTTCCTTTAGTCCGATCAAAATAAAACTTTATACAGTGAAAGTGTCCATCAAAAGAAGCATTTTTTGTATTGCAAGTTTTTCTGAAAATTAATTGTAGTATGCAAATGAGCTATACTGTACCATATGACTAATACAAATTGTTGTATTCATGGGTAGTGAAAAGATGAAGAGGATGGGACGTGTCTCAATTGATATTATATGAGACAATGTGGGAGTATGCTTTTGGAAAAGGTATACTTTAAAGGGTAGATTTGTGTCTTCTTAGTGTCTCAGGCTCAAATGCATTGGCTATATGCCAAAGTCACCAGTACCAAATGATCTATAAATGGAAATCAAAGGGAGGAGGGGGGTGGAAGCTGTCTTAATTTATGTTTTCTGAGATCCTGAGACCTGCTGTTTTCAAAACAGATATCACTTATCAAGGTTAATTATTTTTTTCTACATTCCATAGGCACTTTTGTACGAGAAATGCACCCAAATTCTCATTTCCCCCCAATATGTAGATATAAGCAGTAAATGGAAGGAGGGGGGTAGGATTTGAAAAGAAAATTTTGGATGAAATCCTGAGGGTATAAGCTCTCAGAAAATATATGGTTTATGGGGTCTTACATGTTCCCCCTAAGTGCTATAAGTCTAAATGTCACCAAAAACAGCTGAATTTGCAAACACCAAATTTCTTGATTATGGGTTTTATTGTAATAAGGAGGGTGGGACATGCCTCACTGCCACACATTGCCATGTTTTGTCACACACTGAGGGTGTAAGCTTTCAGAAAATATATGGGATGTATGGTGAAATTAGTTTCCCCCTCATGTTTCAGAGACCAAAATGTAGATGTGCATATTTTCCTTAAAAATCCTCAACCAAGCCCATTGATTTCAATGGGAAATCAAATTCATTTCCATATATTTGCTTTGAAATTTTGAAATTTTGCATGGACACTCAGAATTTTTTTTAAAGGAGTCTCTGGAGAAGCTATGTACAAAATTTCAGAATTGTTTCCCTAACTGAAGTATTCTAGTGGGAAAATGCACTTATCTGCTGTACTACTAAATGTAGAACTAATTTGCTGTCATTTGTTACTCCTGTTATGTCCTTGTGCTTAGCTCTATGGTTTAGAGTTTGTAATGATGATAAAAACAATTAATAAATAAGCATTTAAGAGTGGACACCATATGTTTTGTGAAAAAAAAAATGTCTTTAGGCCCCTTTTAAAACAGTCAGTGGATTGTGGAGCCCTCAAGGTGCCAGGGAGGGCATTCCACAGGCTTGGGGCAGCAGCACCAAAGGCCCTGTCACCCATAGTCCTTAGTCTGGTTCTGGGGTTGTGGAGAAAGTCTGTGTGAGTGGAACGGGAGGTGCGGGTGGATAGTTGTGGGTGGAGAAGTTCTTTGAGATATGGGGGGGCATGTCCATGGATGCATTGGTGTGTGAGGGGGGAAACCTTGTATTCAATCCTGGCGGAGACAGGAAGCCAGTGGAGTGGAGGATGGGGGTGATGTGTTCATGTTTATGCACTCTCATCAGGATCCTAGCTGCAGAGTTCTGGATGCACTGAAGCCTCTGCAGGCTCTTGCTAGGGATCCTGATGAGAAGTGCTTTGCAGTAGTCCAGTCTGGAGGAGATAAAGGCATGGACCAGCTTTTCAGCATCTGGAGGGGAGAGAATGGGCCGGAGTCTTGAGATGTTGCGAAGGTGATAGAAACAGGTCTTACAGAGGTGGTTTATGCGGGAATCAAAGGTTAGTTGGGGGTCCATTTTAACACCAATGTTAGTGACAACCGAGGAGAGAGGGATGTTGGAGCCAGAGAAGGTGATGCTGGTTATTGGTGATGATTTGGCCTGGTGAGGGGTGCCGACCAGGATGGCTTCGGTTTTAGAACTGGTAAGTTGCGGGAAGTTGTGCCCCATCCATGCCTTTATCTCCTCCAGACAGGTGGTGAGTTGTGCCGGGGATGACGGCGATGATGAGGGTGGGGCTGCTGCAGTGGCACTGACATAAAGCTGTGAGTCGTCGGCCTAGCAGTGGAATAAGATACCATGATGACTGATGACCTGCAAGGGGAGTGAGGTAGATGATGTAGAGGATAGGACTGAGGACTGACACCACAGGTGACTGTGTGGGGGTTGGATGTGGAATGACCCATGGAGATGTATTCAGTCCGGTTTGTGACATATGAGTGGAACCAGCTGAGGGTGGTGTTGGTGAGTCCAGTGGTGGGGTAGAGCCGGTTGAGAAGGATGGCATGGTCAACAGTGTCAAATGCAGCAGATAGGTCAAGGAGAATGAGAAGGGAGGGGGAGCCGGAGTCTGATGACATCAGGAGGGCATTTGTGACGCGTAGAAGGGCAGTTTCTGTGCTGTGGGCGGGGTGGTTATTGGTTTATAGGTGATTCTGGAGATGGGTGGCCTCTACATTTTCAAGTACTTTGGATATTAAGGGGAGGTTGGAGATGGGCCTGTAGTTTGAGAGTATTTCTGGGTCAAGGGTGTGTTTTTTGAGAAGTGGTCTGATGGTGGCTGTTTTCAAAGTGGTGGGGACATGGCCAGTTTGAAGAGAGACCGGGCTAAGGACAGTGATGTGAGTTTTTATCAGGAGGTTGGGAGGGGGTCCAGGCGCAGGTGGTGGGTTTATTTTCCTGATGATATTTTGCACCTTTTCTGGTGAGGCCAAAGGAAGCACCTCAGGCGTTGGGAGAGGGCAGTGTGGGGGGGGGCTGTTTGGGTGGGGGGGCCAGGAAGGGCAGAGCGAATGTGTGTGATCTTAGAGGTGAAAAAGTCCATGAAGTGATTGCACTGCTCTGCTGTGGAGCCAGTGAGAGGAGGGGATTGTGGTTTGATGGATGGTGGAGAAGAGCTGTTTGGAATTTCCTGGGTTGTTTCTGATGGCATTTGAGTAGAACTGTGACCTTGCTTCTTTTAGAGACTTTGAGTATTGTTGTTGATGCTGCTGGTAGATTTGTTTATGGACAGTGAGGTCAGTGGTTATATAGCGCCGATCCACACTGATGGTGAATTGAGCCAGCAATGATAGGTAGGGTGAGTGTGGAGGGGGGGGCTAACCTATATAGACCTAACAAAGGGCTTGAAATGAGGTGATGGGGGAGGGAGGGGGGTATATGGACCCAACAATGTCCATATTCAGACTGGTGGTAGTCTGCTCAGGAGCTGCTCCACCCGGTCCTCCAGGATGCTGAAGAGGCTGTCAGCTGTCAGCTCGCGGGAGAAGATCTCCTCCAGGAAGGCTGCAAGATCCTCCTACAATCCAGTAAACCAGTTAGAATACATTCCTTGGAGGAGAGATCTCAGAAACACATTATCAGAAAGTGGACAGTACTCACCCGCAGCATTCCCCGAACCTGGTCTGCAGTGGGTGACCAGTCTCCAGAGGGGTGGAAGCTCTGAACCACCACAAGCAGCTGTTCCAGGAAGCCACCCTGCACCCGCTAAAGATGGAAGAACAGAGAAAGAAGAGTCAGACAGGCACCACAACCCAATGGAACAGACCACAACAGACACAGAACATAGACGTGACCAGCTTACAGGAACCAGCTGCGGTCGAGCCCTCTCGAACATGCCGAACAGCACCAACTCAAACGCGATGTCGATGGCGTTGATGTGGTGGATCTGAAACACAAACGTGAAATGACTTTCAGGTCATCTACTAAAGAGATGCGTCTGTGGTATGAGATTACTGTATGAAGCAAACATACCCCGGCCTCCAGAAGCTCAACCTGAATGCTCAGGGCGTTGTCTGGGTTCTGGACATGAGCAATGAGGCCATCAAAAGCCTGCTGAAAGACATTAACGTTCTGGAAGACACAGGTGAGAATGTGAATAAGTAATGTCAGTATGCTATGTTCTCCCTACTGCCAGGTAGATAAGGTATTAGACATCAAATATAAAACAGAATTAAGGTCACCTTCTCATTCAGTGTGGCCAAGTTGGTCAACGTCATCCGCAGGGCAACGGTGACGAAGTTGCATCGCTGCTGGTCTCGGAGCAGGATCTGATAGGGAAAATAGAAGGTTCTGGTATGTAACTTCTGTCGCTCAGTACACACACACACACACACACACACACACACACACACACACACACACTGATCTTTTCTGTAAAGATGAGATGAGCTACTCACGGTGAAGGCCTGCCTCAGGGCTCTCAGTCTGGTCGGGAAGTCCTCCAGACGCCTGGACTGGCAGAAGTCGCTGTAAACAGGAAACATAAGAAAAATATAAGTCAGTGTGTTGTCAGATTCACTAGTAGCAAATATCCTGTTATCATATGAGGTAAAATTCATCCTTAAGGGAGAAGCATACTGTGTATGAGGAGGATAATACCATACTTACAAGAGTGAGGGCACCTCTCGAGCCTCTGGGGGGAGACTGCTGTCCTCTGACTCCTACCATTGCACACATACATCAAAGATCATCAGCATAGTAGAAAAAAGTACAATCAGTTTGTACATCAATTATGATGTAAATATGAACATTTTTCTGCCAGTGATTGGCTGAGCAAAACAAGACTTCAAAATCACCTGAGCAGAGCTCTGGCCGTCATCAGCAGGGGCGGCACCAGCACCAGCAGGTGAGGCAGTCGGACCATCACCAGCAGCAGCAGCAGCAGCAGCAGGGACCGAGGTGGTTTCGGACCTCTCCAAGCGCCTCACTGATCCATCAGCAGAGATGGTCACCCGCTTGTAGGTCATGGATGTCTGGATGACCTGATTACACAGCATTTATTTTTGTTGTATGTGAAAAATGAACTCTTCCATCAGCTAATGAAGGAAATGTGATCATTACAAATAGGCTAGTTTGTACCTGAACTCCATCCATGACAACCAACAGCCTGGACTCGGCTTTCTTCTGTGAAACGGCAAGGACCATCTCACCACAGCGCCACTAGAAAACAAAACGAATATACAGTAATCAGTGAATCTACAAACAGCTAGATGTAGGCAAAGCAAAGAGGGCTGTGATTCATTTCCAGCTCAACACCATCCATACCTGGACGAAGGTAGCAACATCAACCGTGGAGTACGTCTGACGGTTGTACTGAGAAGTATAAGATGGTATTTTAGGTCTTGATCAAATGAAAACACCTAAGTAACATAGCATCATCTTCTTTAGTTAGCGTACCTCGGCGTCGAGCACAACGTACTCATCGGAGATGAAGCGGAACTGCGTCCTCAGGGATCCCTCCACACACTCCCCTGAGCACCGCCTCAACCCGACCATCTGCACACAAGACCACACTTGAGACAGGTGCATTCTAAAGGGGTTCAGTTCTTTAACTGGCACTTAGTTTTTCTATATGGAGTAAGTGTCTACAGGCCTACATACCCCAGGACCACTCGGGTACAGGTGGGACCAGCTGACCACCACAGTGGACCGGTGGAGAGTCTGGACATCCCACTGCAATTTCACATGGTTTTCAGCAAGGCAGAATAACATAGCTACAGAGAAGCTAGATACAAATATTTTGTGTAATTTTGGTTGATTGTGGTTGGATCCAATAAAATTCTGTTTAAATACCCCTGGTGACTGCTGCTGTCCATCCACACCATCCAGATGAACCTATGGAGCATAAAAACAGGTTAGAAACATTGCCCTTGCATCCCATGGGTTGGCCTATGTTTTAAGCATCACTTAATGCAAAGAGCAAATCTCACTTAAGTGCATGCTTACCAGCTGGGGTGCATCGAGGTCCACCTGGATGAGTGCTATAAATATAAATCAGAATGATCTATTAGGCCTACCCTATAGGCTATAATACATTCACATAGGCGTACTCAAAGTGTTCGTTAAACCAATGTTTTATTATCGACCCATCTATACATTTTAACTTGAATTACCGTCCGTCCAGCACAGCTGAGTTCCCTTCTCCATCGTCTCCCACACGGCCTGGGTTGCAGACACCGCCGTCTCCCGCACCGCCTGGACACCAGCATCCCTCCTCGGCCACTCTGCCTGGCTGCCCGCCTCCGCCGTCTCCCATCTGGCCTGGGTCCCAGCATCAGCCGTCACCCAGCCGGCTTGAGTTGCAGCCTCCGCCACTTCCCAAAGCACTTGGGTCGCAGCGTCAGCCGTTTCCCAGCCGGCTTGGGTTGAGACCTCTGCTGTTTCCCAGTCCGTCTGGGTGCCGATCTCCGCAGTCTCCTTCGGCCACCTGCAAAACAGAAAAACAGCGCCCACTGCCGTCGCAGTCAGGCCAGCTGCACAGACCACTGGACGGATCCCTAGACTGGTGAAGAGGTTAGTAGCACGGTCCGCATCCATGATATTAACAGTTTAAAAGTAAACAAAGTTTTGACAAAGTTAAAAATAAACAAAGTTAACTATTTGATTAATAACTAGGCTATGTTAATTTGCTAGCTAGCTAGCCAATTGGTTTGCCGAATGACTTGATAGATCTAAAAGTGAGGTAGCTTAGCAATTAGACTTTTAAACCTTAAATAAACAATTTCAGATACTTCGAAATTCAAAAGGGAAGCTTTTGAGAGCAAAAAACAGCACAGAAGAAGTGTCAAATCAGCCAAAGTCGTCGGAGTAGCACAGAAAATCGCCTTGTCTCGGTGTTGTCCAAAAAACAACTGAGGGGATTTCCACCGTTTTTCTCAAAATTCTACTTTGCACCATTCTAGAATGGAACGTCCTATTCAGGATTCCATCTCTGCATATGAAGTTTAGTTCTCAAATGCATAGCCAACATCCCAACTTACAGAAACTCATTTCGTTGTCGCTGCCCCCACCCAAAAAACAAACCAACAAAAATAGACAAAAAAAAAACTTTTTAAATAAGATACATTATTCCAGTGTCATGGCGTTTTTGTTATATACAACGAAGTTTAGGCCTACTTAAATGCATAACCATGCGTATAGGCTACAAAAGCAGTGAGAAAGTAAGTTTAGGTCTACCACATTTTCCTCTGATCATAATCATCATCTTTATTTGTCAGCCTCATAGTCCCAAAAAAAGAACATGCACAGCTCAACATATAAAAGGCAAATAGGCCTAGGCCTACACAAATAAATAAATCAAACCTCCATATTGGTGACTGGTAGGCCTACCTAATTGCATTGAAGCAGGGATTGACCAGCAGAGTTCTCCTCTCATGTAGTCCTCTGTTTTAAAGCCTACATTTAGACGAGGTGACGGATGGATTTGTAGGCTACATAGTTTCTCAGCAATGCTCAACAAAACAGGGCACTATCACTACAACATCTTGGCCTAAGAATCTTCAAATAGTCATTATAGGAAACATTTAGCTTCGTGCCTTTTTAAGGGTGCCGTATTCTTTAAAATTAGATTTTACATCTTCTGAACACATGGAATTTAGTTGACAGAATATTAGCTTGGGCATAAAGCATGCATCATTGTCTACTGTATAAATATCGTCGTCAGATATCTAATCGGTAGGCCAGTGGTGCATGTATTTAGTTGTCTTACAGATACACAAAGTTTACCCTGGCAGATAGAATTTGGGAAACACTGTCACCCTTAGTTCTACATATCAAGCAACACATCATATTGCATCCCATACTTTTTTTTCATTAGCAGTTGAAAGCCAACACTGCTAGGAGAGGGAATGGCCAAATCATACATAAAATGGTTTATCAAAGTGTTACCATGCATGCATTTAGTAGTTTGGATAATTCATCCATGTACAGGTTAAACAGATCAGTCTTTACATCTCTCTCTCTCTCTCTCTCTCTCTCTCTCTCTCTCTCTCAGATGATTTCCCAGATAACCCCCAGACCCCCCTTGATGTGACCCAGTGGCTGACCATGCTGAAGATCTCTCTTAGCTTCCAATGCACATTAAATTTCTTAAGAAATTCTGCAGATTTATTTGCGTCCACACTCCACAGGGAAGCATTTTTCTAGTTGCAATAGTTAACGAAGTCAAATTGGCTGATGAAAATCAAAATGAGCAGGAGTAGGCCTATTCAGGTTGGGCTACATTTTCAGCAGATACCTACACAGTCTATTCCCCTTCAGTAGCCTACAAGTGAAGCCATAAATACTTGGGTTTAAGCCAAGTTTCTGTGCCACATTTAATTTGTCCTACATGCATTGATGGACATATCTGCTAGATTTTTTTTGTGTGTGTGTGTGTGTGTGTGTGACCTTAATGATAAATGATTGACTAATAAAAAGGCCTATCATGTAGATATAGTAGAGTAAAGGCATAGGGCTTCAAAGAGAAACCGAGTCAGAAAATGGGCTCTGGTGAATACTTTTCATGAATACTTAACTAATAGACTCGGAAATAAATTAATGTAGCCTGTTTACTGTAATGGAAAATCTGGGGTGACCCAATCCATAGTATCCAAGGTCATCATTTGCCTGGGCTGTTCTATGAAATCTTCTTGTTCACATGAAACTTATTGGGCATGCAGATGCTTTCTTTTTCACTTGATTGACACTTCATACATTGAGCTAGTTGCATAATCACTTCATTTAGTGTTTTCAACCTACTGTAAAGCACTAACAGCAGTGCATGGGGCATGTACAGTATTGCGCCAATACATAACTATTTTTAAAAAACATGATTCATGATGACATGAAAAAGATTCAAAACATTAAATATCCACTGCCCTCAGTTAAAATGTTCGATCAGACATCACTTGAGTCAGTGAAAGAAGTTTAAGATGTCAAAAACAGGGTCAAAGTTCTTATAATTTTATTTTATTGTCTTTAATCTATTGGCATTTGTAAAATAATCAAATACCATTTTCACAACAAGGGAAGTCATAGGAAACAGGATACTATAACAAACAATACAAACAAAACTCTGGTGTGATATACAAAATATAATCTACCTGCAAAATGCAAGGCTGAATATTTACAAGGAACTTTAGAAATGGAATCATACAAACATACAGTATTTAAAGACAGTCAACAATACAAAGTCTAACGAAAGGGTTAGAGTCATTCACATAATTCATGTTTTTGAAAAACCCTGAGAGGGCTGTGATTAACAAAGTGCATCGCGAGTCTCTCTACTCCCAGAAAACTAGAAATCTGTCTGACCAAAAGAGAGGTGAGGAATCACTGTCCCTCCTCTTCCTTTCAAACATGTCGCGATTGGTTGAAAGCGAGTGACTGGCATTAGAAAGATCCCACACAATGCGTATGAGAGGTTTCTAGGCCAGAGGATGACATTCAGAGCCTGTGCTGTCTAAAGACCTGAAGGAAGAGCCTTTCTATTGTAATAACCAGCTGCATAAGATCACATCTTCTCACACACGACAAATACAGAAAAGCTAACAATACAAAAACAGATTGTATTGGCTTATTAAAGTCAGATTGAATCCTCATGCAGAATGAGTTTTGAGTTCTTCATCCCCTCAACAAGGAAGAGAATATTCAGAATGTGAAAACGATGGCTCAAACAATACTCCTTCAATCTGGTGAATTTAATATTTTAACACTTTGGTCAGTCAAATTGAATACCAGTTAAGACTTGAAAGCCCACGAGTTGGTGGCTTCGCTTATAAGAGACAAATACCATTACAGCACTTGTAATACATTACATTCTCCCACTGAGTCTTCATGTTACAGTCGTCTCAAATTGTGTTTTTTTTATTACAAAAGGCAATTCAAAGGATGTGCAAGTTAAAGTCGCTCCTAGGCAATTTACAGATGTATGTACAAAAACTCGTACTCTTCCAGTGTCCACTTGCGGTGAAAAACAAATCAAGCTATGGTCCTGACTTTAAGTTTGGTCATTAAAACACAAGTCAAACATTAGCCCTTGTCATTGGACCCAAATCCACCACATCTGTCCTGGATGCTCAGAAAAGGAGAATGGAGATAGAGTGAGAGAGAGAGAGAGAGAGAGAGAGAGAGAGAGAGAGAGAGACAGAGAGAGAGAGAGCAGATCTGTGTGTGTGTGGTTCTCACTCACACAGAAAGCACACATTCACAGCAGTGTGATCAGCCAGGCTTTGGGGACGTGCCAAAAGACGTCCATGACAGTTCGGCCAGGCTTTGAAACAAACGCCTCTTCCTTCTTTTCTTCATGGATGACCCTCTCGGACGGAGAGGCAGTTAGATACACAGAGAGAGAAAGAGAGAGGGACAGGAAAGAGAGACAAGCCATCGTCCTTCACAGAGGACACAACAAAATGGCCGTCCGCAGCTGTCCATTTGAGTGAGAGAGGTCCCATACTGGGCGAGGGAAGGGGATCTGGGAGTCCATGGCCCTATCCCTCACCCAGTGGTCAGCACATCATCAGGGGGTTCCAGTGTCTCTGCAATGTCCTCCAGCACGTCCAGAACCTCACAGAAGGACGGCCGGCGAAACGCATCCATCTGAGGAAGAGACAAAGGAGGGAGAAAGGAGAGGAGAGGTAGTTATTCTCTGATCTCTAGTTATTCTCTCCAATCTCTAGACATTATCTCTAATCTAGTTATTCTCTCTACTCTCCCGTTATTCGTGCTACTCTCTAGTTACACATATATATTTATTCATGGTTTTTACTCCTGTTTGCATAATAAATTGAGCCTGATACATTTTAGTGTAGGAAAACAAATGTATGAAGGATGCACTAACATACAGCGAAATATTTAAATTAGCCTTTGCGAATATTACATTTCAGTTTGATGAAAACCATATCTTTGATTTTACTGTAAACCATTACAGAGGTAGAGAGTAAGTGAGGCTGAAAGGAATTTAATGTAAAATTGATTTGTGAACTGTTTTTTTTTTCCAAATAACCCAATCATATCAAGGAGAGTGGCTCAAAATTACGTACTGAAAATTACTTTTAAAATGACTGGAGACAATCAAAATGAAACAAAAACAAAAAAAAATTTCCCTTTTTCATGCTCACCAAGCTGCACACTTTCACATTCACATTTTCACACTCACCTGACAGCAGCTGGCGGAGAGTTCTAGAACGCGTTGGGGACAGCCTGGCACCAGCTCACTGAAGGCCTCCACATCCAGACCATAGTCCTGCCAGAAACACACAGCAGAAACAGCAACACACTCATCAGGCATCATCAGACACAGGGCAGACTTCTACAAGCACCACATGTAAATTATTACACTTGAAATTTATTCAGGTTAATCAACTATTAGCGCATAAAAACGCCAAGTCATTATTTCCATCATTATATTTTCCCAGTCTCCATTCTCACGGTAAATTTGCTAATCTCACAGTGCTGCCTAGGAACAGTGGCGAAACCAATAAGCGACACAGTCATTTCAGCGGGACAAGGCAGGGGCCTGTTTTGCAGTCATTACACACACACACACACACACACACACACACACACACACACACACCTCCTTCTCCTTCACACTATAGCAATCCCTCCATCCCTCCTTCCTTTCGTTAGAGATTATTCTCACATCCCCTATTCCCTGCAGGGGGATCCTGCTGTCCATCACTGATAATGACGCTTAAATGGCCACATTAACACACGCCACACGCTCCTGCCTCCCCACCCCTCCGTCTCCCTCCCTGATGAGGAGAGGGATCAGAGCTTCTGAAGATGGGGAGGGGGGCGGGTGGTTTGGGGGGGAGGCAGGTCTGATCTGAACGCCCTCCATTAAAGCTCCATCAATGTGCGATGAGTCATATGATTCAGGCGTACTGAACTGGGTTCAGTCTGAGACTGCATTTTAGACCTCATGAGGAGGGAATAAGACTCTATAGGGTTCACATGTAATTATACAGCTTTTTAAGATTTGTTTTTAATACATTCAGATTTGTAAGAGTATGTAGGAACATGTAGGAGGACTACTGAATGATGGTGTGTGTGTGTGTGTGTGTGTGTGTGTGTGTGTGTGTGTGTGTGTGTGTGTGTGTGTGTGTGCACGCATGCTCTTTCTCACCCGTGTTCTTGGTAGAATCTCTGGGTCTGCAGGGATTCGGGCTAGAATCTCACACAACATGATCCCAAATGAGAAGACATCCACCTGTGTGCCAGAATGAAGGACAAATACCTTATTCTCTCTGTCTGGCATTACTATAGCACACTGTCAGAGATAACCCTCCCACAACAGCTTTTCAGGCCCACAATCTTTGCCACCGAGTACCGAGTGGCATTGTATCTATTGTATAATATAATGTTCTATTCTGGCATATTCCTTCTAACATGAAGAAGACATGCCTGCAACTGTGGCCCCAATGTATAGCTTCTCAGCTGAAGTATAGCTCATGTTTTGCACCACAAGCCAGATAATTTCAGGTTGTTGAGAGATTCCTGATGATTGAGTATTTGAGTTCATCAATCATATCACACTTTTCCTTCCAATCCACCTAGCGTTGATTGGCTGGGATGTCTTTTAGCTCTGGCTAAATAACCTCTTCATTAAAACCATAGACTGTGCCTATATGTGCTTGTTATACGTGCTCTGAGCAGAAACAAAATAAGTAAAATGGCAAAATTGAATAGTACTACTGTCCACCTTTTTTCTGAATGACCTAAACAAAGAATCTTAGGCTATTTAGTCTGTTAATAATAAGATATATTTGCTGTATTTATGGTAATGGAAGCACAAGAGGCTGGCTTATGTCATTCTCAGTACCTTGCGGTCATATGGTTCTCCTCGGAGCATCTCAGGGGCCATCCAGAAAGCCGAGCCCACAAGAGACATCTTGCGCTCGGGGTCGTTGGCTGGCAGCTCCCCTACTTCTCTGGCCAAACCAAAGTCAGTCACAACCGCCTCCCTTCCCCGCTGTGTCACCCGGATCAAGCAGTTCTGTAAGTGAGGGGGAAAAAAACACCTTTTAGTGATAAATTGCTACAACCATTTGCTGAAATGAAAACAGCAAGGGGTTGCCAAAACTTGACACAATAATCTCGCAGGATAGCAATGTGGCTCTCACAATATTTTGAATACAATTTCAGCTGCTCTCAAGATTCCAGACAAGTATGCAATACCATCATCTCTCCACACGAGGGCAGTACAACATATCACATGCAATGTGAGTGTCAGTGTGGGCAGATAATACAGGTAAGACAGATTCACTTTACTGAGAACTGAGTTTAAACAACAGTACAAACACTAGTTCATTATTCAGATCATTTTATAATACCAAACTCAATTCATCTACCACATTCAACAGTCAGTGCAGACAACAACAACAACAAAAAAGGATCTTCTTTCTTTCGTTTGGCATTTTAAATCTGCGTAAGCATCACTATCACTCTGTCTGTCCCCCTGAGACCACTGACATGGAGAATGCAAGGTAGGGGGTGTTCTGTCAGCACTCTGTCAGTGACACAGACGGGGCAGAAACCCAAGCCTCCCTGCCAACACACACCAGTTCTGGGCATCACATGCATAACAAGCCAGGTGCTCGGGAAAAAAGAAACCCTCCACCGTTGGCAGAAGGCTGGTGTTATCTGCCAAAAGAACCACCTACCAAGAGATATGATTCAGTATAAAGACTCAGGTGGTGCTTTAACACAATATATTATCCTCTCCCCTACTTTTCGCACACTTGACATTTTCGCTGAAATGGCACCCTACATCCGAACGCCCACAACACAAGTTGTTTGGGTAAGGTTCACATTCAGATATGCGCTAACTCTGCTGTTCATCTCCTGGCTGTGTGTTTAGATTAATGGCTCTGAAGTGACCACGTCTTCCATGTCCGCACCGGAAGAAGAGCCATCATGGCTTCCATCCCCACTGGCCTAGATAAGCTGTGAGTCACAGCCTATGCGCTACATAACCTTCCCAGCAGAATGAAGCGGGGGCGTCAGGGAGCTGAGTGATTGCTCCTTCTCGCCATAAGCACTTGATCGCTCACACACACACAAACACACACACACACACACACACATATATCACAGGACTAACACTAACTGCTAGAAGGAGAGGGAGGTAGAGAAAGAGTGATCAGAGCAGAAGAGTGACCAAAGGAGACAAAAAAAAAGTTGAAGAAAAAAGTATAAGTGAGCAAACAAGTAAGTGTGTGTGTGTGTGTGAGTGAGTGTGTAGGCAATGGGAATAGGTTCTTTTTAATTATGTCTGAGGAGCCTGTGGCCCCGTGGTTTGCTTGCCGCCTGGGAAGATCCAGAGCAGTGGGTCTCCACCCAGAACAGCAGCATACTGTGGGTGGAGCAACTCATGAGGGTTTTTCCACTCCAACCACTGCAGCACAGCAGCCTCTTATGGAGGAGAAACCAGCACAAGTGGGAAAGTCTGTGGGTGGATGAGCATATGTCTCTCTTTCTTTCTCTCTCTCTCTCTCTCTCTCTCTCTCTCTCTCTCTCTCTCTCTCCTTCTCTCTTTCTCTCTCTCTCTCACACTTCCTCTTCCCCTCTATCCTAGAGAAATCTTTGAGTGTGTGCGCGCAAGTTGGAGGAAAATATGACTGCAGAAAAAGACAAATCTGTAGAGAAGAGTTCTGTTTGTACATCTGTGTGCATGCTTGTGTGTGTGTGTGTGTGTGTGTGTGTGTGTGTGTGTGTGTGTGTGTGTGTGTGTGTGTGTGTGTGTGTGTGTGTGTGTGTTTGGGTGTGTGTGGGTGGGTGGATGAGGGAAACTGAGTGGGTTGATGAATGAGCGCTCCGCTGTGGTCTGTGTGGGCATGTGCGTGACGGGGTGTGTGTGAGTGTGAGCCTGAGTGTGTGTGCCGTCAGCGTGCATTGTGTGAATTAATTTAGACAGAAACTGTATCTGCCAGGTGGTCTGGATGTGGCACACGTACATAGATACAACCCCACACAAGCAAACACACACACACACACACACAGGCCGGTGATGGCTTGGCCTGTCATTGTACGAAGGAAACCTGATCATTTTGTGTTGTGACAACTGACTAGCTGCTGAGTGCCTCCCGTGGTGTGCCCAGGTGGCACTCACACACACACACACACACACACACACACACACACACACACACACACACTCCCTGACTGCCAAGTGCCCTCTGCTTCACCTCAATGAAGTTAAGGGCTTTGTGTGGCTGTGTGTGTCTGACGAATACAATAGAAACAAAACCACATACTTCTTTTATAGGGCAGTTTGTAGGACAGTCGGTCACGAAGCATGCAGCTGAAAAGGAGTTAAGCATGTGCAAATGTGTTAATGTGTGTGTGTATGTGTGTGTGTGTGTGTATTGGTGTGACAGAGCGAGAGAGCGTCTCCATGTGTGTGTGCCAATGATGAGACATCAGTAAGATCAACAAGGTGTGTCAGTGTGAGAAAAGCAGAAAAGTAAGTGCTCAGCTTTATGAGAAGCTTTACGCCTGCTTGTGTGTGTGAGTGCATATATATGTGAGTGAGTGAGTGAGTGAGTGTGTGAGTGAGTGAGTGAGTGTGTGTGTGTGTGTGTGTGTGTGTGTGTGTGTGTGTGTGTGTGTGTGTGTGTGTCTAGTCCATGGTTTGAATGGCTCATTATGGGATGCCAGAGGCATTAAGTGGAGCCTGTGAGACATTAGCATCACAGAGCAGCGTTTCCCAGTGCCTATAAACCCCGGAGCAGCTCAGTAGCAGCGCCTCAGTGGCCCTTGGAAACTGGCCTTCCATAAACACATGCTGCTGTCTGGGCCCTGACAACACAACAATACGAGTGCTTATTGTGCAGAGGAGAGGTGCAGAGAAGAGAACAGGGACTACAGTCTTTCTCTCATAGTGTTGCCAGTGTTTACAAACGCTTGTATTTCGCTTATGTGTTTGCAGGATACGACAGTGACGCAGGACAGACTCCTGTTAAAGAGGAGAGCTGGACAAAACAAAAACACAAGGCATAGCATTCTGGCACTCCCATTAACTTTTGACAAATGTGTTTGTGTGTGTGTGTGTGTGTGTGTGTGTGTGTGTGTGTGTGTGTGTGTGTGTGTGTGTGTGTGTGTGTGAGTGAGTGTCTCCAATGGAGCCCAAATGAAGGGCAATCTGACAGTAGAGTGTGAAAGCCAGGCAGCTGGGGGACGCAACAACAGCGGCGTTCACAGTGACCTCGCACAGCGCCTGGAAAGCCGTCAGCAACCACTGGAATCCAGAGAATGCCTGTGCTCCACGGACGCCTCTTGGCAGCCACGTTGGCTTTGGCTTTGGCTTTGGCTTTGGCTAGCCTCTGGAGCGGGACTCCAAGCCCAGGCTAGCTTACAGGGTGCCAATTACACATAAGCGCAGTTCTCTCTTCCCCCATGCTGACAATGCACTCCTTCACATCACATTCACGCTCTAATCTCGAACGTTTAATTGGATTAGGAGATCTGAATTTGTTCCATTTGCTCAAAGCAAGATGTGCTAATTAAATGTGGTACTTTGGCCGTCAGATCTAAGTCAAAAACATATAACTAGATTGGGAGCATATTCTCCATTCTCTTTGAGGGGAAGAAATGACGTGGCTATTGATGCCATGATGTAACAACCATACTAGTGGCTTCTGAGGTGAACTAAATGCAGAACTTGTATTTTTTTACTGGCATTCAACAGGTGATTTCCAGGTAAGAGGCAAATGTAAACTAAAGGTTTAGGTTCAGATTCCATTACAACTAACCACATTACAACTAACACATGTTTTGAAGGCTTTTGATAAACAAATGGTCAAAACACTGAAAGAGCAGGTTCATCGTTTTCATCTCACAAGAAGTCGTGAAGAAAGTTTATGGGTTTCTTTTGAAACGCAACAGGAGATGACTCATCGTTAAACCATGAAAATGGCGTGAGCAGAACCCGTCTAGTGACATGGTTGCGTGATATGATGAAATCAAGTGATCTCCTTGGTTTGATCACTTTTGAAATCAATCCAACTATTGAATTCAGTCCAAAAAAACACCCAAAAGAATTCAACCAGCTCACCTTGGAGTTGAGGTCCCTGTGGTAGATGTTTTTGTAGTGGAGATAAGTCATCCCCCGGGAAATGTCACAGGCCAGATCCACCTTCTCTCGCCAGCACAAGGAGATATCATCCTGGGCCAGCAGCTCCTCCAAGCAGCCCCCACTCACATACTGACGGAGGAGGGAACAAACAAACACACACAAGTTGCATAACAATCTGTTTGTCAGCACAAACAATCTGCGTCTTCATACCTTCTGCAACCAAAACGTACAAATACAGAAATACACACATGCACATGTAGACAATATTACATGTATCCTTATGGTTTTTTTCTCGTCTTTTTTTTTCCGCCTGTCTTTATTGTGATGGGATACTGAGCCACAACGCCTCTGTATCTTTATGGTTGATATACACAATTAGTGTCACTGTAGCAGTTTGCTAGGCTATATGCTAGCATTACAGAATCACATAATGCAGCTGTTCAAACAAATGGCTGCCACAGCTCCTTACGCAGGAGACAGATGTGTTGAGGAGAATGACGCGGGGGCGATGCTCACCTCTAAAATAGGATAGAGTTTGTCCTCCTTCACACAGATCCCCAGATACCTGCAAGAGTGTCACATGAGCTCTGTTAGTAAATGGGCTAACATGATCGCCGTTAATAAATGTGTGCGGCTCACCGCCGTTTCCAAAATGCAATAAAAATTTGACAGGCTAAATTTCATCGAGCCCTTTTCCCACTTTTCCACTTCCTGCTGGGGGAAATAGGGGAAGACAAATGGATCTCATACTGACAAGCTACATTCATAATCTCAGCAGTCAGCCTGATAGCCCACTCAAACGTAAAGGAATTGGACTCATTGCGCTCAGCAGCCAGGAAGAGTCTGCACGCACACACACACACACACACACACACACACACACACACACACACACACACTCAAAATCAGACTGTTTTCTCCTCCATTTTAATGAGCTATCCCATGGCAGTCTTATAAAAGGAAGCGTTGCGTTGGTCCTGATCTATGCAGGACCTAAAGAAGCCGAGCTCATGAGAGTAGACTTCTCAAGTGTTACATAACAAGACCATGTGTGAATGCTGAATGCATTTCAATGTTCCCGTTGCACCATGCCTGTGATTAACTGCAAGTCTGTGATGTTTTATGGAGCAGTCTCCAATCATGAGCTTTTGGACTACGGACTGAATGAATTTCTGCTCTGTTAAAATTAATGTGTTCAGTGTTGCTGCAGCAGACTATGAAGCTTTGGAGTGTGTCTGAAGTTAGAAAGAAGAGAGTGAATTTATGAGAGAGAAGCGGAAGAGAGAGAAGAAGAGAGAATGTGTGCGTGTGTGTGTGTGTGTGTCTGCCAGTCTGTCTGTGTGCATGAGTGGTGTTTTATTCCATTTCCTATCCGTCTGGACTGCTGGCTCTTTTCCTCCTTGAAGGAGTGTGTGTGTGTGTGTGTGTGTGTGTGTGTGTGTGTGTGTGTGTGTGTGTGTGTGTGTGTGTGTGTGTGTGAACAGAATAGGCCTTGATTCGTTCTTCAGTTCTTCAGAAGACATTGGATGCTAATTGAAAATGACATGTGATTCTCCATGTTCTAGTCCTATATTCAATAGCATTCAGTGGGATAGCCCATTAGCTAAGGGTGTTATGGTAATAATATGCTCAACAAAGTCCTTCTCCATCATCTCTGCTAGCTGGGCTTTTACGTTTTAGAAAAGCAAAGGGAAAAATATTGACTCAGAGCTTTGATAAAAAGTCACGATTTTGAAACGTTGTGTGAGTCTTGTCTGCTGACTCACCAGTGGACAAAACTACAGAGGAGTTTGTAGAGGTAATCTGTACACACACACACACACACACACACACACACACACACACACACACACACACACACAGCACAGTTTTTCCACGCAACAGAATCACCTTGCCCTAGCCACCGCACAAGCCGTTCCTGGATTAATCGAGAACGCCGCGAGGGATCGAATTTGGGGACAGCTTGTAAATAGAGCAGTTGGACCAGGCAGTCCAAACTAGGTTGGAAACTCACACTCTCACACTCCAGTGAGAGAAGAGACACCTGATTTCCCATGAGGCATCACTGTGCAGTAAGAGATAGGAGGAAACAGCGTGTCCATGGAGCTTTGAGTCACTAGTAGTCATGGAAAGCTGACTATACCTTAAGGTTACAGAAATACAGACTTAATAAGGACTCTATGTAACCTCCAGGTTACATGACCCCAAACTATTCCACTCTAGTAGAGTTAACACAATACTGTGAAGATGTGGATAAGGTTTGTGTGTGTGTGTGTGTGTGTGTGTGTGTGTGTGTGTGTGTGTGTGTGTGTGTGTGGGGGGGGGGGGGTTGTTAGGTGACCCACCTGACGATGTTGGGGTGGGAGAGCTTCTGCAGTAGGCTGATCTCGCGGACGATGCTGTCCTGGTCCACGTCGTTCTTGTAAATCTTCACCACCATGACCTTCCGTGTGGTACTGTGCATCACCTGAGCAACAGAATTTCAGAATAAGGCTTCCATGAAAAATGGATTTTCAGTAATGTCAGGTGTCACATTCACGCTGAGCTTACTGTAGTAAACCACACTGAGACAGATCATTACGTTACAGCACTACATAAATAGAAACTAAACTAAAACTGAGATAAAGACAACAAAGTTAACAAAGTCAGAGATGTCTGTGTTCATTCATCTGATCATCTGTGTTCCCCACTACTGCAACATTCATTCAATTCATCAAAAAATGAAGACGGAAAAGATTGAAGCCAAGAGGACAAATGTGATACAACGAAACAAAGTGAAACTAATGCTGTCTTTGTGGAATGGGGTTGCATCACGTTTATGGTGTTCTGTGTCTTGAACAAGCCAAACGTGCTCTATGGTACACTATGTTCTCCCTCCTCTCCCCCCACACACACACACACACACACACACACACACACACACACACTCTCTCACTCTCTAGTACAGGAAAACTATGGCATGTGTGGTGTGTTCCCTTGGCCTAGCCTGGCCGTGTGAACCGTCACAGCCAAGTGCTTTGCCATACATCAGATTCTGTTTCAGTGTTCGACAGCGCTTGTCACCTTCTGACAATGCTTATCCAAGACAGAATCTGAAGAGGCATTCCAGGGCATGAACACACACACACACACACACACACACACACACACACACACACACACACACACACACACACACACACACACACACACACACACACACACACACACACACACACACACACACACACAGCAACAATAGCAGGAAGACCTTTGCTAAACTCTGACCACAGCCGTCTGACCAGTTCTGGAGAGAAGGTATGAGAATAGGAATGGGTGTGTGTGTGTGTGTGTGTGTGTGTGTGTGTGTGTGTGTGTGTGTGTGTGTGTGTGTGTGTGTGTGTGTGTGTGCGTGTGTGTGTGTGATGGCTAACTGTTTATCTGATCATCTCTGCTATGTGCTACGCTATGCTGCAAATGCCAGAGATGTGGTAGCACTGAGGCAACAACAGGAGTTCATGCGAAGCGGCAAAGAGAAGCGACACACACAAAAAAAACAGAGATTGAAATTCTCATGCTCAGGTTTCAATGAGAGACGTGATTCTACAACTCTTCAAAGCAATTAGGTTGAGGTTGAAAACATTTTTCTTGGATCACAGACAATAAGGCGAATGAAGGGATAAACACTGTTTTGATTACCACTATGGAACATATGAGATAATGTCTATGCGCAGACCACACAAGCATATCTCATCGCTAAAGTCTTATCTCCCATTGGTGGTTTACATGGGTGGCTGTTATCTAACGCTAAACAGCAGTGTACCCTTGGGTGAGGACATGCACTGATCTAATGTTTTCGTCGCTCATGTCGGGGGTAATTTATGTGCATGAGAGGGCATGTTAGTCGACTAATTGCCCTGGCTTTGGCATGAATTAACAGAGGTGTGACACTCTTTGAAAGACATTCAGACAAAGACAACAACTGTTGGCTTGGCAGACTTCCGGAGTACTTGTTTCCATGTAACAGACCGTGGCTACAGTTTAAGCAATCTCATATTGTTTTTGTTTTGTTTTGTTTTCAAAAAATAGTTCACACGGTGGTTACAGTTGAAGAATCTCAGTATACCTTAAATATTTGTTTTAAACTGCTTTCATAAATTTGATACCGTAGATGTTCTTCAACTGCATAATGTGATACAGATGAAGAGTCTCAGCATGTAGGTTTGTTTGTTTTTTTTTCCTTCCTAAAAATTCTTTTCCTAACTTGGATTGAACTGCATGGGTACATGACAACATTGACTATTACTTATGCATGCCTGAACTTGTGGAACAGGAGGGTTCTTTTTTATTTGTCTATTTAAGCCAATCGTAGCCCCCCTGTCTGCCTTTGTCAAGTCCTTTGAATAGATTTCCCCATGGCATTGAGCTATTATGCAACGCTAACTAAAACAATGGGGCATTTCGTTCCTATGGTGCTGAGTACTACACAAGATTTTGTTAATAAGGCCCTCCTCATTAACCCTACATATCTCAGTGTCCTATTGTCAGGTGTCGTGACTGAGGAGGTGTGTGTCGTGTTGTGGTGTGCGCACCTTGTAAACCTTGGAGAAGAAACCAGAACCGATCAGCTCGGCGCTGAAGTCCTCCCAGAACTCGAGCTTGCGGACCGTGGTGCGGAGGCGGTGCCAGCGGTCCACCTGGCAGTAGCTGTCCGTGGACTCGCTCAGGAGCGTGGGGCTCCCAGGCTCTGGTGTCACTACATCCACTTCACACATCCTTGAGATCTCGTCTGCAGGTTGGGAAAAGGGGAGGTGGGACAGGAAGAGAAAGAGAGAAAGGCAGTAGGGTTAATATAATAATGGGTATCAATACACTTATACAGAAAGACATAGATGTGCATGCGTGCGCATACACAGACACACACACATCTCTACTCTGCATTCATACAGACATATATGCAGATAACTTCACATACCTGCTTTCTCTGTGACACCCTCGTCCCCTCTCATAGACTCAAAACACTACAGTAGCCTATGTCTTACAGCAACACACAACCATAAACCAGGAATTCTTCTGTCATACTCCAATCCTTAGTGAATCCGTAGTCAACATTCCTTCACTGCTGAGTATTCTGCTGAGAGCTTCTACCTCCGTTCTGTACAGAATCTTCAATCAGTGTGCAAACTGTCCTCCAAACAAAACTCAAAATGGACTCAATGTTGCACTGCTAGTATTTTTACAGTCTTGCCAAGTGAGAGATGATTGCAGGTTTTGCTTATTGCATAACCCAATCAGACATGTGTGTGTGTGTGTGAGTGTATGCGCCCGCTCACTGCAGCCTCAAGAGCAGCACTGCAGGTTTAAGAAGCCGTGCAAAACGCCAAGAGTCATTCACATATCTTCATTTCCTCAATTCCACTGCGTTCAGCCCATGCGCCCCTGATTCACAAGGGGAAACTGAGCGTCAATACCGCCGCGGCCATGGTTACCGCTCGCTTTCTAAAAACGGGACAGCGTAATTGGTGGAAAGTGTTGCAAGGACGGCCCTTGTGCGTACAAGGACCCCCCTGTTGGATGGAAAAATAGGAGATGGATGCCAAAGACAAAGGCGTGAGATTGCATGCAGGGGACAACAACAATGCAGGTGTTTACAAAACTCCATCAGATAAGCAGGGGGAAGGAATATACAAAGATCTTCCTTTAACTCCTATCCGCGCAATACTGTTTAAAATATAGATGATAACCTTTAACTAAACTAAACTCTGACATCAAAAAAAGTCTCAGAATTTACAATCGGTTTCAATAACAGTGGAGGACATTTTGGGGAGAAAATAAACTTTGGGGAGTGTTATGGGCTTTGTTGGCTCAAAAGAAAATATCTGACATGAAAGAGACATTGTTTTGGACTAAACAAGCTTTAACTGTCAGACTCAAGTTTAGATGCAAGACTCAACTGTCACCCGACATTCCTTCTCAAGGTTGTCACTTGAAACAAGCAGCCCGCTTTCTTTTCACCCGAGGTTCTGTTTACATGCCTCAGACAACATTAAAAACAAAATGACAAAACAAACCTGTCTGTCAGTGACAAGTGGGTCTACTGCAACCCTCCATCTCCTCCCAGCTCAGTACCAACACTGCTGTCAGGAAAATTACTCATCTTTTTGTTCCCTTTTTTCGTAAAAACAAAAATGTGGAATTTGTACAACTGAGCAGATGTAAGACTACAGTACATGCATGACTATGCTGTTATGCAAAGCTAAAAGAATGTGCTGGTGCCAGAGACGTGGGCTTGTTAACCAGAATCGCCTCACCAAGGACACCTGGGAATGCTATGCATGCACCACATAGTCCTTCACTTCTGGGAATCCAGCCCAAGATGTCCAGATATATTAAGGAAAACAATTTCACAGCTGGCTTGGTGCAGGAACCACACTGACATTCATCAGCATGGATGGACAGGACGGGCAGCTTGGCCCAGACAACACACCTGCCCAGGGCTGGTCTATGGCCCGCTAGCCCACCCTCATCTGACCCAGAGAGAAGGTGAACCCGGGTGAACTCTAGGCTGGCCATCAGTGGCTGTGGATTCCATTTTTCTGCCATGCTTTGCTCACTCAGAAAGGTCACCACGGTCTCAGACAGAGGGCTCTCTCTGACTGGAAGTGAAGTTTGTAAATGACTTCACACACTGACGCAGAAAATGGCACCTCATTGCAGTTCTGAGATCAGTTTGGGAGCATTATCTTTCAAGGCTAAAAATAAGAGGAGATGGCAGGTGCTAGTCCCAGAACTGTGCTTATGAGAATCTTCTCCAGCGACCTTTACACTCTGCTCCAGCTTTCTTTATAAATACCTTTCTCAGGGTGTCACCGCCCTGCTGGGTTGCTACCCTCAGACAAGAAAGAGATATAGAACATATATAATTTATCTATTTATTTATTTATTTATTTATTTAATTTTTACATATTTTGTATCCATATTTCATAAGAACTATGGGCGTCATTCACAAAACTTTCTTACAAAGAAATTTGTTCTTGAATCCAGAGCTGTGCAAAATTCTGAATTTTAAGAATGCAATTTTACACAACCCTGCTTAAATCCCACTTTTGTTTTTAAGAAGATTTGCATTCACCAATACAGGTTTTTAAATGCGACCTTTGGAACAAATGAGGCCCAATGACAATATTCATATCATGGTTAGCCATCATACACACACACAAAAAAAAAATTCTAAATAGGTCTTTGGTATCAACTTATGAAGAATAGCTTGAGGGTGATCATATAAAATTCAGTGTTGTGGATTCACCACAGCACTATAGTATCTCCACGTGCAAACATGACCACAGAGCCATGACATCAGTAGGCCATTGTTCTGGTCACCTGCCGTGTGAGAGCTTTTGTATACGATTCCAACACCATCACAAAGACACCACCGTCAGCCCGGCTGGGATCAAACAGCTGGCTCTCCTTACATGTTTGCATGTAGCACTCTCCTTTCATCTCTCCTGTTTGTCCCTTCTTTCTTTCTCTCTTTCTCTCTCTTTCTCGCAATCCATCCTTGCTCCCATCTCACACCTCCCTGCCCAGCTATGCCTGGAGCTCCAGTGACTATGACGTGCTTGCTATAAGAAGCTCTCTAAAGTGAGGGTTACTCTAGTTAGGCTATCTATCAGGTTTCCTCTATATGTGTGGTGGTACAGCCCCCCCCCCTCCCTATCCCCATCTCCAAACCACAAACACACACCCGCATGTCAGCCACAGCTCCTGAGGTTGGAGATGAAGTCACCAGTAAACATGAGCTCATTCTTCAGAATACAGTATTCAGGCCTACACAGCTATCGCGGTCACTGGTTTGACAAACAGCACCCTGTAAATTACTACTTTATTCATTTTACTTTTAAACTAATAGCATAGTCTGCATAGTTTGTGAGGACATTTTTTTCCGTGCATGTTTGTCATATGAGACCCAAGCTGGCATGTGCCCATGTTACTGTATGTCTGTAGCACTGGGTTCCTACAGACTACTGCCCCTTTTTCTCAAAGACTGAGTGAGAGTTTATCATTTTTAGGCCAAAAACTGCCCTAATTATAAACATAAAAAAGAAATAGGCACTTCCAGAAAGTGAGGACAAGGTGAAAGCATAAAGCTGCCTGTGTGTGTGTGTGTGTGTGTGTGTGTGTGTGTGTCCGTTCATGTGTCGGCCCCTAGTATATTCATCAACACGCACAGCTTTCCGTGCCTGCAACCCGTTACATCATAGCAGCACTTGTGCAAACACACACACACACACACACAAAGGATGACCTTCCAACCTTTTCAGCACTGGCCAGCTCAATGAGTGTGGCCTCCCTCCCTCCCTCCCGCTCCTGTTCTCCATGCAGGCCAAACAGCTCCAGCTTTGGATTCATTACCTCAGCCTCCGGGCCAGAGCCACGGCTCGTTTTGGTGATGGCCCAGATTAATTCTCTCCCATCCCCATCAATGAGCCCATTTCCCTGAATCCGACCTCAGGAGTCAACCCTCTGTCCTCTCCGTCTGACAAGCACATTAAAAGTTACAAAACCCACCCAAAGAGAGAGAGAGAGAGAGAGAGAGAGAGAGAGAGAGAGAGAGAGAGAGAGAGAGAGAGAGAGAGAGAGACAGATGACCTCATCTTCGTCATCATCTCCACCACCAATATGGTTATAAAACAGCATCAAGCATCTGTCTAAAACAAGGGATAAGCTGTGACTTCATCATCTTCTTCATTGTTACTCACAAGGATAAGAGAGGTTGCCTAAGGGTGTTGGTTTGGTGGACTTTGTCACTTTTCAGTGAACAGGCTAGAATTCTGCTCAGAACAGCT
The DNA here is from genome assembly GCA_027497455.2 of Sardinella longiceps. Taxonomy (NCBI): domain Eukaryota; kingdom Metazoa; phylum Chordata; class Actinopteri; order Clupeiformes; family Clupeidae; genus Sardinella; species Sardinella longiceps. Next base: position 18,946,190 of record JAODXP020000008.1, on the reverse strand, counting down.
TATCCCAAAGAGGGAGGGGGGAAATCCACGTGGTGCATTTGGCAAAACAAAGGAAAACGGCTGGAGAATTAGCCTATACGTATGTGCAGTTAAGACTACAACTGATGTGTTAGATAACATACTTAAACACAGAACCAGAGTCAGCAGTCATTGAGGTTTATAACAAAATGTGGGGATTGAAAGAGCAGAGAGAGAGAGAGAGAGAGAGAGAGAGAGAGAGAGAGAGAGAGAGAGAGAGAGAGAGAGAGAGAGAGAGAGAGAGAGAGAGAGAGAGAGAGAGAGAGAGAGAGAGAGAGAGAATGCAACCAAGAGAGAGAGAGATAAGTGCTTTTGTCCCTCCCCCTCCCCCTCCCCATCCCATTGCCCACTCCATACTCTAGCAAACACTCTGTAGAATATTCTAGGCTGGGTCAGACGGTCAACTCGCCAGCCCATCAGAAGCCCATTTCAGCAGCGCTGCTGCACTCTCATCTCCGCGTGCAACACGGACCGTCATGAACCCATCCATCATTGCAGCGGAGATGGAACGATAGCAGATGGCACAGATAAAATCCCTCTCCCTTCTGAGAATCGGCCAGCGGGTGCTTAACCGACCGACCGTGACCAATTGGAACACTTCTTCAGACTCTATCTGGTCAACTGACTGTGACACATTTGAACACGTTTCTATGCCAAATTCAAATATCAGTCAGCAGCTTGGAGCTGGTAAATAAGTCAGCAGTCACTGGAAAGACTGTAAAGATAAAGACAAGTCAAGGGACATTGCAACCAAACACTTTCGTTCAACAGGAATGACGCAGGACCAACGGGCGTTACCATTCAGGGTGGTAAACATAAAGGTGCAGCTATTTTAAAAAAAAAAAACACACAAATACATTCAAACGCACAACACACAAACAAACAGTCAGTCGTGCTTTCATCTCAAATGTACTGTGAGGTGACGTTATGGTTTAACACAAAGCCACCCGACACCTCCGCTGCCACTTTGCCTGGTTTCAGGTTCTCACACTCACACACACACACACACACACACACACACACACACACACACACACACACACACACACTCACACATGTGTGGCCTGCTGGTCAAAAGCAAAGCTAGGATTCTATCGACCCCAAACAAAAAAGGGATGTTTTTTTGTCTTCTTTTTTCAATGCTTGGAGGGATGGTGATGCTTTTATTTCCCTCCTCAGAGTCCATCCTCCAACACTTCTCCAGCAGCTGTGTGGGATGTGATGTAATGTATGGTGCTCAGTTTCTGCACAACCTGCCCTCTGTGCTCACGACTACTGTACGTGTCCGTGTGGGTCCCTGTGCCTCCAAACTCAGGCCTGTGTACGTGTGGAGGAAGGTGGGCGTAGTACAGAATACATTAGCTTCCAGCACACAGAGAGGAAGAGAGAGAGAGAGAGAGAGATGGATGGATGGAGGGAGGGAGCATCATACAGTGGTGGGTTAAGCGGAGTTAAGCTTCTGTAGGTCAGAGAGGGCAATCCACCACCCGCAGACAATCCAGCAACCCTTCTCCTCAGAGGCACCTTATTTCATAACGCTAGTTCATCCTCTTAGAGGGGAAAAAAATCTCACCGGAAGGAATCACTGTCTGTCTGACACAAAGAATGCTTTGTGCAGTGCATTGGCAAATAATATTTTACAATGCAATGCAATCCGGTTCAAAACGGGCTGAAATCATTTGTGCAAATATTCAACAGATCCACATGAAGCTGATGGGGGGGGTGGGGGGGGTCGCCCTCCTGCTGTGAATCACACGAGGCAAGTAGAACAAAAACAAAATCTAATCTTCACTCTTTGGGTCCAACTGTGAATTATTTAGTGTAAAGTGAGCACTCTCGTGCACCCTCTCTCCCTCTCAATCTCTCTCTCTCTCTCTCTTTCTCCCTCTCCCCCTCTCCTTCACTCTCTCTCAGATCTCTGCTGCCTCAGTTCGCCTTTATTGAGTTACCAAACGTGACGACAGCTGTTGTGGGGGTCACATCCAGTGATCTCTGCGGTGTCGGTGTGCATGTCTCTGTTGGAGTGTATGAGGGACAGAGGAAAGAAAGAGAGCGAACAAGAAATACAAAGAATGAGATTAAAGAACAGAAGTCTTTGCCAAGTTGAAATAGCTAATTATAGAGTCAATTAACTTCCTTCCCCAAGCCCCCTCTGTGCACCTCCAGGCTAAAAACAAAGGCTGACATCAATCTTTGGGGATAAATAGCACAAAATCAGAACCGTACCATCAGCTAGCAGCACCATCACACAAGCTCACACTAAAGAGTTTGAAATCAACCCCACAAACCACCCAGCGACCCCAAATGCAATGCTAAGGCCACCTCCACAATTGGGCACTTCTTTGAAATCCGTTTGCTTGGAAACACTTTGGCCCAACAGAGTTCTTTAGGGGCGTCACTCTCATGAATGGCTGGAATAAGTCCTCTTAAGCCAGGGATCAGGAACACTGCATAATTTACACATCCTGCACGCGGCAAAGTTGCTCCAAACACCCCCCCCCCCACACACACACACACACACACCCACACACACCCCCACACACACACACACCCACACACACAAAACCCAACACCCAGGTCAGAGAGAACACTGTAAACAAACTAAAGCTCAACCGGCCAAAAACAGCACACACATTTATGACTAGAGTACCTATCCAAAAGTTTAAATGCAGCAGTTTGAATTTCAAGGTGTCTAGAAAGTTGTTTCAAACTAAATCTTTTTTTCTTTCTAAATCCATGTTTAATTCACAGCAGAAAGTATTTCAGCACCACCCTTCAAGTGCTTTGTTGGAATAAGCCTGTAGTCTCCAGAAGGATAGTCTACTTTTTTTCACTATTCATTTCTAATCCTCAGACTCATCCATCATTTCAATCATGACACATTTCAGACTAAAACAAGAATCGAGACACCAGGACTAGCACTCAACTGAAACAAGCTCTGAGAAATGACTGATAATTCCTCCAATTAGTTAATTGGACCACTACACGCACAGAATCTTCCACAATGAAAGTGGGCGGATGAATCCTGAAATCAAAAAAGACTTGAGTCTGTGACTAATTTTAACAAAAACAGACCCAAAAATTCATCAACGTCACATCACAGACACCAAATGCCATGCTCCGGTCGTGAAAAATAAACAGGTATAAATGGAACAAATTCCTCTTGTTCGTACCTGGTCCCACATGGCCCTGTGATATTTCACACACTAAAGGGGCTTAGGGGTCTTTCCGTACCTGACGTCAACAAAACGTTCCATCAACTGGAGTCAGCCAGCACTTCAAAACCTCACGTGCCTTACAGAACCATGGCCAGAGACTAGACTGGGAGAGAAGCCCAGAGGTCCAAACTCACAGGCCTGAGATTAGGCTACGGACACTCACGTGAGGTGAAATGAACAACACATATTGTTCACAGATTAGTGCTTTTGCACTTTAGCAACAGTTGCTAACATACACTGAACTCCCATGCTAGTAATCATAGTGACAAAAAGGAGCACTGACAGCTAAACACAAGGAGCAAGTGTTATGGATGTCACTCACACTGTAAACTATGTCACGTTTTCTTTAAGCCATAGTGCTGACCCAAATATGTCTCGAGGCATTCTGAAGAGGCAGTTAGCCTCATCTGTCATTCCATTCCTGGGACATTTTTGACATCTGAGAATTAAGCCTGTGACATTGTTGTCATTTTTTGTTTCCTTTCTGTCCTGAAGGCGAAATTTCTGTCACACACTGTACCTGTTCAGCCCTGTACTTGATGAACCCAAACCAGAAATTTTTCGAAAGTATAGCCACTTCTTCAGCCACTTGTTTCTTTTGCCACAGGCAACTTTCTCCTGTGACAAAGATGGAAGCGAGGGGGCCATGAGGTTTGCGTGTCCACAGTCCCCTCTCCTTCCACCCCACAGGCCACTAACCCTGGCCAATAAACCCTACATGAATCAGTCCCCTTGTTCACCCCTTGCTTTGTTTCCTGGCAAAGGGCTTCAGCCCCGCACAATGTCCCATAGCTGACCTCTGTACACTCACTATTCAGTCTCTGGCACATGTACATAACTTCATTCATACACCCCCCCCCACACACACACACACACACACACACACAACACACACACAAACAAACACACACACACACAGATAGTAAGTGAACAGAAGTACTCTGACTCCTGTTAACACACACAAGGTACCCTACTCCTGTTCTACACGTGCCCAACACCACAACACTCCTGATGAGCAGCGCTCTGTCCTAGTCCAAAACCCATGATGTCAACCAACCACCTCCTCTGGCTAATGAGGACGCCCACGGGAACATCACCTCTCTCTCCCACACATGAAGCTGGAACTCCCTGAAACACATGGCGGGACATTGTCTACTGTCCTCACACTATGTGTAGTCAAGAAGATAAAATGACAAATACAGGGAGAGAGAGAGAGAGAGAGAGAGAGAGAGAGAGAGAGAGAGAGAGAGAGAGAGAGAGAGAGAGAGAGAGAGAGAGAGAGAGAGACTCCCCCTATTAGTTGCCCACTCCATTCTGTAGCAAACATAAGACACAACTCAAGAAAAATAGAGACCCAGACAGATGGCATTACAGGTAAACACAAGCATAATGGCTGCTTTTTCACAGTCAAATAAAAGGAACAGCTTTGGGAAGATAAATGATGAAAAAAGGGAGAATTCTCAGACACCTGAAAGTCGGCCGGCATAACTTAGAACCACAGTGACGAGAAGCCACAAAGTTCACACCTACAGCCCACTGCTGCGGTGAAGTTATCCACCTATTGGTAAACCGCATCTGCAATGAAGGATCTCTATCCAAATCTCACAGCAGAAAGTGCTGACAGTGTCAACCACAATTTAAAGTGCCAGTCAACAACAGAGCAAATATAGACTCAACAAACTGTCAGACTTGTGATACTTCTCTAATATTTGCCATTGCAAGCTTAACAGAACTGTTCGTTGTGATAGGAAAACTGTTGCCTGCCAGTAGGCTAAATTATGTTTTCTGATTTCCTTTTTGACTGTCTACCAGTCCATCTATCTTTGACACTATAACGATCTGTCAGTCCTGTGCTGCCAGGTATAAATAACTGATTTATGAGAAGCTCCCCCACTTTTTCCACCTCCGCCACCTGAAAGCTTCTCCGGCATCTCTCTGTTCACGGTGTTCCAGGACAGCGGCAAACGCTTGCCAATAAAAAAAGGAGGGGAAAAAAGAAAACACCCTCCACTCTATAAATCTTGCCAAACGCAGCTAACATTTGCACAGGTCCCCTGAACACAAACACAGGCAGAATCCCAGAGGAGGCATGAGTTCTGGAGGCAAATCTGCAAAAAGGGTGCCATCAAATAGTTGAGTGTTGTGAATGTTCCATATACCATACCAAACCCTCCATAACTGAATATACTGGAACTTATCCTCGCGTCTACTGCTAAATATGAGAAAACTGTGACAAGAGGCCAAAGAAAACTGCCACACTTTAGTAAGGCTAGCTTAAGTCCTTCAGTCCTTCAGTCTTTTAGCCACACTGTTCCTTTTTGTGTACACTTTAAACACACTTGCGGATTTTTCATATTTCTTAAGCTGTTTGTGGGTAAATGTTCTTATTTTGTTAGTCGGAGCACAACAGCTGACGCAGTAACTCATTGGAGTTATGTAATTTCTCCTCTTCAAACCATACTGAGAAAGCTACTGACATAACATCTAATTTTAGTGTGGGCCATTCATTCAACCCACATTACTTTTTTAACTACGTGCACCCCGGAAGGATCTGGCCCCTGCAGATGGACATCAACATATCATGTATCAAATAGCCTACACTTGTGTACGCAATGGCACACAGAGCCGATGACTTATTCTATAGGACTGAAGAAGACATGTTATCTCACTGTACACTGAATGAAAAGAGGCAAAATGAAAGTGGCACACAATGTTTGAGGAATGGAAAAGTACTCAGGTAGGGTTGGGACGAGGGAAGGAAAGGGAGTTGTCGGTTTGGCAAGTTTTTTTTTTTTTTTTTTTTAAAGCAAATTTGCTGCTGCTACTTACTCCAACGATTCAGCAAGCTGTTCATATGCATCTTCAGGAGCTGGAGAGGGAGGCAGGACCCTACCTCACAAACACATAGAGAAGCCAAGCCACAAGCAGGATCACGATCCAATGACTGCAAATGCACAGACAAACACACACACACACACACACACACACACACACACACACACACACACACACACACACACACACACAAACAAACAAACACCAACAAGTGATTACAATTAAGCAACTCAAACCATAAAGCACACACACGCACACACATAAAACAGATGAACTTGAATGAATGGTGATGATGAAAATAAAACCTGTTGCAACAACGCTCAATACAGAAAAAGCCCGCCGGTAAGCAGCTAAATATCTGAGAGCCATACATTGTAACAAACTTAAAAACAAGACATTTGTTACACTACATAGAATAAAGTCTATTCAAATAAAACACCACGACGTGGTACAAAAAGCACGATGGAATAACGTTAGAAAGGAATAGGCAATAGCAGAACAAACTCAGTATCAAAACAGGCATGTCATTGTGTGTTTAAACCCACCAATTGACGGCTTCTTCTTTACATTAAGGCATTCTGTAAGTAGCCTAGACATGTTCGACTAAAAAGACACAATGTCTTAGCTTGCAGCGTTTTCATCTAGACATTAACAGCAAGGAGGATCAATCAATCGATCAAAATAAAACAGCAATCAGACGCATCGTTCGCAATCTCTCGTAATTAGGCTATTTGTATTGACTACTTACAGTAATGGTGAGAAATGCAACAATTCCTTGTTGGAAATCCTATCAATAACGATGGCTCCAGCGTTTTAGTGAAGTTATAATCGCTAAACTCTCTGTTACTGTTGCGTTTCCGTGCCTTAATCGCAGACTCCACTGCTGGAGTAGAGAAAGGCGTTCGTGCCCAGTGCTCTGCCACAGCTGACCAATAAGCGCGCTCGCTGCTGCTCCGCGCCTACGGATACACAGAGCAATGACATGGATGTTAGAGCAGTTGCCCTGGGAACGAACAAGGTGTATTTGCTCTATCATTAGTCAACAGATGTAGACACATTGACATTGGTCACTTTTTGTGGCGATATTGCATTGTCTCTTATCTATCTATATGTATCGTGTTGATGTTGTAACTGCTGCTGGTGTGTGTGTTTTGTGTTTGATAAAGACAAGTGGTAGTATTAAACTAATCATGTCCTCCTTGTCCATAGGACTATGCCTATTTTGGCAAAGGCCTTTTTATATTTATTTTAGACTGCATTGACTGTCTGCTAATGCAAAGCTTGCCACACATAGGCCTATCATCACCAAAAGCGTTGACCCACGTAGTACAAAGTAGTTGACTTTTACCCTGACCGTGATTTGGTCTTGTTTGGTTTTGTCTGTAGCGCACATCTCCACTCTGAAGAAGAATTTCAGCGAGGCCTACTCGTTTTCATGGAAAGAAGGAACCATTAAAAAAAAAAAAAAAAAAACATTTTATGAACTTCTTCACTCCACTGACAGAAGTCTGTCAGAATGGTGTTAAGAAGTTCCTGTGGGGGAAAAATAAATAAATAAATAAAATACTTTCAGCTGATATCATGCTGAAATGTTTTGGTGAAAATTGCCAAGATGATCATCCTTGCCATTGCTAAAATACAGTTAAAATGGTGTTATTTTTTTAAAGGAGGGCAACGCTCTGAATCTGAAGAAGCAACTTTTGCTAAATACAAGGCCTATCAGGGCCACACTGTTGACCTATAGGCCTACATCTAGATCCAGATTTGTCAAAACAGGGCTGGGCAATTATTTTGGCTGGAGGACCACATCAGGTTTTAGAGATATTGACTGACGGGCCGGGTGTAAACACTCAGCCTGATGTGGATGCTGTTACATTGATAAATCTCAAATCTCAGTAGCCCCACTTTCTTGAGAGTACATGTATTATTTCATGAATACAACAAATATGACAAATCAGGCAAATAACCTGGCTAAATTTTTTTTTTTTTAGCGGGCAGCTTGTGGCCCCCCAGGCCTTAATTTGCCCACTTATGGTCCAAAAAGTGAGTGATCATCCACATTTCAATTAAGGAAAACTGGTGGTAAGTTGTCTTTGCAGAATCTGAAGTCCATAGCTATGTTTGTTTGCATAGACTGTCATGGTCTAGACATGGGCTACATTTGCTGTTAAATTGGGCATGGGAATGCAAATAAGGAATTCATATTTTCAAATGTAGTGTAGAGTTTCAACAACACAATTTCTAATTTAGAAAAAGATGGCTACAAGCATGGAGGCTAGGAACATGACAGAGCAGCAGCCCCCTCTAGGGGTGAGTTTTTGCAGTAAAATCCCCTCACTACTCGTGTTGAATAGCCTACTGTATTTTATCATTGAGGAAAACAAGTGTGGCACCATAGGTGTATTGTGCGTCATTGTTGACTGGTAGGCCTAATATTAGACTAATTATCCTGACGTAAAGCCAGCCTATTGTTTAGAAAAGAACATCCAAACACTCTGAGAAGTTGTTGTTTACAATTCATCAAACAATATTAGGTCCAGTAAAAGAGGACGGTTTTCTGTACGTTTCTCTCCAAGCACAACTAGACAGTGCTGAGACAGTTCTGTGTATTTATTTCACCAAATCTAAGGGCTGTAGATTGGCTGTTGGCTACTGTGAAAATATGGAGCTCCTAAAGGCAAATGGAAAAATGATGGTGTGAAAATTAAAATTTTAGGTGCAGATAGAAATATTTGTAGATAAATTATGAAATGAGTAAATAATTAGCAGAACTGGTAGGGATCTTTTGTTTACATCTAGTTAGGGGTGTACTGAAAGTAAATGATTGCTTAAACCACTATAAGTATGGCAGAAAGTGTGTAATTTTAGCAAAGTCAAAGAGGCAAATGAGACAAGGACAAGAGAAAGGCAACTTTAATTTATTCAAATAATAAACTGGATATAATATATATCTGGAGTGATTTACCATGAGATCATTGCAGATCTATTGAAGAGCTCAATCATGCTAGAAATTCAATGTGATGTTTGAGATGGCATGCAATTAAGTGGTTGTTTAGCTGTAAACTGTTCTCACTACAATGACTAAAACATGTTAAGCTAAGTGATAAAAAACAGCAACATTTTCATAGCCCTTTAGGTGAAACTGGGCAGAAACCATGAACAAATAAGATTACATTTAAAATGTTCATAAATACACATATTTTACAGCATTCTGTTGGTACCAACCTTCAATGTCAAATCATCACTCTTGTGTTTGTAAAAAAAAAAAAAAAAAAAAAACCCTCCTTTCTCTTTGTGCATGTACTGTACAAAAGAAACAACAGATGTTAATTACTAACAGTATAGATTGACAATTTGGTTATTTAGTGGTAATTTTATTCTTCACAAAAAATTAACTGACCATTCTCAGTAGTTTAGGGTTCTGTTGTAGGGAATCTTTATGATGGTGCCGTGTAATTGGCTAAATTTAAACTTGTAGGCCTATTTGACTGAGGTAGTTCTTTTTTATAGAAGTGATCATAATGTCAAAAGATGAGCATGTCCATTTTGTTTTCTAGACCACCAGACTATTTTAGTTGATAATTACACCATTAAAAGTGTTCCAAATGAGTCCCCCCTATGGTTTATGCAGGCCTATATATTTCCTTTTTGACAATGCACCTACGCTTCTTAAATTTCCCTGGTAGCCGTCTTCAGGAAACATAGCTTAAGTCCAACAGTGTCAACAACAAAAAAAATAAAATAAAGAAAAAAAAGAAAACACAGACTATCAAAATCCAAAATTGCACCACAGAGTGAAATGTCTTATGCATAGTAATAAGTCATATAAAACACACAACACACAAGTCAAGAGAGATATTTCCAATACAGCAATGTGGCATGCAACAGCGGAAAAGGATGCATGTTTGTATTTGTGTGTGTGTGTGTGTGTGTGTGTGTGTGTGTGTGTGTGTGTGTGTGTGTGTGTCTGTGTGCATGAGAAAGGGAGTCACAATATAAAAAAAAATTGGCTGAAGTCTGTATCAGTGCCTATAGCAGACTCCAAACCCCTTTTACTATGTACACTCAACACATAAAGTGCTGAAAGAATTCTTACGCATGTGGAAGCATCAGTAGTGAGTGTAATAATACGCTTCTTAAGATTCTCTCTAAACCAAGTGCTTGGACAGTATCTAGACTAAGGAGCTCCTAAAGCTACTCCTAAGGGAGAGAGAGAAAGAAACCAAGCATGCTGGCCCATGTCATGGCTGTAGGGCACGCTGAACTAACTACACTGTATCTCGGCAGGCTTTGGATTGATCAGGTTGTTTTTTGGAGTCAACACTACATGTGCACGGACTTCTTTCCTTACTCTTAAGCAGGCAATATCTGAAACTACTGTGCTATACACTACAGTACACCTCTACCTATCAATCTATCCTTCTACGTTTCTGCATTACCTAAGATACTGTGTAGAGGTGACCAAAGATAAAGGGTGTATATGTGAAATGTAAGGCATACAATTTGTTATCACTCAAACCCTTAATAATTCAGTATATGATGCCATGCATAGATTGCAAAAATGTATTGGAATTCCCTTAAGATCTGCAAACTAAGTACAACAATACAAATTTTTTTTGCTAGATCTCACAATGACGCACGTCATGTACAAAAATATAGTCTTTAGTTGTACAGGAGTATGCAAATCTGTGGTGATGGTGCCTAACCTAAAAGTACGGCCAGTGTTAATGCTTAAAGTTTTGAATTGTTTTGGTGCTCAGTGATAAACTGATGCCAATCTATTTGATGTGCACACAGTATACAATGCTGACTATTTTGGTTTGGGTCTTCAGTAGCCTATCGTAAAAACACTGCACAAAAATGTCATTCAAAAGCTTCTCACAGCACAGTACTACACTGTCATGATTACCTGATTTTTCTCTCCTTCAAAAAAGAAAACCTGTACATTTTTTTTTGTCAAAAAACACTATAGTTACAGAGCAATCTATTGCTTCCCATGCCTAAGTACTGTATGTGGGCATCAACCACACATAAGTGTACATCAATGCTAGTTGATTTCAAATTGGATACTTCAACAGAGCTTGTCAGGAAGTACAAGTTAAAATTTTGTAAAGGTGATATCTTTTTTTTTACATACACACACACACGGTAGCTTTTTCCCTTTTTGGATCATTGTAAAGGAAGGAAGAAAACATCCAACACTAGCCCTAGTCCAAGAGGATTGCGGCTAGCTACCCTTAAAGTTTCAGCAACAGAATGCATTTCTCCAATGTGCTGCATCAGGGAAACAAATGAAAAGTGCAAAATGTGAATTCCCAAGGTGGAGAAGGAAGTAACAAGACAAAGATGAGAGGAGAGGACCAAAGAAAGACTCTGATGTCATTAGAGGCCCTGAAATCCAGAGGCCTGGTAGTGGAGGCTGCGGGACTGTACACACGTACACACATGCACGCACACACACACACACACACACACACACACACACACACACACACACACACACACACACACACACAGCAGCACTAACATGGACATGAGACAGAGGTGAGGTGAGTGCAGGGCTAGTAGCAGAAGGGTGCTCACTTTAAAGAAATCAATCCTAGACACCCCTCAACCAAACTCACTTACATACATACACACACACACAAACACACACATCCACTTTGACACTTTCAGTGTGTAATTACATCAGTCATGCTCCAGTAGCACATATGTGTGTCAATCCCGCTAACCCCCCGCTCCTCCACTACTGACACTCTCCACCATCTCTCTTCCCATCTACAGCCTGGCAAACTGCAGCCTGGCAACACTTCCATTCCCTCACCCTCCCTTTTTTTCTTGCCAGGGTGTCTCCTGTCAAACCCAAGCCGTCTATGCCGACTGACAACCCCGTCGATCAGGACAGCACTTCGTCCTCGCCCACGAAGGGCAGCTCCATGCTTCGCATTCCTTCTCCGCTCTCTTGTTTCCTAGGCAACAGGACAAAAAAATTGTGATGTTAAATTAAGCTCGACGTTCTTCCCACGTGTCCGTCTGTCCATCTAGCACTCCCAGCAGAACTAAGTGGTTAGTTGCACTTAAGGATTAAAATCGCTTTGCAACATGAGTGTGAATGTTGAGGAGACCAACACATTCAGGTTTAGGACAAAATCCTCAAAAATAAAACAATAAAGTGACAAAATAAAATAGTAACCGTAAAAGGTCATTAACAGTCATATGCAAAACTCATGACAGTGAGAACTTGACAGTTTATCACAGGCATGTGAATGTTACAGAGATAGAGAGAGAGAGAGAGAGAGAGAGAGAGAGAGAGAGAGAGAGAGAGAGAGAGAGAGAGTAGATTCTACTGCAGTGTCACATGCGGGAACATGTCCATGCTCACAGAGCAAACACTGTCTGTGTGATATTCATCATCAGCACAGGCATGAAAATGTCAGACTGCAATCCAGTGCACACTTGATTCTGGGTCTTAGGATGTGAGAGAGAGCTTAATGCTCTAGTGGGTGGCCCGCAATTTTACAAGGCAGGCACACGTACACACACACACACACACACACACACACACACACACACACACACACACACACGTCTGTTTCACGGGCCTACTCAACTGCAGCAAGATACTACTGGGGTGGCATACTCAAACAAACAGAGGCAAACAGACAACCTGGAGGCAAGGCACACACCGTCGCATCGTCGCAATTGCAAAATTGCAAAATTTAAGTGCAACTGATTGAGTTGCCGTTGACATTTTTGATGTGCAGTAATGGCTGGCCTCTTCCACCAAGGTCCATGTGTCTGTTTGATATGCTAATCATCCGTGCTAATCAGACAAAAGAGACAATTTGCAACTTCATCTAATTGTTATAGCTGACGCACTTAAGAAAAATTCAGGGGAAAATGACACGTCTTGAGATTTCTGTCTGTGTTCAAATCTGTCAAACTGACAAACATTCATATCTGAACACCACTTCCATAGTTAGATACAACATTATCAGCTGTTTACAACATTAAATGTCATTTTTCCCACTGAACTGTTCTTAAAAGCAATAAAGTCCAATCAGTCCATATCCCTGTTCTTTGGGGCTACCAAGTGAATCGATAAGCAGTGTTTGGTACAACATAACCCAAATATGCAAACTAGCAGCTAAACGGACAGTTGCCCTTATCAGTTAGAGTTGGCTGCTGTTATTTGGTCTGTGTTGCGCAAACATTGATCACTCTCATACCTATCGGCATCACTTAGCAATGTGAAACAACAGGGCTATGCGTTGATTCACTGGGAATTATTCCTTTAAATCCAGTCAACTGAAACACAAACCCTGGAATATTGTTTAGCAAAGGGGAAGAAAAGCAACCATAATCTTTACCACTATTGTTAGCATTCAAGTTTGCATTCCAGTTGACGTTAAACTCTTATAAAGCAGAAAATGCATTAAAAAGCACACAGTTTTTCCTCTTATTAAATGTAACCTTAAAGGGATGATCCAGACTGAATCAACTCAAAGCCCTTTTATATTTTCATGTTGCCGAATGCTGTCAGTACAATGAGAATAGCAAAATTTGGTGTACCAAATAGTGACACGGCAGCCAACACTAATTGATGAGGGCAAGGAAGTTTTGTTTCCTTACGCCCGCAACTGTTAGTGTAACCAATTCACAAATTAGATCTACGTTGTATCTCGGCAGTCTCAAAGAACAGGGACATGGGCTGATTGAGTCCAGATTTTTCCTTTAACCCCGACTCTCTAATCTCCAACGTCACTTTCAATGCAGTGCACACATTCAACCATTCCACTTATCCAGTGCATTTAAGTGGTCAGATGCAGTGGCAGACAGGCAAGCAGCAGGCAGGGCACCACTGGACCAGTGCTCAGTTACCTGGAGTGCCCATGAATGTAGCAGTATTTCAGAGCGCCTGCTCTGCCTTTACTGGAGTGTAGCAGAGAGGAGAGGAGAGGAGGAGGAGGAGGGGAGGAAGAGAGACAGAGAAGTGGGTATTCAAGAACCATTGAGGAACTAATCACTACCTCATTTACTTTCTCAATACGTCATTATGGGATTATTAAATTGGATTGGATCTTATCTCTTTCCATTGTTCAAAGCCCTGGAAATGCAAAGTGGGCACATCTATTGACGCTCCGCTCGGATCGCTGAGATATTCGCATGAGAGCGGCGAGAATTACTTCCTCTCTGGATGCCAAAAAAAATACAGTGTATGGAGATTATTAACGGCCCATCGTCTTTTAATCTCATGGATTTTATCCGCAAATGGAGCAAAAATAGGATAAACAAGCTCAGACAACCCACTGGGGCGGCTGGGGCTTTATGGTTTGCCTAGCAGCACTTTCCCCGTTCTCTGCGGGGGAGTGAGAGAAAGGGTGTTTGAGCGTGAGTGTGTGTGTGTGTGTGTGTGTGTGTGTGTGTGTGTGTCAGGGGTGTGAAGCCACACTCACGTTAGCATGGGCCCAGGCGTGGACAGGCTTCTCTCTTCTCTGCGGCTCCAGTCAAACGGGTTACCAAACGAGCGCTTACGCAGCATGGTCCTTACCAGGATCTACACAGAGTGCAGAGAGAGATTGAAAGAGAGAGAGAAGAGCAGGGCAAGAGAAATGTGGAAAGAAGGAAGGGAGAGAACGAGGGAGGAAATGAGACGAGATGAGAGGGATGGTTATGTAAAAGTTCACCCCTTAGACCACTTATGTATTGAATGATACAAAATGTTAGTGTCTTTATTATCCCCTGATACACAGCTCCCTAGGTGGTACACACAAATGCGTGTGTGCACACACACACACACCCACACACACTTACCACTGTGGCCAAGCTAGGGATGTGCTTGACTGAGTTTTCCACCTCCTCCTCAGTCACCTCAATGAGGGAACAACAGTTATCATCCTCAGGAGGGAGAGGCTCGGCACCGTGACGAGTCACCCAAGGGTGTACCTGAGGTAATGGCAGCGTGTACAGACACACACACACACACACACACACACACACACACACAGGGTTGTTTAGGGAACAAAGGCAGCAAAAAGCACAATTACTTACACTGTAGCACCTCACTAGTGTTGTTCAGGGAGTTAGTAACTGCTTTTGATATGCATTTCATCTGGGTGATTCATGTGCTGAATATTTTAAGTTACTTGTCATGATTATTTAATGTGTGTTAGATTACATGGTGCGCTACAACATCATTTCATATGTAATGTAATACCCACTGCATGAACTGTGTTTGTACAACCATGTGTAACACCAACCCTCACAGTAGTCAAATTATTCAGTATCAATCTCATTTTCTCTGCTGAATTTAGTTATTTATTCGGTCTGTCAATATATTTGACATATTTGTGTCACTTAGAGAGATTGCATTAGTGAACTAAAACAGAAGTTTGCTGGGTGGATTTATCTCCTTCAGTTGCTTATCTCCAGCCTGTGGTTTGGATCACAGGCAACATGTCACAAACACGTGCAGCACAATATGGCTCAGCATGAGCCTGGGGTGACAATGCTGGGGCTGATTTGTTAGTGTATGTGACCTGAACTGAACTGAAGTTAAATTCTTTGTGTGTGTAAGTTTACTTGGCCAATAAAGGTTTTTAAGCTTTTTGCTTATACTACAAGATACACCCATCAATACATGATACAATACAATTTATATAATGTCACTTAAAAAAAAATTATAAAAATCATAATTCATAAGCGTCACTAAGAATATAGCATTGCTTTATTCACAAAGGACTGAATTGACAGACCTATTGTGTAAGGAATGACTACTATTCCTAGTATGACAAAGAAGGGCAGAAATGTGTCCTAACCTTTATTTGTGGCACTGTTATCCTGCTCTCAGGATTCTTGTCCAGCATTTTAAGGAGAAGATCCTTCAGATCATCCGACACATCGGCACTGTGAAAGAAAAACAATTTTAGTGAACAAGTCACTGCGAGCAATAACTAAAATGTGTCATGGGAATGGGAAATACAGTGCACTTCAAACCTTCTTTTAAATAGTTCAACCCTATCGAGCGATATCTCTTTTACGTGATCAACAGCTTTAATAACATGGGCGCCATAAGGAACACTTATCTATTCCGTTTCCCCACAGGTCCTCACGGATCAGTGACTTAACCCTACTGATGGTGTGTGTGAGAGAGAGAGAGAGAGATAGTGAGTGTGATCATGTTTTGAAAGAGAGATGCGGAGGAGATTGGGGGAGAGCACTTCAAAGATGAAGGTAATGAGGGGGCACCAGACTCACTGCTCGGGCAGCTCCACCGGCTGGGTTTTGATCTTCTGGTGCAGGCTGAGGATTCGCTCGTCCATGAAGGGACACTGGAAGAAGTCGGACAAAACGGTGAGAAAAAAAAAACACAAAACACACGTACTGTACACAAAACACAAACCGATATCTTTTTTTTTATCCTGTGCAGGGCAATGATGGCAGATGGCAATACAAATATTTCCTCTCAAATGCTCAAATGTTTTGATCTGAATGTTTTTTTTTTCGCACAGTCCATTTCAGCTGATGATAGCTG
>JAODXP020000008.1:18874585-18924585 GCA_027497455.2 Sardinella longiceps | reverse complement strand
TCTCCCGAGCTGCTCCGGCAGACCTCCTCCTCCGCCCTCCTCCTCTCCTCTCCTCTCCTCCCTGCCCTGCTCAAAACCTCACCACTCATCCCAAGCAGCAAAACCCTCGCTAGCTGCTGTAGCTGGAGGCTAGTCTTTTGGCTAAACTCCTAGTCTTGTTTCATCACACTTGGTCTGATCTCTATCTGTCTTGACTGGCCTTAAGAACACTC
Organism: Sardinella longiceps; assembly: GCA_027497455.2. Classification (NCBI taxonomy): domain Eukaryota; kingdom Metazoa; phylum Chordata; class Actinopteri; order Clupeiformes; family Clupeidae; genus Sardinella; species Sardinella longiceps. The sequence goes on along the minus strand of JAODXP020000008.1, from coordinate 18,924,373 downwards.
GTGGGGGTGGCAGTCTGAGGGGGAAATGAGGACAGTGCTGCTTGTTTTCTAGGAGCTGCTAGACATCCGAAGTCACAGCCGACAGCCAAACTCACAACTCACTAACGTCTTGATAAATGACAGAGGCATGTGGGTGCGGTACCTTTCCGATCTCATCCTTCAGCTTATACTGGTTGAGCTGAACACAGTCCTGTTGAAAGAGAAATGAAGTGCGCTGTCAAAACAATCAACCAAACAAGTCACTAAGCATAATAAACAAGCCATCACTAACCACGTTAGTAACAACCAAATATGTTTAAATAGATATAGGGGAGCCATTACTCACTACCACAGACTACTACCACAGACCTACTTCAGGAAATATTATGGCCAATTACGTAAAGAGACAGGTTGCGTAATCCTATTATCTAACTAAAACGTACTATCAGGGAGAGGATCTAGACACATTTATCCTCAACTTGGGTCTTTGTCACACTAGAGGTCCTAAACTGCAGTCTCACCTCAGACTTATTCTCCCACATTAAGCAGCCTTCAGGACCAAGAGTGGGGAACAATTTAACACATTTTACAATAGCATTCTGGAACTGTTTAGCTACCTTAAAGAGTGTGCCATGTACATTTGGATGTGCTAGCCTACATGTAGCTATCTAGCTAGACACATCTAGCTAGACAAAATACTTCCAATTGGTTCTTCACTGAGGTATAAACAACAGTGTTAAGGTGGTAATAGCTTATCTAGACTATTTTAACCGGTCTTTAGCTGTAGTTTAGCAAGGTTTATCCCTATTAATACAGTAGGTATAACAGTACGCATATTATGTATATATGTAGGTACAGTATAAATGTATTCTTGAAAAAAGTTTTACTGAATAGAGAAAAAAGTGATGTTCTACTGGTAATAAAAAACTTTGGCAATAAACTCGGCTCTGTTGGGGTGTGATACCACCTAAATGTCATCTCTTTTATCTGTGATCAAACTAGTTTTGTGAAATGTGTGCGTCTATAATTTCCCCCTGGTCAGAAGAGTATACAGGATCTTTTGAGTAATAGCCTAGGCTCTGAGCGAAGTTACCTGGAGGTCGGTGATGGAGACCCGGTGGGACTCGACAGTGGGTCGACGGGGCAGGCGTGGGGACGAGTGTGGGGAGGTGATGGGCGAGTAGGGCAGCGATGGGTAGATGTAGCGCCCGTTGATGCCAGGCGAGCCGCACGGCGATGACAACGTCTGTGAGCGCTCCTGCAGAGACAGCTTCCTGTCTGACAGGTGCAGGCGCCCGCGAGTCTCCTGCGGCTCGGGGAAGAGTGCCTCAGGCCGACCGACCGCATGCGACAGCAGGTCACACGAGGCCATTCGGAACGGCGCCCCCGATGCCCCCATCACCGCCGATGACGCCCCTGACCCCGGGGGGTCGGGCGTCTCTGAGCTGTCCATGTCCTCCGGCTCATCGTCGTCCGCGCCCGTGCCCATCCTATCCTCCGACGGCTCGCTGGGCTCGTACTCCGTCACCACGATGAGGGACTCCATATGCACTGGCGGTGGGTGGTGGGTGGGGGGCGCTACTGAGCAGCTACACAGCAGGTCGGGCAGGGGCTGCTGCAGGGGAGGCTGCGGATGCTGCGGAGGGCCGCTTGGGGACGCCAGGGGAGATGGTCCATGGTTGCCACTGGCGCCACCCGCAGAGGCCGGCGAATCAGAAGAGGGCCAGGAGGAGACACAGGGAAACATGGCGTCCACAGCAAAAGCCCTGAGGCTGCCCCTCCATCAGGACCTCACTGGGCCAAACTGAGAGAGAGAGAGAGAGAGAGAGAGAGAGAGAGAGAGAGAGAGAGAGAGAGAGAGAGAGAGAAAGAAAGAAAGAAAGAAAGAAAGAAAGAAAGAAAGAAAGAAAGAAAAGAAAAGAAAAGTTTAAAATCTCACACATGGGCATCTCATGGGCTTTCCCCTCACAGCTGGTGCATCAAAGGGGGCAGAATAAATGTAACTGCACACATGCACTGTTACATCATAACCACAGACACACACACACACACACACACTCACACATTTCAAATGAGTTCACAACGCCTACAGAGAGCAAGCTAATCTTCACATGAATCTCCAGTCGTGCTGTTCACCTTGCTCTCTGCATATGGCTCAGCCTTGAGCCCACCACTGGTGGCTGTGGGCTGTTATTTAACTGCGTGCGTTTGGGGACAAGACTCTGTGTGGGAGCTGTGTGGGCCTGAGAGATACAGAAAAATAAAGACCTTGCTAGAAGAACAGACGCATTCATCACACAAGCCACCAGGAAGTAGAGATGGAGTGAGTAGGCCCACACACACACACACCCCTGTCCCTCATACACACACACACACACACACACACCACCTCCTCCAAGCATGGCCTCATTTCAGCCCTCCTCCACACCGAAGCTATCCTTTCATTCTCTTTTTCTCTCTCCCTGTCGTCCTCTATCCATTTAAAACCAATCTCTGTTTTCATCTCCTCTCTACCTCCCTCCCTCTCTCTCTGGGAGTCTCTCCTTTCATTATATGCCACCATCTCCGTCCTCCTTTTCCCTCTCTCTCTCTCTCTCTCTCTCTCTCTCTCTCTCTCTCTCTCTCTCTCTCTCTCTCTCTCATCAAGCCTCCCACACAGAGGAGAGTGAGTGACTAGCTGGCTGTGTCTCAGCTCACTCAGGACACCCCCCCCTTCCATCTTCAGTGCTCACAGCTAGTATGCATGACCTGTTTGAACTAAGTCTGACTGTCTGAGTGCTCTCATGATCCCTACCCTAACTGAAGACATAAACTCTAAACACACACACACACACACACACACACACACACACAGACACACACACACACTGCCAAGAAACACACATTATGCAAGACACAAGAAAACAACAACAACTACTAAAATCTTCACAGAATGAAGCAAGCCGTGTCTCCTTCAAGACAGCCATGGCCGTGTCTGCTGCTATAAAGCAGAGGAGCAGTCGTGACAGTGTAGCCTAGTTTAGCCAGCTGTGAGCCCCGCCAGGCCCCCCAGCAGTGTGTCCCAGCTCAGGGTCTGTGGAGGGCCACGAGGACAAGGCCATGCAGAGGGAACAAGGAAGAAGGAGATAAATGAGGACACGCCGGTAATTGAGACAATTTTGACTTGCTCTAATATTGACCCGCAGACACAGACAGCTCGACAAGGTCAGGCCAAAGAGTAGGCCTATCTCTTCAGCTGCAATTACGTGACAATTCTACTGGTCCCACGATTACAGCAGAAAGAATTTAGTTTGAGGCGACATTTAAAATGCGAAGTAAATGTAACTGTGGAACATCTGTGTCACCGTAAGTAGGGAAGCAAATTGCTAAAATTTGAAATATCTGAGATGATGTATTTCTTAAAGGAAATTTCTGAAACATACAGTATCCAGAATGTAGCATAGATTGTAAACAAGATGACAGTAAAATAAGACAAGAATGACATGATATTATGGCTTAAAATAACTGGAGATGTGTTTCAAACTGGCCTGTTTATCTTGCTTGAATGAAACATTCCCACAAAACAATGAACAAAAGAGGCTTTCTTGCCATGTCTGATATTCCAGACAGTCCTGACTTCCTGGATACTGTAGTTTAGGCCTTTCTGAGCCTGGTAGCCATGTGCATACTCCAACATCCAAATAAAAAGCACAACAACCTAAAGCCAGAAGATGAGGAATTGCTGGCCTTTCTGTGAATTCCTCCAGCGTGAACTGTGCGTCTCTCCCACTCTAACCACCCACCCACCCCTCTTTCTTGCTGTCTCTCCCTCTCCTTTTCAAAACAAAAACAATTCTCTATGGACAACACATCCCACACTGCCTGCTGCCTTGCCTGCAATCTCTCTCTTTCTCTCTCACGCTTTCCCTCCTTTCTCGAGTATGGTAGTTGTGATAAATAAGACTAAAGGATTTGCTAGCATGTATAAGATGCTGGACAAGACGCAGCCAGGCTCTGTAGCTTCCCAAGTGAGCTATTTTAATCTGAGTGCAGTTGCCTTCTCTGCCTGACCTAGTTTGATCTTTGATGGATGGCATGGCACAGTCCGCGACTATTTCAGTTTGAATGCACAAAATATGAATGCGTAATCCCTACTCAAGACCACTCTAAACTTAGCCATCAAAAACACACACCCTCTTAGACACACATAAACACAGATACTCCAAGAAACCAGGGGTAACAATGACAACACAGATCTTCTACTGCTGTATTGGTATACTATGAGGTGGACTACTGGCATACTATGAGGTGGACTACTGTGTGCAAGTGCAAGGGTGGGCACCATTAGCCTAACCCTGAACTCAACCTAAAACCCTCACGATAGTGATGATGACCTTCAATTAAACATCGGACGTCTGTTCATCATAGTTTCCAATCTTGCCCCAGAAACAAACAGATGCTACTATGCTCCAGATGCAAGGGGTTTAGCATATACAGTATCCGCTTCAGCACGTGACTAAAGCCATTTCCCTCGGTACAGTGAACTAGGCGGAGCGGGTGGATGGTATCGGGATAGATAGATGGATAGTGATGGAGAGGGGTGGGGGTCTGAGAGCAGTGGGCCTAATACGTGCGTAAAGGCAGGCCATTGCACCATCTGGAGCAGAGGAATCTTCTAAACATTTGCAATAAATGAAACATGCACAGGCTTCTAATCTGTGTCAGATGCTGCGGAATGACAATATGGGACACAACCATTGCCCTACAAGTCAACGTGAGCTTGTATCAAACAGCAAGTGAGGTGGTGGGTGGGGTGAACCGTGAAAGTAAAAAAGAAGAAGAATCAAGACAACCTTCTCTAAGGCAGCCATTCACTCAGGCAATCATTAACTTAGGTCCATCTCAATTTTGACAAAAGCTCTAACCAACCCTCAAATTTCCAAGTGCGCACAATTTCTTGGTAAGAAAGTTCCTTATGAATGTTTTTACGCACGAAAGGAGATTGTTAATCAACCACGCAAGTCGTGACAACAAAGACTGATATCTACAACATAACCAAGGAAGAGACATTAATCTTGCCTAAACGTGAGAAGGGTTTGAACTTTAACACTGGAAACAGACATCAACGCGAAGACACCATTTTGGTACCCAAATGAGGAAATACCGTCGATGACCCGTTTATCACTTGTCGTAAGGAAAACACGGGAGCCTAGGACCCGTCGGACACATCAACAGTGTCGTACAGTAAAGGTATCAAACATCCAAACAATCGGCGCTTCCTATATTATTTTTCAAGCACTTCGAATGGGAAATTATGATCATGCGATCTTAACCTTTCAGAGGCTAAAGCGAATTCTTTTGCAATACCATAGCCTACTACCAAACGTAACCAAATGGCCACAAACATACGATCCAAAATCAAACAACCAAAGGTTAGCTATCAGTATAGCACATCATAAATGCAACCAATCCTTGGCACCACATATTCCCCCAGTAGACTGGGTTGCATCAGATGCTTGCTGTGTTGCACGAAGGCAATGTTTCTATCTTACAAGTCACCCCCATTTCCGCTCATTAGAATAGGCAACTTGCTGTTGTTGTATGACTATTCTATTCTATGGTGGCTATATTGAAACAATGAAGAATACCTGAAACATTTCAACTAGGAGCGACACATATGTGCCTTGCTACTGGTTCACATGTCGAACACGCATTGTTATAACAACATCGACGAATATGTTTCGCCTACGCGTTACGATTAACGTTATACGGAGCATTATTTAAACCGCCTAGACAACAAACAGTATGGAGATTTCATATTACTGTTCTTATTAATATTTATAATAACGTTACCTTATAGTCATACCCGTGTACCCGTCAAAGCAGTGCGTTTCTTTCGTTCCACCTCGCAGGGTAGCTTGTGCCTTGTAGATGTCCCTACAGGGAGAATAGGAGAAGCTGCACTGCTCTGATAGGCTGCCTGCATCATACAGACGAACCAATCCTGCTCAACGTGACACAGACTTGTACCAGTGGATGATATAGACTGGAAAGATAGCCTACTGTAACTCAAGGCTGCATCCTTTCAAAGGCAAGTGAGGGCCTATGCTTGGTGTTGTGTAATAAGAAGAGTTCTTTTAACTCTGCTTAATTGAGACACACAAGGGTGAAGATGACAGCAGAATATAAGTCTACATGGAGCAAAGCCTCTGGAAATGGTTAAAGCAGTGGTTCGCAAACTTTTTCTGTCATTCCCCACTTTGGAAGGCAGAGAATTTTCACGCCCCACCTGGAATGCTCAATTTGCGCACAATATCTCCATGAGTAATACTTTGTGAGTACAGGATTTTTGTCAGTTTTATCATTTTCATGTTACTAATTAAAAGCCAAATTTCTCTTGAACTCCTCATCACAGCAACTGCAAATAACACAATTGGAAAGCTCAATGTACTGTCATATGCACTTATCTGATAAATAGCTGTGAATTCAGGGGGCATGGTGCAGCCTTTGGTTGATCGCAAAGAGATGTGTTGCGCCCCACCTGTCATGTGTCTGTGCCCCACGAGTGGGGCCCGCCCCATGGTTTGAGAAACACTGGGTTAAAGAAAGGAGCAGCAGCTTACTAGGATGGCCAGACTCTGGTAAGCCTATTGAAAAAATCATAACACTTAGTGTTTACGAAATGACATACTGCTATACTGGATGTGCCTCAGTACAGAGTACAACACACACTAATGCCTCTACCAATTAATTAATTGGCTGTTCTAGCCTACTTCACTGGCTCAAATTCCATTGAGCCCCATGCTTCTCAGTACACAGCATACAGTAGTATGCAAGCAGCAGAAGAGGTCTACTAACCACATGACCAGTAGCAATTATCTCATTAATTAATAAACTAATTAATGGTCCTCTATCTGACTGAAAGGTATTTGACAACATACTTCACCTGTGCTATTTTTTATGTATTGCATACTACACACTGCTTTCTGCAGAGATCACTATATGAGTAGGCCTACATACAGGCAGTTTTGGAAATGGCATCTGTGTCTTTACAGCACCTGCTTGTCTGTTTCTGAGAATAGTAGGCCTACAAAGACAGCAAATCAAACCTGTTGAGAAGGATGTTGTTAAAGGAATAGTCCACCTTTTATGATAATTGGCCATTCATCCTCTTCCCTGAAGTTAGACTGTATGTGGGTAAAAGCATTTTGGTCTCAGTGCATGCTTTCCTAATCTGCTAAGCCAAATTATAGCTTTAGCTTAGTATAAGTGCTGGAATGTAATGTAGCCAAAAAGTTGTTATCTGGCTACTTCACATTCCAGCATCTATGCTAAGTTAAAACTAAAACAATGCTAAATTTGGGTTGTCAGACTAGGAAAATGCATGCACTAAGACCAACATGCTTTTACCCACATATAAAACTATAGGTAAGAGCAGGGTATAAAATTAACTTTTTGACCCACCTGCCAATGGCAGGTAAGGCCTGATCATTTACCGGCCAAAAAATATTTTTACCGGCCACTGAAAAAAATAGTTTAGGGTGCTTTTAAGATCAACTTTACTTTTCTCTCAGTTGTTCTGTAACAAAAGCTATAATACACCCAGGTTCAAAATGTATTTTATAGCAGATGGTCATCTAAACTCAACTACTATGGCGCCTACTGGCTCCGCTCATTTCATTTCATATTAATGACGAAAGTCATGTCACAGTAGTCTGCCAGTGGCAGGTAGCTTGGTTTTTACCCGCATTTGGCCGGTGGCGGGTGCTAATTTTAAACCCTGGGTAAGAGGGTGAATAACCAGTTTTCATAAAAAGGTGGAGTATTCCTTTAAACTTAACATATTAACAGGACAGAGCCAGGAAAGGCTGCAAGATGAATAGGTCAAATTGCATGCTACCCAGTCCCAACAATGTGACTCCATGTAAGAGAGTCCAGATTTCAATATGAAGAGTTCAGATGCAAAACCCCCTAACTCCACTTGACCACTTTTTGAGAAAAAGGCCATTTTTTATCAGGCGTTTACAGTGTTTTGAATGTAAGCAGATATTTTAGACACAGCGGGGAGCAGGTTGTATTGTATTTTTTCACAAAAACATTTCATTTACATATTCTAGATTTATACAGGATTCACACGATATCATTAACTCATTTTTCACAAAAATGGTGTTTAGGGGGTTTTGCATCTGAACTCTTCATATGGCCCTCGTGCACTCCAGATCAGTTATATTTTGTATTTAATAAAAAGGAAAATATGTTGGAAAATATGCTTAGAGTAGCTGAAACAAACAAAAGAATTCAATAAAACCTATGGTGTTAACCTATGGTGTTTTTGATGTTGATGATGTTTTTAGATGTGTTACTGGTCTCTCACACAACTGTAAATAATCTATAGTATATGTGTTGTCCTTTGAAAAACATTCTTTGCTTTGTCAGTTATATTAGGCTAGACCTATATTTTGTCTTTACACAATATGACAACTATTCTGGGATTGGGGTAGGTTACTTAATAAATGCACATCAAATTGTAATCCAAATCATCTGTCCTCTTAACTTGCAAACACAAAAATATACCGATTGCGTAATGTTTAAAACCTATGAAATATTTGCTGCAATCTTGAGCCTTATGATTATAAATCATGCTATGATGGCACCCTGCAGATAATCACTAACTACAATAGCTCAAAGCACTGGACAGGCGAACGCCACCTACTGGCTCCGCTCATTTCATTTCGTTCACGAAGTGAAACGATGTGAAAGCGGATGATCAAATCAGACTATCGAAGCACGGCCTGTTGCTTGCAATTCGCTATAAAGGCCACAGAGGGGCGCTATAGCCAAATATAGGCTTACACTGCTTTAAGTAGGCCTACACAATTATTTTAAACCGTGACATGATTCAATTTAGGCCTATTGAGAAAGAGAAGAGTTTGGTTTATGAAACAAGTCATTTTCTTTCGTTTGGGTTGGCTATCATAGGCTATCGGCTAGACTGCCGAATATTGGACAGTTAAACACAGGCCTACCTACATGTAAATTTAAAACAGTTAAATTAATACATAGAATATCTGTACATGACGCACAAAAATATCTGAAAGTGTACATTTTTGGCACTTAATGACCCTTATTTTTATGTCACCGAATTTGAAATTGCACATCTCTCTGACTCTCAGGCATGTGCACAGCAAATTAATGAATTTCCCCCTGAAGAAAACTGTTATGACCAAAAAGATGAATCCTAGGCAGTCGAGTCAAATATTTAATATTTTCAGTAGGCCTAGGGCTATGGGTTATGCCTTGTAGGATTTCAAGTTCAAGGGTAGCCTATTGTGTCGGCTGAAAGGGAGGGATATAGACAAAATGAAGACATCTAATTTTATTTATTTATTTATTTTGGCTAGCCTACTGTTTTTTTTTCTTCAGTTGGTTAGATTGTGACGTCTAATTGTTCAATACGTCATGCAAACATCAGAATGGACTGAACACAAAACTAATGTCAGCTGTCTTTGTCAGCTAAAATTCGTGTTATGCCCAGTTAACAGGGCCCAGCCATCGCAGGTGCCCCCACCATGGACGATTCCCAGGTGTTGAAAAAGCGGGGCTATACTCAAGGTATAAGTATAGGAGAAGGGTCTTATGCCAAGGTCAAATCAGCTTATTCTGACCGTTTAAGAATGAACGTTGCTGTTAAAATAATCAACAAGCAGAGGGCACCCAAAGACTTCCTGGACAATTTCCTACCCCGTGAACTTGACATCCTGGCATGCCTAAACCACAGAAACATCGTGAAAACCTATGAAATATTTGAAACATCAGGTGGGAAGGTGTACATGGTGATGGAGCTCGGCGTGCAAGGCAACCTGCTGGAGTTCATCGATTTCCGAGGTGCTTTACCCCCAGAATTTTGCAAGAAACTTTTTCGTCAGATGTCGCGCGCAATTAAATTCATTCATGAACAGGACATAGTTCACCGAGACATCAAATGTGAGAATCTTCTCCTTGACAAAGACTTTAATTTGAAGATCGCAGACTTTGGATTCAGCCGGAGGCTCATCTACAAAGATGGAGTGATGGAGCTCAGTAAAACCTTCTGTGGATCTGAGGGCTATGCCGCACCTGAAGTGTTACAAGGAATTCCTTATGATCCCAAACTGTATGATGTCTGGAGCATGGGAATAGTTTTGTTCGTTATGGCGTGCGGATCCATGCCATTTGACGATTCAAACGTCAAGAAAATGATCAAAGTTCAAAAAGAGCATCGATTGACATTTCCAAAGTCTATTATAGTGGCGACCCCGTGCAAAGATCTCATCTACAGGATACTCCACCCTGACCCCAAAAAACGCCTCACTGCTGTCGATTGTTTAGAGCACCCCTGGGTGCAAGTACAAAGCGAGGCCACCGAGGAAGTTGAACCTGGTTTACCTGCGCAGTGCGTTATGGACGAGGCCTAGCCACAGGCATAGATCACTTGATCCTGTAGGCCTAGGTCAGCAGTAAGTGCAAATTGATTTCTCACCTCAGTAATATGCCTAAAGTTGTGGTGATTTCTTAGTGCACTAGAATATCTGGTGCCAGGGGCGCTGCTAGAAATTTTGGGCCTTTTGACTAAAAATAATTTTTGGCCCCTCAAGTATCGATTTTGATATAAAAAATGTATCTGCCCCCCCCCTGTCAGTGCCAGGCCCTTAGAATCGTTCTAACCCCCCTCACTCAACTGCCAGTGTTTTTGGATATATTGCAAGCAATGAAGAGATATTGTACATTGAATAAATATACCTTACCTTTCGCTTTCAAGTAGACTGGGATCATGCAAATTCAGCAAAAGATAACACTTTACTCATTTGACATTGAGTTGGACAGTAGTGGATGGCAGTAGGCTATCTGGCAATTATTAACATGAAATCTCTCATCTTTTGTCAGTCCACAGACATGTGAGCTGCTGTGCAGAAGATGATCATAATGATCTTGCTGATGTTGGGGATTTCCAGGAGGTTTGAGATGAAGCCAGTGTTTACCCGGGCTGGCAACTAATGCCATACAGACAGTGACATTAAATAGGCTGCCTCATTCAAGACGAAAGCTCTTTTTTACAATATAGTACACAGCCTGTGACACCCTCTATTATTATTGCTAAAATAGTGCCATAGAGATTTCTGAGATGTCTACAGATATCTTGCATAGTTTATACAGATTTCTGGAGAAACTAAAGCAAAACGGTTCTAGCACATTGGTTCTCAAACGAGTCCAGGGGTCCTTGTGGGTCTGAGGTTTATGGGGGAAAATACTATCATTATAGAGCCCAATGGTATAGTGCTCATTCTCCCACCAGCATAAAATTAGTGACAAATTAGTCCACATGATACATTACATCACTCCGTGACGACACTTTCCTTATGCATATGTTAACTGCAAGCAAATTAAAGGTAATATTTATGTGAAATTAACAGTATTTTTAAAAACAAATATGCTTATATTTATTATGTATGTATAATAAAAATATATATCATTAGGAAAATATTTTTTTATAAAAGTATCTGAAAGAGCAAATGGTATTAACTTATGTGGTTGCATTTTGTAGCGATAATGAGGGGTCCTTGAAATTCAGCTCCATTTGAGAACCTCTGCTATTGAGTGTGATACTATTGGACAACAAACCAATTTGGTTACATTTATGAAATGGTTCCTTCAGAAGGCTACTTATTGCAGTGAAGAAAGAAAAAAACTTGGACTTTTTTTTTTAAAGAATTACATTCTTTATATACAGTAATATTAAAAAAAAGCTTGCATTATAAAATTTGATTAAATATACACAGTCAAATAATATAGGCCTATAGGCTGTATTTTTAATTGCAGAGTATGTTTTATTTTACCTCACTCACGTCAGATGATGCGCTACGTAACTTTCGTAAGGCACTTCCGCGCAACGATCTGATGTTGAAGCCCTTCAGAGCGATTTCAAGCCAAATATTCTCTAACCGGACCAATCAGGGCTGCTGGCTGCTGTAGAGGGTGTGACGTAGCGAAGAAGCAACTGTTTTGAATCCAACCAATCCAACAAACGTAACCAGCGTCATCGGTTGGTTTCAATGTGGTTGGCTGAAGTGTACGTCAATTAAATTGATGGACAAGCCTTTTGTCCAGTTAGATTCAAGGATTTCTGGCTCCTGAAATAACTCGTCTATCGCTGAGGATCAGATGTTCGTGCGTAGCGCTACATCTGACGTGAGTGAGGTAACATTTTATTAGGTGTTGTTTTATTGTTTGTTGCTTTGGATAAAAGTATACCTAGAACCTGAGTGCAGGATTAAAAGCCAAAAGATACGGAACGTTAGGCCTAATTAAAATTTGGCAAATAAATGAATTGATTGGTAACACTTTCTTTGAAGATATAACTGTATTTGTTTTGTAATAAAAGTTTTTTGTAGGCCTAATGTATGCAGACATTACAAAACCCAAATGACACTTAATGACAACAGTCATAAACTGTAATGGCAAAATAAGAAGTGGGTACTATGAATTTTATGATCACTGCAGAAGGGGCTTCCATACACAGAATCAGATGTTTAAAAAGACATGCTAAACATGTTTGATAATAAAAGATTATTGCGGTGCTATTAAATTTTGAATTTGGACAATGCAATGGGATTGGGCAATGTTAAAAGTTGAATTTCGTGCATAAATTGTAAGAAGTAAGAAGTGGATTAACTCTATTTAATAGGTGGATAAACTGTGTCAATCATGTCATGTTAATGACATGGTATACACCTAAAAGATTTGACATGTTCCCTAAATGGTGCTAGCTAAGAATTCAGACTTTGTGTGTTCATTCATTCCTCTTAATAGGACCTGTGAGTTCACACTCGCAGAGCACTTTGTAATTTTTGAGCAAGTAAGGAATGAGGTCACAGTGAAAGAACTGATTTCAAGATTACTCAATTACACAACGGGGCTTTTACTTTTCAAAGCCAGACAGCATTGATATTGCATTGGTATTTTAGGGTGAAACCCTATGAAACTATGCAGATTTCTGGATATCCTTCCTCCAACAGCTAGTCAAATTGAAAAGATACAGAGATGACTTAAAGGAGAAATTCGGTGTGATTCAGTCAGTAGCCCTGTTGTTCCAGGTATCTGAATGCAGTCATTAAGAAAAAGAATGAGAAAATTTGATACTTCATAGACCGAATAACAAACTGATTACTAATGCTGACTGAATGGGGCATAATGAAATGAAACTGAAAGTAAGTTATGCCCCATTCAATTAGTGTTAGTTGCCAGTTCACTGCTCTGTCTATGTTGCATCACATTTTCCCATTCTTTTTCCTACTTACAGCACTTGGTGAGTTTAACAACAGGGCTATGAATTGATTTACTCTGGATTTCTCCTTTAAAAATGCCATATTCATGCCATTAATGGACATAAAAACTCAGTGGTTTATCTTGTTATTTTCATTTATTTCTTTAACTTATGCCATGCATATGTGCCATGCATCCTGGATTAGCTGGGAGAGGGAAGGCTTGGTGTGTGTGAAGAGAAATTTATTTGTCATGCATTAATAATGCTATATTTAAAAAAAAAAAAAAACATTATTATATTAAAGGTATAATCCGGAGTGAATCAACACGTAGCCCTGCTGTTTTATACTGCTAAGCGCTACTGAAAGCAACCTCAATGATCAAATTTTGTGCATTGTAGACCGAGTTTGCGAAACGGCAGCTAACACTAACTGAATGAGGCATGTAAAAAACGAAACCTAATTGATTTGCTATAGTTTTGAAATGCCCCATTTTGTTTACGTTAGCTGCCGCTTCGCTATCTCAGTCTGCCTTGCATGAAATCCAGTGATTGAGGTGGCTATCAATAGCGCTTGGCACTATAAATGAGTAAAAATATATATATGAGTTGATTCACGCCAGATTTTTCCTTTAAGATAATAATAGGTTTAGGATCTTGGCAGTGTAAAAGGACACTTTGTCAAGTTGTAATAATAATGATGATAATAATAATAACGATTTTTCTGTTCTGATGAGAATTTGTGGTGGGGAAAACTACACTCAGTCATCCAGAATCTTTCAAGAAGCTATATGTTCACAGTTTCATTATTTCTAATCTAGCGGTCACGGAAATCCCTGATCTGTTACCTTTGTGGTAATACAATAGCTCCCCCTGATTGGTCCTTTGTCATGGTCCTTACGCACCTTTTACTGTACATTACATGCATGACAGATTGCTGTGTGGGGTGTGAAGCTGGTTACTGTCAACAAGTTGGTTCCTATTAGCATGAGTACATTACTGACGACTTTTCAGCCATATTTTTTCCAAATGCCCCTGGCCACAAAATCGTCATGCTGCCATCAATGCAGGCCTTTGTGGTGTATTTTTGGGTCTTGATATTATGTGTGTGTGTGTGTGTGTGTGTGTGTTTGTCCGATTCTGGATAATTTTCACACTTTCATTTCCTCACAAAGTACTTTGTGTACCACACTCCTGCAGGTTTGGTGTGATCAGTGTTGGGCAAATGACTTTTAAAAAGTAGGCTATCAAAAGTTACAATTACTAATTACTTCTCCAAAAAAGTAACTCTGTTAGTAACTCCGTTACTCGATTGTAAAAGTAATTAATTACTAGGGAAAGTAATTGAATCAATTACTGCATGACATTTAAAATTTCAATCATTTACAACAGGCCTATGTCAGTTTATGTCATAAACCAGCTCTAATATCAATATTATACAGGTTGCCATATTTTTTGCAGATACCTCACTATTATGCAGCATGCTATTAAAGGGCAATTTCAGCCATTTTCAACAAGAGCTCTATTGCTCAAGCTACTTGAGATTAGCCAATATTGAAGAGGCAAGACATTTTGGTCCAACCATATAGGTATCCTTGAACAGAGACTAATCACTTACAACTAGCCCAATGGGGCAGAATTTTGAACTGTATTGTTAACATCTTAACATACTCCAAATGTCACCACAAAAGCTATGAGGTATGAACAGACACCTTACAACACAGAACTGTATTGTGTATGACTACAAATGGCTGAAAAAGTGTTAAAACTGTGTGTTTAGCTATTGTTCTGAAATTGTTCTTGTTTTAAAAAGGCATGTAATTGCATGTGTCAAAATATGACAGTGCAGAAGTGGTTTTCTGTAGGTCTACTGATGCCCAAGGGAAGTATTTCTTGTGCCACGGACCCCTGGGGGTCCCCAGACCCCAGTTTGAGAACCAATGCTCTAAACTGTGGTTAAACTAATTGCAATATTATCTTTCAATGTTCTGCATTTGACCTCTAAAAATAATGTAGTGTATGTTCCACTAAATTTTTAAGATGTGCCAGTATGATTTACAAAAACTATGAAACATTAGTATTGCAGTTTGTTTTATGTTTAGCCATTTATTTAGTTAGGGTAAAAGTTGTTGGGGCTTTCAACTTTGGCTGTGAATAAAATTCCATTGTTGTTGATGTCATTGGTGATGTCATTGGTGATGTCATTGGTGCCTACACAGAAAGACCTGCTCACACGTTGGGTACTAAAACACAAAAACATAACAATAATACATATTTGAAGCGCCTTTCAAGTTACCCAAGGACTGTACATTTAAACTAACCATAAAGTAAAAAAAAAAAAAAAAACACTCACACACACACAAGAATAGGATATAGGGACACAGAACAATGCTGCATTACAGTGCATACATGTAATTGAAAGCAGACAAGAAGAAAAGGAAAGAACAAAATGAGGAACTCATTGTAGGGTCACTACTGAAATGCCAAGATGAAAAGGTGATTTTTACTGTGATGGTGGAGAGTGAGGGGGCTGACATAGTGCAAATGAAAGTGTGAAGTTTAGGGCCAGCCCTAAATGTCCTGTCACCCGTGGAGGTGGATGGCTGATGTGCAGTGGAGTGTGTGGTGTGGGGGTGTTGAAGTGCGGTTAGGAGATTTGCCAGGTAGGTGGGGGCTACATTATTCTTGCCTATGTAAATGAGTAGGAGGATTTTGAATAGAATATGTTGTACAGGAAGCCAGTGTAGCTGCTGAAGGATAGGAGTGATGTGTTGGCATGGTCAGTATGGGTGTTGTCATGCTGCAGATGTAATAGTTTCAGTAGTCTGGATGTTTTTATTTATTGTTTTACAAGCAAAACAAAGCGTTTTCAAGCATGTACCATTTTAATACCAGTTCTCTCTTACGGAAGTGAGAGAACTTTCTTTAAACCGTCCAAATTTTAGTGGGGTAAAAAATTGGATGTTGTTCTCTTGATGACATTATGACATTAACTTTTCATGTTTTGCCAAATAATTGAAGTTTGGCTACTTCAATCAATTTATTGTTATTGTAACTGATCAGGTTACAAAGAAAAGAAACTGAAACGGAGAGTCAGTTTAGTGTTGGTTGACTAACCTGGGTAGTATTGTGCTGGTAAAGGTGCCCAACCATTGCACAGTATATTTAGGCTACCACTTCAAACCACTTGCTAAATTGCTGTTTATGATATACTAAAGTTATCAGTCACATTTTCTTGAACAAAAGCCAACAGACTCTAAAGATGACTCTGAGGCCACATTCATAGAGTTCGCAATGTGTGAACAGTAAGTCTACTCTACAGATTTTGGTGTCCCGCACAGAACGGCTGCCCATTAAGGTCTATGGAGACCACATCATACTGTACATGACACACATGGAAAAATAGAACTCCCAGCAACTTTGTTGATGTGCAATGGACAATTGCATTACAGTCAAATTAGGTATTGTTTACAGTATGAGATGGGACAATGGCATCAATATTTATCAAATTCCCTTTCAATACCCACCTCGATACAATGTTGAACAAGTTGTCTTGCAATAGGTGAGACTGCACTGTATTGTTGCTGGTGGCTTGTCCTACTTGCCAACCAACAGTCCTGTGCACTGTCCCACACCACTCAGCTGTCCCGTGGCATTCGTCCTGCACCACTCCTGTATACAACAGGACGGGAGGCCAGTGGCACGGGCTAGCAGTTTTGTGGTGCAGGACAGTTGTAAGATGGCACAAGGGCAAGGCAGTTGGTTAGAATCCATAAGACTGACGCAAACCCTCAGCAACAGTACAGTACAGTTTTTGCTTTTACTACTGACAGACTGGTCTTTTTCGTAAATTACATTTAATTACATGCTGTGGTACAATGCTGTGTGCAATTTCAATGTGCAACATAGCTGAAATAGCGAAATAGAAGGCTGTATGTTGATAACAGGACTAATTTTCGGGGACAGAACCAGAAAGGATGTTCTTATGGCATAGGAAGGTTTAATTGGCAAAAATATTTGGTAACACTTTACAGTAAGGGTACATGAATTATCATGAATTCATGCATGAAATCATTCATGATTAATTCATGATTCATGCATTACTTCATCTCTGAATGTCTAATAAGTCACCAGGAATTAAAATGAATTCATTGTCATTAATGACCTCCTGCTGAAATAGCACATAATCTTAAGCATTAATTACTCTGGGCACATCATCATGAGTCATGATTAATTACGCCTAATCATGGTGACTTAATCATGTTTGTGCCCCCTCAACTAAAGTATTGGCAGAGTTCAACATTTGCAAATTGTACAATTGGATGGTCATGGTCCTATCATTGGTAAAGAAATCACTCTTTCCATTTATTTCTTCATTCTTGCTAACAGACAGTTACACAGGTGCACTCTTTTGAACATCAGAATAACGGAATAACATACATGTCATCAATTAGGCATTATTTTTTTAAGGCGATCATTATTTGTGGCCCCTCAGATGAAGTGATGAAAGTGACATGAATTACAGATTAGTTGCTCATGAGTTCATCATGTTTGTGCCCTCTAAACTAAAGTGTTGACATGGTTAAAAAGGTAAAATTTAGTTTACATGGTATGGAATAGATAAAAATCAATGCAATGTCTGGGAAATTCTTGGAAAGTCGCATGAGGAACTAGGTTAAACTAGGCTAAATAAGTATCCACTTTTGTTATATCCA
The DNA here is from genome assembly GCA_027497455.2 of Sardinella longiceps. Taxonomy (NCBI): domain Eukaryota; kingdom Metazoa; phylum Chordata; class Actinopteri; order Clupeiformes; family Clupeidae; genus Sardinella; species Sardinella longiceps. The sequence continues at coordinate 18,906,403 of JAODXP020000008.1, read as the reverse complement.
ATGAACAAAAACATCATGATCATGCGTAATTAATCATGACTCATGATGATGTACCCAGAGTAATTAATGCTTAAGATCATGTGCTATTTCAGCAATAGGTCATTAATGACAAACAATGAATTCATGCTAATTCATGTGCCCTTACCGTAAAGTGTTACCAAATATTTGTACTTCAGAAAGAAACTAAGCATCCCTTACAACAGTAGAAAAAAAAGAAAGAAAGAAAAAAAAGAAATCAAATGTGGTGTGTGAAAGTTTGACCATGTAGCAAAGTTCTGGCAAGGTGCAAATTTGTTGCCAAAATGTTGATTAGTTAACCATAACTGAAAAATTGTTTTGGCAAGCCAATACATTTGCTGCTAATGGCAGTTTGTCATTGTTGACAATTGCTGTTTGGCATTGTTGTGTTTTGGCAGGCTACCTCATCTCAGGTGTGGGTGTGTTCACTTAAGGGCCTTGTTTACTACTAAAATGCCTATTATTCGGCCTGATGTCATTCAACAGAAGAGATGCAATTAATGCTCAAGGAGTTAGAAATTAGAAATTCAGCCAAACGATTTCGAAACATATGTAGCCCACAAATTTGCATGTGCACTTTACTCCCCTAGATGGTGCTCCTGAAACATGTTATTTAGAGCCGTGTGGTTTATGGCACACTACTTAATTTGCCTGAGGTTACGCTGTAGCCTGCAGACGGACAGTTTGCTGCATTGAAGACCAAAGCGCTCTACTGTAAGTTCCTTCGTCGAGCAATAGAAAAGTCATACAATCTGCAATTGTTTATTTTGTAAAATGTAGGTCTATTACATAAATTGTATAGCCTATCATATTATTATAGTGGACTTTCCACGATCAAATGAAATATTTTGCTGTTGGGTAATCTCTAATTTCGTCTTGTTTTGTTTTTTAACAGTCACCCGCAATCGAATCGATTGAATTTATTTTACACAGATTGGAGTATGAGGTAAGCTACGGGTACTAACGAATGTTTTTCTTCCTTTCTTTCTTTCTTTCTTTCTTTCTTCATTCAAATGATCCAATCATATTTCTTTCAGTATGCAAGTGTGGCGGGACTTTCTAAACTTGAACGGCACCTCAGGAAGAGGTAGGCTAAGCCTTTTGGGATAGGGTATTTGAATTATCAATCGATTATATAGTCAGGGAGCCACAATTTTAAAAAAAAAATGGTTTAACCGGACATGGTCTGTTATACTTTTTTTTTTGTTGTTGTTAACTTTGACCCTAAGAACCAATAATTGGAGGGTCTGCTCTGCCCGAAATATATCGAAAAAAATTGAGCCCATTTTAGTGTATACAGTGTAGGCTATAGCCTATCCTTTTATTATTCATCAGAAAAATGTGAAAAAATGTTCAAATCCTCAGTGCCTGACCAGAAATACATTCCAGATGCACAGAGCACATGCTGACAACATCCACTGAAAAGAAAATTCTTAAAACACATTTTAATATGATTTCTCATGTTATGTACAAAAAATAGCCGATTTTCTCACTTTTTCTAAATGTTTTCATATTTACTTCATTGCTTGCATTTAACGATTCCCCCATCAGTCATTAGTCCATATGTCATACTTTTCACCAAATTGTATATTCATATAGGCGACTCTATTAAAAAAGTTTATATAAATTCAACCAAAATTATGGGATCAGTGTTGATTTCAATTCTAGTTTGTAATCAATTAGATCAATCAATTAGAGCCTCAATATCATTTTAAGCTACTCTGAAATGTCAGAATGACATAGCCTACTGGATATTTAAAATGGTTGGCAGCACAGGGAATCCACGTGGAACTGCACTCTCCTGCACTGTTCACTTTGAACACCACAAACTTCAAGTACAAGTCGGAAATATACCATATGCAGATATTCTCTGATGACACTGCAATTGTTGGGTGTCTCAAAGATGGCCAGGAAGGAGGAGTACAAGAGCGTCGTGGAAGACTTTGTTAGATGGTGTAGTACTAACCAGCTCATTTTCCCAGTTCTCAAGAAACCCTCCATCACGTCATTGAATGATTACGGACCTGTGGCCTTGAGTTCATTCACTATGAAGTCCTTTGAATGTCTAGTAGTATCTCATTTAAAAAACATCACCATAAGTCATTAGTTGGACCTCCGGCAGTCTGTCTACAGGGAAGTGGAAGTGGATGATGCCGTGAATATTCCATTCAGCAACACCTTGGACAGCCTGGGGCCTGTGCTACAGTGCTGTTTGTGGACTATCATATCTTTTTTGGATTATCATACCTAAAATCCTTACCACCAAAGTCTCTCGGTCCATTTCCTGCCATCTGTCAGTGGATCCCCATCTTCTTGACTGACAGGATAACTCCTAGAACAACCTAGAACTCAACTCTCTACAGCTGTGCTCTCAAACTGGGGCGTGGACACATGTCAGACAGAGCACAAGACATCTTGCTATTGACCAACAGTTACATGTAGACACTCAAGTTTCAGGGATCCATCATCTCCCAGAATCTAAAGTGGGTGATCCAACTTCTTCAACGGTATCCCCAAAAAGGCCTAGGTTATACTTCCTACGAACGGTGGAAATATGGCTCACCACAAGAAGTATGGTCATCTTCATCATCATCTACACTGCTGTCTTCTACACTGCTGCTCATTCATCAAAGTGCCGGAGCAGCCACTAAACAGGACAAGCCTAGTACAGACTACAATACAAAATTTGGTTGAAGGAAAAGTCATTGTGCACCCCTAATATTCCTATTAAGGATACAGTTTATATAAAATCCTAAATCATCCTAAATCATCATCATATCACCATCATGATTAAAGTCCTTGACATAGGTCTATAGTTTTTCTTCTGTTTCATGTTGGAAATGTGACCAGGAATACTTAAATTTTGTAAATCAACAAATAAAATAAGTAAAATATAAATACATAAATAAATGAAACAAATAAAATAAAATAAATAAAGAAAAAGTGCTTTTTATAAACTTTGAATCCGTGTTATTCATACTAGGTGAGTAGAGATATACGAAGTTTAATCTTTTGCAAATGTGCATTATCTTCTCCGACTATGTTAAATTTCCAGTATGTGGAATCATGGCTTGTTGAGCTTGTTGATTGCCAATTAGTTGATAGTCCAACTAGAAATCATCCCATTTCCAGTGATTCTGGTTGGATTTTATCATTTTTTATGTGTAATGAGTATACAAATTAGTGAAGAGAATGGCATATTGACTTGTGAGAATAGTTGATTGACAATGAAGTAAAGAAAAAATTGATAAAATGCCTACTTTTAGCACTAAATGGAGGGGAAATCATATATAAATGTATTTTTGTCCAGTTAATGTTGTCAGTACATGCATTCTGTGCATCTGGAATGTATTTTTTGACAGCCACTGAAAAAATATAAATATTGAAGGGTACATACACTAAAATGGGGAACGTTTTTTTTGCGATATTTCCGGCAGAGCAGACCCTCCAATTTTTTGCTCTTGGGGTTAAAGTTAACCAACACAAATAAAAAGTATGACAGACAGTGTCAGGTTCAACCTATTTTCCTGAGCTTATTAGACTTTGGCTCCCTGACTAATAGGCTATTAAAAGAACAATGGAAGAAGCTATAACCGCACAATATGTTTATGATCACTCACAGTTGCAGTTGCAGACTTAGTTTGCAAGCATCTTGGTAAAGAGATCAACATGGTTGGGCAAAGTGGATGCAAGTGGAAAATTGCGGGGTTAGATGGGACCACATTCCAAAAACATGAAGGGTGGAAGGAATGTGAAGCCTGTAATGGATTGGAAGTGATCGGTACACTTGATAACATCTCGAGTGGGCTGCAGCTGATCCTGATGTTGTGTGTGAAGAGTGGGACAGTTTATGGAACTGTAGACGGCCATCCTCAGGTGATATCTAGGAGTCTCCAAGAGCTGTTTGATGAGGGCCCTCACTTCCCTGCTGAAGAATTCGACTATCCAAGCAACTCCGTCTGTAAGGTAGGTCATTTTACTGTTGTACAGCCTAATATAATATAAGACATCGATCAGGTCTCTAGATATGTCAAGCTTTTGTGTGACCAAAAAGTCTCCCAGCCCAAACGATAAAATAAATTATATATACATGTGATGTGAACTGTTTCAGGTTTCTGAACAATGTGTGGAGAACCCAGAGGGAGAAGGAGGAAGACTATACTATGACTCTTCCTACATTGGACACATTCAATAATGTGATGTCAGACTTTGAACAAAATAAACATTTTCTCCAGTTAAATTTAATATATGATAATGTTCATTTCATGTTCAAAAATATGAGAAACAGCTTGCATCAAGTAACTTGAAGTAGTCTATTTTATCTTTTAAAATTAATTTATTGTGTGTGTGTGTGTGTGTGTGTACCTTCTGATGTTTCTGGTGTACAAATGTGTTTATTGTGTGTTTATGTGTGTTCACAAAAGGTAAACCAGCCTAGACCTTATATCAATTACATCATCCTTACATACTCCTCCCTTATCGCCAATTTTTTTGTTTTCTACTTTTTAGCAAGTGTCATTGTTGGGGAATCTTTCAGTTAAAGGCTAAAGGTTAAAGTTCAATTTTTCTAGGTTAGTATCACATAGCTCTAGTCTAGTCTAGCTCTAGTCTAGTCATAAGTTAAAGTCATGCATAGCCCAAAACATAACCTACGCCCAAACCTTCGCCCTTGCATATCAGCATCTGTTGTGTCAACCAAGGGCGTAGGTTTGGTCTCAGCATTGGTGGGGACAGGGACATGGACTGGATATTCAGTAGCTGTAATACGTACTTTGAAATGTGTTGCACTTAATTTTAATGGGAGAAACTCAAGAGATACACATTGTGGCTTTAAGTAGAATGGAGTGCAGTTTGCTGTAGCATACTGTGCTTTATTTATTGTGTCTAGTGAGAACGAGAATTGTGCATTATATTTTTACAAACTGATGATTATACTGCCATCTACAAGGCCTATTTGTGTTAGAAATTAGAGAAATAATAAAATTATTAGAGAAAATTAGAGAAAAAATACTGTGGGCTATAGACCAAAACTTTCCAAAAATCCAGAACACTTTTGGCTTGTGTTATCTTGCATAGATATTTTGGGTCCAAAGTCAGATGCAATTTTATCCAATTAATCAACAGGCCTATAGTTAAACAAAACCTATGTTTTGGGCTATGCATGACTTTAACTTGACTAGACTAGAGCTAGACTAGACTAGAGCTATGTGATACTGACCTAGAAATATTTAACTTTAACTGTCGCCTTTAACTGACAGATTCCGCAACAATGACACTTGCTAAAAAGTAGAAAACTTAAAAACAAAAAAATTGGCGGTAAGGGATAGAAAAGACAACACTGTTACGCTATGTTGTGGAGTACTGCTATGAAACTGAAATAAATGAAAAAGCGTTCTCATTTTATGTCATTTTATGCCAACGCAGTGAGTGCACCCACATGTTTTTTTTTTTTCTTGAAATTATTGATGGGAACAATTCAGCAATTGTTTGACATTGGTGGGGACATGTCATTTGCGTCCACCCTAAATCTACACCCGTCAACTATCAAAAGGTCTTGGCGTGCAATGTGAACTGAATAACAGTCTGACAGTTTAGGGATTTTACCTAGAAATCCAGTAGACTCTTTATTACATTGCCAAATTATAGGATTACAGATTATCTATAATGGTATATGACACACCACTAAACTGTAATTTTGAAATGAATGAAATCTGGTTTTTACCGCCACTTATAAGTAGGCTATAGGCCTATACCGGTCACATAAGTATATATTTTTTCATTTTTACTTTATATTTAGTTTTATTATTAAGTGTGATATCACGTTAGTGCTGTGAAGTAAAATATTTCTATTTGTGAATTGTATGCCGAGACCTGTAGTGTAATACATATTTTAAACTAATTTCTGGTAGCCTACTATGTATGCCTATGTATGGGATGAGGCACACAGGAGAGGGATAGGGCCAAATAAAATGCAGAGGACAGCAGACTCTGAAGAAAAACTAAAAATGTTTCAAAAGGAACAAAGCAAAAGCAGAAATTGCAGAGTAAAACTGACAACTGGCATGAACTTTCAGATACTGCAACAGGCTGTTACCTTCGCCAAGGAGGATATGTTTTCACCAATGTCTGTGTGTCCATCTGTGTACAACATAACCTGAAAAGTACTGCACGGTTTGGGTGAAATTTCCAGACGTGGGTCTTGACCGTAAAAAGGATTTGAGAAAGTAGCACTTTCCCCTCCGGTTTTACCAAAAAATGTTTAACCAGGGACACATTTGCATAAACACATCCACACAAGATGAAATTGTCTACCTAAAAAATAAATAAAAATAAAGGACTTTCCTCAATTACTGTGGCGAGTATGTTCATATTGATATTTCAGGATCCAAATGGACAACGCTGCCAATACTCACAAGATGCCATACATAAACCTGAGGTTGTTTTGAGTAAGAGATTTATGCAGGTAGACTATTTAAATTACCTTGATGGCAAAATTACACTGAACACCCACCCAGATATTCCCTCATTCATGACCACACCAGAATTGTGGAACACTAGGCCAATTAACCCTTTTGAGTAAAATAGCATCAAAAATGATGCAACAGAGAATATTTAGAAAGTACACAGAGGTTTAGAAATGACATAGGCCTTTAATAAGACTTAACCACAGTCAGTCTCAAATTTGCTTGGTACAACATTGATAGTGTTAAAACTTGTCAAATAAATTCACTGACCATTTACGACACCTTAATGTTTAATACCAAATAAAAAAAACAACTCAGAAAAGGAAAAAAATGGTAGCATAGCAATCAGAAATTTAGTTTAAAAAAAAAAACAAAGAAAGAAAAAGAAATTATCGCCTCTTTTGGAAGATGTTCCCACGACCACCACCTCCTCTACCACGTCCTCTTGCTGCCACTGCAAAAGAAAAAAAGGAGCACAAATTATGATTGATATTTTTTATATTTGTGATAGATGTGATCTTGATGTGTGAACCGATAGCTAAAGATTGTTAAAGCCATAAACGTTGCCTCCTCACCTTGCGCTTTGAGGATGGCAGCTTTCCCTCTGCCTGCTCCAGCAGCCTGGTTCTTGTTTTTCATGCTCTTCAACATAGGCGCGTTCTTCAACATGTCTGGCAGAATGAGGAAGCGGATTTTGCTGCCACGAATATATACCTGTTCAAGCTGAGACACCCTGCCGTCCCGGTAGGTCACTGTGAGGTTGGCCATCTAATGGGTAAACACAGACATGTCCATATCACTAACAATTTATCTACTCTCATGTTCAAACAGTGATATTACAAGGTCCATCCTTACAGATTCATAGACCCATTTGTACGTTCACATTACACCTACAATGAAAGGGCTTATGTGTGTCAGGCTGACAAAATCCAAGAGTTTCACCCTTTCTGAGCCTCTGTAAAGCAAAGGTTTGGTGTAATTGAAGCATAGCCCTGTTGCGAGACTGCTGAATCCACTTGATAGATAAAATTAAAGAAAGAATTTGGAACAGGAACAGGGCCATGCTTAAATTACACCGAATTTTTGCTTCAAGTCAGCATTGCATGCAGCAAGCTAGAAGGGAATTCTCAAGGGTTCATAGTGTGGCATGAAACAGGACATATAGAAATGTCAAAAAAGCATCAGCAGTGTGTTTGCAATGTGACTTTGGAGTGTCAATTGAATGACCCATAATATGTGACATCCCAGTCAAGTAAAGAGCAAGGCGAGCAAACAGCCTTCCAAACTCAGATCAAACATTGATGTCATGTTACTGTGGCACAAGTTGATGAAACCAATAGTCAATTATTGTAACTGCCTCAACACCTGAAGTTAAAACAGTCTCAACAGTTTAGGTTCAAGTCTTATTGAGGAAGGTAAAACTGGTTCTCCATGCAACATGGGTGGATAACCTCAAAGGTAATGGACAACCTAATTGTAATTAAAATGTAATATTTCAATTGCTGGAATGTTACAAAATATTGACACATTAGCACCATATTGTGCCTATATGTAAATTCATCAGATAAAACTGTGTTTTCAGAGTTCCGTGAAAGTTTGGGAATGTTTAATGTTACAAAGGAGGTTTCCACTTGCCCACAACATATTTGGAACCTGCGATATTTAGATTGTATTACCTGGCAGTTCATGTTGTCCTCTGCTTCAACCAACTTTCCTCTGTAAACCTCGCCGCTGTTGGTTTCACATGTGACAATGTGTCCTTCTGCCTCATGCAGAACTTTTATTGGTACACCGATGGACATTTTCTATTGAGAACTGTGGGGTTCAACCCTGCAAAGATACAACACGACCAACGTTAACGCTGCAAATAATAAGTGTATCATTGTTCTTAATATGGTGTAATATGGTGAGCTGTTAGCCAAATTCAAACAGCGGCTATTTCACAAGACGTTCATATCGACTCTCCAGCATAACTATCCGACAGGAGCCTATTCATTTGTTTGTATTTTGTTCTTCACACATGGAAATATTTAGGCTTTTATTCATGCCCGATATGCATGCGCTGATCATAGCTAGCACAATGGCTAGCAGAGAACGTTCACCTATCGTTCGCATTAGCGAGAGCCAACAAACAAGGTACTATGACCCCTAAGCAAAATATAATGTTAAAAACAATTTAGTCACACTTAAACAGCGAAGTAATTGCTTGGCTATGTAGTCTTACCTCTATCTTCAAGAAACACTGCTTTTGGTTAAAGTTTTTCGGCAAATTCAATGGCCAATGTGTTGCAGTCCTTCCGTGTTCCCGCTGACTACCCACAATGCACTTAGTTTTTCTTGCTTTGCTGCTGTGAATTTATATTTTGGTGAAGACTACCGCTCACTACTTGCTAATACTACCCCCTGTTGGAGTGGAATGTATCTGCATTACGAGGAGAAAATAAATATAGCCTGAATGAATAAACCCATCTGCTGCTTGATTTTCTGTTTGCATTTGGTTTTGAATGTTTAGTGCAAACAGTGCAAACGTTATTCGGTTCACAGCATTACAAACTGTAGCATACCATGTGTTCTGCACACTTGGATTTAAATCCACATGGCAATTAAGATAACAGGTAGGCTATAGACTACTGTTGACAAAACTACAATGTAGACATGCACCTCGTAAAAAGAAATAGGCTAGGCCTAAATAGAACCATGTTTAATTACAACAGCCTAGATCCTATGAGAGAGACAGGACCCAAGTAGACTACACTTTCATTCATCAGTAGCTTTCCTTATAAGTTGTCTTGTTGGCATCTTATAGGCTGTAGCCTACTTTAGATGTTAAAGAAACAGTGCACTGTATATTTAAACATCTATCATTATTCAAACATTTAAACATCTACTCTCTGTTTCTCCACATTGTCCTGCTGTGAATAAAGACAATACAACATTAACATCTCTATGTTCCCTTGTCATACAATAGAGGGCAGTATGCTGCTCTATATGGCAGAACTGTCTCTGCAACTCATTGAGAAGATCCGTGATATCCATAGAATATAATGGTTGTAAAATTAGCTTTTGTTGGAGACCTTGTTGTCTTTGTGCGTATCTGTGTGGGTCATTGTGTGTGTGTGTGTGTGCTTGTTTGTTTCTGTTTCTGTGTGCTTGTTTGGGGGGCTTTGTTGTGCATAAAAGGGTTAAGTACTGAGCTTATGCTGGCTGGGAATGCTACACGTTAATCACTGTGGACAAATAATTGGACAGTTACCAGATACTTTTAAACATAGCCAATCCAGCCAGGAAATCACATGTGATAAGATTCCTGCCATTCTCTTACTGGCTAATACCATAAATCAAGGGAGGAAAGTAAATATATTTAGAGTTTTATTGACTCGTGATGTAGAATGGTATGTTATTAATAAGGTGTTTTATTTGCACTTATTTTGCATTGACAAACAAATCTTATCTTCCCATTTGAGATTTGCTCTCAGAGACAGATTTACTCAAGGCAATGAAACTCACCTGACAAACTACTTGAAACGACAAACTACTTGAAACGACATAGTGATCTTATCGATGAAACACTAAAACCCATAATTGTATCCCATACCACATGCATCTCTTTTGCTTTCAGTCTCACAATCTTGGGAAACAACCAATCCACAACCAACAGCCTGAGGGCAAGAGAAGATGTATAGCATTTAAGGTGAATGGTTACATGAGATTTTTTTTTTAATCTAATTCAATTGAATATTATGTCTAGTCTGTTTGAAGATTTCATCATGAAGAAAGAAACAGACTTCCAATGAATACCATTCTAAACCTTTATCATTAAATCAGCCAAGAGACAAGCACCTTCTTGTGATTGTGCAGTCACTTATTCTGTTGAATGTTGTTTTGCCTGCGCCAGCACTTGTAATGCAGATCCACCCAATGTCTCTGGGTGAAGGTATAGACATGGAAATCGCATCCGATTTTCAAAATGTTCAAATTCATTCAAGGGAAAGCACAAGTAAATATCGATGTGAATTTATATCATGTTTACAAAAACTGTGGCAAAAACAAACTTCCGATTTATCTCAGTCAACTCCAGGAAAATAACTGTCCTTAGAGAGAACAAAGAGTTTTCACCGCTGGTCACTCACCACATAATTTTTCATTTGTATTCAATAAAACTCATGTTGGGGTCTATGTTTGTTCCTCAGAAATAAAGCAGAGCTCTGGCGTCACAGGGACACTCGGAGACACAAATGACTCCCTGGGGGGCCGTACGGGTTACATGTGAGAGCCAGCCCAGCAGGCAGAGATGAGCACAGCTGAGAGCTTGATCGCTCCTTACTCCCAGCGGCCCACCCAAACTTTACATCAACCAGCAAAGATCTATTAAGCCCTAAACGACCACATTTCCCAAGAACCCTTCTGTGTCATGGTAGTGAACACCGTGTTATCCGCAAGAAGATAACATTGTATCAGGCAAGTGTGTCAAGACTTTAAGACTTTCCCACACAGAAGATGACTGGTCAAGGTTACGTTCAGAAGAGAAACTACCTCACAGTGTAAGACCCCTGCAGTTCTCATGCTTGCTGTCATGACCCTAAGAGAACTTCACATTGATAATGAAGATGATGATAATAATGAATTTGTATGTGTGTGTGTGTGTGTGTGTGTGGGGGTGTGGGGGGGTGGGGGTGAGATGGCTGGTGAGAAGTGGAAAGGAGTTTGAATGTAGGTCTGTTAAGCCTTGCTCTGGCCTTCTGTGCAGTCAGTCAGCCACCATGCAGTAGCAGCAGGATACTGGGCCAGTCCCAGGGCCAGCTGTCTGATTCCAGAGACTGATCTTCACATCCCAGACGCAGAGCAGCCAGTCTGCCTACTGATTGCGCTCTAACTCAGGCGGCTGTGTCAAGGACCCAAACTCATTTTACGGTGGAAAACGAGCCTGTCAGGGAACCAAAGATCCATGTCAGGATGGGGCATTTCGTTAGCTACAAACTTACTTAGGTTTCTGCGTCGTCACAGACCAAAACAATGAGACAACGGTATTGCTTTCTTGTTTCTTTTGTGATGCAATAAAAACATCCAGTTCATTTCGCCCTTTGGGATGTAGTGTCAGTCAATTTTGGCAATGAGCTTGTATTCACCGACCATTCAAAGTAAAGACACTGAGTCAACAGTTTGGTGTGATACATGAGGTCATATCTGTGACTGAAAAAGTAAACAGAAGGCAAGTTCAGGGAAGTTCATTACAGTTCATCACAGACCACCTCATCATCATCAGGGCTGTGAGTGAGTGAGTGACAGACGGAACAGAAACACTTTCTGCTAAAGGCAGCACTTCCTTTGTTTTTGATCCTTTTTTTCCTAATCAATTAATCATTCTGAGAACTTCCTTGTTAAACTTGGCAGGCTTGTCTGTCACCAAACATACTCGGTCTCTTTTCTCTCTCTCTCTCTCTCTCTCTCTCTCTCTCACACACTCACACACACACACACACACACACACTCTCTCTCTCTCTCTCTCTCACACACACACACACACACACACACACACACACACACACACCAAAAAGTATAGCCAAGCACTGACCTCTAGATAATACAGATGATCAGTAGCCAACTCAAACACAGCCCCTACAAAGCTAATGTCATTTGAGGAAGTGGTTTGGGAGCCATCATAGTGCTGTCCTGTTTGTGCAGTGAGCTGAACAGGCCTTATTCACACAACAAACCTTTGACAGGAAGCACAGACAGAGAACAATAGGTTTCAAAACTAAAAACACACACACTCACACAGTGTACTATTGAATCATTGAGCCAAGACCATATACAGTATTTACATATACAGTACAGTAGCTGCAGTCAGGCCTTCAAGAGAGGATTCCTGCCAAGTAAATATCACATTGCGAAATACATTGTTTCACACCTGAAATAAGGAAGACTCAGGTGATACTATAAAACGACCTCAAAATTATTCCAGGTTGCTGTATGACGGTGACAGTTTACCACTTACACACACTTGGGGCTGTGCTGAGCAGGCCAGCCTTACTGTAAATATTTCTCTTTAAACACTCAGAAAAAAAAATCATAAATCCGTCCGATAGGAATCAAGTCAATTCTTTTTTTTCCCCTCCCCCCACCCCCAAACACACTTTTCATCATTCTCTCCATCTCAACACCTCTCTTGCTCTCACGCCCCACTTTAACGCTGTTTTGTTTAATGCAGTTTTTCCACTGAAGGCTGCTATAATGAGGAGCGGGAGAGGCATAATGGCTCTATAAAAGACATCATCGAATGCCCCCTTCATTTGATTTCCATTGCATTAAGCCCATAGTCTGGCGTCAGCGGCAACTCTGTCAACACAGTAATAGGAGGGCACAGGGTGATGTGAGCTGGGAATTGTGTGTATATATGAGTGTAAGCGCATGAGTAGTCTGAAGGGGTAAATAACGCAAGTCAACAACAAAAACATAGTTTCCTAGTGTGAAATGCATATGTAGTGGGGAAACTGGCAGGTTAAATGAGGTTTGTGTGGCCCATGACGGATGGTTACACACTCTAGTAAATGACTGCCTTGCAGACTGGGACAGTGAACAAAAAACAGCTATAATCTACATTGCTGATTAAGATCCAGCTTCTTTATGGCAGCATAAAGCTGTCCACCCATTATGAGCTTGCTATACTATCCAGTGACGTAGAGTACAGGGGAAACATATACTAGGGTGGATACTTCCTCTGAAAAAATTCCATCAAGGCCATGAAATTGTTACTGACCTGTTTGGAGTCTAGGAACATACCTGGGCTATACAGTTTGATGTGATGCCATTCTGTAATGCTCTTTGAATAGTTTTTTTTGCATTTAAAATGCATGATTATTCTGGGTAAAATGCAACCTTTATTATAAATCTAGAATGCAATGTGTAGATCATTTAGAATTTATACATATGATTGATACAGGTTTATTTGAAAGACTAAGGATGATTTTAGTTGACTGTAAATACCACTGGGGTCCCCACAGGTCTACTCTGCAAGAAGTTCACAAGTTTAAACACATAAAAATACTTGTTTGGTCACACTATTACAAACTGATGACCATTTCTCAAAGGACCACATGGTCTATCAGGAGGGCAATTCAGTATCAACCACATTGCTAAATGCCTTCCAGATTCATTTTATTGTGACACACTGGTGAAAACAAGAGCACCCATCCACCACAATACTCAGAGTGACGCTTCCTTTAGCTATTCAATGGTCAGTATTAAATGATCTTAGCTATTAGTGTTTCTAGAGAAAACAGTGATATTTGATGCAATTCGTTGGAGGCTTAGCTGGAAAGGTCACAAGCTCTCTGGGGTCTGATGTAGATGATTGCTTTATAGACATCTAGTCCCACTGAACTACTGTGTAAACCCCACAAAGCCACATTTATAGCGTTTGCTAGAGCAAGCAGTGAGACTTCAGGAAGAACTTCATGATTGTGAGAAGATAACTTTGGTGTTGTTTTTATGTAAAATGTTCAGTTACTGTAAGTTAGCAATACTGGATGTATCTGTGTATGTTAATGTTTTGTGTTTATTTATTTTTTGAAACTTTTATCCAAAACATTCTCATCATATTTGAACAGATTTCAAGGACCAAGAACTAACCAGATGACTGTATTTTTTACAGTATGAAGAAATGAGACTTAATGTAATTAAACAGATTTTGTTGACTGCACTGATAATACAGGATACTCACAACAAGCTTAGTCCAAATGATGTATTTAGTCACATATAGTCAACAACAAAACAAGGTGCTGCCAGGGACCAAGAGATACAATAAACATGCTTACTTTGAGCAGTCAGTCAATATGATCAATGACAAGTGCAAAGGCTCAGACAATCCACAGTCAATAAGTAATCTGGAGAGCTAACATGCTATCACCTGATGAGCAGTGTTGCAAAGACATGAGAATATTTCACAGTACATTACTAACAGTCTCTTGGGAGTTTGTGCGGAGCAGATACAAGAGCCTTTGTGCTAAATCGATGCTCAGTCCCAGGTTCATGAGGAATGTGGTATAAAAATATCCATGACTGCGTAAGTTGTTCGTCACAGCCAGGGAGGGCCCTGGGCATCTCCTATAGTCCATAATATGTAGTCCACTATGTCTGCATTGTCTGGATTTCAGAGGTTCTTTTGATACCTCCTTCATCTAGTCAACCAGGACCACACCATCACTATCACGACACCCGAGTGAGCTCTGTGGTGAGGTTAGTTCTTACAGAGAATAGTGATCTAACATCCACGGGCGAAATGGTCCCACAATCCTTCACTTCCACAACATCGGTCGCCCTGAGCCGCGGGCTCCCTTCGTGTTCGTGTCTCCAGGGGCAGGTCCTGGTGAGGTGGGCGGCCTGAGGGGTCAGCTGAGGGCTGGGCAGGAAGTTTCCGCTATTGCTGATGCCGTCAGCGCTGTGGCCATTGTTCACAAACCCCATGTGTGCCACGCCTGGACTGCTGCCCCAGCGGGGAAGCCCCGCAGACCCCTCCTCAAGGAAGCCCGAGTGGCGGCCATCTTTAGACGCCGAGCGCAGGTTAGGGCTGGGCTCCAGCACGTAGCCGTTGACCACCGTGCACGTGGAGTCCACCATGCTGACCGCCGGCGACGTGTTGGTGCCGATCCGGGTGATCGTCCCTCCCCGCGTACGCCCACGCTGGCCCAGGAGGTTCTGTCGAATGATCCGCCGGAACGTGTGGCGGAACTCGCGGATTCGGTAGGCGTAGATGAACGGGTTGACCACCGAGTTGCCGTGCGAGAGGACAATGGCCAGGTAAATTATCCACTCAGGCCGCTTGTGCTCCCCGTAGAAGAGAGTCAGGCAATTGAGGATGTGCACGGGCAGCCAGCATATGGCGAACAGGCCCACGATGATGGCCAGACACTTGGCCGCGTGGACCTCCTTCTGCAGCGTGGAGCGCGAGGCCGACGCTGAGGATGACGAGGCTGATGAAGAAGAGTGGGCCGTGGGGCCGCCGTCCCCCATCTGATGGATGTGACGGGGCACGTTGGACAGCTTGAGCTCCATGAGCCGCAGCTGCCGGCGAGCCGCCATGAAGATGCGCGTGTAGATGGCCAACATGGCCAGGAGGGGCGTCAGCACGCAGCCAAAGAAGTTGAAGTAGACCATGTAGTCCATGCTGACCACCCCCTCAAACAGGCACTTGGTCATGCCCGCCGGGCAGATGGGCTGGGAGATGTTGGAGTTGGGGGTGGCGGTGTCGTTGCTCGTTTGTTCTTTGTGCCAGCCCAGCATTGGCGTGAGACCGATGACAGCAGAGAGTATCCAGCAAATAGCGATGATGCCCTTGGCTCTCCGGCCAGTTACAAGACTGTTGTACCTATGAGGTATTGAATGCAAACACACACACACACACACACACACACACACACACACACACACACACACACACAACAGAGAGAGTATTAGATATGTTAAATATGTAATATACATGACATATGTAGTACAGTGTTATGTATTACTTTATTGTTGACATTTCAGTAGCTACCTAACTTTATTTGATGTCAAAGAGTTTTAACACAAAACCTGGACAGACTTCAAAGTCAGATTCAATAACACACAAAACCAGGATAATCTATGCTTGTTTGAAAACAATGAAAGAAGGACATATCCTCGGGAGTTTGAGGACAGTGTGTTTTCAAAAATATGTAGTCCTGGCCCCATTGGTAGTGTTTAGGAAATTGCTATTGTTTCTTAAATGACCTGCTTTGATGAATTAGCGGATGGAGACATGTAGCCTATGGCTATAACTTAAAAACTTTACAGTCAGTCAGACTTTGGTCCCCTTTGTCCAAGTCAACCTGTACCCTTTAGGGGCCATCAGAAAATGAGAGAGACCAAAGTTCACAGTTACACAGGAGACACTGAGGAGACGTTATGACGTATCCTGGGAACATCACAATAGAAGTGCACGACCGACCACAGAGTCAACACAAACATTACTTCAGCACTTTCACTCTTCCACAACATACTGTAGATGAATCAAGCGCACAGGACGGAGGTGTGTGAGCGTCCACCGCACATGAGCACAAGCAAACACAAGCACTGTCCACCCCATGGAGGATTGGACACTAGTCTCAGTCTCAGGGCTGGACAGGCTGGCTGGGCTGCCTAATCCCAGATGACTCTGATGTCTCCCTGCTTGGCTGGGGATTGCAGCCTGGCTCGCTTACAGCAGCCGGTCTTACAGGGGCTCCAGCACAGCTGAGGCCTCATTCACACTCACTGCCCCCCCATCGCCCTTATGCAATCAACACCTGTTTGGCTTTTCTAGGGAAGACAATGCAGGACTAGGAGCTTCCAAGCAATGGATAAAGCATTGTGCTTGATAGGCTCATATATTCAGGCTGGCCATTTTGGAAAGCTGAAAACTAATCTTAGATTTAGATCATTTTATGTGAGGGTGTTTGCTGTGCATAAAATATCTGTACAATATAGATTACAATGACAAATTGTTGTTAGTTACCACCATAAACAGGCAACTAATCAACAGCCCTTTGTCTACATGCAAAAACATGAGGAAGAAAGACACTAACGACCTCAGGGGCTCCAAACAGTTTGGCAACATGGCTACCATATACAGTATATTCAAATAACCATAAAACAACAAGCGGAGGTATATTTGTATGACTATCACCAAAAGTACTGTTTGAGATGGCATGCCATGATAAAAGGAAATCTAATGGGGGTGACCGTAATCAGGTTTTGCATAAAGTGGACTTTAAGTGCAGCCGTTTCACCTGACTGCAGTGTCAGCTGGTTGGTAGCACGTTTATCAGCAAGAAGGTTATTTCATCTCCAAGGCACTCTCAGATCGATGACAGCAGATGAAAATGATAAATGCTGGATGATAGCATGGATATGAATCAATGTGAGTGTGTGTGTGTGTGTGTGTGTGTGTGTGTTTGTGTGTCGGTGAGAGAGAAAGAGAGGGAAAGAGAGAAATAGCCTAGCTGCTTAGTGAATAAAGACAACACTGTTCTTAACAACTGATGTCCCACTGATCCCTACTACCAGGTTAAAACTTCATAGGTTCTAAGTCACATAGAACGATGCCAAAGACAAATCTAGTATCCATGCCCAGAACCACAACAGTGTTTGATGAAATCTTCCTTTTGAGCTTTGCTCTAAAACTGCTCCCAAACACCCAGTCATTTGATCTACTTTCAGCTTGGCTGCTTAACAAAAAAAATGTTGAGGAAACATGGCCATGTGATCAGAGCTTATTCAACCTCAACATGATAGTGACTCACAACCTAGAGCTTTATTTAAATCCTCAGCCAAACAGAGATTTATCCCTGTGTGGTTACTACAAACACGCACCGTTTCTTCTTCCATGACTACAGTCACACACAGCTAACCTGGATGAGCCGCGTTTCTTCACACTCTCTGTGGTCTGTGTCAGCTCTGAGAGAAAGAGCAGCACCTGGTTTTGGCACTGTTTAACAAACAAACAAGCAAGAGGCTCCGTCTCTCAATCTGAACGGCCTTGTTCACTGCCTTTAGTCTTCAACACTTCTTGGTGAAATGATAAAAGTTAATCTGACAGAGACATAAAGAGCCTAAAAAAGGTAGGAAGATACTGAAAATCACAAACTCTCCAGGTCCACAGAATAATAACAACAACCAAACAAAATCCCCAGCCTCTCATCATGAAAGGCTAATATATTTAGTTCTCACAGGTATTATAAACTCAAACAATGAAACTATCACATGCTGCTATGCTGCACTGGCACTTATAAAGCTACAGTACATGTAGTGAATGAGTGTGTGCTTGGCTATGTGTTTGCATCTGTGTAATGCTTGTGTGTGTGTGTGTGTGTGTGTGTGTGTGTGTGTGTGTGTGTGTGTGTGTGTGTGTGTGTGTGTCGCTGGGCTCACCTGAGGGGGATCTTGATAGCGATGTAGCGGTCGACGGCGATGGCGAGCAGGCTGAAGATGGAGCTCTGAGTGAGCACCAGCACGAAGCAGGCGATGAACAGGCACCCGTGGAAGTGCGAGCAGAAGCCCGTGCTGATGGCCACGGCGAACGGGATGGCCAGCAGGCCCACGGCAATGTCGGCCACAGCCAGCGACACCACAAAGTAGTTGGTGATGCTCTGCAGGTTGCTGTTGAGGCACACGGCCCAGCACACCAGCACGTTGCCCGCCACCGACAGCAGGGCGATGAGCAGCTCCAGACAGATGTAGACGTTGCTCAGCGCCGGGGAGGCGCCAGGGGGTGGCGATGGTGGTAGCATGTTCTCCTCCGATAGAGGCATGGCGTTGAGGTGCGACCACAGCCGGGACCAGGATGAGGACGAGGAGTGGGTAGGGAAGAGGGCGCTGCCGCATCAGTGGGCACAAGCATGGCTGCTCCTCAAGGTGCCGACCTGGAGAGGAGTGCCGCCTGACTTGGACGTTGGCAAGAGTCCCATGCCAGTGTGAAGTCCTTTAGTCAAATAAACTACCACAAAAAACAAAATCAAATCAGATCCTCAATGCATCAGAGTTGGCGTGGGATTCCTTGCACATCCTCCTGATGCTGTCCTCTGGTGTGGATTCTTTGCTCCGCTCTGCTCTAGTGTGTGGCTAGGCTAGAGGAGGGGAAGAGAGGGGAGGGGAGGATCACTGAGCGCCAGGGGGGTGGGGTGGGGTGCTCCGGTGCTTCCAGTGAGTGATGGGTCCCGCTTGAAAGCATGCCCCTCTTGTGCTGCCAGACACCTGGACTCTTCTCCGGTCTGGACTCTGCTCTCCACCCCTGCCAGACTGACTGTGACCTCTGCCTCTGTGCCAGCTCACTTTAGTGGAGCACTGAGCTTTTCAGGAAGAGGTGAGACGCCACTTACAAGCCCTGCACAGAGCGAAAGTGATAGAGAGAGAGCAAGACAGAGATATAGTGAAAGAGAGAGAGAGAGAGTGAGAGAGGCAAAGAAAGAGAGGAAGAGCATACAATAGATCAGAGCGAAAGAGAGAGGAGAAACCAACATATTTGGTTACTGCGTCAATGCACATACAAATGTATTTGTACACCCACGCTCAAACCACCAAAGATGCACGCGTGCATGAAGAGGCGTTGCACGCACGCACATACACACACAATCACACTGGGTCAAATAAGCCATCTATCTTTCAAACCGGGAGGTCAATTTCCCACACAAGTAGAAAGTCCAACAATGCCAGGTTTTATTTTAAGAAATCCTTTCCCCCACGTACAGAAGAGAACGTATGCCTTTGCAATTCATCACAAGACCCCGTGCTCTACTTCCTCGACCTCGACAAATCTCCAGGAAATGTACAGTTCAGCACCGCAAAGATTTTTACTATAATTGGCTCCGATTTTGGAGCACAAGCCCTCAATTGTGCTTGTACTCACATGACTCGACTTTGTACTTAGTCCTCCTGAGCCTTTCAGAGGGGAAGGTACATCTCTTGTGTTTCTACAAACAAAAGCACAAACCCATTTCAAGGCATTTCCAAGGTATCAAAATAGGCGTTTAGAGTTGTTATCCCCAGTTTTCATTGTAAATGGACTGTGAAGAAAGTGTATCATCAGGTCTTCCTGTTACTAAGACCAAATGATAATAACTGTCTGGGTTGAATAACTGAAGAAAACAGATAGTGTTAACCACAAAACCCTTGTGGTAAACATAATGTAGGTCAGTGTAAATCTCTGTATATAGCACCACTGTAAATGGAAAGATAAACCATGAACATTCAACGAAAATTTCAGGGAGCCTGAGAAAAGTTACAACATTGCAAATTGTTTGTTTCTCTCTCTCTCTCTTGCTCTCTGTGTGCTCAAAGCATTTATTTTCACAGGGCTGAGAAGACAAGTTTTTGGCCCCTGCTCAGACAAGCAGGCAGGCAGGCAGGCAGTTTGCTTTGTGCAGCCAAGAGCCTTTGGCAGCCACAGTTCACAAAACATACCTCAACAAATTAGCCATCTATCAGAGGGAACAAGGCCACTGTTCTCTTTGGCTTCGCTTGCCCTGCCACTGGGGCCTGTCTGGATGTCTTCAAAGGCCAGTCCCCAGGGGCTTCTCTGTGGTGTGTGATAAGATGTGTGGTATCTGTGTGTGTGTGTGTGTGTGTGTGTGTGTGTGACATGGAATTCCTCCGGGATAATCTGCAGGTTCCCGGCAGCGTATACCTGATGCTACGTTATCAGTGGCGCTGAAGAGGGATCTGTTGAGGCTTACCAAAGACATGTTCTATTAGGCCCTGAGTCACAAACAAAGCCTGACAAACAGTCACCCCCCCCCATCCCCAACATCCCTTCCTGTTACATTCAATGCTTACTGTGCTCTTTAACAGAACAAGTGAGATCTGAAATATTGATTTGCTAATCTACCAGGACGTATGAAGAACGCTTTGGTGGGTCAGTCCCAGGTTGTTCATTACTAGCTTATCTTGTCCTCAGGTGGCCCCTTTACTGAAAGTTTTCAATGATGAAATTATCACCATGATTCTTGCTTATCTTGTGTGACAGATTAATTCATGTGAATTGATTTGAACTGTTTTAGCAATTATATACTGTCTTCTCTCCTGTGCCGTTTCTAGGGGGAGCTGTTCATTGTCCCTGAGTGTGAGTACTGATTCCACTTCTGTAAGGTCTGTACCTCTGTTAGGCTTCAGGTCTTGCACAGTGATGTCAAAGAAAAAAACATATCAAAGGGGATTCCTGTGAAGTAGGTAGGTTCATAGCATTAAGTGTAAACTAAGTGTAAATATAACCCTCTTCTTTCTTTTACACTGTCCCATCAATTGGGACAGATTTGTAGTGCTGTTGCAGAATTGTGCCTAGGAGAGGAATGGCAAAACATGTAGAAGTCTTGAAACAGTTCCTTGAAACTTTTCATGTTGCCCAAAACATTGCTTAGCAGTCGAAAATACAAGTAGGGAGTGCTTGTTCCAGAGGGGTTTAGCTCTAATGGGTGCCAGCTGTCTAGTATGGAGGACGCATCTGAAGATTGGGACGATTGCCAAAAGGAGAACCTATTTTAGCGCTACAAAAGTCACAGGGAAAACCGGGAGTATCCTGCTTGTCTGTGTTGGAACAAGGCTACACTTAGTTATCAAGCTCTTTGGGGACTACGGGGTCCTGCGGAATACGATAAAGACGAAGCACTGTTGTGGGCTGAATGATATCAGGACCACGTCAGTCAAAAATAGCATAAAAATAGTTGGTGGCTCTGCTCGCCCTGTGCGCTGTATTTCGAAGTTACTACTAGTAATTACCACAGCACTAGTTTAGGCTACTTGTGCCCGAGTGTGTGAATACGGTGTGTGGAGAATCCGTTTAAGAAAGTCTACTTTTACTTACAATACAGCGTGGAGGAAATTGTTTAGTATTAAAGCACCACAGTGCAACATTTTGGGGGGAAAAAATAAATTAAGTTATGTGTGAAAATGACAAATACCAGGCATATGAGAAAATGTAAAGCCCATGTTTGAAATAGACTACAATTAAATTCGGCAATAACTTAACTATGGCAATCACAATATATCCACACCACTTAACTCGAGCGTAACGACAAACAACTCAGTAATTTTATCGACTCAATTAATTTTAACAATCCCCACAAAGAACTTCAGTGATGGGTTGTTTGGTAGCCAACATCAACAAAACTATTTTGAGGAAAAATATATGTACTTACAGTAAACATATACTTGCAGAGTCTCACTGGGTGTCAGAGTACAAGAACAAATATCCAGTGAAGAAATTTGTAGAGATTTTAATGAATGACGTTAGGCTGGAAAAAAGTTTCGTTAGTCCACCCCAATAAATAGGCTACTTTGCGCATTAGAAATATGTTTTTACATGACTACTCTGCAGCAGAATGACAACGACATCTCGCCTTCCTCACGCTTTTTGAAAGATGTGCTGTGGCGCATTCTCCGTGCCCCCACTGCGCGCGGTAGCGCTTCATCCTGAATGCACTGCGCGCACGTGGTAAACGAAGCGTCTGTACGTCGAACCTTTTCCTTATCAAAGATGAAACATTTCCGAATTGTGTATGTAGGTGAGTTGTTTGTGGTTAAGACTAGAGTAGGTAGCCTAGTCCAAGATAGGCTAAGAATCACAGCACCCGACATGAAAACAAATGTCCAAATGGACCGTATTTTTGTTCCTTTAAGATACATAGCACCTGTTAATAGCTTGTCTGCTACCTGAGACCTGTTGTTATGCCTTTGAGGCCCAATTTATTGAGCGGACTACATCTATTATGGTGTGATAGCCCTTTCCTTTCACAAGGGAAAACCCTTTTTACAATGTACTACCAAACTGTACTATTTTCTTGCCCTAAATGTTATATTTCTGCAAGTGTTGTAATATGTCGTAGGCTGTGCAGTGCACTGTTGGCAAGCTCAGTAATTTCTGATAGGCTACTGGTGATGTCACCTCTGCTGAAAACATGTAGGCCCACATGTTAGTACCACCTTAAACGTAAGCCTTACGATACCTGCACACATACATATGATTGTTACTGTAGTTCTCTGGATGGATCCCTTCATATCCAGTGTCAAGGGGATTTATAGAAAATATGAATTGAATAATATTTAGATAGGCCTACATTATATCTCAGTTAGTGCACTTAAGACATTACATTAGGCTATGTGATGGCTTAACACAAAATAATGAATGTGAACTTGTGTGTCATTTTTTCCCCAAAATGGTGGTAGTATAAAATGAGCCATTAGTCAGGGACAAATTTAACTTATTCAATTGCCATATGTCCATGATAAATGTACCAATAATCAGTTAAATGGACTGTTACACTGTTATAACCAAATAACACATTTTAAACAGGCTGTAAAAAAGGCCATAGGCCTACCTGCCTTGTTAAATCTTAAAATGCCTTTGCTTTTGCTAGATCACGTCAAATACATCAAATAGGTCTGTTGTATACTCTTTTTCATTGCTTGAAGTTAATATTAAAAAAGGGCAAAGTTGTGCCACTAGACCCCCCCTTACTTTTGCAGAAGCCTTATTTCTAGTAAGGGCCAGATTAATTTATTTCATTGCAATAAAATGTCCTTCCATTACTTTCAGATATAGCAGAACACTTGAAATTGAACAAACTTGAAAATGGCAAATCAAAAAGAAAGAAAGAAAGACAGAAAGAAAGAAAGGTTTGTTTTACCATGCTCCTAACCTATACAGAAATATTACCGGTAGTAGCCTTGACTGGACAGATGTCTGATTTTTGGACTGTTTAAAGTCAGTTTAACTTGTTTTATGTAACACACGATCACAATAAAGGGTCTTTAGAAAACAGAGATGGTCAGGCCTGTTTGCCAACCGCCAGAGCCACATGCCTTTCCAAAGCTGCAGGCCTGATGATGACATACAGACAAGCTGAACTTTCTGAGTGAATCTCTGTATTACAAACAATGGTGATATTATCATTGGTTGAGGTTAAGGTGGGCCTACTTTATTACGCTTTGCATCTGTTGCATGATTGCATCTGAAGATATCTATTGACGTGAGCAGTTGCGTCACTGAGAGAATGATCAGTTGGCTTTTCTGTTGCAAGTGCTACTCAAATTAATTTTGCTCAGTGAAGCTGAAAGGCAGAATGATTTTTGAAAGATACACCTTCACATTCATGACCGTCAGGCCATGTGTCACCTTGATGACAGTAATGTTCATTACAAGCACCTTGTATACAATTCTAGGCCATTTGCTGTTACATTGTTGGCTTTACCTCTGGTCTATTTGTCCCTGCTCATTTCTTTTCAGGTGTGGACAACCTGCACAATAAGCAACAAAGCGGCATCCAATGTTATCTTATCAGAGATAATCAAGTAGTAGAATTTCCATAACTGAAAAATTTGAATGGGAGCTTTCGTTTCACTTTGAAGACTGGTGTTTTAAATAAATAAATAAATAAATAAAAAAACAATAATAAAAAAAGAGAGAAACAATAAACAGAAAGATGAGAAAGATGCAAGCTTCGTTTCCACAGGAAAAGTAGTAATTTTGTTTTTTACAACACAACTCTAGTCAAAAGGCTCTCACCACCGTCCCCAATACTGACAGGCTACATTTCCCTTGTTTCTCCTTTGGGGATAAACAAAATTCTCCCACAAAGCCTCTGGGACAAAAACACCTTTGTGCAGACTGTGGCTTTAACCAGGAAAAAAAAGGTACTGAGTAAATACGTCTCAACATGAGATACAGTAGATTAGTTTTATTTGAAAATGAGACAAATAAAGTAGCATAAGGATCAGGTGATATTTTTGCAGCGTAAATAGCACTACAAAAAAAAAGTAAACTTTAAAAAAAAAAAAAAAAAAAAGTTTCAACAGAGGCAAATTTACTAAAAGTTCACTGCTCTCACTTTCTCTCACTCACATCCTCTCTCTCTCTCTCTCTCTCTCTCCCCCCACCCACACCCACCCACACACACACACACACACACACACAAACAAACCCCTCCAACTTCCACACATCCATGCCTTGGGGTTTCCTCTGAAACACAAAGTCACGAAAGACAAACAAATTTCATATAAATATGCATAACGCTCTCAGAAAACAGTCCTTGACAAATTTTTCTGCAGATTTTAATCACACCCATGTCAGATGGCTTTTGAAGTCTACTTACTAATGAGTCCATTTGTTGCTCTTAATATCTTGAGTTCATCTAATATGTGAATATTAGAATATAAAGCCTATGCCTTTGTTCTCAAGCCAATATGCCCAAATATGTTCATTTACAAAATAGGAAAACGGATTATGTGCTTATTTCTGGAAATGTCAGATAAATAGCTAGGCTTTGATACCCTAATATCAAGTGTCGCCATATGCTCATGGTTGCGATCTCATGAATGTGTGCAATAATCGGCAAACTAGACCACAGGCCAAGAGAGCGTGGAGATCCCAATCTGAACTTGAGGTTGACCTAACAGATAGTACTTCCCCCTTACACATCATTCTGAAAGAAGTTGGCGTATTAATGATAACAGGCCTTTATTCGTGGCCTTTTCCATTATAGATATTTTCAGAGCATCACCCCAAGGGGAAACCAATCATCTCAACCCATGAAGCCCAAAATGAGAAAGGTTCTTGGACAATGTTGGTTTTGGCACAACCTATATTATTTGTTCTGTAGAATGTTTACATTATCGTGATGACAAGTAGTCGGACACTGGATCCAAGAAGTCTATGTTGGGAGAGTTCAAAGCACATTTGACAAAAAGATTTCCAGTAGAGTAAGGCATCCAACCAGAGCGCAAGAGGACTGATGTGTCCTTCTCTGATAGACCAGCACACATGATTCAGTGCTGCTGAGTGGGAACGGATCGGACTACTCCTGTACGGTTTCTTAAGACCAGCTCAAAAAAAAAAAAAACTTTAATAGTGCAGCCCTTCAAGCAATGCAGTTCACTATCAACCAGGCGCTTGTTCAAAGCTTGTGCCACTTTAGACACCTGGCTGTGTTTAGGGCTTCAGCCTAGTTTTGTGCCGAAGATAAACAAACTGCAAAGGTACAAACTAATCAGAAGCTGAGAAAATGCCCAAAGGGTGACAAAACAAGAGAGCTCTTTGCTCAATACTTTCCAACTTGTGCTTTGAAATCTAGGAGTGAAAATTCCGAGATGAGGGTGGAATGGAATGCCAAACGGGGATTTGAAATGCTTTTTCGGGGGGGGGGGGGGGGCTTGCTGTTGGAGAAGGTGATCATGGAAATCCACATCGCTTCTATGCCAGAAACAAAATAATAGGGCTTCGTCAGAAATATGTAGCCATGTTTTTTTCAGAGGATTACAGTTGAGTGGAATGAGTAGTTTTGTGCTGGGGTGAGGTAACAGCAACTCTTAGGGGTACAGCAGTGGAAACGAGACACTAGGAACAGCAACAACTGATCAGTTCTGGGTGGGTAGTGACAGGCATTGTGGTAGGACAAAGGCAAACGGGAGAGCTCTCTCCAGTCCAAAGAGGATGTGTCACCAACATTCCAAAGAATCGGTTCGATTTGAACACTTTAGCTATAGCTTAAACATTGCACAAAAGCCACCATGTCGTGGGCTTGGGATACACACTTGTGATAGACATTATAAATTCTTACACACATAGACAACTTGGTATACTTTATGTTCACTTTAGAGTGTTCCTTTTAGTTGCTTATTTAGAAAGTCTAAATACTTCAAAGCTTGGCAAAGAGTTTTCAAAGGACACCAATAGGCACATGTCCGTAGTATCAATGATTTCAACAGATCCACCACAAACTAAATTTGGCACAGGCCGGAACATCAGCTGAACGAGCTTTAGTGTCTCTCTCTGTCTCTCTCTTTCTCTAAAGTAGAAAGAAAGAGAAGAAGAGCGAAAAAATGAGCGTATCAGCACAAAAAGTCTATTTGTGTCAGCCAGATTTAGGAAGCACGTTGTACCCAATGAGCTGAGTGAGGATTGAAGGGGTTGGGGTAAGGCACAATCACCACCATGACACCACAGAGAGGAAATCACTTTCTCGAGCGCTCATCTAGTACTGAAGCACAGGGCTCTTTTGGCACCGAAAACAGCAGCCGTGCCTCTCTGATCTCAGCACCTCTCTCTTGGGTTCAGTCTTTTTTTATTCTTCCTTGCATGTGAGTGAGCAGTGAGCACGGGTGTTCCTAGTGATAGCAGGCCTGTGGCGGAGGCAGTGGGTAGGGCACGAGAAGAAGGAGGGGAAAAAAAAGCAGCCTAGGTAGACAGGAAGTAAGGGGGTTTCTGTGCTGAGAGGGAAAATAACAAAAGGTCTGCTCATGTGGTCATAGTCACATAGCACATACATGTTTGAAGACACACACACACACACACACACACACACACACACACACACACACACACACACACACGCGCACAACCACACTCAGAGAGACACACACGCCATTAAAACCACACTGCTTGCACAGAGTGCCTGTATAGGGGCTGTGCGATGGAGGTTGGAGGCTTAAGTGATGCATGCAGCCTCAGTTGTGCAAGAGCTCAGGCAGGCACTGGTGCCGCAAGTACAGGTTGGAGGAAGAGGAGGAGGTGAGACTGGGCATGCGCAGTGCAAACACCCCAGACTACAAAGCTGTACTGATGGTTTCAGTTTCGTTTCTTGATAACCTGCTTTGTGTGTGTGCGTGTATGTATGTGTGTGTGTTTGGAGGTCCTGTGCAGGGACGTTAGTGTGTTCCAGGTTGTGACGCCATCTATGAGGTCCTGGATAATGTCCAGGGTGAGGGATCTGGGGGTGGGGTGGAGTGGAGTGGAGTGTCTTCAGGTCTCAAAGTACTTGTAGATGGCTGTGACGTAGGTCATGACGCTCTGCCAGTCTGGTCTCTCTGTGTGCACCATTTCACCGATGTCCTGAGAAATAAACAGCATGGAAGGATGGAGAGAAAGAACGAGAGAGTGTAAAACAGAGAGACATTGGATAGAGAAAGAGAAAAAGACAAGAGGGAGCAGGAGGAGGACAAAGACATAGAGAGGGGTGGAGGAAAAAAACAAAACAAAACAAAACAGATGAGTGACCGGGATGAACAATTGCATGTCAGTCAGGAACAAAGACCAGGGTAACCACAGCCCCATCTAGGGTCTCCATGACGCCAAGTGCAAAATAATCGAGCCAGTCGGTCTGCACCTGAGCAGCTAGTCTTTTAAGGCCATCGTGTGGAGACAGTTTGGAGTTGGGAGAATGCGAACGGCTTCTCACCTCTCTCCCATTCCCAAATAAAGGCTCACGCACGCAGTCTCCCCTGCACACTCTGGGAGCTCCTAAACATGCCGTTAATACAGGCTGATAGGATCGCAGTAAAGTATTTAGGAACACTAACCAGTGTGGACTTGATCCCGACGCTCTCCGCTGCCTGGAAGGCCAGGGTGAAGTTTCTCTTCTGTGGATGCAAGTGAGAGTAAAATGAAACACGACATTCAAAGAGACAAATGTGCATGGATGCAATTAATATTTCTATAAACACAGCGATTACATTTTTAAAGGTTTTTGCATGTGTATTTGAATGCGCGATGGCTGAGATTTTTCATTTGAAGTATACAGTATATTGCTTTTATTCAGGTAGGACCATAAGGAGTGACATGACGCAAATGGGGTGGCAAAGACGTGGTGGGTATGTACTGAATGGACGTGGCAGTTGCTTGTGCCAGTGTGACCATTGGGACTGGGATGTCATGTGTGGCTAGATGGGTGATGAGAGGCACGGATGTGTGCTGACAGTGCAGTGGTGAGCTGACCTTGTCCTGGCTGCTGAGTTCCTGGTAGGGGATGTGCGCTGGGAGGTAGGTGTGGAGCACAGCGCAGAATGCCAGCCCATCGTTCCAGCTACTGCTGAAGTTAGTGATGTCTATGTTCTGGAGTAAGAAGGGAGGGTGAGGGAGGGAGAGAGATAGAGAGAAAGAGAGAGGGAGAGGAAGAGAGAAAATTATCAGCGTAATCTATCTGCCATCATTAAATGATCATTTTTTATCCATTAGTGAAACAAACATCATAATGACAGTTTTTTGTCAACATTGTATCAATTTACCGGACTGTGGGATAAATTAGTGCCGAGATGAAACTCAAACAAGGAAACCAGGAGCACTTCAAAGGCTTTGTTATAGAGATCTGTGTGTGTTGACCTGGTATTGTGGTATTCTGCTCAGGCATCGATAACAAAACAACGGAGAGCATACATCAGCCATATGTGTTTGTTTGCTGGTGGCCAGCCACCCAGCTGATGGGAGAGCTTTCTCTGGTAAGGAGCGCCTTTTGGCACGAGTGTCGTTTGCACGTGGGCTGTGTATGTTTACATCCTGCTTCACTGCTTTGTTTGCTCGAGGACAATTTATCGGCACTGATCTCTCTCTCTCTCTCATTCACACACACGCATGCGTGCATACGTAAACATGTGGAGGCCAGTGGGCATTGCCAGCTCTTTACGATGCACTTTTGGCACTGCGGGCAATATGTTCCATGCAGACTATTTTGTTTATGAACAGCCTTCAACTGGCAGACAGCCTTGTTTCCAAACATTCTCCATGGTCCTTGGAGTGACTTTTACTGGAAGCCCAATGCATGGCATGCGCAGAAATGTACAACTGGACACAACTTCTGCATTAGTTAACAGATAGTACTGGTTGTACCCCCAGAAAACAAGCTTGAGAATGGTGCTGTGAAATTAATCAATAGTTGCTACGAGTTATGGTTAATTAAAGGTATAATCCGGAGTGAATCAACACGTAGCCCTGCTGTTTTATACCACAAAGTGCTACTGAAAGCCACCTCAGTGATCGGATTTTGTGCATCGTAGACCGAGTTTGCGAAACAGCAGCTAACACTAACTGAATGAGGCATGTCAAGTACGAAACCTAATCTATTTGCTTTCGTTTTGAAATGCCCCATTCTGTTACCATTAGCTGCCGTTTCGCTATCTTAGTCTGCGTTGCATGAAATCCAGTGATTAGTTCTTGCCACTATAAAACAGTAGGGCCACGTCTTGATTCACTCTGGATTTTTCCTTTAATACTACTCTGATTTTAGGATTAAAAAAAGACCTTAGTGTTAATTCTTTAAACTGTGGCAAATGACACACAAGCCCATTCTCTGGCAAGCCCAGAAACAATGTTCTTATTTAAAACAAATGCAAAGAGACTAAGGCATTTCATCTTGCATAAGAACGTGGCGAACATCAATTAATAATTAAAGCTTTCAAACAATTAAAGTCTAATTAAAGTTCGGTGGCACTTTTCAGGGATGCACGAACCCACTGACAGCATGAGTGTCAGCTCATATTTGCTTACTTAATGGTGTCTGCCTATCAGACGGTAATATTTACTTATGGTAGTGGCTAATATTTATCTTCCCTGTTATATCAACACTGCACTTGCTACATTTTGGGACTGTTGTTTTGTTTTGTTTTGTTTTTAAATCATGGTCCTTTCGGTTTCCCTTGTGGCTTAAGGGTATAATTAGTAGCGAAAACAAAGTCAACTAACAAGTGAACTAACTACCAAGCAAACAAAACAAAAAAAAAGGAAACGGTTACCGGCATCAGTTACTAGCCTTATTACACCGTAATCTATTGTCTTAGAATTTGCACAAGTGCTGTGTGCCTTGTTCTATATTATCCTTAAAGGCTAGACAGGATATCTGCTGTCCTGCAGAAAGGAGAACTGAAACAAAGGTGGGCACTGAAGCGTTTCAAGTGACTGTAGAGTGGCCAAGAAAAAGAAAAGGCTGCGCCAGGTGCTTAGTGACATTTCCCTTCGGGGTCCAGACCAAGAGAGCGGAAGAAAAAGAAGTCATACTGGGACAAGCACCACCATCGGGAGTGGAAATTGATGGTGGAAATGGTTCCAGCCATGTTGAAGCAGTAGGGAGGTGAATGGAGACTGGGACTGTGAGCTGGTCCCAGATCAGTGGGAGAGCTAGACGTGTGGGTCACACGGTGGGATTGCTCACAGTAGACTGATCCAGAGAAACAGCCTCCTGGAGATGCTAATCTCCTGTCATCACAGCCACAAGGGCCGCTGAGATTTGACCAATTCACACCTCTTGGTTTATGCATCTCACATCATGTGAACTCCCCCGATACACACACACACACACACACACACACACACACACACACACACACACACACACACACACACACACACACACACACTCTCGCTCACTCAAAACATTTTACTTTTAAATAGTTTCAGTATACACAACCGTCACAACAAACTATTCATTCAGCGCTCGCTTTGTGTGATGGCTGCATACAGTCTAAGTCCACTGTGAATGCATCTAAGCTTGCGCTCATTGTCTGACTTCAAGCCTATCAGCAGAAACTCCACAGACCTTAAAGAACACACACACTCCGCTGATGAGCTCATGTCTCTGGGTTCACAGAGGCCATATCCCTCTCTCTCTCTCACACACACACACACACACACACACACACACACACACACACAGCATAAAAACAGGCCAGAGGTCTGGCACCTCTGAGTGTGTGTGTGAGACACAATAACGTCACCCTGCAGTGTACCCGTAGGTTCCTCAAAGTTCACATCTACAAAACAACATCTGTGGACATCTACACTGTATGCATCACGGTGCATGAGTATGTATAAATTTCTGTATATGTGTGTGTTTGTGTATATAGACATTAGTCTCTCTGTTCACACCGAAAGAGAACCGTGCTGGTGTTGGTTCCCGCACCTCATCTTGAACCGGCCGCCGTGTTCACACCAAAAATCAGAACGTTCGGGAACCGCAAACTTGGTTCTCGTTGGACACCAAGTAAAACTTGGTTTTTCAAAGCGAACCGCGACGACATGAGAGAACATCAC
>JAODXP020000008.1:18859585-18869585 GCA_027497455.2 Sardinella longiceps | reverse complement strand
CAGCTCCTCACTGCTCCGCCGAGATACTGAGAAAAACACAACAGGACAGTCAGCATACAAGACACTACATACAAACACACACTCAGAAGCGTGCAAGTATATAGTGCACATACTAGCTTAAAACACACATTACTAATAGTAAATTATAGGTAACTGCAACAATGTGAAAAAAAACATGAGAAAGAGAATGACAATATCAGCACCAACACCAAACCCCAAATGGCCCCTCAATGTGAACACACCTGAGATGGATTTGGACGAGTCGATGGTGGGCACCCGCTGGAGAGCAGAACCTGTACGGGTGCCTGGTGATGTACGGAGAAGGTGGTCTCCTGATGGGTTTACACACACACACACACACACACACACACACACACACACACACAATGTAAACATTCTCATGTTGTGAGAACTATAGGGCTTCATGTTTTATTCAAGAACTGCACTATATGAAGCGATATTAAAGTGGGGAAGCAGATGCCTGCAGGTAAGCTGAAGTGGACACAATTACAGAGTTGAACACACACACACACACACACACACACACACACACACACACACACACACAGCACACACACAAAAAAAAACACACAGTGTATATCTAGTGGATTTTGGATACCAATATTTTCTATGTGTATATCTGGTGGATTTTAGATACCAATATTTTCTGCAAAATACAAATGTATAAAGCCAATATTGGCACGTTAACATGTTAGAATAAACTTGGTACGCAGGCCTCAACCTGCCAGTGCTCAACCTCCCTCAGAAAACAGTAGCTGTGCATGTGTGCTTGCGCTGTGTCCATACACATGGTATGGCTTGTGTAAGATCTGAGGCGGTCGCCGACACACACCTGTTTCAGATTCCCGACAGGGTATTCACATCTGTTTTTTCTGTGTGTGTGTGTGTGTGTGTGTGTGTGTGTGTGTGTGTGTGTGTGTGTGTGTGTGTGTGTGTGTGTGTGTGTGTGTGTGTTTGTATGTGTGTGTGTTTGTGTGTGTGTGTGTGTGTTTGGAGGTGTGTGTGTGTGTGTGTGTGTGTGTGTGTGTGTGTGTGTGTGTGTTGGGGGTGGGTGAAAAACATACCTGGCATACTGAGGTCGGAGTAGCTGGGTCTCTTGTCCACCAGAGAGGAGAGGGGTTTGGGTGTGGTCGTGGAGAGCCGCTGGAAATAAACACAAGCAGTTTTCAGCTCCACACTCACACACATTCTTAGGGACAATGCAAACTTCACATCAACTTTCTCGGGAACAAAATAAAGACTTTTTGCGTATGTTAGCGCATAGCTTCATACACAATATAGAGGTCAAAGGTCACCACTGAGGGAAAGGAGAAATGGTGTCCTCAGACAACTTCCTAGACAGTGGAGCAGTTTACAAGCACTCAAGAGAGACGTCCAGCTCCTCCAAATCACATCACTAAAGTACGACACTGGCCACATGAATGATCTGTGCTATCAAATCCTAAAAATAAGTCGACTGCTTTTGTTTAGCGCGGCTAAAATAACACTCAATCATAAGGGAGTGTTTGTTCGCCTCCACAATGCTCTTATTCATCCTATAACTAAACTGGAAGGCATTTACTGCTCTGTGGTCATGTTGAGCATCATGTCTCCTGACACACACACACACACACACACACCCACACACACACACACCAACACCCACACACTTAATTGGACACAGAAGGCCCTCGCTGCTGAAGCATGCCAAGCATTTGTCTCCATGGGGCAACTTCTTGGCTTTACTGTACAGCCACAGACATTCAAGTCCAGTGTCTTCCCTTGTTTAGGTTTATTCCCACAAGTGAACTCTAATGAAATAATACAGTCAGATTGTGGTTATTGTGGGAATCTAGCAGGAGAAGTGAGCGTTTATTTTTACTGTGCTAATTTTAAAGGCCTGAACAAATGTCTTGTGTAAAAATCTCACAGAGATGGATTTAAACCAGTCTCTTGAAGTATATTATTTGAAGTTCACGGACACGTCAATGGCAGTTCACCAGGATGGCTTCGATATGTTGTTGTTTGCTTGCTTTACTTTCCAATGATATTGTTGTTTTCAACAGTTTTCAATTCAAGGATCCATTTCAGTGGGGCATGTGTTGTCCAAAGTGAATGGTAGATGCTGTAAAGTAATTACGCGCTTATCTTAAACACTGTGTCCGGCTGTTGCTCATACCTTGATACATGGATGTTGAAGAGGCAGGCAGATGGGAAGAGGGCACATGGTGAATGAAGCAGGGCATAGGTAGCAGGCATGCAGACAAGCAGGTAGCAAGCAGGCAGGCAGGCAGGTAGGCAGGGAGGGAGGGAAGAGATAGATGGCAGGCAGGCAAGCAGGTGGTACACAGCGATGTAAATCCAAACAAAAGGGTTAATCCAAAGTGTGTAGCGGCGTATAATCCAAATTCAAAGTAAATTCCAAACAAAGATTCCAAAAAGGTGTATTTCCAATTTCAAAGGAGTTTTCTAAAGAGTAAAGCAGTAAAGCGGTAAAAAACTATCTGCTTACTACATCTTCCATTGTCTAACTGAGAATGAACCATGTGCAAGCGGCCATCTTTACCTGCACAGGTGACCTACAGCTGTGTCAAAATAAAAGTTCCAGACTAGAGTCTAACAAAACCTAGACAAAATAAAAGTCTAAACCAAGCCAATTCAAAACTACATTTGGCTCCAACATATCCGGCCCCTTATAGCAACTGCGTGTGGCTATAACAAATTTACTCTAATAAAGGGAGCCAAAAATTTTTTTTTATATATATGTATTATCCAAAATGAAAAATAACAATACTACAAAACTAAATGAGTGCAAGTATCAGTCAATGAATGTGATGTAGATGGAAGCTCATGCGCTTTTCAGTCTCAGGTCAATCTTGGCCGTCAGCTTTGACCAGGAGATAGATCTTGCTGATGGGTCTTAGGAGCTGGTTGGTTTTAGTTTGGAGTCTCACGGTACGAACAAGGCCCTTTGAATCCATTATTGCTTCAATGACTCTTGCCATCACCCATGAGCCTCGTGGTGCTGCAGGATCAGCCACCACAACAATGTCTCCTACACAGAAATTCGGCCTGATGCGGGACCATTTAGGCCGTTCTTGCATGAGTGGAACGTATTCTTGTATCCAGCGTCTCCAGAAAAGATCCGCGATGTATTGTATTTGTCGCCACCGCCTCCTGGCATACAGATCTTCCTTTCGGAATATTCCTGGTGGTAGGACAGGTTGGACTTTCATCTGTAACAGGTGATTGGGTGTCAGTGGTTCCAAATCATTAGGGTCATCTGAGACGGTTGTCAAAGGACGGCTGTTTAAGATGGATTCAACCTCGCACATCACTGTGGCTAGACCTTCATCGTCCAAGGATTGTTGGTTCGTGACAGACAACAGAATTTTCTTCACCATTCTAATGATTCGTTCCCATATGCCCCCATGGTGGGCACCGGCAGGAGGATTGAACGTCCACTTGACACCTTTCTGTAAGAGACTGCGTTCAATTTGTTCCACATTCCAAGACATTAGTGCCTCCCGTAGTTCTTTCTCAGTGGAGATCAAGTTAGTTCCATTGTCTGACCTTAATTCTCTGACTTGACCTCTTCTAGATATGAAGCGCCTGAACGCATTCACACAGGAGTCTGTATCCATGGTGTGTGCTACTTCCAGATGAACTGCTCTACTGGTGAGACAGGTAAAAATCACACCATATCGCTTAACCATGCTACGCCCTCTTCTCACCTCTATAGGTCCAAAATAATCAACTCCTACATGTGAGAATGGAGGAAGGTCAGGGGTCAAGCGGTCAATTGGCAGATCAGCCATCTTTTGTTCACCTGCACTTGCATGCTTCCGCCTGCAGGGCACACAACTGTTCACAATTTTCCTGGCAAGAGAATTTGCACAAGGAATCCAATATTTTTTCCGCAGGCTTGACAACATGTGATTTCTCCCACTGTGTCCTATTTGCTGGTGAATATGACGGAGCAGAAGCTTTGAAATATGGTGTTCCTTTGGCAAGATGGCGGGATGTTTCTGCTGTTCTGGCATAGCCATCTTACTCAGACGGCCACCAACCCTCAATATGCCATGGTCAAGTACCGGATCCAGCCTGAAGATGGAACTTTTCCGATC
Source organism: Sardinella longiceps (assembly GCA_027497455.2). NCBI lineage: Eukaryota > Metazoa > Chordata > Actinopteri > Clupeiformes > Clupeidae > Sardinella > Sardinella longiceps. Next base: position 18,865,458 of record JAODXP020000008.1, on the reverse strand, counting down.
TATGTTCTTTCCATTGTGTAAGCTTGCCATTTCCTGCGGAAACCCTTGGTTTTGGCAGAATTTCACAATGGCTTCTTCTGCTTCCTCTATGTCATGAAAGGAAAGTGACATAGGACCAGCCTTTGATGTCTTTAAGGACCCTTTTCTTTTCAGAACACGTTCAGCCAGCATGCTCTTCACCTTTAGAATCCAAGCGACTGCAGTTGTGAGCTTAGCCCAGGATGAAAAGTGATTCAGTAGAGCACTGGTGGCATCACAATGGCCTGCAACAGCAACGTGGACTTCAAGCACCTCTCTCTTCAACTCCAAGTCATCTGGAGAGATTGCAAGTTCAACAGGAGAACTAGGCCATCGCTCAGGTAAGTCTGTGAGAAACTTGGGACCATTGAGCCAGATCTTGTTCTTCAGAAACTCCTCAGAATTCAGTCCACGTGATGCGCAGTCTGCAGGATTCATCTTTCCAGGGATGTGTTTCCACTGGGTCACCTCAGAGATACCCCTGATGGTGTTGACACGATTCGCGACGAAGGTGTGAAATCGTCTGCTGTCATTTCTTATATATTTCAAGACAGTTGTACTGTCTGTCCAAAATACAGACGGCTCCAGTTGCAGTTGTAGCTCAGTTGCAAGCATCCGGTCCACTCGAACTGCCAAGACTGCAGCGGTCAACTCAAGACGCGGTATGGTCATTAACTTCAACGGGGCCACTCTGGATTTTCCCATGACAAAAGCCGTGTGCACTTCATTCCTGCTGTTGACTAACCTTAAATAAGTCACCGTGCCATATCCGGCTTCACTTGCATCACAAAAATGATGCAACTGTGTACACTCCACCTTTCCAAAATTCCTTGGTTTGAAGCAGCGGGTAATGTTGAAGTCTGTGAGGATTCCAAGGCCATGCAACCAACGCTTCCAGGATTGTGCATGGACATTAGGAATGTCCTGGTCCCAGGTAAGGTTTAGCCTGCACAGTTCCTGCAAGAGGTGTTTTGCTGAAAAGGTTACAGGAGCAAGAAATCCTAACGGATCATAGATTGAACTGACCATAGACAGAACGCCTCGCCGTGTGCATGGTTGTTCTTTGAGGGACACATGGAACTTAAAGACGTCCTCTTCAGCACTCCAATGCACTCCAAGAACACGTTCCAGAGGTAGGTCTTCCAGGTCTAGGTCGAGGTCTTTCACTCCCTTTGCCTTTTCGAGCTCAGGAATGTGAGCCAAGACAGCTCGGCTATTGCTTGACCACTTTGTGAGGTTGAAACCTCCTACTGCACACAGTCCTTTCAATTCTTGGTATAGATGAATTGCGTGGGCCTCTGTATCCACTGCCTTCAAAAGATCATCCACATAGAAATTATTCAAAACAGTGTTCACTGCTTCAGATGAGAAGTTGTTCTGGTGGTCCTCAGCCGTCCTTCTTAAAGCATAAGTGGCACAACTAGCTGATGACGTCGCTCCAAATATGTGAACAGTCATCCTATGCTCTAAGAGAGGCTGAGAGGTGTCGCCATCACTCCACCACAAAAAACGTAGAAAGTCAACCTGCTCTGGTGGTATCTTGACCTGATGATACATCTTCTCCACATCAGCCAAGATGACCACATTCTCAAGACGGAAACGCAACAGGACTCCAACCAAGGAGTTTGTCAGATTTGGACCCTGCAAGAGTTCTCCGTTGAGAGATGTTCCTTGAAAGGATGCGGAGCAATCAAAGACCACCCGCAGGTTTCCCTTCTTGGGGTGATGTACCCCATGGTGGGGTATGTACCAGCCCTTGCCTTTCTGCAATGCCAATTCCTCTCTGGGCACAAGTTCAGCATGTCCAGCTTGCAAAATGGTGTCCATGAACAACTTGTACTCCTCTTGAAAAGTCTTATTTTTAGCAAACTTTCGCTTCAAAGACATTGCCCTTTGCTCTGCCATCTGCCGGTTGTTTGGCATTGTTAACTCTCCTTTGAATGGCAGCGGCAAATGATAATGTCCATCTTGAAGTTTTGCAGACGTGGTCATTATTTCAAGAAACTTCATATCTTCTTGTGACATTTCCACTTTCTCATAAGCACCTTCGGGAAAGTCATAATTGAATTGCTGAACCAAAAGTTCACTCACTGCCTTTACAGAAATGCGGTGGCTGTGGACATATGGCTTTCCTTGCTTGTTGAGACAGGTGCCGTCATCATGGAGGAGACCACCAACAACCCAGCCTAGCAGGGTTTTGATTGCAAAGGGCCCATTGTCCTTGCTGTTTACCACCCTCCATGGTTCCATAAGTTTGGGCACGTTAATTCCAATTAACAGATCAATATCTGCATCGATTCTGGGCAAGCATACATCTTTCAAGTGTGGCCATCTCTCCAAATCCTTCTGTTTAGGGATATGGTCTTTACTGACAGGTATTTCCTTCTGTGTATAAACATCTGGCAGTCCAAAGAAATCTCCACCTTCCAAACTGCATACTTCCAGGCCTCTGAGGACAATGCTGTCAGTGGGCTTCTCCTGGCCCATAGTGCGCAAAAGGATCCTATGATGCCTTCCCTTCGCGTTCAGCCGTCTTCTGAGGCCCTCTGTACAAAAGCTGGCAGAGCTGCCTGGATCAAGGAATGCATAAGTGTGGATGACTTGATTCGAATTACTTAGCTTCACTTGAACAGGTACAATAGCCAGCGTGCAATGGTCATCGCTGGATCCAATGCTTGCCTCTTCCAGTGAGACCAACCCACTATTAATGGACCTTTCAGACCCACAGGAGCTCTTTTGGCGATTTGTGACTCCATCAGGCCTTTGAATGTGCAGAATGCTTGGATGCCTTTTAGAACACACAGCACAAGTGAGACGTCTTTTACAATCCTTGCTCATATGGCCCTTTACCAAACAGCCAAAACAAACACCTTTCCTCTTCAACAATTCAACACGTTCAAGATGAGGCTTGGATAACAACTCTTCACATGTGTCTAAGGTGTGTGTTCCATTACATATTGGACAAGGGCTTGAACTCACAGATGTGTCAAAGGCAGGCTGTGGCTTTAACACTTCATGCTTGGGAACTGCACTCTTGGGAGATGGGGGGACATCTGCCACAGCAGTGACAAAGCTGCCTTTGCTTTTAAAAGAAGACTTGGCATCAGACACAGGTTTGGGCTGAAGAACCTTCTTTGCTGGAGATGGCTGCTGTAGATCACCAAAGAGTGGATCTTCCATGATTCTGGCTTGCTTTTCAATGAAGCTGACAAGGTCAGAGAAAGTAGCCTTTGATTGCCTACGCTCAAAGATGTCAAACGCAGTTGACCGCCACCTTTCCCTTAACTTAAAAGGAAGCTTTGAAACAAGAAGTCTCAAATTTGAAGGCAGACTAAGCTCTTCCATGTCTCGCAAACTTTGTGACAAATTACAGCATGAACGAAGAAAGAGTGCATAACTGGACAATGCTTTTCCATCTTCTGGCTTAATATTAGCCCAACTTAAAGCCTTATCCATGTATGCATTAGTGAGCTTTATCTTGTCACCAAAATGTTGCTCCAACAGTCTCTTCGCCTCGGCATATCCCTCTTCTGGCCGCATGTGCAAACAGCTCCTTACCAGTTCTCTTGGTTGGCCGGATGTGTATTGCTCCAAGTAATACAAGCGGTCCTGATCACTAATGGCTTTACTTTCAATTCCATGTACGAATGCTTGCATGAAAGGCCTAAAGTTCAAAGGCTCTCCATTGAACACTGGAATGTCCCTAGTGGGGAGCAGTGACAACCTTTGTTGCTGAAGAAAGAGATTTGCTATGTCAGTAAAGCCACTACTTGTATTCGAGAGCAATGGTTGCAAAGCTGGAGTGGAGATAGCTGAAGTAGCTGTTGTAGCTGTTGTCATGAGGACAGAGGTGGCTGGTGCTACAGGGATAGAAGTGACTGCTGTAGAGGTGAGATTGGAGGTGGATGCCATTATGGTTGGAGTGGAAGTGGTTGCTACTATGGTTGGAATGTAGTTGCTCGCTAGGATAGAAGCAGAGGTGGTTGCTATGATAGGAGCAAACGTGGTTGCTATGATGGGAGCAGAGGTGGCAGCTGCTATGGTTGGAGTGGATGAGGCAGCTATGATAGGAGCGGAGGTGGCAGCTGCTATGGTTGGAGTGGAAATGGCAGACGATGTAGGCTGAAGTGCAGGTTCCTCTACTAAGGGTGGTTGAAAAGACAGCTGGTTGCGCTTGTGTGTTGTAAGCACTTGAAGAGGAGTTTTGGGGACGACATTAATATTTGCATACTCAACTGAAAGCTCTGGATCCAGAGAGAGTTCCTTTATGGCATGTCCTTGTGCTTCCAGATATGAATTCATGCCATCCACAGGTGGCTCAGATAGAGACACTGATTTAGCTCTGCTTTCTTCCAATTGTTTCTCAAATTTTTCCAGAACTTTCACTTTTGCATTTGCTGCAGCGATGTCAGTCTCCAAGGCATTTTGTTCTATTGCACTTTGCAGTTGTATCCTTTGTATCTCAAGATCATGTTTCTTTTTAAGTCCAGCAGCACGTTCAAGAAGAGCTGCCTTGTCTGCCTCAGCCTTGGCGCGTGCAGATGACACTGAAGAAGCGCCAGTTTTGGAGGAGTGGACAGACTTTGACTTTCTTGCCAAGTTCGACACACTATCCAAGTGTGTAACAACGGGCAATGGTTGAGACACACTGCCTTTCCATGCCTGCACATCATCCAAAAATAATAAAAAGTAGTTCTTTTTTGGTTCATACCAGTTTGCATGGTCATTTTTTCTTTCATCACCAGTCAAGATATCTTGCACAGACAAATGAGCTTTGTCAAATTCATCCAATGCATCAGTAAGACCTTGATAGCCTTTGTCCACATCAGCAACATTTTCTTTATCCATTAAGTCCTTTAATTCATTTTGTCTGCGTGTACAAACACCCAATTTTCCTCTACGGGTTGCAATGAGCTGTTTTAATTTATTCTCCATCATGAGGGCTATGTCGGCCTCTTCTGAAGGAGAATCAGCAAGCTCAGATTCCACTGGATTCACCAGGACAGCTGTATTAGTAACTTCAGTGGCAGAATCAACATGCTCAATGTCAGCGGTTACTGACTGATCCATTTTTTCAAATAATTTCAGCAATTTGTTTCCAAAAAGTTGAATTAGACATACAAGTGTAGTATAAATCCACAGTCCAATAAATCCAAATCATGCAGAGAATATACTCAATCCAAACAAGTCCATTCAACAAACAAATCCTGTTTCAAGTTCAAGTTTCCAGGTTTCCAGAGGTTTTAAGCACTTCACAAGTAGTTTTTTACTATGTGGTGTCCAAAGTGAATGGTAGATGCTGTAAAGTAATTACGCGCTTATCTTAAACACTGTGTCCGGCTGTTGCTCATACCTTGATACATGGATGTTGAAGAGGCAGGCAGATGGGAAGAGGGCACATGGTGAATGAAGCAGGGCATAGGTAGCAGGCATGCAGACAAGCAGGTAGCAAGCAGGCAGGCAGGCAGGTAGGCAGGGAGGGAGGGAAGAGATAGATGGCAGGCAGGCAAGCAGGTGGTACACAGCGATGTAAATCCAAACAAAAGGGTTAATCCAAAGTGTGTAGCGGCGTATAATCCAAATTCAAAGTAAATTCCAAACAAAGATTCCAAAAAGGTGTATTTCCAATTTCAAAGGAGTTTTCTAAAGAGTAAAGCAGTAAAGCGGTAAAAAACTATCTGCTTACTACATCTTCCATTGTCTAACTGAGAATGAACCATGTGCAAGCGGCCATCTTTACCTGCACAGGTGACCTACAGCTGTGTCAAAATAAAAGTTCCAGACTAGAGTCTAACAAAACCTAGACAAAATAAAAGTCTAAACCAAGCCAATTCAAAACTACATTTGGCTCCAAC
>JAODXP020000008.1:18853231-18859485 GCA_027497455.2 Sardinella longiceps | reverse complement strand
CTCTGATGAGGGAGCAGCTAGAGGTAAAACAGACTCCCCACACACACAGAGCTATGAGCACACAGACACACACTGACACACAACCTGCCTCTCCTAGCACTTCAAATCAACACTTACACTTACAAACACATACAGAGAAGAGACCAACAACACAAATCACCGCTGACATGCCACCGTCCTCCCTTCGCTGCCCCACACCCGAGGAACCACCACCTCCACAGGATACCACAACACCAGATCCCCAGGTGGTGCTTCTTATGGACTCCAATGGGAAGTTTCTCGACCCTGAAAGACTGTTCCCCGGTCAGCGTGTGGCAACCAAACGCTGCAGTAACTCCAACCAGGCCCTCCGTCTCCTCAGTCAAGACACCCTTGGCAGGCCCAGCTGTATCATCATCCACACCGGGACGAATGACCTACACTCCCTGGGCCACGGGACCGCAGAGGCAATGACTAAGGTGGCGGAGAAAGCAAGCCGAGAATTCCCAGACTCCCGGATCATAATGTCCACTCTTCTTCCCCGTACAGACACACCTCCACACGTCATCCACAACATCAATGTGGAACTAACAAGAAACTGCTCTACTCTCCCGAATATCCACATTGCCTACCACCCCTCGATCGGCCCACGTGAGCTGTATGATGGACTTCACCTCCACAAGAACGGAGTGAGAATCTTCGCCAGGACCCTGAAAGATGTAGCCCTAGGACGAAATCCAACCAACTCTCCATCCTACATCATCCGTCGTCCTCCCCCACCTGGCCTGCACGACCACAACTCCTTCATCAGAGGACACCCTCCGCTGAAACACCCACCACCACCATCTCTTCTCAGGATGACATCCCAGCCCAACACTAGAATGAGAAGGCAGTCCTCTGCTAAAGTCACCGAGCCACCACAGCGAGAGAAGAGCTACGCAGCAGCTGCCGCACGACCACCTCCTACACCTCATCAACCCTCTGAACTAGGAGAAATAAAACACTTGCTTCACAAGCTATGTGAAGGCCTTCTCAAGCTGTGAGTTGAACATCCACATATTTGGGGAAAAAAAAAAAAAAAAAAATCCCCTTGCACTTCCATGTACACACGCTCACACACTCTCTCTCAGACACACATACCTTCTCTCTCTTACTCCTCTCTCACACACACGCACAAATACACACACGCGCGCACGGATACACACACACACACACACACACACACACACACACATAAAACATCTTTCATGCATGCACACATACACACACTCGCACACACACACACACACACACTCATGCTCACACACTCTCTCCCAAACACACATACCTTCTCTCTCTTTCTCCTCCCTCACACACACACACACACACGCAGGGATACGCGCACAGCGCGCACACACATACATGCACACAAAACATCTTTCATGCATGCCCACACTCACTCACTCATACACACACACACACACACACACACACACACACACAAAAAAAAAAAGTTACAAATGTATCACAACTGTTCTTTGCCAACTTGTCTCACAATATGGTTAATTATTCTTTGCTACTGTACTCATGCGTTCTTTTTGTATAAGCTGTTGGAACATCCAGGGCTTGTATTCTTCAGCCTTTGGTCTGAAGAGTACAAACCCTGATTTTTGGATTGCGTTAAAAATTGCGACATATCAATTCTTACTGAAACATGGTGTCGTGAAAATGTTATATCAATGTGCCCATCAGATTGTTATGAAATTATTGTACCCTCTGTAAAATCAAAAAGAACTCGCCGTGGAAGAGACTCAGGTGGTATCTTGGTGTGGTGCAAAAACAAATTGGCTAAACATGTAACAATTGTTAAATTAGAGAAATATCACTTGTGGCTAAAATTACATAATACTATTGGCATCACGGAATTCCCAATTTATCTCTGTGCAGCATACATTCCTCCAGCAGATTCTGATTATTATGAAGAAGACTACTTCAATCATCTCTACACAGAAGTAAGCCATTTCCAAGCACAGGGCAAAGTGCTACTCTGTGGAGACTTTAATGCGCGCACAGGTATTGAGCCTGACTATATTGACCCTGAGGGCAGTACACATGTGTTTGGCCAGTCACCATTGCACCTTTTACCACCTACCACACCACGCAATAACATAGACTGTATGGTGAACAACAGTGGCAAGGAGTTAGTGCACCTCTGTCAAGCCTTGGGCCTGTACATTCTTAATGGCAGGATCAAAGGTGACTCTTTAGGGAGGTTCACATATTCTTCAGTCCTGGGTAGCAGTGTAGTGGATTATGCCATCTCTGACATGGACCCCTCCCACTTCAGTGCATTCACTGTCAGGCAGCAAACTCCTCTTTCAGACCATAACCAACTAAATATTTTCCTCAAAATGACTAACCAATCTACTAACACAAATAAAGAACCAATCATGATGTACAAACTTCATCCGCAATACAGATGGGCAACAGACAGCTCAGAAAAATTTATACAAGCCCTAAACTCAACGGAAGTGACTAACAAAATAATTAACTTTACTAACAAAATTTTTCCTACTGACAAAGAGAATATAAACATGGCTGTTCAAGAACTGAATCACATCTTCCATGTGGCAGCAAAAAAAGCTGGGTTAACAAAAAGCCACAGAAAGAGGCCTAAAAAACAAAGATATGAGAAGTGGTTTGACACTGAGTGCAAAACTATAAGGAAAGAACTGAGACAACTATCAAATCTCAAACACCGCAACCCTCAAAACACGGATCTAAGAAAACAATATTGCCAGACTCAAAAAAGATACAAGGAAACAATCAAAAGGAAAAAACAACAATACAATGACAACCTTATCTTCAAGATCGAAGACTCTATCAATAAAAATCAATTCTGGGATATGTGGAATAATTTGAGCGTGAAAGAACCAAAAGATATACCCATCAAAAACGGAAACATTTGGATCGAACATTTTGAAAATCTTTACAGTGAAATACAATTAAAAGAAACCAGTCAGAGCCAGATCAAACAAAAGCTACAAAATTTTGAATTTGCATTTAAAGATAACCAAAATCCACTTGATTTCCCCATTTCCATTGAAGAATTATTACAAAAAATAAGATTTTTAAAGCCCAATAAATCCTGTGGGCCCGACAGCATCAGGAGTGAAATGCTTAAACATTGCACACCTGAAATGCACAGTGCTATGCTCAAATTATTCAATCTTGTTCTAAGTTCTGGCTGTTTTCCTGACATCTGGAATCAAGGAATCATTACCCCAATTCATAAAAGTGGAGACAAATTGGACCCTAACAATTACAGAGGTATCTGTGTGAACAGTAATCTGGGGAAGGTATTTAGTAGCATATTGAATGAGAGAATCCAAACCTTCCTTAACAAGCACAATACTCTGTGCAAAAATCAGATTGGCTTCCTTCCAAACTACCGTACTACAGATCACATTTACACCCTACACACCCTAATCAACAAACATGTAAAAGAGAAGAAAAATGGAAAAATATTCGCCTGTTTTGTGGACTTTAAAAAAGCATTTGACTCTATTTGGCACACTGGATTATACTACAAACTTTTAGAAGCTGGTGTAGGGGGTAAAGCATATGACGTGATCAAATCAATGTATTCGAACAATAAATGCAGTGTAAAAATTGACAAAAAACAAACTGGGGTCTTCACACAGAAGCGGGGAGTGCGACAGGGCTGCAGCCTGAGTCCAACTCTGTTCAACATCTACATCAATGAGTTAGCGGTGCAGTTGGAACAGTCTGCAGGCCCAGGACTCACCCTTCAAAATACAGAAGTAAAATTTCTGCTCTTCGCAGATGATCTGCTCCTTTTAGGCCCCTCTGCACAGGCCCTACAAGAACACCTGGACTTGTTGGCAAAATATTCCCAGACCTGGGCCCTGTCAGTTAATCCTACAAAAACAAAAATCATGATCTTCCAAAAGAAACCCAGATGTCAGGAAGACAGATACCTGTTCACTCTAGGTAGCACCGCCTAGAACACACGATGCAGTATACTTACCTCGGTCTGACCATTACTGCATCAGGAAGTTTCAGCAAGGCAGTGAATGCACTCAAAGAAAAGGCCCGCAGAGCCCTCTATGCAATAAAGTCTAAATTTTACAATGTAAATATACCTATATCAATTTGGTGCAAATTATTTGACAGCATAATACAGCCTATTGTGCTGTATGGAAGTGAGGTCTGGGGTCCACTCAGCATGCATGACTACACTGCATGGGACAAGCATCCAACTGAGGCCCTACATGCAGAATTCTGTCGATTTATACTTAAAGTCCAAACAAAAACACCAAACAATGCATGTAGGGCAGAATTAGGCCGTTACCCATTGGCAATACCCATTCAAAAACGAGCATTAAAATTTTGGATGCACCTAAAATCAAGTCCCAAAGACACACTCCATTTTGAGGCCCTAAAAACCCAGGAACTGAACCCAGAAAAGAGTCATTTATGCCAGCTGGTACTGAAGCTCACTAATCCACTAAAAAATACTAACAGGCCACAAGCTCAGACCAGCTCTGCTTCCAAACCGGAAATTTGTGTCAAAAAAATCATCAAACAAGAAAAAGAAAATTATTTGGACCATTGGAGAAATCAAACTACCAACCAAAGCAGAATGAATTTCTATCTGACCCTAAAGCGTGAATATAGATTGGCAGAGTATCTCTCCTCTGTCAGAGATACGAAGCAGAGGCAGATCCTGACCAAGTACAGGTTAAGTGACCACAACCTTGCAGTGGAAATAGGCAGGCACAGGAAAACCTGGCTGCCCAAAGAAGACAGAACATGTGGTCACTGTCAGACAGGGGAGGTTGAGACAGAGGAGCACTTCCTTCTTCACTGTGACAAATACGTCAACATAAGACAAAGTTACTTCAGTAACCTTAAAACACAGTATCCCAACTTTGATGACCTTAGCACAAACAAAAAACTGGCCATTCTCTCAGGAGAAGGTTCTTCAGCTTCTTTAGCAGCAATCTATGTTTCACAGTGCCATAAGCTAAGGGATTCTGACATAATTTAACTTTGTTCCATTTCATAATTTATTTTATTTAGATAATTATACTGTTACTGTTTTATTGTATTTACAGACTGTTATGAACTATACCAACTACTTTACCTCCTTGTTCCCATTGTTACGGGTATTTCTTTTTACCTTCTACATGTATCTACTGTATGTGTGGACACATAGGTTTCTCTTATTCTATATGTCCCATTCATTGTACTGTATGATTGCTTTGGCAACATGAATGTCCTGTTCGTCATGCCAATAAAGCATTATTGAAATTGAAATTGAATTGAAGAGGAGGAGGAGAGAGATAGAGAGTGTATTTGTGTGTGTAGAGATGTGAGCGTGGGGGTGTGGGGGGGGGGTGGTGTTGTGGTGATAGGAGTGGCGTGAGTGGCAGAAAAGTTCAGTGAGTTCCCCCAGCTGCCTTACTTTTGTTATGCACAACATGCTGGAGCTGTGGACAGACTGCACTAACTCCTGTGTGGCCTGTGTGTGTGTGTGTGTGTGTGTGTGTGTGTGTGTGTGTGTGTGTGTGTGCGCGTGTGTGTGTGTGTACTACTGACTCAGCCCCTATCAGAAGGATTAAAGTGATATCAGAGTAACAGGATGCAGAGTAATGGCAAGACTTGCAAGCGCTGTGTGGTGTGTGTGTGTGTGTGTGTGTGTGTGTGTGTGTGTGTGTGTGTGTGTGTGTGTGTGTGTGTGTGTGTGTGTGTGTGTTTTCCATCACTATTAAAGTGCAACCATATCCTTGGTGAATAACAGTGATTTCTGTGAGGCTGCACTACAACTCTGCTGCCATCATCAGTTTTTCAATTCTGTGCGCTAAAGAGGAGGGGAAGAATAAGTGGAGAGAGAAAGGGATAGAGAAGAAAAGTGGAGGTAGAAAGAGAGAGAAACGAAGGAGAGTAGAGAAATAGAGTGAAGGAAAGAGAGAATAGCAAAAAGAGGAATGACAGGCGAAAGAGAGAAAATGAGAGGATAAAGAGAGAGAGAGAGAAAGAGAGAGAGAGGGATATAGTGATGTCCCTAAGGCCTCCTTGTTTGGTACAATTCTGGCACTCATCTCCAACCACATCTCTACTGGGGAGGTGTGATGACTATGGCAGCTAAAATAGTGCAGTTGGACTAGAGCAAACACACTCACTGATGTGTGAGAAGAGTGTGTGAGATACACAATACCTTTCCATGCTGTTACAAGGTCCCTAATATTGTTGAATTAAATACAGATTTA
>JAODXP020000008.1:18828231-18848231 GCA_027497455.2 Sardinella longiceps | reverse complement strand
TGTAAGACAAACAGACATACATACATAATTAATAACTTTATAACCATTGTGTTATTTTGTACATGTGTGGATGTGTGTGGGTGTGAGTGAGTATGGATGTATATGATTGGGTGTGTGTTGATGTGTGACAACTGTATGTTTGTGCTCACATAGAGCATACTGTACAGTGCATTATGCACTAGTGGCTCGAGTCCCTCAGACTGTCGCATGCCAAGATATACTGTGCTGCGAGGGTTGCAGAAGGCCCCTCTCCAAGAAGTATTGACATTTTTTCTTTTTCTGGTAGATTGCTGAAATTTGGGATATTATTTTGGAGTTTGTGGAAGAAAGTTTGTCTCAGATTGTGATATTTTTCACAATGTAGAAGAAAATGCGCCTCTGTCTCAACCCTCTCTGCCTGACAGTGACCACATATTCTTTGCTCTTTGGGTAGCCATGTTTTTCTTTGTCTCCCTGTCTCTATTGCAAGATTGTGGTCACTCAGCCTGTACTTGGTCAGGATTCGCCTCTGCTTCTTATCTCTGACAGAGATGAGATACTCAGCCAATTCATATTCTCTGTTTAGGGTCAGATAAGCATTCATTCTACTTTGGTTCATAGTTTGGCTTATCCAATGTTCCAAATAGTTATCTTTTGTTTTGTTCATAATTTTGTTGACGTTGATTGGTGTTTGGGAAGCAGAACTGGACTGAGCTTTGGTTGTGTTAGTATTTGTTATTGGGTTAGTTAGCTTCAGTACCAGCTGGCTTAGAGCACTCTTTTCAGGGTTCATCTCTTGGGTATTTAATGCCTCAAACTGGAGCGTAGTGTTGGGACTGGAGTTGAGATGCATCCAGAATTTTAGGGTTCGTTTTTGAATTGGTAGAGCTAATGGGAATCGGCCTAATTCAGCCCTACATGCATTGTTTGGTGTTTTGGTTTGTACTTTTAAAATATATCTGCAGAATTCTGCATGTAGGGCTTCGGTTGGATGCTTGTCCCACTTCGTGTAGTCATGCATACTGAGTGGACCCCAGACCTCACTTCCATATAGCGCAATAGGCTGAATTACACTGTCAAATATTTTGCACCAGATTGTAATTGGTATGTTTATATCATGGAATTTTCGTTTTATTGCATAGAGAGCCCTACGGGCTTTTTCTTTAAGTGCATTCACTGCCAGGCTGAAACTTCCTGATGCAGTAATTACTAGACCAAGGTAAGTGTACTGCATCGTATGCTCTAGGGCGGTGCTACCTAGGCTAAATCTGTATCTGTGTTCCTGACACCTGGGCTTTTTTTGAAAAATCATAATTTTGGTCTTAGTTGGGTTTACTGCCAGGGCCCAGGACTGGCAGTACTGCTCTAGCTGATCCAGGAGCTGCTGCAACCCCTGTGCTGAGGAAGAAATCAGAACCAGGTCATCAGCATAGAGCAGGCATTTGACCTCTGTTTCTTGGAGCTGGAGTCCAGGTGCTGCAGACTGTTCCAACTGCACCGCTAACTCATTAATGAAAATGTTGAACAATGTTGGACTCAGACTGCAGCCCTGTCTCATTCCTCTGTTTTGTGGGAAGAATTCTGTTCGTTTTTCTCCAATTTTAATACTGCATTTACAATTTGAGTACATTGATTTAATTGTATCATATGTTTTAGCCCCTACACCAGTTTGCAAAAGTCTGTAATATAGTCCATTGTGCCAAATACTGTCAAAAGCCTTTTTGAAATCTACAAAGCAAGAAAATATCTTTCCATTTTTTTTGTCTTTTACATGTTTGTTGATTAGGGTGTGTAGGGTGTAAATATGATCTGTTGTACGGTGGTCTTTGAGAAATCCAATTTGATTTTTGCACAGGGTATTGTGTTCCATAAGGAAGGTTTGGATTCTGTCATTTAGAATGCTACTAAATACCTTCCCCAGATTACTGTTCACACATATACCTCTGTAATTGTTAGGGTCCAATTTGTCTCCACTTTTATAGATTGGGGTAATAATCCCTTGATTCCAGATGTCAGGAAAACAGCCAGATGAAAGGACAAGGTTGAACAGTTTGAGCACAGCTTTCTCTCTCTCTCTCTCTCTCTCTCTCTCTCTCTCTCTCTCTCTCTCTCTCTGTCTTGTTCTATCTCCTGTATGTTTTTGAGAGAAGATGATGCTACAACAACGTTAATGTGTGCTGTTGAAAATGCAAAGCTATGGATTAAAAAATAATGAAAAAGACAGAAATGTACCTTTCTCCTATTTACATGTTGAATGTGTCAAGTTGATCTTGATGTATTTTTAAGATTGTAATAAAGGGATTATGAAAGTTCACTTCTCTCTTCTCTTCTTCACTTCTCTTTCTTTCTCTTCTTCTCAATCAACCCTTTTTACTTCTCTCTACCTATCTTTCTCTCTCTCTATCCCCCTCTCTCACCATGCCTCTGACTCATCTCTCTCTCTCTCTCTCTCTCTCTCTCTCTCTCTCTCTCTCTCTCTCTCATGTCTCTATCTTTCTCTATGCATTTCCTCAATCATGAATGAACAGAGTCTTTCTGACATGGCCACAAATTTCAGTTTATTCCCGCCAAATAATCTAACATAAATATGATTTGCTGCAATATAATTGTATTATTATAATATAAAAATGAAAAATTATATGAAAATAAATGTCAGACAATGGTGGTAATTTGATTCTGGATAATCAATCACATATCTCTCAGAAGTGCACTTGGACCTTGTTAACTTCTTCTATGGAAGCTTGCATTGTTTCTTCTGTTCCTGCTTCCCTCGCTATCTCTCTTTTTCTCATTCTTTCTCTCTTTCTCTCTCAGATAAATTGCTCCTCACTCCATCCTCATTCTGTATCACTCTCATGTGGTCTCTCTCTCTCTCTCTCTCTCTCTCTCTCTCTCTCTCTCTCTCTCTCTCTCTCTCTTTCCCTCTCTTTCACTAACCCCTTGCCAACCCCCTAACATAATTGCAAACTCACTTAATTGAATTTTGAATCAAGATGAATTTGATAGAATCTTCTGGAAACCTAATATGGCCATTAACTTGAAAAACACAAAGGCACACAGATACCCCCAACTCTTTTACTCTCTCTCTCTCTCTCTCTACACACTCACTCTCACACTCACACTCACACACACACACACACACACACACACACACACACACACACACACACACACACACACACACACACAAGCATGCATACACACAAACAAACACTGACAGGGAGAAGCAATTCCTTGTCTCCATAGAAAGTCACCCTCTATAGAAAGTACTCACACACACACACAAACACACACACACACACACACACACACACACACACACACATTGGAGAGGAAAATCAATTCCTTCTCTTCTCACCAAGCACTGTTTGCTGTACTGTAGGTGAGCTGGAGCAGCTCCTCGCCTCAGCCGAAAAGAGTAGCGATGACACGGTGTGTGTGTGTGTGTGTGTGTGTGTGTGTGTGTGTGTGTGTGAGTGTGGAGTGTGAGTGTGTGTGTGTGTGTGATGGAGGGCCAAAGCAGAGGGCAGAGGTCAACAACACGCTGAGGGGGGAATACAGCTGACTCAGGGACATGATTTAATGAGATAGGAGTGTGTGTGTGTGTGTGTGTGTGTGTGTGTGTGTGTGTGTGTGTGTGTGTGTGTGTGTGTGTGTGTGTGTGTGTGTGTGTGTGTGTGTGTGTGTGCATGTAGAGGTAAGTACAGTATGTGTGGTCATTTCTTCAATGCCTTGCAGTATGTGTAAATAATACCTTCTTATTCCTATGTAGTAAACTAGAAGAAAAACATCACAGCTCTGCGTAAAAAAAAATTCCCTGCTTTGACCACCAGGGACACCAGCGCTCTGCTCTGTATTCTTACTGCCTTGATGTCAACTTTGGGCTTGAGGGCACCTCACAGCCAAGACTTCACGGTGTACCCCCTGCTCCCTCTACTGCCAATCCAACCTGAACTTCTACAGTACCTCACTCTCAAAATACCTGCATATATATCTTCTCATTTTGGATCTCCACGGGACATTACGGTTACTTGCCCAATCTCGAAAAATGCCCTAAAATGCCCTCCTCTCCTCCTGCCTGAGTTGTAACTGCTCTCTATCACCACTGCTGTCATCCAATTATCTGACACCCACTCTGAGTAGATACTTCCCACCAGGGCCCGCCAAAGCCTTCATGGGGCCCTAAGCAGAATTTCAGACGCTTAATTATTCCATTGGCTACACTGTGTGTGTAAACTACCTTATTTTTAATTAGCTTACATCATACGGGTGTCATTCTGGCAACTGTTTTTAACCTTACCTTAGGGGTATCAAACTCACCAAAATGATCTAATTTACTTTTTAAAAAATAGATTAACCTGATATCGGTGTTCCAACTATTAAAATAATATAAAAATGCTAGATATTTTTGTTGTTTGTGTGTGTGTGTGTATGTATGTGTGTGTGTGTTTATTCCGATAGCTCAGTGCTCTTGGGGGCCCCTGGTGGTGTGTGGGCCATAAGCAGTTGCGTAGTTTGAGCTCTGCTTCCCAGAATGCTCTCTGAGTTGCCTTGAACTGACCACTTGTCTCTAACTGATTTCATGAGAAACCATAATGCCTTCCCAGAATCCTCCCTGAGTGAGGGAGGAATCCTCCTTCACTGCTCATATGTCTTGAACTGCCCTCCTGTTAAACCCATACTGAATGGACACATCTCACAGTGCCGTCTGACTCCATTCCATTGATAGCCTAACTGTCATGATATCATATCTCCCACTCTATCAATCTTTCCAGAATGTTCTCTGGTCATCTCCTGTTGTC
Organism: Sardinella longiceps; assembly: GCA_027497455.2. Taxonomy (NCBI): domain Eukaryota; kingdom Metazoa; phylum Chordata; class Actinopteri; order Clupeiformes; family Clupeidae; genus Sardinella; species Sardinella longiceps. Next base: position 18,843,450 of record JAODXP020000008.1, on the reverse strand, counting down.
CACTTCTCTGGAGTGCTCTCAGCTGCCCACATGTCACCATCATATGAAATCCACATTGGCTGGACACCTTCCCAGAGTGCTTTCACTGTGATTCATCTACCACTGGCCACAGCTCTCCAACTGTCCTCGTGTTAGTGGACACCATTTCCCAGAGTGCCCTCTTCCTCTCTGGCTCTCAGCCCATCCTCATCTCTCTCTAATATTGGCCGGAGAGTGGGCTCATTCCAAAGCATCCGTTTTGGTTCTGATTGACCACTTAGTAGTCATATGTTGTCGTTACGATGGCCAATTGCTAAGTGTGTGCTGTGCTCATTATAAGTGTCTGCATCTTCAACTGGAACCCTCATTAACTGCCCTCTTTTCTAAGTGCACTCCTCTCTCATCTAATCTCCTTCCTCTTCTTCATTCCTTGGCATTGCCAGCACTATAGAGGTGACACAACATGAGCGTGCATAGTTTGACCTCAATATATTGTACATTTCTCCATGTCACCTCTATAGCTGAATGCTGTCACCCTGTCATGGTAAACTGATCCCAGAGCCATAGAGGGAGTTTTTGCTACCTCTCTGGCTGACCCCATCTTTCTTAACTCTCCCTGTTTAAATCCTGGTTAGTTGGCAGGCCCTATGCAAGTTATTTTACTTTAATTTCACAGGTTAAAAGAGAAGTTTGGTATTTATCACTTTTAGCCAATTTTCTGTGTCTAAATGGTAAATGGACTGCATTTATATCTAGCGCTTTTCTACTCCTATGAGCACTCAAAGCGCTTTACAATTTATGCCTCACATTCAAACATCGGTGGCAGAGATTTCCCGATCCTTACCCATCTCTCTCTCCCACTCATTTCCTGTCACAATCTCTACGATCCTATCAACTTAAAGGCAAAAAACCCTAAAAAATATGTCACATGTGTAACTCACCGCATGATCCTAAGCAAAGATTCTAGAACACTAAGAAGAGATTCTAAACCACTTGCCTTAAGCTTGCTCCAGTACAGAGAGAGTGAGTGCAAACCTGAGAAGGGGGGCAACTGTACTCCAGTACGGTATGAGTGAACTGTACCTGTATGAGTACGCCCTAAGAGTCATTGTGATGGTTCTACACTTCGATCGGTGGCTGTTTCAATTTGCTCAAGCTCTGGACCAGCTCACAAAAGAAGTGCCATAGGCAGCCTTTAACTCTCCCTGTAACAAGCTCCTGGTTAGCTGCCCTCCTCTCCTACCTCACCCTGTCGCTAACTCCCGGTTAGCTGGCCTCATCACCCTCCCAAAGCCTTCATTTGAAACCTTCACCAGGTGGTCACTTCTCTGAGTGCTGCCTGCCTCCCTGGCTCTCTGCCAGTGCCCGGCTCTTGCAGAAATAGCCTCACCCTCCTCCCCTTCAGGCCCCTGCCTCAAACAATCATTTCAACTCCTGTTTCCCTGGAGACAGAAACAAGCCACCATTAAAAGAGCAGCCACCCCCCTCCCTCACCACACACACACACACACACTTCCCTTCACAGGTCACTCTCACTTTTCTTGCACTTGTCTTTGCAAACGACACCTTTGGTACAAGGGGAAAAAATGGAGAAAAAACAGACTTTTCATCCAAGCTTTCAGCGGAGTTCTTATTCAACTTTAGCCTTTATTGCTGTCTGAGCTTGCTCATTGCAAAGGAACTTTAGAGATTTCTCTTAGTTTCTCAGGCACACCCTCTGCCTTTGTCTGCTTAGTGGAAAGCAATCTGAGTCATATAACACAATACATGCTACCTGTCATGTGGTGGTAGAGGTGTGTGTGTGTGTGTGTGTGTGTGTGTGTGTGTGTGTGTGTGTGTGTGTGTGTGTGTGTGTGAGTGAGAGAGAGAGAGAGAGAGAGAGAGAGAGAGAGAGAGAGAGAGAGAGAGAGAGAGAGCTGTGTGTGTGTGTGTGTGTGTGTGTGTGTGTGGGGGGGGGGGGGTCTAGGGTATTCATGTGTTTCTTCACACCCACTCTGCCTCTCTGAACTCTACATTCCTACCCAAAACACTCACACACCAACACACACACACACACACACACACACACACACACACACACACACACACACACACACACACACACACACAGTCTCCCACATTCAATTACATGATGCATTATTCATGGAGACCAAATAGATTTCTTGATGGTTTCCTCCCTCAGTCAGATCTAAGCAGAATCCCAGAGTCTTGTCCATATTTAGGCCGATTTGGAATCATCAAATATTCATAGCCTGATAAAATGTTGGGAGGATCATTGTGATTGAGAGACTGAGGTCCAATGGGAGAGGTCCATCTAGGCTTCCAGAGGACGGGACCCAGGCCAGATTCAGGATATATAGGTCAGCACCAGGAGGCCTAAGTGAGGGCACAGGAGTTTCATTGCTGCAGGCAGAATACAGGTGGAATCAGAGGTGAAGAACTGTGCTGCAGGATTTAACCTGGGACTCACAGAAGCACTTTGAGCTTTTCAAAAGTTTTTCAAAATGTTCTTTTTCTCTCTTAGTGCACTTCAGTGGCAAAGTAACGAGATGGAAAACCAAAAGAAACAAATCAAAATCAAAACAGAGACAGACTTTATTTTCAGTCATTGTTTACACTCCCACTACAATAATTAGCAATATTTTTTTACATGTTGTGAAAATAATACACTATTCTTGGCAATATCTTCGGCAATTGTGTCCTGACGGACACATTAAGAAAGCAGCTGCAGTAATAGTTAGCAATAGCTAACATCCATTTCCCTCCCCAGCTTTTAATTACAACTGAATGGCCCCGCCCTCTTTTATCAACAGTTTGTAGAAAGGATTCTAAATTCCATCATATGAGTCAAATTAAGAATGTATGTCCGTAAAAATTACATACATTTATTTGTATTTATGTTGTCTGGTGATATGCACACACCCGTGAGGGATAAGCACTGATAAATCCCACAGCTTCAGAACCACCATGCTCATGCTCGCTCATTTGCATTCTGTAACTCACCTAATTAGCCAAACATTGTATAAATAATCTCTCTAAAAACAGGTAGATTTCAAACTTGTCGCAACAAATTAGCATGCTCAGTGAAGACACAATCCCTGCTGAGTGCAGAGCGCTTATCTTTAAGTAATGCAACATTTTCCGCTACGTTTTCAGATTCCTGTTTTTGTGTGCTTTAAACGTGGTCCAATTAATCCATGTGTCTGATTTGAAATTAATTTGTTTGGTTATTGTTAACAAACTGAAACACAGATGTAAACATTGTTTCAAACATGCTGTGAGACGTGTGATGTTTCTTGGTTGCAATTTCACAAATCCACCACTGGGATTTGGGCATAAGCATGGTCTGAGATTTTCCTAAGCACCTTTCCAAGCAGAAGTTCAAGTTCATAAATATGCATATGCATATCACAAGCACATCTGCTCATGCACTGTGGGTAAATAAGAGCACTGGGGATGATGTTTCATTCACACGCAATCTGTGTGTGTGCGGCATAGACCGTTTACATTGAAAATGCATGTTTGAAATAGAAACAAGTTCTATTTTTCTACATGCTGCCAGAATATAGCATGGTCTCCTTAGACTTTAGACATACAGCTTTGGCACCCGGTCCGCTTAGGAGACTGTTTTTGGCCGCACATGCACTTTAAACAGATAGCATTAGTTATGCACAATTTCTATGTAATTGAGGCCTTAGTAGAGTCACCAAGGGAGGAAGACAAAAGAAAGAAAGGAGAGAGCCAGAGAGACTGAGAGATCAAAAGGCATCTGACACTATCAGAGGAAATGCGTGTGGGACCAGGGAGGGAGGGAGGAGCAGGGAGAGAGATGATTGCTTCTCTTTCTAAGCATGCTGTTCCTGGTGCTTTGCTGCTAAGGGCCAAAGAAATAGGCCAGCCAGCCCAGTCATAACCCATGTCCGTGTGAGCAGACCTCTCCTTAAATGATCATGATCCTCCACACCATGGCGGCAAGCAAGAAAAGACCACACAGCATCATCCACGCAGAGCTAATGCTCCCCAATCTTAGCCATGTGGATGGCTAAACTGGTCCCAACTCCCCTTGACTCCAGAGAGGCAGAGAGGATCATGTTTAATGAAGAGGCTGCCGGTGCTACCCAACTGGAGACTAGACGAAGGCAGCCTGCAATTTAAGCCTTGCAGACGCAGGGCAGGCATGGGATCCCTGGCTCAGGAGCAGACTTAAACCAGCTGCAATATACAGTATGTGAACTGATGATGGCATGTTTGTTTAGAATGCCATGTTCTCTGGTAAACCATGCTTTTGTGCGCTATTTCTATAACCAGATGGCGGTACTTGATAATAGTTCAGAGAGTACATATCTGATTGGATATGTTTGCTCTCTCATTTTCCTCCATTATGTTTAGATACATTAATTAAATAATAATCCCATCATGTGTAGATAAAGGCATTTTGAGCTTATCGGGAAATCTATTTTGTCACTTTTGAGATCAATAGGTTTACTGGAATATCACATCTCAAGTGAATTATGCTAGCCAGCGCTAATGATGAGAATATCTACAGTATCCACACAAATGTTCAGGTAAGTAATTTTCCCAAGAATTTGGTATGTCCCTTTAAGCGCTGCTAGTTTAAATTGACTCAATTGGAATCCTCTAACAATAGAGAAACGTCTAGGAGCAACTGGAAAATGTTTAAACTGACGTGATTCACATGTCAACGTCTCACCTCTCTGTGATGCACCATTCTTAACCTTTGACCTCTGTCTCTCACCTGCAGCAGAGCTGTGACCATCTGTCAGCCATGTTCCCCTCCCAGTCACAGCTTCACTGTTATTTACCATGTGTAAACACACACACAGCTACATTTAGCCTCAATGCACTCGTCTCCTCACACACACACACACACACACACACACACACACACACACACACACACACACACACACACACTGTGAATTTAATTGAATGTTAAAAAACAGGATGTGATCTCTCTCTTTTTCAATATATATATGGGCAATTCCAGCGTTATGGACGTGACATTTTCGTGCATTATTGATGAACAAAAGGCCACATAACCTCTGCAAACCTAGCAGTATTTCGCAATTTTTTTTCATATTCTTCTGCAAACTCCATGGCTGAATACAGGCAAACAGAAAAAACTAATATCATGATTTGCATCATAAGAATATGAGCCTTTCAATTTGCGTTATGGACGTGACGAAAAACGGACAACAAACTTTTGAGAGAGCGTAGTTTTTTGCTGTGAAGTGTGTGAAATTTCTAGAGAAATGTAAATATTACTACATTCACACCAAAGAGGACATCTCAGTAAAGGCAGAGAAAGACTTAATTTCAAATGTAAATGTAAAAAAAGTTGGTTTTCATTGGGAGAAATGGCGTTATGGATGTGACGTTATGGACGTGACGCCTGGAAAAACCTTCCAAAACGATACAAAACAATTGTGAATGGTGGATTTTAACCTGTAACGACAGAAATAGTAATATAACAATAAAAAATAACTGATAGCATTGCAGCTTTGTGTGTGTTATCACCCACTTATGCCCATTATAACCCCCTCCATAGACTTACATTATGGCTGGATAGGGTAAAAAATTTAACAAATAGATATCCTTTCGAAACTTGCTCAGATGATTATTTACATCGAGGCAATACTTTTTTGTATTGGAAGTTTTCTGAAAGAATTTGTATGTCCGTGTAGATGAGACTTGAATTTTTAAGGTGAGGTTTACTTTTTCGTGGAATTGCCCATATATATATGGGCAATTCCACGAAAAAGTAAACCTCACCTTAAAACTTTAAGTCTCACCTACATGGACATACAAATTCTTTCAGAAAACTTCCAATACAAAAAAGTATTGTCTCGATGTAAATATTCAACTGAGCAAATTTCGAAAGGATATCTGTTTGTTAAAATTTTTACCCTATTCAGCTATAATGTAAGTCTATGGAGGGGCTTATAATGGGCATAAGTGGGTGATAACACACACAAAGCTGCAATGCTATCAGTTATTTTTCATTGTTATATTACTATTTCTCTTGTTACAGGTTAAAATCCACCGTTCACAATTGTTTTGTATCGTTTTGGAGGGTTTTTCCAGACGTCACGTCCATAACGTCACATCCATAACGCCATGTCTCCCAAAGAAAACCAACTTTTTTTACATTTACATTTGAAATTAAGTCTTTCTCTGTCTTTACTGAGGTGTCCTGTTTGGTATGAATGTAGTAATATTTACATTTCTCTAGAAATTTCACACACTTCACAGCAAAAACTACGCTCTCTCAAAAGTTTGTCCGTTTTTCGTCACGTCCATAACGCAAATTGAAAGGCTCATAGTCTTATGATGCAAATCATGATATGAATTTTTCTGTTTGCCTGTATTCAGCCATGGAGTTTGCAGAAGAATATGAAAAAAAATTGTGAAATACTGCTAGGTTTGCGGAGGTTATCTGGCCTTTTGTTCATCAATAATGCACGAAAATGTCACGTCCATAACGCTAGGATTGCCCATATATATATAAATTTATATAGCCTTTATAATACTCTACAATGCCAGCGGAAAAGAACATCAAACAAAAAGCATAAACATAATTGTTGAGCATAAAATATTCAAAAGACACAAGCTGTATTGTTTAACCTTTAAAACCTCTCATGATTGAAGTATAGAAGAAATAGTGAACACAGTATCTAAGATGATTTATCTTATTAGTAACATAATTTAATACCTCAGAAGCTAAATTGGCAAAAATTGAAAGTGTATTGCAACTGAATATCTGCTTTACTCCATCTACAGCAAGGACAGAGAGATAGGCATGTTCATATTGCATGTTCACCTGAGATACTGTGTTCATTCGGAGTTCAGTATGCCATTGGCATCTAAACATCTTCATTGAGGTCTTCATCTCCACTTTGCTGCCCCTCTCTCCACTGATGTCCAGAGGTTTGCCCTACGCTTGTACTTTTAAGCTTAAATCAGATTGCAGTGGCAAGTAATGAATCAGTGGGGCATACACTTTGTAGTGGGAAGATGAGTACACCAAAAATGAATGTCTGTACACAAGATGTATGGTTCCCTCAGGACAAGTGTGTTTAGAATCCCCAATGTGGCCAGAGATTCTGTGTGTGTGTACAGCCCAGCCCACTGTCCTCTGTGAGGTTGGGTATAATCAGAGAGAATCTGTCACTCGCTCCCTTAGATATTCAGGCATGAGTGCAGATCTATCTTTGTGCAAATGAAGAGTTTAGAATCAGAACTTTTTGACAGGACCACAGGATTGTCTCAGAATACAATTGGAAATCTTTGAAGTCTGCAATATGATCCAGAAGGACACTCTCGCCTTGAAAAAGGCACAGTCAAATTTGGAGAGTTGTGTATATATAATGGACTTGATAATCCTCTTTGTTGATTCATGCATATGTTGTATTTTAGTATTAGAACAAAGTATGCAGGAAGTAGAATTGTGAATTTAACTGCACTTCACTAATTCTTACTCTCTTCTCGCATAATTAATTATCCATATCCAATAACCATAATGCAGCGCCCACTACAGGATTGTAAGATACACCACAATTAGACAACCATGCATCCAAGGGTGAAGTTTTGACTCAGAGGAAATGATGAGAGATAAGTCCCCAGTCTGGCTGCCATTTAACATGTACATCCCCGGCCTCCTGTCTGTGAGCTACAGTAATGCTGTGCCGGAAATCCTCGGTCTGAAAGAACCAGGGCACACAGCCAGGGGTGCAGAGAGGTATTCATATATAATGCAGGGAATAGTCCGATTGTTCTCTTCATAAGACTATACTTGGAACTGTGTAGTCTAGAAATCTAGATGGGCCTAGTGGCAGCAAAAGTCATTTGCAGCCAGGGGCGTCTAGCAACTTGCAAGGTTGAAATCCAAAACTGGCTGGACCAATTATATTTTGAAGAGCGGAATTTCCTCTGATTGGTGGTAGTGCTATCCTGTTGCTTGCAGAGGGATTTGAAAGACAACCAATTATCCCGCCAACATCTTGATGTGGGTTTGGCTTGTCAGGCTTAGGAACTGTCCAGTTTTGTGTGGCTCAAATGCTGACAGCCAGCATCTTCCTATAACATCCAATAGAATTCCCCAGGATCAGTTTATCATGGCAAACTGACAGATGAACAACAACCGATGAACAGACAAACTGATCGCACACACAAATGAGGAGAATATTGTTGTTGTTTTCTCATTTTTCTTGGGTAAACCAACAACTTATATAATGTACTCTAGTGAGTGTATTACAGTCAGTACCATGGTGTCATCACCAGACCTTCACCAGTTGACAGTGAGACTAAATACAGACTTGAGTCAGACCAGCATTCAGCACCAAACCACTAGAGGGGTTCCATCCAGAGAAAAAGAACCTTGGGCTGAACTGGACTTTCATCACAGTCCATGAGAATCAGATCAAAGTGTTCAAGGCTGAGTTTCTCTTTGAGTGTATGAGTATGTATGTGGGTTCAAGAGTGTGTGAATATGTGTGTGTGTGTGTGTGTGTGTGTGTGTGTGTGTGTGTGTGAGAGAGAGAGAGAGAGAGAGAGAGAGAGAGAGAGAGAGAGAGAGAGAGAGAGAGAGAGAGAGAGTGAGTGAGTGAGTGAGTGTGTGTGTGTGTGTGTGTGTGTGTGTGTGTGTGTGTGTGTGTGTGTGTGTGTGTGTGCGTGAAGAGAGTCTCTTCAAGGGCTGGCCTGTGAATCCGAACTGACTAGAATATCATCCCGTGCCCATCCAAGTTCCATCAGACCAGACTGAGAAGGCAAGATGAGATGAGAGTTTGATGGGCGCTCACAGTGTCAATCACGCGAAGGATTTTTGCTCATGGCTGTACAGAAGTTTCATTACTTTACTGTGTACTAGTTACAGAGAGAGTCTGTTTTAAATCAGAGTCTTTTGGTTCATGCTAAATAGTTTCACAATTTTACATTGGACACAGGGAATATGTGTTGGTAAGACTGTGGTTTTAATATCACATAAAAACAGGATTTTTTTGATCCAAGTCCGATTTGAAATTGATTCATTTGTATAAAATCCCCTTTTTTATTTCCCATGGCTTGAACAAGGCCTGTTCTTTAGGGACAATTCATTTTGATTGGCAGGCGGCATGGACGCAAATTGCACATAGAGAATGTGATGTGTGCAAAATGTGAACAAAAGTCTGTAGAAACCCAAGAAATTCATAGTGTGTGTGTGTGTGTGTGTGTGTGTGTGTGTGTGTGTGTGTGTGTGAGAGAGAGAGAGAGAGAGTGTGTGTGTGTGTGTGTGTAGAGTGTGTGTGTGTGTGTGTGTGTGTGTGTGTGTGTGTGTGTGTGTGTGTGTGTGTGTGTAACCCTCTGGAGCAGACAGAGCAGAGAAATTGAGAGAAAAATCTCTGTGAAAATTTGCCTATTCTCTTGGCAAGAGCAGGAAATAGTATTGAAATATTAAAGTCACTATTAAAAGGGATTCCGACTCTTCCTCTTCAGGCTAAGCTCCCGCAGAAGCATCTGTTGAGGTTTAGTCTACATTAATGAATGAACCTACAGGCTCATGGCTTGTGTGGTTAGCTAAACTTCTTCTAACTCCTGCTGGCTCAGGTCCAGGGTACCTGGGGTGACCATCAGTAGGACTTTGAAAAGGAGGACACTTGTCAAAAAAAAGCAGGACAAATGGACCAAAAGGCTTATGTGCCACCCCCAAAACTCAGAGGAGAATGCAGGGCATTGTTTGGGCAGGAAATCAAGTTTAAAAAAGGGGGCAAAAGTCTATATATGCCACTCCAAAACCCTGAGGAGAACACGTTGTATTGCTAAGGCAGGAAAAAAAGGTAAAAGGGTCAAAGAAAGTCTCTAGGTTCCAGACCAAAACCCAGTAGTAAATGTATTGTTTGTGTATTTTTAGGTGTCCACCGGGCCTTGCATAAGACTTGTGCAGCCCCTGAACTTTCACCTGTTTGAGAACCTCATAGGGACTGTGCTGGAGCCGATTCTCTTTCAACTGTGCAGCTTCATGATGTAATAATATTGTCAGGTGAGCTACAAAACAAAACAAAACTGGATGGCGGAGGTGACCACATAGTACATTCCACTAACCACAGAATTATCTGGTGTAAAACCAGTTGGTTTGAGAGCGGCAAAGGATAAAGAGGAGTTGTTCAACAACTGGAGAATAGCAGGTTTGAGTCTGGCTCCCCCAGACCCTGACGAAGGAGCCTTGACGGCTTTAGACGTGCAGACAGGTCATAGTAAGTTCTAGCATCACTGTGTGTAAATGAGTCATGCCTTGTTAAAGCACTTCTGTACAAAAATAGTTAAATAGAACACTCTAGGTATATATACTAATGCTGTCTATTTACCTTACCTGCCATGCCAAAAAAAAAAAAGATTTTCTCACAACTGTAAAGCTGGACTTGTCAGAGCAAATGTAGATGATGTATCACCCTGGAGTGCTTAGGTAAGCTCTTCTGACTGGGATTCTGGCATGTGTCCTGTGTATGACTCTGTGGAACCACCTGGGTTGATTCTGACAACTATCAAAAGTTCTGACTTACAGCAAGTGACAAATCCGCTGGGCTCGGTAAGGATCAGACATGGACCATGAAGCAGTCTAATTAACGGCAACACAGGCAGGTTTCTGTAGGCTCTCTGCCGTCTTTTGCTGTATTTTATATTTTATTTTTATTATTTATTTATTTTTTACTGGGCCCTGCAGGGTCAGCGCTTGTCTGCAGTATTTTCCCGTGGCATGGCGAGAGCAATAACCATGGCTTGAAGGAAGCTGGCTGAAAATATTTGGTGAGTCACTCTAAAATGAGCAGCAGCAGCAGCGGAGAGAGAGAGAGAGAGAGAGAGAGAGAGAGAGAGAGAGAGAGAGAGTATAAATCTGCGGCCACCATGGCGGAAACAACATAAGGTGCTCCTGGATGAAGTCATCCATGAAGAGGCGGAGGAGGAGGAGAAGGGGGACAAGGGTGCGTGGGCGTGAGTGAGGCGCACTCTTTAGCTTCGTCTCCTGAAAAATTCTTACGCACGCCTGCTGAGTCTCTCTCTCTCTCTCTCTCTCTCTCTCTCTCTCTCTCTCTCTCTCTCTCTCTCTTCTCTCTCTCCTTCTCTCTCTCTCTGCCTTTATCTCTCTTCTTTCTCTCTCGCTTCATTTCTGCTCAAAACTCTCTTTCGCTCTCTCAAATTCAAAGTGCTTTATTGGCATTACCAATAGGAGCAATACTCAGGTATTTCCACAGCAGTAAATTACATATGGGACTATAAATCTGGACATACAAAATTGAAGCTACATCAAGATATTTCCCTCTCTCCATTCATAACAGAAAAAAAACACAGGCGTGCACACACACACACACACACACACACACACACACACACACACTTGTGTTTGTTCTCTGAGTTTGTTGTGGAACTTACTAGCTAATGCCGGATCTTTTTCCTTTTGATCATTCAGTGTATTGGCCAGACTTAACAGGAATCCATCAGTCTATGTGAAGCATTGCAGTATTTGGTAGAGTGGATGTGTGTTTGTCTGTGTGTGTTTGGGTGTGAGTGTGTGTGTTTATGTTTGTTTATGCAAGTGTGTGTGTGTTTGAGCGTGTTTATGCAAGTGTGTTTGTGTGTGCGTGTGTGAGAGAGAGAGTGAGTGTGTGTATAATGTTGCTCTATCCTCCCCAGGTCTGTCTATAGGCCACATTCACACCCAAAGCCCCGGCTTTGCATCAGTGGCCGTGTCAAAAATGTGTGTGTATAAATGTCAGGGGTCACGGTGTGTGTGCCCTCATCCCGCTGGGTCTCCCCCAGGACAGTTTGGCTCAGTGGATAAAGCTTTCCTCTTTCATGGCCTTTGGATTTTTTTTCCCCTTTTCAACATTCAAATGTTGTGTGTGCCAGACCATTTGTAGCGTGGTGATTTGGTGCCACCAACTGGTGACCAGTGGAACCGCAACAGCCTCTCCTCCATCCATGTCTCAGGCATTTGGTGACTAATTCAACTATAATCTTCGACTCCAAGCTTAAAGGTGCAATATGAGTTCCTGCATGGTTTTCCAAGTGATTTCATTTTAATCTCAATTTGCAAGCATCTCCTTGATTCATTAGCTGTCTGCCTCCTGAATACACTGTGAAAAAGTCAGGTTTCGGGAGACAACAAGGGGCTGTAAAACTCAAACAAACATATGGGGCCGGGTTCACCACCAAAATATAACAAACCAGGTTCCAGCTAAAGACAGTTGTGGGAAGGATGGGAGTAAGTTTGTGACTCCCAACCAATCTGGTAAATGATTTGCTAGAATGTGGGTTGTTATATTTTGTTTGTTTTTGTGCTTTAACACTGCTATGTTGTTGTTATTGTTTTTTATTTTGATTTGTTTGTTTGACGATACAGCCCCTGTGTTGTCTCCAGAGACAGGATTTTTTCACAGTGTATTTAGGGGGCAGACAGCTAGCGAATCCAGGGGAGATGCCTGCGATTTGAGATAAGAGTGAAATCGCTCAGAAAACCATGCAGTAACTCATATTGCACCTTTAAGACATTAGTTTAAAGAGATGTACATGTATACTGGTCTTGAAACTAGGCATTGTGGATTTTCAGCCAACACAGAAATCATTTTACAAGGTGTTGCTTAAAGGCGAACATCTCAATCTCAATCACACAGCTGTTTTCAAAGTCTCTCGCCTGTTTCTGTGTCAGAGTTCCCACCACATTTTCATTGCTGAAATTTCAGAATCAATGCATGACGTTTTTTTAATGGCCTTGAATGAAATTGCCATGGCTTTTCAATAGCCTGCTGCCCTTGAATACACTTGCCATGGCTTTTTAATGGCCTGCCTTTCAACAAAATTTTCATGTCTTTTAATTGTTAATGAGTATACAAACAGTTATTTGTTTTGCAGGTTGGGGATAATTATGAAATGTGACTTCAACAAAACCTTTGATAATGCGCATACCTGTGTCCTTTCTCTCCAGAGGTTATAATCACTCTGTCTATTTAGGAAGTCATTGAGTTCTGTGATAAAATAAAATGTGCTAAAAAAATTATAATTTGGTGTTCTACCCCCTTCTTTTTTAACGATTGATTTTCTCCCCATGTCTGGAATATGGGATTTGCCGTCTTTGATTTATTTCAGGTTTTCCATAACCATGGGAATGCTGCTCTGCAACCAATAGCCAGTACCAGTATGTAGGTAGGCCAATACCATGAACCAAGAAATCAATCAGTCAATTCCATACATCCAGCGATTAAATAGGCCAGTGAAATTATTGGGAATTTATTTCTTGGTCTATCATACCTCCATTGTCCTCCTCTCTCCACTACTTTCATCCTATTCTCTCTCTCTGCAGTTTCATGCAAAGATGACAGTATAGGGCTGTGTTTTGGGTCACCAAGGCAGACATCATCTCAAATTAAACACTCAGATAAACATGGGATTGACATCACTGATAATCACATGGTCACTCCTGCTCTGTAATGGGAATGATTGAACTCAGGTACAACAACCATTTTGCATGCATGCAAACACACACACACACACACACACACACACACACACACACACACACACACACACACACGCACACACTAACACACAAACACACACAACAATCTATAAGTGGTAACTGGGTATGTGGCTGTGGCTGAATCAATCCTTCCTTGGTGTAAAACCACCCTGGAATCAATAGCACTCACTGATTGTAGGGGGTCGATGGGGATTACTTGAGTTCTCCCTGCTAATCGATGCCCCTCAACAGGTACCCTGTTATCAGCTAGGGCAGCCCTATCAGTCCATCGGATGATGTCATGGTTGCATTGACCCCATTGGCCGGGGGGTGGGGTGGGGTGGAGGGAAGAAAAACTGGGGTGACGTATAGAGTTTATAATGTTTGGCTCCTCACTGTTTTGGTGCCAAAACAGACAACCATAGCCGCATAGTAGCCATTGAATAAAATGTCCAATTGTCTGTCTACTGTATGTCTCTCTACAAAACCCCTCTGCTGCTCCGTCACTATATCAGAGTGAGCTTTATAGCCGCAGTTTCACAATCCTTTTGGGCTTTTAATTGCTGGTAATTTAAACAGCTTCTCCTCCATGGATTAACATCCCTTCAGGCAAATCAATTAATTTCATTAATCAGTCCCCTTTCGGTGATCAGCTCACACATTAAAATCCACTGTGCGATTGGGACTGAATCATCAGGTGGGTGCTTTGAGCTTGGCGTCGCCATTGGGGTGGATCCAGGTGCAGTCCTAAGCCATCTCTATGCTACAGTCAGTGTATAGTGGCACGCTGTTCTCTCATTCCATCACATCCTGGCCCACTTTCAGCTTGGTGTGTGGTGAGGTGTTTGGCAACGCAAAGGAGCTTACATAAGGTTTCACACACACACACATACACACACACACTCTCTCTCTCTCTCTCTCTCTCTCTCTCTCTCTCTCTCTCTCTCTCTCTCTCTCTCTCTCGTACAGGTGTGATTCCTGTCAGGTGAGTTTATGGTATGCAACTTTACCTCACTTCACCTGACCAGCACAATCACAAACGGTCTGTCTCACAAAAAAGAAACATTTAAATGAGACCGCTTTTGGAATGAATGCAATACAAACACAGCCCTGCCACATGGACTGTGTGCATTATCAGCATTTATTGGTCTTCTCCTAGTAATGCATCTGCTTGTGAAACCCATTTCATTCATTATCACAGTGTAACATCATACATTATGGCATCAGGCTTGTGCAAAGGGTGGGGTGATGTGTAATGTTAATCCGATAATAGGCTTAATCACACAACTCTTGCCACTGTTAGCTGTGTATGTGTGTGTGTTTGCGCGGCATGTGTGTGTGTGTGTGTGTGTGTGTGTGTGTGTGTGTGTGTGTGTGTGTGTGTGTGTGTGTGTGGTGTTTGAATGCAGTTCTGTAGTCCTTGACTTTCCTTGGTCTGATGATGATGTAACCTGGGTCTTGCAGCCCATTCTCTTGTGGCTGGGAGGCTGTCATAGAGGGCCATAGGCCATTTGCTCACGCAGGAAGACAGACAAGAGTTAAGACCTTCTATTGATCCATACTTATTTTCTGGTTGCAAATCAGCCAAGGCCAACTAGGTCCAAGAAATGGCCCGGGCATTTTTAGCCTTGACTGCCCCCAAAATTTCATTCAACACATAACACATGTGTGTCTAGCTAAAATAACAGTGCAAATTGGACATATTGCACAATACTGCGAAAGATTTAATTACA
>JAODXP020000008.1:18785731-18823231 GCA_027497455.2 Sardinella longiceps | reverse complement strand
ACACTGGCATATACATTCCTGCCCCAGCAACACCTGTACCTGCCTGTCTTCTTCCTTCCTCTATCCTCTACTGTGAACCCATCTTACCCCGCCCAGCCCCTCTGACTCGCTCTACTGCCCTAGTGTCTTAATCTCCTGCCCCAAGCACACTTCTTTTGCCCCCTAGGTTTCAAAACTCTCTGTATTGACCCTCTGTCTTACAATCCTACTTTCATCCTGCCCACTTGCGTTTGGATTTAAACAGCTCAGTACAACCTAAGGCTGATGGCTAGACATAGCCTACTCGCTGAATAAATTCAATTTGCTACCGCTGGAGTATGTCTAAAGTTCTCGGCTAGCAAAAGTAGGCTTGAAAGTAGGCAAACGACTTGAAAGTAGTCTCCTGTATAGAAGAGTCCTGTCTAGACCACTGCTGATGGGACTGGGTGCATTAGAAATCATGCATCACACTTGAAAAGTGCAGCCTATTTAATGGTAGGGCTGTTCATTTATTACTGTAATCAAAAACGTGTGATATAAACTTAACCTATAGGTGGGGTGTAAGAGACATAACAGGTTATTTAGAAGCTGATGTTGGCCAGATTAAGCAGATAAGTAATATATTAGTATGTGTTAGTACAGTATGTGTTAATCCTGTATACTTAACAGTATGCTGTAAGTACTCTATAATCTGTACTTGATAGTGACACTTCTTACCTACTTCTTACCCAATACTTCACGGGCTGTAAAATAAAGTGTTACTATTGCCTCTCTGTATGAAATGAGCTGTAATTAACTTGCCTTGCCTTGGTTTGCCCTCCAACCCTTCTCTGAATTTCCATAATTTCCATAGTTCATAGGCGTCTACCTATCCACAGGTGCCACCACAAGTCCATATTTCCCAACATGGGGCAGACATTGTGGCAAACAGACAATGGTTACCACACCTGGGAAAAGAACCAACTAAAATACCTGAAAACCAGTGAAGTCATGGCTGATGGATTGATCAAACTCAAAATTTTATAAAGCTATTATGTGTGTGCTTTGAGAACCTGGGGCCTATAGGCTTTTTATGTCTGTTTACCCAGTAGCTCTATGAGAACAGGACAACTAACATTTGTCTGCTTGAAGAATTTAATTAAATTTCCTTGCCTAGGGATTTAGCCATTAGATATTAGATCAATGGGTTTGGCCCAGCCAGCTGTGAGCGGCTCAATACAGATTACACGTGTCGACCGCAAATAGCATTTGGGTCTGGCAGCAGAGGAAATACTTGCTTATGACCCCAAACACTGAATGCTCAGGGGAACAAAATTTGAAATGCAATTACAGTCTGAGAATGAAGTCAATCAAATCAGACTGAATTTGTTTCCCTGGTTTTAGTATGTTGGTTCGAGCAAAGATTATGCGGCTCGCCTCCAGTCTTCCCGCTCTTTCATGCACACAGAAACACACATTCACACACACAATCAAGCACAGGTGCGCGGGCACACACACACACACACACACACACACACACACACACACACACACACACACACAGTACAATTACAATAGTAGGCCCAATAGTAGGCTCCATAACAATGGAGCAAATTATAGTAA
Organism: Sardinella longiceps; assembly: GCA_027497455.2. NCBI lineage: Eukaryota > Metazoa > Chordata > Actinopteri > Clupeiformes > Clupeidae > Sardinella > Sardinella longiceps. The sequence continues at coordinate 18,821,650 of JAODXP020000008.1, read as the reverse complement.
GCCTATATCACATACATATTGAATATGTATAATATAATTGACACAGCGAAAAAGACAAGGAGGCCTGTAGCTACCATCACAAACGCAGTGCAAATTCAGAGATACAGTATAACACCATTTCAACCTCCCATGCCGCGCCCCATGATGATGTGATTGGTTGGAGAACCGGCTACCGATGCGTCTGATTGGTGCGTTGCAAGGCATATGCGCTAAACAGTCTGCTGTGCCGGGTGTCATTTATAAACGTCGAAACATCGGCAAGTGCAAGAACAGTCTGTCGGTACAGAAGTCATTTGAAGACAGTAGAATCCAGTTTGGGAAAATTGAGAAAGTGAACATTGAGCGCTTGACTTGTGAATTTTCACCTTTTCTTGGAAGGAGAAGCGGAAACCTCATTTCTGACATGTAAGTTGTGCGCATTGTTAGTTTTATCACGTCGTTTTTTTATGAAAGAAATTAAATGAAATTTTGAGACTAGCATATTTCAATCAATTTTACCTACAAATTCTGTGTAATTTGTAGGCTACTTTATGAATCGCAATGTATGCAATGATTAAGACAATATTATGTAGACCTATTTGAGTTTGTCTGTAGTCTGTAGTTTTTATGATTTCTTCTTGTTGTTAATCGAATTCCCAATTGCTCCGCAGATTTCAAAGCATACCAATTTACAGCGATCAAGCCCGTGGGAACGTCATGCCCATGATGATCAACGTCAAGTAAGTTCATTTGAGCATTTTCCCTACTCCTTTTGAGGCATTACCTTATAATGTGAAAGTTAATCAGTTCAGCGCGACCGATCTAAAATATGACATTTTTTGTATCTGTCTCTAGGACTGGGCCAGTGTCTATTCCCCCTGGGAAGTCACAGTCACAGAATTCCACGGACATGGAGTTGACACATACACTTCAGAGACTGCGTCACGCACAGGCACTATCAACAAAGCCTGCCATGCACACCTACAGACCTCAGGCAAAGCTGAGTGCTCCTGTGAACACCGAGCCAGACCAGATTTTTCTTCATCCCTGTGTATCCTCTCGGACGTGTGAAACCCCATCTCTGTCACCCTCGTCATCCTCCTACTCTTCCTCCCCTGTGAGCAGAAATGGGAGTCCTCGACTAAAGAGAGTGGTGTTCGCAGACTGTGTGGGTTTGCCACTGGCCGAAGTGAGAGTGTTTGTGGGTGAGCCGCCCGTCGACTCCCCCTCACACTGCCCCTTGGTGATGAAAAGGGCTCCTGGACCAATGGGGGTGCCTTCAGGTCGGTGCCCTCTCCACCAATCAGTGGCAGGATCGCCACAGCTCGGCCCCGACTTCCCAACATTCCGAGTGACGAGACCTCAGGATAGAATGCCCTTCCAGGCACACAACGATACCCTGCGCAGGGTCAACGGCAACTTCCAGAAGGTTTCACCACACGGACTACCAAAGCCACACATGCAGGCTAATGCCCACACGCTTGCTGTCCCACATGGACTACCCAAAGCACACACACAAGCTAATGCCCATATGCCCACAACCATGCGCACACAAACACCAGCAGAGCATGTACATCCTGCTACAGCACACACACAGGCACACACACAGTCCAAACCTCACACACAGCTCCTCTCACACCCGCTCCCGAAAGGACCGGTTCACACACACTCTCCACCTCATCCCAACAACCAGGGCACCTCCCAGCGACCCCCCAACTGCGGTCACTCCTTCATGGTCTCTCGGCAACAGTCTCCGTCAGCCTGGCAGCGCATCCGGACGCCTCTGCCGCAGCCTCTTGACTCTCCGCCTCGAGTCCGCAGCCTCGCCAGCCAGAGCTGGGCTTGGCGGGAGGGCATGGCTGTGCACTGAACTTACCCATAGATGCTGTATCATTAGCAGCAAACACTGGACTCAGATCAGTGGAGACCAAACGCTGTACTCCTGGTGATCATGTGGATACAGTATTTGCCCTGACACTAGGCCTGTTCTTGTGTTCAGAGGCTGGTGTGGATGGAAAGGCTGACTGTTCCTTTATCCACACTGTCGCACACAGGTTGGTCCTGTCCTACCTGCGATACGCAGGGGAACTCAGAACTGTTCCTTGAAGAGGTTCTCTTGACTGTAAACTGTTCCTGAAAAGGTTCCTGTCAACTGTTCCTGACCCAGTTCACCTCCTCTGAGCCTGAGTGAGATCCCCTAATTGGAACTGTTCCCCCGACTGACTATTCCTGAAGAGGTTCCAGTCAACAGTTCCTGAACAGGTTCCACTGTGAACTGCTCTTGAACTCTTGAACCCTGTTCAGAACTGTTCTGCATAAAAGAGTGCGGTTGATTTAGAGGGTAAAAGCCTCTCTCTCACACACACACACACACACACACACACACACACACACACGCTACAGTTCTCGGTCACAGTGGTTTGTGATGTGAAAGAGAGTGAGAGGGAAGAAATATTATTGTATTTTTTGCACTATTCAGAACAACAGTATTATTTGTGTGCATGAGTGTACTTAGTAGTATACTTCATGTAACACTGCAAAGCAGTGTAATCAACACATCTAAATGGTACTGCAGACAATGTAAACACTGTGGCGAGTAGTATACCTATAGATGTGTGATTAAGGTACAGTAGTGTGCAATTGCTTTTATGTGTCTTTATTTGCACTTTTTTATGTAATTTATTGTTTATTTATTTGTTTCATACTGTTTTAATTGCACTGCTCTTTCATTCTTTATGTGCTGCTACACTGTTCTAACAGAACAGAACATTTGCTAAATGTGAAATAATGTCAATAAATATGTCAAAAGACTACTTGGGCTCTTCCGTGTACATCTCTACTCCTGTCAGGTACAACCCGTGCAAAAATAAATAAATAAATAATGTATAATTCTGTGCTATTATAATGTGTTGGACAAAAACATTATAAGTGGAATGTGAGAACCAGTCTGGAATGACATGGGTGTGTTTAACCAAGGCACATGGTGTTCCCAAAGCAACTGGAATCACCGAACAGGCCTGGCATGCTGTAACAGGTCAGACGCCAAGTGCCAAAAAGTACGATCACCAGGGCAACACCCTAGAAACGGTCTCCGAAACACAGCTCAAGACATGCCCTCTACACACCCCAAAGCCCTTGTCCTGGGATTACCACTTTCCACTTGGCCTCTAGTTTATACTCAGGCCTTTGTCTATGTTATGTTAGGCTTATAAGTTTGCTTTGCACTTTTTTCCCAAGCAACATAGAATAAACAAATATCCATCCATATCTGAAAAAAATAGAATTAGTGAATTAATAATAGACCATAAGAGACCATGACATATAGGTATTATTCTGTTTCTATGTTTTTTTTTGTTTTTTTTTTAATGGTGGATGGAGCTACAGCAGTTTTATGTCTATGGGATTAAAGGAACTGGAAAGGCTTTTGGGTTAAAACTAGCGATCTCACTACTTCAAAGGCCTGAAAAATCCTTACAGCTCGGCTGCCAGCACTGATAAAAGCTTGCCAGGATGCATACTAATGTTTTGGGGGCAATATAGGTTTTGTGATGTTAAGGTCTTGTTTTTATGATAGTTTAATGGCCCCACGCTAAACTTCATTTGTAGATTTTACAGTAACAAACCCAACAAAACCACAACATGAGCAACAGTAGGCTATGCCTAGCAGTGCAGAGTGTTGCTTCATGAAAATATGTTGATTTCACACCCAACTCACCCCACAGGCTAAAATGTGACATATCAGATTGTGAATCTGAAAGAGCTACAACCTGCCTACTTGCTACAACATGCTACACTTTGGCCTACTAACACTATACATATCTATAGGGAAGGGTCAGGTTGGTGGTTGTACCCTCTGAGCAGTAATTCCTCGGAATAAGGGGAGTGGCAAGTGACATCGACTGAAGTGTGACAGGGGATCCTACATATGCCAGTGCTAGTGACTAGTTGGCACGGGTATGCAGAGATTTCTTCATATCAGCTCAGATCTTCGCTTGGCTTCCCTTTCAAATTCTGCCACTCAAACACACACACACACGCAAAGACAGACATATGCAGTATGCGTCATGCAGTCTACAAAAAACTTTGAAAGTGATGAAAGCACTAGAGTGGGAGTGTAAGGGGTGTGTATGTGTGTGTGTGTGTGTGTGTGTGTGTGTGTGTCTGTATGCATGCTTAGGGTGTACTGTGTGAATCATGCTTCCGCCATGCCAGCATTCTTGGTTTAAACGCAATTGTGTCTAGATAGAGGATCTTTCTCTCTCTCTCTCTCTCTCTCTCTCTCTCTCTCTCTCTCTCTCTCTCTCTCTCTCTCTCTTTCCCATGTCTTTGCATATATGTGTGTTTGAGTTAAGACTTCTCTTAGAGACTGATATTTATGTATAGCATTTTTATATGTATAACATTATTACACTTATCTCAAACAGTACCTATTATTCTTCCATATACAGTAGCACTTATTCTTCCATATTTAACACCAGTGCAGTGCATCATGCATTCTCATTCGTAAAAAATGGAAAGGCCGTTTTGGCAGTAATGATTTTGTATGTCTGACCTCGTGCCCTCTCAAAAACCCTGGATAGACCCTCTGACTTTTCCTTCTATTGAGACTATTGTATTTTTTTTATTTGGGAGGGGTACACTTGCATTAATGGAGAAGGGAGTTTGATGAATTTCAGGTCCCCTGTGTGTGTGTGTGTGTGTGTGTGTGTGTGTGTGTGTGTGTGTGTGTGTGTGTGTGTGTGTGTGTGTGTGTGTGTGTGTGTGTGTGTGTGTGTGTGTCTGTTTGTCTGTTTGTGTATGCTCGCATCTATGTAAAAGAGAAAGAGACAACCTGTGAGAATTTTCACATTGTTCCTCCTATCTAAATGTTTTAGGAGAGGATGGAATTCACATGAAGTGTGCAGGTTGCTATAGCAGCAGAGCTGTTTGTTTACATAGACTGTGGTGGTGGTGGAGGAGTTAGTGGTGATGGTAGCCTGAAGAACGTGTGGGTGTAGTTGGATTCTCTCTCTCTCTCTCTCTCTCTCTCTCTCTCTCTCTCTCTCTCTCTCTCTCTCTCTCTCTCTCTCTCTCTCTCTCTCTCTTATCCTCCCTGGCCTCAGGCTTGTTGTAGGCTAATGTTCCCAATCTCCACGGTGTAGCATGTCAATTCAGTTCAGAGAAATTCTCTTCTTTGAAGGTGAAGCCGCAGAATTAAACACAATGTTCCACCTGAGAGTGCATTTGGTGAGCCCAGAGCAATACATGAAGGCGTATGTGGAATTTAAACCTGTCTACAGTATATGGATATACAATAGAGTTTGCTGTGAATTTATTTTATATTGCAGAGCATAAGCATGTGTACAGAGGCCTAAATGGGTGACACTACATAAGGGATCCTCAGTCTGGATGAAAGTGGATATTTGAGCCGACTGTGAGACCAGTTTGAGACTCAAATGCCAACTCTCTCATTAACTTTTCTTGTGCGTCTGGTATACCATAAAGATTATTAGGTTTGTCTAAGGTGGCTGAAGCCAAACACAGAGCACACCTAATATTGGTTGTGGTCAATACATAGAAATTCCTATTTGTCTCATGTAAATTGTGCATGAGGTCATACAGATCCGCATACTACGTCAAACTGACTGACTTTGCATCCGCATACTACGTCAAACTGGCTGACTTTGCATCAAATCATATTTACTCTCTGCAGTTCTTCATCCAGGGACACCCTTTTTTCTCAGTGCAATACTGTAGCTCACCACCTCTTTATGAAACACATGACCAGATCCCTAGGTTCAAAGCACCAAGCTATATTAATCCAATTTAGAAATCACAAGAAATGTCTGCAGTGTAAAGATCAATAGTAGGCTTAATTTATTAGCATCTTTGACTTTTAAATAATGCCAACTCATTGGCTTATTTAGATGTTACCATAAAAAAGGTAACGATATTGATCATAATCAATAGGCCTGTGCCCTGGAATGTTGAAGGAAAGAACTCAATAATGGTAAGTATATGAAACTACTCTCACCCCTGCTCAGATGTCAATCATGTACTGTTGTGACTGTAAACTCTCCCTACAGCGTCACTGGACCGTGGTCAACCTTGGCCCAAACACTGACCCATTTAATCTGTTTCCCATTTACAGAGCCAGGACTGTTTACCAAGACAGGGGAGTTTGGAGCCCATGCCTAGAAAGAATTCTATAGAGACATGGTTTTCTGAGTTCAATAATGCATTAAATGTACAAAAGTCAGTAGTAAGTTAGTAAGTACCGGTAGTTGCTCCATATGTTGTTCAGAGTTATAGGCTAACCATGATCATTACAATCATGAAGGGCTTTCCCACAGAGTCTCCCTAAAAAATGACGGTGTGTATGTTGGAATTTAATGCCAAGGGCTAAATACCTAGCTCCAGTGTTGCTTAAACAAACTCTTACTATTTTCCCTTTCGTATCAGTAACCATGGCTGTATGTGACATACCAAACAGGTTTCAAGACCGGTGGAGAAACTGGCTATAGGCCTTCCTCTTTGTGACTAATCAAAGTTATATTTTCTGTCATTCACAATCACCCCATATCACTCATCGGGAGGGGTGAAAATGTAAAGGGTTGCCTTGGCAAATGATAGATATTGGGAAATAGATCCAGAGAGAGAGAGAGAATGTTAGCCTGTGATGCTGCTTTCAGGCATGGGGTCTAAGCGTCAACCAGCCCGTCCCATCATGTGAACCTTATACTTAGTTTTGAATGACTCACGCCAGCCAGTATTTTCACTTCCCAGCCTAATGTGTCACATAGAGATCCAGGGCCTTTCAGGCTCTCTGAGACAGTCTGCTAGACATTGACATCTTTAAGTATTTAATTTAACTAAAAGCATCTATGTAAAAGTGCCACAATTTTTTTTTTAATTAAAAGTTCAGTGTAAACACAACTAGAAAAATATACTGTATATTTTCAAAGGTCTTCCAACTTTGTGGGGAAAAAACAGAAACGTTATGTACTTTCACTACTAATTGGAAAAACAAAATTAGTTTTCTCCTCATTCACCAGCATTTCCAAAGAATTTTCTTGAATTTGTTCTGAAGGTCTCATTTTTGAAAGCTTGTAGCCTATTGATGATTACAGATCCTCTTGAAAACTTTGTAGCTGGGTTTTAAAAACAAATGCATAATACCTCTTAGCAATTCATGATAGAACTTATTATTCTCATTGTAGTTCATTCAATTCCTTTTTTAGTGTGTTGTGTTCCATCCTGGCTCACAGAGGTACACACAGTACTGTATGCCTAGTCTGGGCAAGTACCACCCAAGTTCCAAAGCTGGGACACTGTGTCAGTGAATTGGAATGGAATGATTGGGATGGAATGTATACTCATGTCTAATCAAGAACAGTCTAGACATGCAGTTGGAGAAAGTTTTTGTTGTTGTTGTTGTTGGTGGTGCCATTGTTTGTTTGTTTGTTTTTGCTTTTGAACTGAAATTGGAGTCCAAGTAAAAAAGAATTTGTAGTTTCGGTGTCATTATTCTGTTAACATCCAGTGGTTACTTGCTGGAATAACAGAATTAGGTTATATTTCCATGCAGTTCTCCATAGGAAATGTTCAGTTTTTCTAAACAGCTTTTCTAAACTGTTGTCATAAATTCGTTGTACCAAATTTTCTTTTACTTTTTCCTGCAGACAGTGCTCTAAAAGATATACTCAGGAGTGTCGTATTCAAGCTACCTGTTAATGTTATTAATTGGCCGGTCATGAAATGTTTATGGCATGACACAACTTCTCCAGCCTTTTGACGATCCCAATCCCATCTTGTTGTGGGAATAGGAAATGTGGTTTGGAGTGACGTTATGGAATGTTGGTCTATTGCTCATATGACACCGAAACTCACTCAGATCACAGCAAACTCGTAAAGATCCCAAATGAATTGTTCATTAAACAGCACTAAACATGCGCATAGCACTGAGGTTATCTGTAGGTCACTCCTCTTACTGGGACAAGAAACCTGACTCTGACCAATTTGGCATCACCCGCTGCCACAAAAGCCAATGCCAGGCCCAGGCAGTCCCATATGACTACTTGGTACTGGTATGCTGATTTCATAATATCTATTGTGTCTATTGACTCAATTGTCCCTTTGGTGACAGACTGCATTACATGTTTACATACTGTAATTATGCATATACGTACATAATGTTCATCTGAATTTTAGGTCATATTTGAAAATTAATGCCACTCTCCTTGGGTTAGTTTTTATTAGTTATTAGGCCTAACCTCCGCAGGAGTGTGTGTCTGTGTAAACAACTTGAAAAGTAGGCTACTGCACGAATTTGGATGAACTTTTCGGATTAGGTGTGTATTGAGACAAGTAACAACTTTAACAATTTTAGTCGGTGATCCACAACGCGATATGGAATTTATATTGTGTCTGTGACCAAATTGCCTTGGCCGAGGTCTGTACTCTCTGCGTGCTTTTCTAGTTTCATTTTGATCTCATTAATTAATGTGATCAAACTTATTTTTAGGTGCTCTATCATAGTCTAAAGACATAAATGATGCATTCTGACATCTGTTTATCCATCGTGTCTAAACCATACACTAAAAATCATTATATCATAGAGAATCAATAGCCCATAACACCGCACCTCAACGCATGCATAGCACCAGGCTTATCCTCTGGGCACTCCTCTGACATGGGCACGCGATACCTTTGACTGATTTGGCATTGTTGGAGCTAGGGCTCCCACTCCCACACAACTCACTCACCACTTAGTCTCTTTTGAAGTCTCCATTGTTACTGTAGGTGGCCAATACAGTCTGTTTCTCTCAATCATCATTTTTTTTTATCTCTTTGATGACTGTACGATATTTTTGTCTTGCCACAAACAGTGGCCTCATGTCATTTGCAAAAATGCATTGTGTCACACCGTGTTCTGCTAAAATAAATACAGGGTCGATAAATATAGGGTCTAGGCCCAGATTATGCAGGGCCTACACTATATAGACTATTGAGGACATAATCAAAGTTTTAAGTTTCAGGTCTTATTTGAAAGGCCACTGTCCTGGAGTTATTTAACTATAGGCCTATTTAATTTTACATTAATTCATTCATTAATTTTTTTTTTTTTTTTTTTTTTTTTTAACATAGTCCACTCTAAATAGTAATAATATATCCTGAGCATCTCATGGTCTCATGTCCCTTGCAAACATTCATATGCTGAGTACTGCACATGACAACAGAAAAATATTAATAATAACTAAGAAATGTTTTTGAATGAATGAATGAATGAATGAATGAATGAATGAATAGAAGGTCATTTTGTTATACCAAAATAAATGTATAGGGTCAGGCCTATAAATTAAATAATGCTCTATCTAGCTTATTGAGAGCATGTATCATGGTTAACTGAGCTTTAGCTTCTTTATCCTCTGTGGACTGTTGTTATTTTACATATTTTATATTTATCAGTGTATTTCCATCCATTTGGATGAAAGGTCACCTATTGCCAGGTATGGAAGCTGTGTCCCTCAGATACACTCCACCCCAAAAATGTGTTTAATTTTGTTCATAAGACAGATGCTCAAAAACCTAACCTTGACATCTGCACAAGGGTCATCCACTGGGCACACCTCTCATACAGGAATGGGACACCTTTGACCAATTTGGCATCGTTTCAACACGTGGCATCCACTCCCACACAAACCCAGGGCCAGGCCCAGGATGCAACGATATGACTTCTTGGTAATGGTATGTATGCTGGTATGTTTTCCACACATAATCACAATATGTGTATTATAGTGACTAATAACCAAGATTGGGCTTGTCTTGAATTGATTCAAATTGATTTGAGAGGCCTTGCATCATGTCCCATTGTTCAGCAGTTTGATGGGGGAAGGGGGAAGAAGCTCTACCCCCATTCTGGAGGTGCAGGCAGTTATTTTGGTTGAAGGGCCACATTGGGTTTTAGGAAAGGTTTTAGACATTGACTGACAGGCCAGGTGTTAGCGGTCAACCTGTTGATGGGGTTGTCATTAAAGTCTGGAGCCGGTCCTGTTCCCTAATGGAAAAGCGCCAAAAGCAACAGGTGCCTATCCTGGGTATTTAGCTGGGAATGACAGGTATGAAACACCTACCAGAACTCATCACAAAATAGAAAAATGCTCAATACCACACCACCATACTTTCATACTGTAGCACCAGGTGCATTCGCAAAGGCTACCTCTAGTCCAGAGGTGGGCAATAGGGCCCGGGGGCCATAACCGGGATGTTTAATCCGGCCAAGGAGCCTTCTCCAAAGAGAATAATTTCTCATTTAGCCAAAGTGAATTAGATTATAGACCTGATTTGTCGAATCTGGTGACATACAAATCCCCCTTTTTAACCCTGCATGATGTCCTCTAATGCAAGTGGGGCTAGCCTACTGATTTGACACTTGCCAATTTACCACCAGCATCAACCCCCATCAACAGGTTGACTGCGAACACCTGGCACGTCGGTTAATATCTAAAACCCAATGTGAATGTGGCCCTTCAGCCAAAATAATTGCCCACCTGCGGATCCATTCCTAGTCAAAGCTACAGGCCCAAAACAAACTTGGCTGCAGCTGTTGTGTATTGCCTCCTCTGACTATTGCCAATATCATTTATGGATGATAGTCAGAAAGATTCTAATTTTGACACTTGGAACTAGACTTTTTTCATTGGACCCAACGTGAAAACATCAGCCTGCCGTTTGCGTCTACTGTCGTCTATTTAGGCCTACTCCATATGAGTCCACTGGGTGGAGATGTGAGGGTAGAGTCAAGAACGTCGTGTGCCAGAACATAAAGTACGGTGGTGTATCTCGTAGGCCGCCTACCGTCAGCGCTGAGTTTTGCTGGTCTCCACCGGAAGTGTTTGGCTTAGGGGGAGGGAATCCTTGTGCCACGTTGATGGAGCTCAGTGGGGACGTGGAATTCAGCTCCCAACCAGCCGGGAGAACCGCTACCTGCTAGTTGGCTAGATCTCTGCCAGCAATACTGATCCAAAAGGAGAATACCGAAGCAATCAGTTTAAGTTTTGGACTCGTGTTTGTCGCATTGAGAGTGTGAATGCGTGGACGGGGAGCGGGCTGACAGGTATGCAACTTTAAATAAACCTAGTCACCAAGCTAGCTCACTAGCTGCAGAGTACAATAACATTACACAACACAACACAGCAGTACTTGTAGCTGTAAAGCTAACGCCTGCTAGCCAGTAGTTTACAGTAATAGTAGTCATATCGTTGTAAAGGACGTCTTTTCTCATGAGTGAATCTGACAGTAACGAGAAGTGAGAAAAACAGTGTGGTTAAACGTAAGACTCTTTTTGCTGCCTGTCACAGTGTGATAGCCATCTAGTTGTGGATTGCACCAGTTATAAAGTTGGCTCTTGCTATTAGCAGAAATGAATTGAAGCTAATCAGACCTTCTGCAAGCTCTGTCTTGTTAACCATTAACTGTTCACTGCCCTAGCAATCCTTTCTTAATAGGGTCATTCATTGATTCATATGCCTGAGATCAGGAAAGATTGCACGATGAACAGTCAGATAAGTCCCTGATCAGTGGTCCAGTCATCTCAGAAGGAGTTGGAACATTTTCATTTGTTTAATCTACTCTTGCTTAATCTACACAATTCAGCTTTATTTGTTGTCAAAATAAACGTAGCCAATCTGATATGTGCCTGAGACATGCCCTGTCTCCATTTAGCTATCGTTACTCTGTGGCAGTAGCCTACTCCCCTGCTTACTCACCGGACTGTAGGCTTGAACATGCATCCAGCCTCACACTGACTTGCAGACTAATTTGTTGTTGCATATAGATACTGGCTGAATCTCAATGTCCTCTAGAATTAGCTCTAAGACCTGGACCTTCTAAGGCTAGGCTAACTGATGGGACCAGTAGCCTATATTGTTTGAGGGTCCAGGGCTTAGCACAAGGACTGTTACTCTTGCATCCCTATAAGATTGTTGTTTGCTATTTACGGTGTCTCTTCCTGTCCTCAGGATGAAGCTGAAAGAGATTGACCGCACAGCTATCCAGGCCTGGAGCCCGGCACAGCAGCATCCAATCTACCTGGCCACAGGTGAGTGAGACTGACCACAGACTTTGGTCTATCTGCACAGGTGCATAGATAGGTGCGTTTGCCTGACCACTGGTGCAACGTTCATCCTGGTAGGCACACCATCGTTGTCGGCAGCTGAGCTGACATTAGGTGAATAGGCATAAAGCAATACAGTGTGCAGTGTGTGGAATATTTAGGCATCCTTAGCAATGCCTCCTACTGTACTTTTACTCCCCTGCATGCAGCCTGAGTCCACACGTGCACAAGAGCAATAGAAATGTTCACACTTGCACATGTGTACAGTAGCAGGGGAGATGTCCACATCATGTGCATACAGATCATCATGATGTCCACACGTACACACAAACAGTAAGCCTGTCCACATGTGCATAGGTTTAATAGTGATGTCCACACATGCATATGATCAGTAGAGATGTCAACATGACTAAAAGAGATGTCCACACCCGCATACAAGTAATAGTGATGACCATACCCATATACAAAAAGTGACGTTCACACACATGCATGCGAGTAATAGTGATGTCCATACCCACATACTAATAATAGTGATGTCTACACGCGCATACGATTAACAGTGATGTCCATACCCACATGCTAATATTGCTGTCAACAAGTGCATACAAGTAATAGTGATATTCACAAGTGCATACGAGTAATAGTAATGTCCACACATGCATCAGTAATAGTGATGTCCACACGTGAATACGAGTAATAGTAATGTCCATACATACATACAAATACTAATAGTGATGTCCACACGTGCATACGGGTAATAGTGATGTTTATACCCACATACTTATAGTGATGTCCACACATTCCCAGAAATAATAGTGATGAATAATGGAAATGTCCATATGCAAGCAGTAGAGATGCTCAGATGGGAATAAAAGCAGCAACAGCAGCAGTATTTGGTCCGTTCGTCTGGGCTATGACACTGCTTTATTTAGCCTAGCAATTGCTAGGCGCAGAGTACTGTCACTATTGTGTTTTTTTATCGGAGTTATGCACACCATCTAAAGCATGCTAATGGCATGTTTAAGCACATTACATTTTTGATCGATTGAGGTAATCAGAAACATGAAGCAGTTAGGCCTAATCCTCAGGCCTCTCAATTTGCTCAAGCATCTGACAAAGCTGGTCTTGCAACCTTTTAATTGTAACAGGCTTTTTTTTTTTGTCTGGTAAAGTTCACCTGTAGCCCCTAGCTGGAATTCAAATTTAGCCATTCTCTCTTTTTATTCTCTCTATTGAGCTGTCAACTTTCAAAATTGTATATCTAACCGATGTTCCACCAGCTCAGACTACCCAGTCACTGATGGAAGTAAACTGTTTTGTCAGTGGTCTCTTACTCTTGGCAGATATCAAGGGTTGCAGTGCCAGTGAAGATTTGCTGACAATACTGATGAATGTCATCAGTGTGGAAACTGTCAGAGGATGTTAGCTGTGTTGGAAATATCTGGTGGAAGGCCTAGTGGTAGAAGTTAGATCTATTGCTGTCTTCACTCTGTTTTTTTGTTGTTTTTTTAACTGCAGTGAAACAAGCTGTGTTGACAGCACTAGTGGAAGCTAGCTAGGTTTACAATGCTAGTGGAAGCTAGCTACGTTGACAGCACTAGTAGAAGTTGTTGGATGCTATTGGTAATGATATATCATTCGTGTGTTCATCAAATCCGCTCCTTCAAGGTAGTATGTGGATGTGTGGATCATGCCCAAGATTGGTTAATCTATATGTCTGAATCTGCTTGATTGATAATGTGATACATTGGTAGATTACTGAAACTGATTGCTAATGCGATTAGCTCCAGGCTGATGATCCATCTGCAGCAGTGCTGGTATATGGATGCAGAGAGGGAAAGGCTCCTTCCCCAATGGAATGTGGGGCCACAGGCACCTTAATCTGATGTGTTGCCTGGACGCCTAATCTGCAGACTGGAGCCAGGGCACATTTAGACCGTTATTATTTGCTGCATTGGGTAATCACATTGAATCAGTCATTGCCCAACATTGCTGTTGGGTCTGTCTTTGTCAGTGCATGTCTGTCCACAAATTGTGTGTCTGCATATTTCTGTGTGTCAGTGTGTGTCTATATTTGAGTGTTTTGCCGCTTTAATTAATGTTTGTGTGTGTATGTGTTTTTGTAGGCACCTCTGCTCAGCAGCTAGATGCCAGCTTCAGCACCAATGCCTCGCTGGAGATCTTCCAGCTGGACCTGGCTGACCCAACACTGGACATGAAGACCAGCGGCACCTTCTCATCCCCTCACAGGTGAGGCATCCACACTCAGGCCCTTTAAGAGTAGGATTAGTCTCTCCTGTCTTCTGTCACCATCCACTTTTGACCTTGACCTTGTTAGAAAACAGCATGAGGTCATGGAAAGATAAAAGGATCAATTCAAGAGGACTTCAGAAAAGACAACAACGATTTTAAGACAATCCACTTACACTTGTTTCACACTCTACATGTCTGTGGACGACTGATGGAGGGCGTGTCTGATGGAGGGGGAGTCGATCTGATTGGCCAACGTATTTGTTTGTACAAGCGTTTGATGGGCCCACCGCCCACAGTGCATTTTGAGACGGCTCCATGCAAAGTCAATGAGATCCATCTTTGGACATGTGCAGTGTGAAACAGGGGTAACACAGGAAGCTGGGTGGTGTTGATCTGTGTCAAGTGGATTGGATGCTTTTTTCATAGTGCAAGGAATTCCTGCCTCAGTTGTTTCATATAAACCACCAGTGCTCACTCTGCTTAAGGAGGTTTGAAAAGAAACATTTACAGAATAGAGAAAGCTCCTTACTACTAAATATTTCCGGGCCATTTCATTATGAGAGGAATTTTCCTAAGCAAAAAAGAGAAGTAATCAACTCCTTCCAGGAAGGTCTGTAACTGTGGTAGCAGACCAGCCCATCCCAGACATTTTCTGAGTTTGGCCCATCTAAAATAGAAACTTTCCCCTAAACAGTTCCCTGGTAGTGGCCCATCCCAAACATGAGCTATTCACCAATCACTTCTCTGAAAAAAACAAGCCCGCCCAAATATGACAACTTAGCCTGTAAGTTTTTAGTTTTTTTGCAATCATGTGGGTTCTATTGTACAACTCCCTCCCAAAAATGAGTTATCCATTGCATCTTTCCTAAGCATTTTCAGAATATAGAAAGCACCTTACTACTAAATATTTCCAAGTCATTTCATTTGGAAGGAGATTTTCCTAAGCAGAAAAGAGAATCTGAAAGCTGCCTCTCACTCACTCACTCACAAACTTTATTTAGGTATTTCATAACATCACCATTGCCAGGTCTCCCCAGAGAACTCATGTTGATGGAGTAGTGTGAATATGCAGCATGACATTTGACACACAGTCAAGCAAAGAGTGGTATGCACAAGTAGCCAACAATATTGCCACTCGAACTTCCAAGCACCTAATAAGCATTGTATTGCAGTGTGTATCACAAATATATTTGCCCATATATTACTAGACATATTACCTAACAATCCCACCCATGTTCATGTTGTATTGGTTAAATAAACATAAAGTTCAAACACCACAAAATAGTGTGAAATCCAATACAATTGGGTGCTCGCTCTCTTGGAATGCACTTTTATGTGGAATTAAAATCTAAAAAAAATAAATAAAAAAAAATCTAAATTATGATTCGCATCCTGATAATTGCAGGGACCATGTCAGTGGTTGTCAGTATAATTTACTGTATAATCCCTGAAATAGTGTTGTTGTGGTATTATCATAATATGAATATTATGAGTATGTATGTATAAAAACACCTCTCTTTCTCTCTCTCTCTCTCTCTCTCTCTCTCTCTCTCTCTCTCTCTCTCTCTCTCTCTCTCTCTCTCTCTCTCTCTCTCTCTCTCTGTCTGTGTGTGTGGATCAGGTATCATAAACTGGTGTGGGGACCCCATGGGATTGGTTCAGACGGGCATCCTTCAGGAGTGCTGATTGCAGGGGGTGAGAATGGAAACATCATCCTCTATGACCCTGCGAAGATCATCAGTGGCAGCAGTGACGTGATCATCGACCAGAGCACCAAACACACAGGCCCTGTCAGGGCTCTTGACGTCAATTCCTTCCAGGTAGGTCCCTAACGGTGATGATTTTCCCTGCAGGCAGGGAAAATCCCTGCAGATTTTCCCTCCAGCCCGCCCCAGTCAGTTTCTGAGTTTGGTTCTTAGGCCAATCCAAAATACGTCAGCTATTTACCAATCGTTTCTCTGGAACAAGCCCATCCAAAATAGCCGGTTTCTATCAATCATTTCTCTGGTAGTGGCCCATCCTAAATATGAGCAATTTTATCAATCACTTCTCTGGCAAAAGCCCATCCCAAATACATGCACTTTGCCTGGCAGTTTGTCAGTTTTGGTTCCATATGGGTTCTATGGTATCACTTCCTCCCAAATACCATTGCATATATGACTCCGTTTATTGCCTGACTCACTGAGCATATTTTGTGTGTGTGTGTGTGTGTGTGTGTGTGTGTGTGTGTGTGTGTGTGTGTGTGTGTGCATAAAACCTGTCTTCCCTAACTCACCCTAATCCCTAACTCGCCAATCTGTATATATCTGCATTTTTTTTTTCTTTCTCAGTCAAACCTGTTTGCCTCAGGAGGGAATGAATCAGAGATCTACATTTGGGACCTGAACTCTTTCAACACCCCAATGACCCCAGGGCCAAAGCCTCAGGTGGGAACGTGTGTGTGTGTGTGTGTGTGTGTGTGGGTGTGGCCTCAGCTGTCCCATGATCCTAGGGCCATACCCTCAGATGGGAACCAGCTCAGTAAGCCACCGTGTGTGTGTGTACCTTGGAACTGTCATGAGCAGTGTGTGTGTTTGTGTATGAGAGTTTGTTTTCCATAGCCTCTGGAGAATGTAAACTGGATTGCATGGAATTGTCTAGGCATGTGCTTTAACTGTGTGTGTGTGTGTGTGTTCTCTAGCCTGTGGAGGACGTAAGTTGTGTAGCGTGGAACTGTCAGGTGCAGCACATCCTAGCCTCCGCCAGCCCAGGGGGCCGAGCTTCAATCTGGGACCTGCGTAAGAATGACCTCATCATCAAAGTCAGCGACCACAGCAATCGGGTAAGTCCGCACACACACGCAAAAGAATGACCTAATTGTCAGTCATCAACCACAGCAACCAGGTAGCCAGGCCTGTACTACTGTGTTCCGGTCCTGGATTGTAATTGTGATTGTGAAATATATTATTTGGCAGAGGAATTGGTATCTATGAATAATACGCTACATTTCTAGTTGTTGTGTTTTACCATGCCAGATTAATGTAGTAACCGACACCTGTAGTAAAACCAGCAGAGCCACCGGCAGTGTGGTTTATTGCTTACAGACACACACACACACACACACACACACACACACACACACACACACACACACACACACACACACACACACTCACTCTGTATGACCTGTATCAGAAAAGTGATCATAGTTTTGATAGGTGTGTGTGATAGGTGTGTGTGTGTGTGTGTGTGTGTGTGTGTGTTTATATGTGTGTATGTGTTTGAAGAACATTGCCGTTGCTTGCTTTTGTGTATTTGTGTCAGCATTATTGTTATCTGTTTGCAGATATTGTTGTTGACTCCTTGTTGTTTGTGTTTAGATGCATTGTTCAGGGCTGGCGTGGAACCCAGAGGTGGCCACTCAGCTGGCAGTGGCGTCTGAAGACGACCGTATGCCCGTCATCCAGATGTGGGACCTGCGCTTCGCTACTTCTCCTCTAAAAGTGCTGGAGAACCATTCTAGGTTAGCGCGCGCACACACACACACACACACACACACACACACACACACACACACACACACACAACAATAACATTATGTGTTATGTTCTGAATGTGCACACATATGTAATGATTCATCTTTCTTTGTGTGTGTGTGTGTGTGTGTGTGTGTGTGTGTGTGTGTGTGTGTAGAGGTGTGTTGGCCATTGCCTGGAGTCTGGCAGATCCAGAGCTGCTACTGAGTTGTGGAAAAGACAACCGCATCCTATGTTGGAACCCAAATACGGCTGAGGTAATGTGTGTGTGTGTGTGGGGGAGGTTGGTGGTAGGAAGTGTTTATGGTCTTGAGCTTCATTTGACTTATTGTGTGGCTGCATGATGTGTAATAATGGTGTGTAGTGTGTGCTTGCGTGAGTGTGTTTTTTTTTTTAAGTAACATTATGTTACTTTGAGGGTGTGTGTAGATCTGGTGTGGTCCTCAAACAGTGTTGTGTGTTGCAGGTTCTCTATGAGCTGCCCACTAGTAGCCAGTGGTGTTTTGACATCCAGTGGTGCCCACGGAACCCTGCGGTTCTCTCTGCTGCTTCTTTTGACGGACACATCAGTGTCTACTCCATCATGGGAGGCAAGAATGATGCAGTCAGCCTCAAACAAGCTGATCAGGTAGCAGCAGTCACACACCAGGGCACATTCATGCACTTACAGTACACATGCTTTCGTGAGCATACTCACAGACTCTCTCTCTCTCCATCTCTCTCTCTCTCTCTCTCTCTCTCTCTCTCTCTCTCTCTCTCTCTCTCTCTCTCTCTCTCTCACACACACACACACACACACACACACACACACACACACACACACACACACACACACACACACACACACACACACACACACACACACAATTAAAGATGCATCCTTAAACTTTTATACAGACTTTCAGAAACATAATGACAAGAAGCAACCACTGTTTCATACCGAGAGATGCATACATACATACACACATACATATATACATACACACACATACACATTTTCTGTGCTCACTGACACACAACTCAACGGCACACTCTCACACACACATTATTTTTTGTTTTTTTGTGAGCCAAACGTTTTTTTTTTCTGTAATGTAACAATCTCCGTCTTCATACATGGCCTCAGATAAGCACGTCGTTTGGGAACATGGATCCTTTCGGCACGGGACAAACTCTGCCCCCCCTGCAGCTACCCCAGGCCCCCGCTGCTGCTGCCACCACCATCACCCCTCTCAAGAAACCCCCCAAGTGGATCCGCCGCCCAGTCGGAGCGTCCTTTGCAGTGAGTATACCCAGAATGCGTCTGCATTTTCCTGCCTGGATGTAGACCACAGATTGCAAACCACCAGGTCAACCTGCTGATGTGGGTCTTTTTGAAGTGAGGCTAGACTGTTATTTAAACGTTTCCATGGCCAGGTAGAAATGTGTGGTGCTCCCTGTGTGACTGAGAGAATTGAGTTTTTGGGGTGTATGCAAATTTTGTGAATAATACCACTCTTATGCCTATTGCTCTTCAGAGTTGCCTGCAGAGAATTTTAAAGCTGCAAGAAGCTCTTGAAATTATTTAGATCAATCTTAATCTGTGGTGCTTGGAGCTGATTCTGTAGTCAGATGATTCTGTGATTCTAATGGGTCTAGTGCGACTACACCCTTGCGTCAGACAAAGTTAAACTTGTCTCTGCCAGTCCACACCTGTTCTTAGTGTGTTAATGGTGTGTCTGCAGTCTGATTGGCTGCAGAGCTAAAATGTCAACAAACTTTTCCCCCCTTTTTCTCTCTGCAGTTTGGAGGAAAACTGGTTTCCTTGGAGAACGGCAAACCTCCCGCACAGCCTTCCCAGCAGCCTGTGCCGCACGTGGTGCACGTTAGCCAGGTCGTCACCGAGACAGACTTCCTGGAGCGCTCCGCTCAGCTGCAGGCCACCCTTAGTGCCGGCACCTTCGCCGAGTTCTGCCAAGCTAAGATCGATGTTGCGCCCAGCGAGTTTGAGAAGGCCGTATGGTCCTTCCTGAAGGTGAGCTATTTATCCCCTGGGAAATTGTTCTGCAACATTTTGCCCATCCATTGTATGTGAAAGTAAACACACACAGAAACAGTGAAGTGAGCAGTGATGCTTCCAGGATCTAGCTTAATTTAAAATTTTTCCCCAGGTGAACTTTGAGGATGACAGTCGTGGAAAGTACCTGGACCTTTTGGGGTACAAAAAGGAGGAGCTAGCATTGAAGGTGAGTCATAAATATCGATTGATTCTCTGTAAAATAGTGTTGTTTGATATTTAAAAAAAATGAATACTTCTTAATTCAAATGTAAATATAATGCGGCATTAAATGGTAGAAGGGCTGGATTTGGTCTGGCTTAAAGGGCCAGGCTAGAGTGTTGCTGCTATATGGAGAGCTTGTACCCCTCAGCATGGTGCTTGTCTCAGTGTCTGTGGTGCCATGATGATGTTGGTTTGTTTCAGATTGCTGAGGCACTGGAGAAGAAAGATTCCCAGCCAGCAGAGGTAAGGTTCCTTATGTGTCACCCTTTATAGAGTTCCCTTCATAGTAACTTCACTCATTTTTATTGGTTCCCTTCCTGTTCAGATGTACTCTCAGGAATCCACAAAATGTTGATACCAGTATAAGTTTGACCATTTAAAATTCGATTTCCACAGATTTACCTTGTTTCCTGTTTTTCGGCACCAGTATGGGATAAGCACTATTAAACGGTTTTGAAAGCACCTTCCAACTAGTCAAAATGTAACATTTGACATCATCCTTGACCATGGTACTGTCGGTTAAGTTCATTATCGTGATGTGAAGGACTAAACTTCAACAGAAATTAAAACATATTCTGTATGCTTGATATTTTCCCCCCCAAATTGGAACACTACAATTTGTCATGAAGGACCATAGTGAAGAAATGAATAACATGCAGGGTCAAATGAAAAGCAACCAGGTTGTTATTTATCTCAAAGTGTAGAAATCTGTCATCTTTCGAGATGTTAATATTACCTTTCTTCACTGTATCCCAATCGAATCCTCATCTTTTCCCTGCCACTTCCCTGCTCTCTGTGTGCGTGGGTGTGTCTGTGTGCGCGTGTGTCTCGCTACTTCTACATTTAACCACCTCCCTTACCCTCAGGCCGTATCTGAGGCACTAGCAGTTCCCGAGTCTCAACCAGAACCCGACCCAGAACCAGAACAGGAACCTCAGGCTCAAGAACCTGTGGAAGAACCTACTCCACTGTTCCAGGCTCCGCCTGAGGCCACACTTGATTTCCCTGCTGACTCCTTTGCTATTTCACAGCCTGTGATACTCAATCAGCTCCATCACCCACAAGCAGTGCCTGATTCTCAGACAGAGCCTGCAGTGAACTTGGACTCTGTACCAGAGCCACAACCTGAAGCTATCCCTCAATTGCAAGAAGAACCCAAATCAGAAGTGAAATTAGTTCCTGAACCTGAAGCGACTCCTGCCCCAGAACCCCAACCTGGAGTTGTACCCGAGATTCAAGCCAGCCTTATGCCTGAGCCTCAATTGGAACTTGTATCAGATGTTCAACTAGAAGAACAAACTTCAAGTGGGACATTGCCTCCTGAAGCAGTTCCTCTGGAACCACCTCCTACAGCAGTTCCACTGGATCAACCTCCTACAGCAGTTCCTCTGGAACCACCTCCTACATCAGCTCTTCTAGAACCCTCTCTTGAAACAGTTCCTCTGGAACCACTTCCTGAAACCATGACCCTGGAGCCCTCTTTTGGACCCCCCATTCCCTTCGACCCCTCCTCAGCAGCCCCCCTTCAATTGGAGCCTGAAGCATTGGCAGCAGTGGATCTGCAGGACCCCAGTGGGCTGACCTTCGCTCCTCCCCTCCACCTGCAGCAGCAGCAGCAGCAGCCTGTGCCTATGTTTTTGCCTCCTGGTGAAGCCCAGCCATCTGTTCCTTTATTCGCTCCTCCCTCTGACCTCCAGCAATCTCTTCCGGCATTCGCACCTCCAGTTGATCCTTTGGCCCCGAATCCACTGTTCTATGCCCCAGCAGAGCTGCCCCCTCCTGGGCACACTGGTTTTGTGAGTCCTCCTTACCCTGTGGGTGTGGAGACGGTTCCCCTGGATGCTGCTGGTTATGCCATGCCCCCCATGGGTGTCCCTGCTCCCCAGATTGATGTCATGTCTTCGGTGGACCTCTCCCAACCACCAGTGGCTCCGCCTGCTGGAAGTGAATGTATTCCTGAATATGCCCATCCGCCTGTGCTTAATACTGTACCTGGCAATGTCTTACCACCTGTACCTCAGCCTGTACCTGCTTTTGGCATACCACCTTTACCTGAGACTGTACCTGCTTTTGGCATACCACCTGTACCTGAGACTCTACCTGCTGTTGGCATACCGCCAGTACCTCAGCCCCTACCTCAGCCCCTACCTGTTGTTGGCATTCCACCTGTACCTGAATCTGTACCTGCTGTTCCAGAGTTGTCAGCTCCTCCACCTGAAGTGCCTGTTGTTCACCCATCTCCCATGCCCACTCAGCCAGTTCCCTTGTTTATGCCCGATGCTGCTCCCCAGCAGCCGTTTGAGGTGTGTGACCTTTCTGGACCAGCAGAGGGAGCACCTGAGGCCATGCTGGCTCCCGCTCCTGTTGTGGAGCCCATGGTGGACCTGCCATTGGACTCACAGGAGCTAGCAGCCCCCACTGTCTCTGAGGAGGAGAAAGCCCCGCAGGAGGTACCCGCGTCTGTCGACTGTCGGCCGTTTTTAGTCTGGTCTGATGCAGTGGCATACCTGTGTGGTCCCGTCGTATAGCCCGGCTACTATACGTTTTCTTTGTTGACGCTAATTGCTAACAAGTTTCAATATTGCAGGGTTTTTTGGTTTTGGTTCAATAACAGGATATTTTTGGTGTCATTACTGTGTTTAAGTCTTCCATTGTATTTTCTCTCTGGCAGTTAAAGGTAATGATTAAGGTTAATGATGATGCTGATGGTTACTATTATTATGTTAATGGGTTTAATAAAGCATAATGTCTAATGCTAACTGGTAAGAATGGTGATTGATAGATACAATGAATAATGCTTCATGTTACAGTGGCGAAATTGTGGTGATAATTATAATGGTAAATGATTTTGACAGTGCTAATAGTAATGGCTATGGTAAATGGTAATGGACAATGCTGACCGTAGTGGATATTGCTAATGGTACAATGACAGCGGTGACTGTAGAATGACAATGGTGATAATAAATAGAGGTTAATGGATGTTGCTAATGGTAATGTTATAAAGCTGGGACACAGGAATGCTCACAATGTGGTATCTTGATTTTCCAGAATTGCCATGGTTGCACCCTCTGCATACAAGCAGGCAAATAAGCAGTAATTAAATTGACACACTAATTAAATTGGTTTGAAAGTGCATTTCCAGTGTGAACTGACAATTGTGATTTTTAAGTATTTGAAACCTGTTGCTAATATTGTCATTTCATTATGCTAAAGTCAGTGTACACATCCAAATTTGGTTGTCATATCGGCACAGCTTCAGTTCACATTTCTTTTCAGGCCTGTTTTGTGGACTCAATTAGACCAAGGCAATATTGGACATTTTTCTTGTTAATTTTGTCTGTCTTTTAAATGTATTTTTTCAGTGCAGGTAAATCGTTCAGCAAAGTTCTTTTTTTTTCAATTAAACTTGTTTGATTTGACACCACTTTTTTCTAAAAGGACACCCATAAAAGTTTAATGACAATGGTAGAATAACACTTTGCAGGTTCCCTATGTATATCCATGTTTCTAACATTCATATTGTAGCAGACCTGTGTTAACCTGTAAAACCATTCAACAACAGGGGGGACCGTTAGCTTTTAGAGCATGTTTGATGTCTGTGGTGTATCTCTGACTTCCTGTTTGTGTATCAGACAGAGGAGCTAGAACCGGAGGAGGAGGAGGAGGAGGAGGAGATGGTGCTGCAGTCAGAACCTGAGCTTCCGGCTGTTGTGGAACCGGAGATGGAGGAGGTGGAAGAGGAGGAAAAGGAGGAGGAAGCCGATGGACTTGTGGATGAGCTGCTAGATGATCCCACGGAGGACGCAACCACAGAAATTGCAGAACCCATGGCGGAGCTTGAAGTTCCTCTAGAACCACCAGCACCTGCACCATCTGTTTCAGAACCTGTCAAACTCAAAGTTAGCAAAGGTGATTATGATTGGTGTTTTTAGGTGTGTGTGTGTGTGTGTGTGTGTGTGTGTGTGTGTGTGTGTGTGTGTGTGTGTGAAAGGTGTTTTCTGTGATGTGCTGTGGCTTGTTGGATGTAATTATGTGTGTGCTTCTATTGATGTTGCAATACTGTTTAATTGGACTGCTGCCCAAGCCCACTCTGTGATGTTTGTGTGTGTGTGTGTTTTCTTCAAAAGACGTGGACGGCCTCATCACACAGGCGCTACTGACGGGTGACTTTGAGAGTGCTGTTGAGCTTTGTCTCCATGACAACCGGATGGCAGACAGCATCATCTTGGCCATCGCTGGTGGACCAGAGCTCCTGGAGAAGACCCAGAAGAAGTACTTCCTGAAAACCCAGACCAAGATCACAAAGGTAAAGGCATAGTGTCCAAACTGGAGATCACAGTACCACTGTAATAACTTATTAATGATGGTTCATATTCATTGGAAATGGCTTGATCACTTGAATGATATCTGACTTTGACTGTGTGTGTGTGTGTGTGTGTGTGTGTGTGTGTGTGTGTGTTTATGATTATCCAGCTGATTAGCGCAGTGGTAATGAAGGACTGGCTGGACATACTTCAGACGTGTGACCTGCACAGCTGGAGGGAGGCATTGGCAGCAGTCATGACCTACGCCAAGCCGGAGGAGTTCTCAACGCTCTGTGGTCAGTTTCTCTCTCTCTCTCTCTCTCTCTCTCTCTCTCTCTCTCTCTCTCTCTCTCTCTCTCTCTCTCTCTCTCTCTCTCTCTCTCTCTCTCTCTCTCTCTCTCTCTCTCTCTCTCTCTCTCTCTCTCTCTCTCTCTCTCTCTCTCTCTCTCTCTCTCTCTCTCTCTCATAATATATAACGTATGATTTTGTTGAGAACTCCTTAATAACAGTGGCATATTTGTGTGTGTGTGTGTATCAGGCCTGTTGGGCTCCCGTCTGGAGCAGGCAGAAGACTTGTCCCTGCAGGCTCAGGCCTGTCTGTGCTACATCTGTGCTGGCAGCCTGGAGAAGCTGGTGACCTGCTGGACCAAAGCCCAGGACACCCAGTGCCCGCTCTCACTACAGGTCAGTTCCAGCGCCTGCTCTCATGATGTTGCAGGTTGCCATGACTACCATCTCTCCCAGGCTGGTGTATTAAGTTGCCATGACTACGGATTGCCTTAGTCAGATGTAGCAGGTTCCAGTGACTTATAGACGGCGGGTTACAGTGAAGTGATTTTGATTTGAACTGTGATCCCTTTTCAGGACCTGGTGGAGAAGGTGGTGATTCTGCGTCAGGCAGTGGAGAGGACACACGGGGCACAGGCCTCTGCCGTGGGCGCCATGCTGGCACAGAAGATGGGCCAGTATGCCAGTCTGCTGGCCTCACAGGGCAGTCTGGACACCGCCCTTGCCTACCTGCCAGAGAACAGCAACCAGGTGAGCAGTCTCCCCCATTCCCCTACCAACCAGCTAATATAAGCACCATCAGAAGATGCTTGTTGTCAGGGGGATAATTACGGATAATATGTATAATTTGTATGCATTACAGGCATATCGGGTTAGGGATATAATTACGCAATACAACACTATTGGGAGCGGAATTAAAGATTATTTATCTCCCTTCAGAATGTGATTCTCTTCTGATTGGCCGATGGGGTGGCCATTACTTTCGCAGAACCGGTTACCTGAGACAATTTTCTGTTCAAAAGTTTCCCCACCATTCCATATGAATGCTGTAATAATAATGTAGTTCTCAGGGCTGTGCTTGCTGCTAATAGAAGAGAAGCTTTATCCTCCCCAAAGGGCAAATTAGTTCTCACTGAGTGAGCATACTTACTTAATATGCTGTAAGATACAGTAGGTAATATGCTGTAAGGTACTTTAGGGGTAAGTTCAGTGCTGTAGAGTTTATTATGATAAATCTATGCCGTGTGGAACAGTGCTAGGGTTAAGCTAAGTGCATAGTGTGCTTGTGTCTGTTGCAGGAGGTGGTGGAGCAGCTTCGGGATCGGCTCAGCAGAGCTCTGGGACGCCAGGCTGCCCCCGTCTCCACGCCCCAGGTGGCAGCTGCTACCCCCCAGGCCCCCAGTGCTCGCCCCACACCCACAAACATGCCCACGGCTGCACACGTGCCAGCCTACGCCTTCCAGCAACACTCCGCACAGCCTGTGCCCGCCCAGGCCCCGGCACCAGCACCAACAGCACCTCAGTACTACCAACCGGTAATACACACACACACACACACACACACACACACACACACACACACACACACACACACACACACACTCCTGTGTTACACTTGTGACAGTTACTTATGCATATCTACATATTGTATTCACATTGTGCTGATTTCCTGAAACAGAGTTTGAGTAATATATTCACAAAAGATGTATACACCCTCAGCAAGCACACACACACACACACACTCCGTTCTCTGTTAACATGCATATCATGGATTTATATAAACATGGCACTGCCTGACAGGTAGAGCATGTTTTCATGTTAATGTACTGTAACTGTGTTATGCATATGTTGCACATTTACCATTGGACATTTTGCATTTGTTGCTTTCATGAGTGTGTTACAGTTTGTGCGTGTGTGGTTTCTGCATTATTGATATGTTCTGATGTGTGTCTGAGTGTGTTCCACTTTTTAATGCCTTTTGATGTGGTATTAACAGCAACACAGATGGTCTCTCCTGGTCCTGTCTATCATGGCAATGTTTCCAATTTGGATTTCCGTGTGTGTGTGTGTGTGTGCTGTCGGGAATATGTGATGTGTCATATGGTGTGTGTTTGTGTGTTCTATATTATGATGGGCCTTTGTTTGCGTGTGTGTGTGTGTGCGCGCAAGCAGTTCAGGTCCGCCTCCACTGTCACTTCCTGGAGTAACCAAACCCCAACCGCCCTTCCCAGTGCCCCTCGCCCGCTAGGCCCTGTCCCTGAACCACAGGTACACACACCCCCTCACATTCACCCTCAGACACACACACACACACACACACACACACACACACACACACACACACACTCACTCATATTCACCCTCACACACACACTAACCCTCACATATACAGTACGCACACACACACACACACACACACACACTCACTCATATTCACCCTTACATACACACATGTCCACATGCGATACCAGTTCATGGTACATCCTCAAGCATTTTACCATGCACAACACACAGCCTTTATCCACAATTCTACCCCACTAACACTCAAACACACATACACACACTCCACTATCAAAAGTCTACAACTTTTTCTTTACAACCACACTTGATGTGTATAGTAAACCCGTCCTACTGTATGTCCCAACGCATCCAGAGTTTTGCATGCTGTACCATAGCCCAACCACCCTAACTAAACTCTAATCGCTCTACAGCATCATAAAGTTCAGCTCACCACCTTGCACTCCAAATATATGTATGGACTGTAATGCACAGCACATTGGCTGCCTGTGCACACAATGCATTTTGTTCAGCTACTGTACACCTGCACTGCTTATGGAATTACACACCCATCTTATTATTGCACACCCCTAATCCCACACCCTTCCCATACCCTACCTGTGTGTGTGTGTGTGTGTGTGTGAATATATGTTTTTGACTCCTGCCTGCTTCTCTCAATAATGCGCCTTGCTGATTTCTAGTAGGTATTCCTCAGATGCATGTGTCTGCGTTCACTCTTTAACTATAGACATCGCACTCTTCTCCCCAGCCTAGCAGGGACGTGAGCCTGTGCTGCCACCTAGTGCCTCGGCTTTGTATTGCACCCCATTCCCAGTTGCAGTCGTGGAGGATCATTCTTCTTCACTCCTCTAGTGTGCCTTCCCTTCTTTCTCCTCTCCCCAGCTGTTTCTAACATTCCGCATGACATCACCTCTCTGGTGGAGATGGGGAACAGGGGGAACACTGACCTTTGACCCCTGTCTCCATGCAACATTTAACAAGCCATTTCAGCTTTCAGCCTGTGCCTTGGTCTCCAACCTCCATAGCTTTCTTTCTCTCTCACACACACACACAGTCTCTCTCATACACACTTACACACATCAACTCTCCACTGCCTCCCTCCCTCATGTGTGCCTCCTGGTTCACTGACACACTCTTTGCCCCCTGTGTAAGTGTGTTTACACCTGTAAGTGAGAATGGATGGATGGATGGACGGACGGACTGAATGACTGGTTCCCATAGCAACTGTCTCCTCTTTCACCCGGCAGCAGAGCTCGGAGGCTTTTGGTCCCTCACCTGTGGCCATTCAAAGATGACCTTTTCATTTCAACTCTATCTTCAACTTCTATCTCTTTCTTTCCCTCTTTTCTTTTCTTCCCATCTCTCTCTCTCTCTCTCTCTCTCTCTCTCTCTCTCTCTCTCTCTCTCTCTCTCTCTCTCTCTCAGACTGATCCTGGTGTCCCCCCATTTGGTCTCCAGGCTCCTGTGAGTGGCCCCCCTCCTGCCTCATCTGCTCCTGGTGGCTACATACAATCCCAGCAGTATCAGCGTAAGTACTCTACTAAAGCTCACTCACAGAAGTACACAACTCAAGCCCATCCTTATTGCAATATCCACAGATGAAGTACACTACTGCAAGCCATACTTTGCAGTATCTATGGAGTAAATTATCATAGGTCAAGCATACTAACAGGTTTGCAACAGTTTCCATAAAGTACCCCACCAAAGGCTCCATATTCTCCCAGCTGTAACCACAGAGCAAGTAGTCTTCCAAAGCCTGCATAGTCACAGCACAATTCATAAGTGGCCAGTATACTCACAGTAGTATTTACAGTATAAAAACAGCAGGTAGGCCTCACATCACCACCTTCACCTACTGATAAAGACTCCCTCTCTATACTCTGAGCCCCTGTGCCTGACATCATGAGAGAACAGCTGTGTGCCTTCTGTTCTGTTTGGCCCAAATAATTCTCATGACTGTGCTTTAGCATGCTCCTGTTAGCATGTCCACTGAATAAATGCTCATGTAGAGTTATTGCTGCTGATCTCTGCTGAGCTATTGCTCCTGAGATCAGTACAGCATTCTGATACTGGCACTTTGCCTCACTGCATGACCTCAGGTGTGTGTGTGTGTGTGTGTGTGTGTGTGTGTGTGTGTGTGTGTGTGTGTGCGCGCGTTTGTGCGTGCGTGAATTGAAAGTAAATAGGACTATTGTAATAATTTTCTTTTGTAAACATGCCAAAGTAATGTTTACCAAAGCCCTGTCCTCCTGTGCTTGTGTAATCAGGATTAGCATGTTAGCATGTGAACATGATCTTCTATTTGATGTGTTGGCATGTCTTAACAATGCAATTATCTCTCTGTGTGTGTTTCTATGTGTGTGTGTGTGCGCGCATGTCTGCATGTGTACTGTATGCGTGTGTGTGTGTGTGTGATTTCACTGCCTCTGATCCTTCTCTCTGACTCTGCAGCCTATCCTCCAGCTCCTCACTACAATGCTGGGCCAGCTGCTCCTCCAACTCTCTACAACCCTCTGCAATACTCTTCATCGCCCCCTGGTGGCGCAGCTGCTTTCCCTCCTCATTTTCCTCCTCCTTCCTCCTCCTCTTCCGGGCCCTACCCCCATCATTTCATGCCCTCCTCAACCCCCTACCCTCCCGGCCCCGGCACGGCAGCCTACCCCTCTCATCCTCCCACTCATCCTCCTCTTCCTCACTCGCTCCCATCTCCTCCTGCGGCCTCAGTTGCTCCTTCCTTCCCCTCTCCTCCGCCTGTGGCCTCCTCTTCTGCCTTCGCTCCTGCTTCTCCTCCTCCAATGATGGGAGGTCCTCCGTTCCAGCAGGGGGCACTGGGTTCGCCCGTGTCAGGCGTGCCCCCTCCGCCACTGCCAGGAACCGCAGGTATAGAGCAGCATGCCTCTCCTGATAACCTGGTTCCCGCCTCCCAGAGAACAGGTCCGCATATGCACACACACACACTCACTCTCTCTCTCTCTCTCTCTCTCTCTCTCTCTCTCTCACACACACACACACACACACACACACACACACTCACTCACTCTGCACACACATACATATACAAATGCAAACACCCACATCTCTTCCTCTCACTGACTCATACGTTCAAAGTGGCCCATTGCATACATGAACAGAAATCAAGTAGCATTCCTTCATATCAGATGTGAAGAGTGATACTCAATATATAAAGAAACAAGCTAAGCAGCAAGCTAAGCAGCAAACGGGCAAGCCAGTAACCACAGCAGTTTCAGATGTTAATAGCAATATGATGTACTATATAATACATTGCTCTCAGTCTCTCAGAGATTACTCAAAGAGGTAAGGTTCAGTGATGTTCAAAGATCTCCAGAGAAGTACTGTTTGGGATTGAACCATCTCAAGCTTGTTGTGGCCAATCTGATGGCATTTCCTTCACAGGGTTGGTGAGCATTGATGAAAACGGTCTGGCTGAAGGTGAATGTGTGCAGATAGCCTCAAAGCCGAGCTTGAGATCACAAATCAAAAACATTTTATTGATTCCAAAACTCCTGCCCAAATGCCTAAAAAGAAAACAATTCCATGGCTTCTGGCTGATGCAAAATAAATAAACAATGCTTCCACCTGTTTCGACAGTGGAAATATTTCTGTTTAAGCTGGGTGTATGCTAATGACTACAATCATAATGCTACAGGCTACAGTGCGGTAATAAGAGAATAATATTGTTGCTACATATTTGTAAGTACAGCAGAATATGGCTCATAGATTTAGCAAGCTTGGAAGTTTTCCTGCAGGCCTGTGGTCTCCGTTAGGATTGTGTTGGTAACAGTTAAATCTTGAAGTTGAGTGTCACTTTTGTACATAACTATAACCACATCACAAATTGACAGTTCAATATATCTTATAGCCAATGTAAGAACTAGGAATAGTCTTGACAGACTATATAGTGTTAATGGGATATTTACAGTAGTAAGCTGTCAATAGCAAGTACTTACTGTAGCATAGGGCTTTATTTAAAGTAATACATGCTTACAACATCCAGTTTTTGAATCAAATTCAGGTTGACAGATTCCCAGGTGGTGGTGATCCCACTCCATCAACCTAACATGTATATTAGGCGTCTAGCTTTGGATAATGATATCAAGATATCACTTGTGTAATTGTAACAGCTTTCTGGCAGACAAACAGTAATTATATTCCTTTGGGCTTATGAGGCTTATGAGATTGTTGGTGATGCAGCTTTCCTCAGCGTCATTCATTCATTCATTTGCAGTTGATTATTGATCAAGCAGCTGCTGCATGAACTCAATCATCTATATTGAATGCAGCGTTTAGAGCTCCTTCCTGCTGAGCTGGGCCATTAATATATTGATGTGTTGCTACTCCGCAGGACCCCAGAACGGCTGGAATGACCCCCCGAATCTGAGCTCTCGAGTCCCCAGGAAGAAGAAGGTGAGAGAGTGCGGTGCTGGGATCATATTATTATAACATAGATGTAACATTGCATACTGTATATCAATGTAATGTCATTGTTTACTTGTTTACTTCTGACATATTGTTTGAAGTTCATCTTCTTGTCTTGCCATCTCTCTCACACACACTTTCTTTCTTCCCTCCTTCTTTACTTTCTCTCTCTCTTCCTTTCTCACTCTCTCTTTCTGTCACTCTCTCTCTAGGCTCTAGATAACTACACCCCTCCGGCCCCCATCACTGCCCCCATAATGAGTCCCTTAGGGGAGCCCCAGGCCCCAGTGGGACCCCCTCAGCCGTACCCCCAGCCTGGGATGCAGGCCCCCTACAACCCCATGCAGCACCAGCAGCAGCAGCAGCAGCATCCTCCCCAGGCTCCGGTCTCCGGCCCCCCCACTATTCCCCACATGACCATGGAGGGAGCCCCTGGAGCCCCTACTGGAGATGTCATTCAGGTGAATACGGGACTGGGTTCACCTTAACTGTCTATTTTACGCCATGCTAGTCACTGCATGATATTCAGTTAGAGGTCAGACATGTCAAATAATTTTGTATTGTTTATGGGTGTGTTTGCTCTCTACCGGAACATTCACTCCGCTGATCTTTGTAGATTCCTCCCATGTTACATTTACGTGCACTTTAGGATTAGTTACTGTATGTAACAAAGACCAGTTTGTTAAAGCTCTGGGTAAAATTTGCTCAACTGTTTATCCTAACAACTACTACTGTGTGTGTGTGTGTGTGTGTGTGTGTGTGTGTGTGTGTGTGTGTGTGTGTGTTGGTTTTTCTGTGTGTGTGTGTGTGTGTGTGTAGCCTGCGCAGACCCTTCCAGCAGAAAAGATCACCAAAAAGCCCATCCCAGAGGAGCACATGGTGCTCAAGACCACGTTTGAAGGACTTGTGCAGAAATGTTTGGCTGCTGCTTCCGATCCAGTGAGCTCTCTCTCCCTCTCTCACGCAAACACCAAACACACACACATACACACACAAACACTTATACTCTAACACAGGGCTTGATATGGTTTGATTTTTCTTTCCTCCCAAGAGTAGAGAGTTCAACTCAATAGAGTTGAACTGTCAGAGTTGTAAAGGAGTGAAATAGACACCAGGACAGCAGTGTTAGTTTTTTAATGACAGAGTTCAGTAACTGAGCTGTAGGTCAGCATCAAATGGAATATTCCGGTAACTTGGGTGAGGGTCAGTAGCTGAGGGACAGTTCAGAAGTCTGATTGCTCTGCCTTTCTTTCAGCAAACCAAGAGGAAGCTGGACGTTGCCAATAAACGTCTGGAAATGCTGTATGACAAGCTGCGAGAACAGAGCGTGAGTACCTGACTATCACCTGTGTGTGTGTGTGTGTGTGTGTGTGTGTGTGTGTGTGTGTGTGTTTTCGTCTGAGTATGTTGTCCAGTGTGTAGTGTCTCCCAATGATCTGTGTGAAAAAGAGCTTTTTTATGGTTGTGTTTGTGTATTTTTTGTTTATTTGTGTATTTATGTGTGTGTTAGTTCTTACCCACTGTCCCCTGTGTCCCTTTCAGCTTTCTCCTGCAATCGTGGGTGGCCTGCACAACATGGCACGCAGCATCGAGTCACGGGCTTACACCGACGGCCTCAACATCCACACACACATCGTCAGCAGCAGCAACTTCAGCGAGATCTCCGCTTTCATGCCAGTGCTCAAAGTAGTGCTCACTGAGGCCAACAAACTTGGGGTGTGAGAGAGGGAAAAACACACACACACACACACACACATGCACACATACATGCTCGCTCATAACACACATTCATGCACAGTCATACATTTTATACTCACTCACATAAACACACAGACATAAATGCTGCCACTCTACCAGTGTTAAAGTAACTCTAGCCTAAGCCATGGCTGTCCTGATCAGTATGGTGCCCAAATGTCAGGACGCGGGACCAAGCGTTTGACAGTCTGCCAGTCTTGTTATCCTCTAATGTTCTGATCACACCTCTTTATGTCCGTCTGTCTTCTCTTTACGTTTTATCTTTATTTCTATTGTTTGTTTTGTTTCGTTTCATTTTTATTTGTTTAAATTGTTCTTCGCTGTTCTTATTCTGTGCGTAAATCATGTGAGAGCAAGAGTGCAATGGGGTTCCCCCTTAACGGAACCCGCAGAACCCCACCTCACAGATGGTGTTGAAAGAACCCATCTTTTTTATCATAACACGGTGGCATTCTTAGAACCCACCCCAGCAACACAGAACCCTACTAACTGTGTTCTAATGATGGAACGTGCTCCTGGAACCAGTCTGCTCAAACACCTCAGTCGCTTGAAGTCTGGAGTCTTTCTGGTTCTTCACAGGAACACTAGGATCATGATGTAAGCATTACCTAACTCTCCTAAAAGCTTTGCGGATGACTTTTAATATTGCGGAAAGCTAGTTTGAAGAATGCAGCATGCTTTAAATGAAGTAGAAGACCTAATGATGCGGTTGTTATTCCTTCAATCACCTTCTTTATGCCAAACCCCAAGGGTGACTGATGGAATAGTAATAATCTTGCCTTTAAATATGTATCAGTTAGTTAATCTTACTACAGATGCAGTGCTTTTAAGCTTTTGCGTGCTTTTTTTAGTTTCACGAAGCAAGATTCAGCTTTGCTCTTCTTTGCAGCTTTTTCTCTCAGTGGATCCAAAACGACAACAAGCAAAATGTTTCCATAAAACACTATTTATTTTAAAGGTTTTTAATTGGAAAAAAAAGTTTGGAATGGTAGTAAGTCTTAATTATGAAGAATTGTTGCAATATTTTTTAGCATTGATGATTATGTATAAAATTTAAAAGAAGGGCTGACCATTTAAGCATCCACATGGCCATTACCATTAGACACGCATCTTAGTCACACCTTTACCCTGGGGGTCACTTCATCCCAGTCTGATGAACTCTTTCCAATGGCGTTATGCATGCAGATATGTTCACCACGAGAGACGTACCATGACATGTTTGCAGGGATTAAGGAGTATGAGGTTAGATAAAGACAGACTGATTGATTGATGGATGGATGGATGGATGTTTGTATGTTTGTCCTTTGAATGTTGGCATCATTTTCAGGCTTGAAAGTGTGGACACAAAGGGAATATGTGTGCGTGTGTGATTTGATTGTGTGTGTCTGTCTGTCTGTCTTTCTGAGGCTTCAGTTGTGTCATAGCCATTAGGATGAAATATTTGCCTTCATCTTCTTCAAATGAAACACTCTGTCCTGCAAAATGCTGTGGCTTGTCCCCTGGGAAGGACTTTTCTGAAGACACCGGGACTGGTTCTGTTGTCTTTCCTCTTCTATGAGATATCTTCGATCATTGGCCTAATGTAAAAAGTAATGGCAGGGCAATTCACAAGGAAAAACTGGTCTAGGATGTTTAACATTTCTCTGCAGACGGGTCAGAAAAGAAATTTGTTATCAGGAGTCTGTAATGTTATGTTTTTGAATCTATCAATAAATTCGTAATTATGTAACCATGTAGTTTTTTCTTTGTTTATAGTTTGTAGGACTGAATGGTAAGATTTTCTAGAACAAGCTACTGGATCAGCCATTGCCAATAAGCCTTGAAATGTTTTCTTACTATACAGCTTGTACGTATTTATGCGCATCTTGTTTGAACTGGCATTTAATTTGATACAAATCAGATGACGGAAATGACAGCATGTAACTGATCTAACGACAAATTGTATCAGAATTTAACAATGTCGAGGCTAGAGGACATAGAAAAGTAAAGGATAAACCATGGATTGTTCGAAGTCGATGTTACTACGTTGACACCCTAGACAGCAATTAAAATTCAAAAGCTATGTAGGTGACTGGGAATGGCAAGTATTTCTACTGAAACTGGCACTGACATTAATGCTGCATAACTGAATGACATTAATGTTTTCAAACGGGTTTAATGTTCAATTGACGTCTTACACAAGACTGTCAGAGTTGATTAATTAGGTTGGGTGAGAGAGTGAGTGAGTGTGTGCACGAGGGAGAGAGAGAGACTGCCACAAGAGTCTGGAGTGAAGGACAGTCGCATCCTTGAAGCCGCATCGCATTTACGAGCCTGAAGACCGAACAAAGGTGAGTATTTTTTTAAATACAATAACAAACAAAAAAAAAAACCTTGTGTGTTTAAACATTGCGTAGGCTACATGATTTGTATGGGTTTAATTTGTGGAAACGTGAAGCATGCACTTCTCTTGTACAACTTCTATCCAACTCTGGAAGATGTGTAGCCTATTGCTATTATCTATTTGACAGTCAGTATCGCAGTTTGTTGGATAACAGTAAGTCTAATGTTTCCTTGCGTGGTGGGATTGAAAAACATTTTGATAAATCTATTCCCTATACAGTAACGGCTGGATTAATCTATATAAACCGCATTTCTAGAAAATGCATTGCGCATAAAATAGCGCTTGGTGTTTTTTACAAGGACACGACTGAATCGAGGATATAGGGATGGAAAAAATTTGTTTGTGTGATTATTTAG
>JAODXP020000008.1:18755731-18775731 GCA_027497455.2 Sardinella longiceps | reverse complement strand
TGCCTTAAGTAAAGGAAATATGTGTCCCAGCAGGGTTCGACATTAACACACTTAATGTATTTGTGTATATTTGCGTATTTGTGTATATTTATTCCATAGATTAAGAGGACAACAGTAGGTGGTTCAATCCGTGGCATGGCTCTTTACGATGACACGGTAAAAAAAAAAAAAAACACAAACAAATAACATGTTTATCACATATTTTGTTATGGCTGATTGGTGTTCATGTTGTGTAAACCATTGATGGCGTGTGTGTGTGTGTGTGTGTGTGTGTGTGTGTGTGTGTGTGTGTGTGTGTGTGTGTGTGTGTGTGTGTGTGTTTCTCAGGTGACTGAGGAGGGGACTGAGGCAGAGGAGAGGGGACGTGTTCTGGTATCGCTGACTTACAACAGTAAAAAAGGGGAGCTTCAAGTAGGAGTGGTCCGCTGTGCTCACCTGATTGCCATGGATGCTAATGGCTTCTCTGACCCTTTCGTCAAAATGTAGGTCCATCACACTAACAAAAAGCATCCATTGTAGCAACTCTGTCACATGACAATTAGATAATTATTAGGTTTAATACTATTCTTGTTCTCATGTTCTTGTGTTTGCTGTTGTCTATGTTCTTGTGTTCTGTGTATGGTGTAGTTGCCTGCAGCCTGACATGGGGAAGAAGGGCAAACGGAAGACTCAGATCAAAAAGAAGACCCTAAACCCGGAGTTTAATGAGGTCTCTCTCTCTCTCTCTCTCTCTCTCTCTCTCTCTCTCTCTCTCTCTCTCTCTCTCTCTCTCTCTCTCTCTCTCTCACACACACACACACACACACACACACAAATACACACGTTCAGTATCTCAGCATCTGTGCACAAGTTCATATTAACTACAATGATGGCAACCTTAAAGGAACATTTTGGTCCCAGTGCATGCGTTTTCCTATACTGGCAACTCCAATTTTAGCTTTAGCATGGCCTAGGTGCTGGAATGACATGTATGTTGCCAAAGAGTTGCTATCTGGCTACTTTACATTCCAGTGCCTATGCTAAGCTAAAGCTAAGAAGAAGGTAAAAATGGGGTTACCAGACTATGAAATGCATACACTGAGACCAAAATGCTTTTACCCCCATATGTAACTTCATAAAAATGTGGAATATCCCTTTAAAGGTCAAGCCCATTGACCTTTGTTTTACTTAGCAGATACACATTTGATGGTAGTAGTTCTAGATGCGTGAGAGATGTCAGTTTTAATGATCCTTATGTTCATCTCCAGGAGTTCGGCTTCGAGATCAAACATGGAGACCTGGCCAAGAAGACGCTGGACATCTCTGTGTGGGATTATGACCGTGGCTCAGCCAACGACTTCATAGGTAAGACATTGCTAACTCCAAGAGAGTGTGTGTTGGGTTTATTGAGTGAGATATACCATATGTGTTAAGAGAGTGTGTGTGTTGGGTATATTGAGTGAGGTATACCGTATGTGTAAAAAGATTGTGTGTGTGTTGGGCTTATTGAGTGAGGTATACCGTACTGTTTGTGTTAAGAGAGTGTGTGTGTTGCGTTTATTGAGTGAGGTATACTGTATGTGTTAAGAGATTGTGTGTGTGTGTTGGGTTTGTTGAGTGAGGTACTGTATGTGTTAAGAGAGTGTTTGTTGGGTTTATTGAGTGACGTATACCGTATGTAGGAGAGCAGCACATCAGAGCCTCCAGGTGCTGCTTCATCACTAGAAGGGTCTTGCCAGTGTTTGGTTCTTGGATGCTTGTGGGTTCCTATGGAGTCTCTGATACAGTATGTTTGGGTTCTTTCTCTGATGATGTATGTAGGGTAAGGGTTCCCTGTTGTTCTCCCCCTGCAGGTGGTTGCCAGCTGGGCATCTCTGCAAAAGGGGAGTGTCTGAAGCACTGGTACGAGTGTCTGAAGAACAAAGATCAGCGGAGCGAGCGCTGGCACGTGCTCCTCAACAACCAGCAGCCTCACAGTGACTGAGGAGCCCACTTCACTACAGCCTATACACAGTCTCAGTGTATTCCTTCCCTGCACCCTCAGTGACTGGAACACCCTGTCCTTGCAAACTAGTAGTGACCAAGACATCCTCTCCCCATGCTTCAATGACCCTGGAGTCCTCCATCAGTGACTGACAGCATGTCCTCTATTTGCAGCCAATCAGGGACTGAGGAGTCCATTCATCACAGCCTGTCAGTGGTTGATGAGCCCTTTCAACTCTTACCAGCAGCCAATCAATCATTGTGGAACACACTCATTGAAGCCTACTGTAGGAGCATCCAGCTCATCTTATTCTCCTCTAGATCTCCTCTCTCTTCTCGGGCCTCATAGGGCAGTCCACTGGAACACACACACACACACAAAGGTGTTGGATTGAGTTTGTAAACTTATATGAATCCACACAAGAACTAGAACAAATGCACATAGACACAGTGGTGAGGAGTGGGGCTCATTGAGTTGTAGTGTACGTGGGCTGACGTGTTTGGTTTGGTTGTGTTGTTTGTATTTTATCGAAGGTTTTGTTGCATTTAATCTTGGGTGGAGTATTCTTAATCTCATCACTATTAACACAACGCTGGCTGCAGGCTTCAGCTAAATAACCTGTGTTAGAAACTTAATGTAAATGAGTTCAGGACTTTGCCATATTTTTAGGTGCTTTTAAGCAAGTACTGTAATTTTGATATATTCAAATTCATTGATGCTAGTTAAGTCTGATGTCTTGCTGAGTCTACAGCCCTGAAGATGCAGTCTGTGGACTGAAACGGAGTGTTTAGGAGAGCACCTTAGTTCCTGAAAATGTAAGAAAGAAAAAGCTTTTATAGTACAGCATCAAAACCTATTTTACCAGAAAACTATGGTAGGCCTACACTAGATGTGATAGCTGTTTGTGGATTTTTTTAGATAACTTTTAGGTAGTTAGCTTGTAAGACCTCCTTATTGCTGCTTGTCTTGTTTCTATGTTGTTAAGGCAGCATGGAGGTTCTGAGGGTATTCTCCTTGTCTTGAGTACACATGCACAGGAGAGATGACACTGGACTGGCAACTGGGCTCCAATCAGAAAGCAGGATAGACCCTCTCACTGTGCTCTAATCAGCCTGCAAAGATGGTATCTGATCTATTGTTTGGCATCAAACCGATTCCTTGTTTGTTTGTCTACACCTGGTATACCTGTTCATTGACATAACCCCAGAGGCGATACATCATTCCTTGATTGCCCGACTGTGAATCCAGTGAATGTGTTAAGTCATGTGTTCTGGCATATTTTTGGTCATTGTACATAACTGATTATGAAGAGTTTTGCAAGTAAAGTAATGATGTCATTACCTAACAACTGCTTACAAGGAAACACCGAACAACTGCTTACAAGGAAACAGCTGGTATCTTATCGAAAATAGCAAGATGTGTATTCTACTGTATATTTATTTATTTATTGATTTATTTATTGTGTAACTGACAGGTAATTAACAATGGTAGTATGGTAAACAATAGGTGTGGATGTGATTGTTGTTTTGATTTCAAAAATAATGATGCATTATGAAACCAAGGTTGTTATAAATTAAATTATACTAAACTGAATTGTAAAGTAACTTTAACTTTGTGTAATTATTATAAATGGCTATCGCCAACTCACTTTTTCCCAACCATTCCATCTTTGTCCTCAGAATTTTCCAGTGTTTACTGAGGTGAAAGCACCAACAGCTCACACAGGATTCCATTGATGTTGAGGTAGAGAAGGACGTTGAGATAAGACATAAGGCAGTCGCAAAAGTCTTGTGTAAAGGTGAGAAAGTAAACGATGATGTTGCCTATATGGTGGCAAAGGTGACTGATATTTGGCAGACGCTTTTAAGCAAAGCGGCAGACTCTCACTAGTCATCCTATTATCAGGCGGTACAGTAATGCTGCTTCTCAGCCAGAGAGACTGCCAAAGAGGTGGAGATCAAAGGCGTCACTTCCCAACCCCACGTGGAACTGTCTTATCTTCTATAGCTGCACACTACTGTATGTGGGCCACTCTCTAGTTAAGTCACTCAAGGTCATACTCTCACCACTATGTACACTACGTCATTTCCAACTTTATCAAGCATGTATCTTGTAGAGATCACATGAATAACTGCACATAATGTGGAAGGATGGAACTCATCTTGCTATGTTCCAAGAACTAAAAAAAATATGAAGTGTAATAAAGACCAACGCAGATTTACAGATTTTTAGTCTGTGATATATTAACAAAATCAATCTGCATTCATGAATTTTACATTTTACAGTTACATTGGAACTCATTAATTTAGGTGACACTATCCAATTAAAACCACATTCAACAGCCAACTATCTTGCAAGTCTTACAGTCTCTCTTGTTGATAAATAAGTAGGCCTAGTAGCCTACTGTATAATGTAATGTAATGTGATGCAATATATGCTGCTACATGTGCAAATGATTGTAAATAATGTCACATATGTGACCTGTGACCTTTACTGTGTATATGGCGCCACATGCTCTGTGTGCTGACGTGTGCTGACATATGATTGGTTGAGAGCTGGTGGCGCCGTGGGAAAGGCCCTTTGATATGACGGGGAACCAAACTTTGTGCGAATCAGGTGAGCAGACTAGGACCAATCAGAAAGTACCAAAATACACACATACATATACCTGAAGGACACAGAAACATAATGTATATGCAAACCATACAAGTCAACCTATATACACACACATATTTGAACTGTTAGATATGCTGTGGACCAGCACCACAAATAAACACACACACACACACACACACACACCTGAACTTTGCATCTCAGCCTGCAAAAGAGAAACACTTACATCTGACAAGACACCAAACTTTGTTCGAATCAGGTGAGCAGTTGACCAATCAGAACGCACCAACAGACACACACACACACACACACAGACACATCTGAAACAGCCAGACACGCCCATCCACACCAGCACATATTCTATATTACACAGACACAAAGTAAACACAGTGCACATATATAGCCACATAGCTGACATAAAGCACACACAAAGAGAGAGTTTTCTGTTAGCAAGTCAAAGTTCAGGTGTTCGTATCTCTTCTATCCCTTTCATTCAGATGCTTGATTTATGGTTTCATTCTTGTGTGTGTTGTCATTCAAAGTGTTGTCATTTTTTACTGCTTTATTATCGGAAAGGTCAGTTTTAATTTGGTATTTATGTAACTCACGTGAGTGCTTCAAAGTCTCTTTTCCATGATTGTCTTAGATATCAAAGAGATACGATTAGATGATTATATGATTGTCTTGTTGGCCTTGCTGTTGAAGTCCTCTGATGTAGTGTATTATGCAATGACATAATAATAATAATAATAATAATATTGTTGAATGAAATCTTATCTGTCAGCATTATTGGGCATAGAAAAACAATATGGCAAGCCAAAGCACTTTGTTTTTGCTGTATCACCTCTGCCATGTAGTTAAGGCTTTTTTCAAGGCTTTTGCTATATCCTGGCACAATACTGGCATTTTCTCTCCCCTTTGCAGTATATTGGATATCTAATACAATCATGGAAATGTGACTATAAAACACTCCTGATGTATAAAAGAGGGAATGTCAAATTAAAACTGTAGTAAGTAGTTAATGCCCATTGACTTGTCATCTCCATTGCATCTGAATGTGAAGATACAATGTTGTTCACCTTACTCTAATTTAATAAATCATACATTTGGTAGTTTAATTATCATTTAATGTGGTGACAAAAAGCTGTTTTTGCAGATTCTGCGTTTCGGCTTTGTACTGTACGGTAGAGCTCTTCACTATAGTGCAAAAGATGAAGTAATGTCTGGATTGTTTGGAGATGCAAACAATTCCAGCTATCTGTTGTCAGATGGGGAAGCTTGTGATGTTTTCTAATAATGGAAACTAACTCAAAGTGGGTTTGTCCTAATTGTTAATAACCAAATATTTACCATACCTCCCCTCTCGCTCATACACAAACACAAGCCACTGCAGCCTTATTAGGGAAGGACTAGATTCCAATGAGCCTTGCATCATCTCGCATCAAAAGATAGAAACTCACCCTCCCAGAAGCCGTCGGCACAAACAACCAATTAAGTCATGTCTGGGGATTTAAGCATCATTTAGTGAGGGGAATTGAAAACATAACAGATATAGCATGTTTAGATGACCCTTAAAATGACTAAGATGAGAGCTTAAAACATAGCGAAACGATACTGAAAATAGTGCAGGACTCATTGGATGAAACAGTTAATACAATGTGGGCTATGATGTAGTGCACTAAAATATATACCTACTGTAATAACCTGATGCACCCCAGTTGCATGAAATAAACCTTTTTAAAGTCTTTTTAGTGTGCCACCTAAAGATTTTCAGTCGCCTGTCAGTTTTTTTTTTTTTTTTTTTTTTTTTTTCTGGGGGTTCCACTGCTTGTATCTAGATAGCCT
The DNA here is from genome assembly GCA_027497455.2 of Sardinella longiceps. NCBI lineage: Eukaryota > Metazoa > Chordata > Actinopteri > Clupeiformes > Clupeidae > Sardinella > Sardinella longiceps. The sequence goes on along the minus strand of JAODXP020000008.1, from coordinate 18,769,310 downwards.
AATGTTGTTGTTTTTTAATAATGGTAATAATAATAAAAATCTATCTTTAACCCTTTATAGGGCACTCATAGAAATCCTTGGAAATTTAACATTTCAACCCTAGAGCGTTGTTAGGAGTTACTATAAGATTTTTTCCATTTTTTGATTTTTGTCGAAAAAATTAATTTTCATGGAGAAAACTAAGGTCAACGAAATTACCATATATGATCACTTGCCCGTTTAAGGAAAAACATTTTTCCAAAAATTTACAAATAAAAACAGTAATAAAATACTTAAATTTAAGGAAATATGTCTTCTGGAGCATTTTTTGCTCATACTTTGAGACCTGAATGCAAATGCATGCAAAAAATGTAAATATAATGTCAAATTCTGGTGCCGATGCTTATTATTTTACTATATTTCAATCACAAACACTAAATAAACCCATCCTAACACCCCCCATCAAGTTACTAATCATTTCTAATTGAGGTCTTATTATGTAGATGAATACTAAAGTATGCCTTTCAGTCTGAATGTAGGCTGGTTATAAGGTCAAGAAATGGTCTAAACCACACTTTTTGCTCTCTAATCACTGTCTAATTGATTAAAACAGAATTAAAAGTCAAAATTTCATCACAGTACAGTATGATATAATCAAGTGGGACCATTCAGAGCACTATTACCCTTGTTTATCATATGATGAGAATAAAAATACATTAAAAAGTTTATGTGAACAGGGCGTATGATCAAATATGGTTCCTTAATTTTTCAGGCCTACCCCTCCCTGAATTCTACAAAAAAAACTAAATCTCTATCGTGGACCCTGCGTGAAACAGCGGGCGCAAGCAGAAGTTTTGCAACGAAGAATTAGTTTAGCAATGGAGTTATTATGAGGTAACTGACAATTACATTATACTGTAAGTCCTCACCACCCTAAAAAGCAGTATGATATTTTGTCTGACATTACAAGAAATAACTGGCAGATACTTAAATTAATGTGTTAGACTGGAAGTGATTAAAAATAACAACGGGGAAAATAAATTCAAAGCAGACTGGAACATGGCTTCTTTATTATTATTTTTGCGATTTTCTAGTTCAACATGTGATGGGATGGAATGTGAACGTCATCTTTGATTACAATCAGTAATTGAATAATGCGTGTTTTATTGCTGTTTAATTTGTATCGTCGGATGATTTCTTCTTAACTTAATTAGAAAAGAGTAATTCTCGAAGCAAACATGTATCTGCTCCCAAACATGTACCTGTCTTCATTTAATCCGGGTCACTCAAAAGGATTTGTGCGTGGTTTAGACCTGCTTTAAGGAGACGGTATTTGCCCGAAGCAAAATACAGGCGCTCTCTTACGGGCAGTCTTTGTAAATACCACGGAATATGTAGTAATTAGATGCATCCCACTCCCATTTTGACATACATGTATTCCAGTTAATATTGGCCAAGGGATATTTTTTCTGTAGAACTGTGAGTAGGAAGATTTTCATCATCATTCAATTAGAACACACAGAACTTATTTGCCCAGCAATATTGTTCTGTAAGTTTTGTTCTGTTCTGTGAGTTCTGAGGATGTGTTTGATATCAGGTGCTGTTGATCATGTGACCTCATCACCTCTCTCTGCTCTCATTTGTCTCTGATAACACACTCAAGGAAAGAGCAGAATGAGGTGCATCTCTCTCTCTCTCTCTCTCTCTCTCTCTCTCTCTCTCTCTCTCTCTCTCTGTGTGTGTGTGTGTGTGTGTGTGTGTGTGTGTGTACATATGCGTGTGCGGGCGTACATTGTGTGGGTGCGCATATGTGCGCATGCGTGTGTGTGTGTGTGTGTGTGTGTGTGTGTGTGTTTGCCTTTCCCGTGGAGTGAGAGTTCTGTTGCATGCTCAATGTTTACCAATAGTCACGCCCCCGTGGAGTTTGTCTGAAGTGGCTTGATGTTGACATAAGCACGTCGGGAACCCCCCTCCTTCTCACTATAAAAGAGACACCATCTCTCTCTGCGGGACTAAGGTAGGGACCACAGCTATAGTGATGCCAAGAGATCTTTTTAAACTGTGCTCGCTATCTCTTTTTAAAAAGTCTATGATCCTCGCTCAACCATTTCACTTCAATCATCTTCACTGATCACATCAGACTTGTAAACCACAGATTTGGTCAACAGCTTGTGCTTAACTGCTTAACAGCTTAGTGAGGCTTTAGTTCTCCAATTTATCCAAGGGCCTCTGTCAAGAAGCTATCTCAAGACAATCAGATTTTACATCACAGCCTGGGACAATAAATTCTAACAAACTATCATTTTTTTATCATATTTTTTGACTAGAAGGACATTTTTCTAGAATTTTATTTAGATTTATTCAGCAGGTTGTGTGTGTGTAAAAAAAAAAAAAAAACAATCCAAAAAACTGACCCAAGGTCAGTGAGTGGCAGTGAGATGCCCAGTAAGGCTGTAACGTTGGCATGGTGGGCACTTAGCCTCCTGCCATTGCTCTGCATCCTGCAGTCTGCCAGCGCTGCCCGTGTTGAGGGCACCAGGGCGCCCGGCTTCTGTTTCTGGACACGGGAGCTAGCGGATGGGCGCATTCATCAGACGTTCCTGCGTGGGCAGAGGGGGCAGCTGGTGCTGTTCCATGCCCTGTGGGGGGCAAACGGGCAGCTACAGGAGTGTGTGACCAGCCGTGATTCAGCTGTCACCTATGGTTACCAGGCAGAGTGCCAGGAGCACCGACCGGAGCTCTTCAGCCCAAGCCCCCAGAGGAAGTTTCAAACACACACGCTGTTCCAGTCGGGAGTGTGTGCAGAGGTGGATGTGGGTGAAGGTGGCAACGCGCCAGTCAGACACACACGGGATTTGAGGATCCAGCAGCACGCCCACATGGAAGGATCTGGAAGCAGCCGTGTGAAAAGAGGACTTATGATGATCCCTGGAACTCTGTGGTGTGGTGCTGGTAACACGGCAGCGAACTACAGTGACCTCGGTGAGTGTACTACACACACACACACACACAGTCAATTAATCAATCAAATGAAAGACAAGCTGGTGTGTCCATGTCATGTACAATATGTGTGTATTGATCAAGTACCGATCATTATCTTTAGTGCTATATGTGTGTGTGTGTGTTTTCCCATTTCCTGTTTTATCTATCCTAATTCTCACATGTGTCAAGCGTATTGACTCTGTGTATTGACTGTGGTGTGTGTGTGTGTGTGTGTGTGTGTGTGTGTGTGTGTGTGTGTGTGTGTGTGTGTGTGTGTGTTTTAGGTGCCTTCCCACATACAGATGAGTGCTGTCGAGAACATGACCACTGTAAATACACCATCGCCTCCTTCCGCTCAAGCTATGGTGTGTTCAACAGCAACATCTTCACTTTGTCTCACTGCAACTGTGATAACAGGTATGCACACACACACACACACACACACACACACACACACACACACACACACACACACACACACACAAACATACACATACTTTACACATGCACACATGAGACCAACACTTTCCTATCCCTTTCCTAGAGTTCCTGAAATGTTTGAGACAACCTAATCATGCAACAGGTTTAGAAAATGAACTGAAGTTCTGGAATGTTCTGACAGATTCAAGCGGTGTCTTCAGCGGGCTGAGGACTCTATGGCCAACGTAGTAGGATACGGCTACTTCAACGTGCTCAAGATGAGATGTTTCAAGTGGGCGATGAAAACGACCTGTACGGAGCGTTCCTGGTGGGGCAGGTAATAGCTGAAGCTCTTATGTTTACTTTTTAGACAACCTATTCCACAATAATAATAACCAAAATTTAAAAAAAATAAACTATGATAAAATTGCCCAGCTCCATGCAGAAAAACATAGATAACTTTTTTTCTGAATTGTATAATTTGGTAATACATTTAATTCAAAGTGCCCTTCCTTGAGTATCTTGCCTTTGGCCTATCTTTCATTCCTCAATCTATTTAATTGGTTTGCAAAGTCCTGCCAAAAAGCATCTTTCAGCACCTGCAGCTGTTAAAGTAAAAGATAGAGAGGCTGTCAATTTAAGTCAATTTAAGACTGTCACTTGGTCTGGTTGGTTTTTAGATCTGTCTCTGCTGAAGGGATGGCAATATGACGTTTCTGTGTGTGTGTGTGTGTGTGTGTGTGTGTGTGTGTGTGTGTGTGTGTGTGTGTGTGTGTGTGTGTGTGTGTGTGTGTGTGTGTGTGTGTGTGTGCATGTGCGTGCATTTCTTTTTGTCTTTTTGTAGGTGTGTGTCAACTGATCTGGTTCCTTATGCTTCAGTGCAAGAGCCCACAGACTTCAACTCCACTCTTCCAGAGGACCTCAACCTGTCACGCTCTAATTACACAACCAAACCAGATTCAAACATAACCAGCAGTCTGGATTCAGAGCTTACTACCAATCCAGATTCAGAACTAACTGTCAAACCAGATTCAGAACTTACTACCAATCCAGATTCAGAACTAACTGTCAAACCAGATTCAGAACTAACTGTCAAACCAGATTCCGACCCAACCACAATATCATATTTAGACCAGACAACCAAACCAGAACTAACTACTAAAGCAGGCTCTGACCCAACTACCAAACCAGATTTAGATTTGACATCCAGACTAGATTCAGATCTTAATACCATGCCAAGCCAAACCACTGAATCAGACCTGACTTCCACGACAGACAAAACCCAGACTAACAATTCAGACCAGAACCAGTCGTCTGCACCCCACCCAACCATCCCACCACAGCTCATTATGTCTACAGTCTTGGATAGGAGAAGGGATACCTCAGACAGCGAAACCACCCTCCTAAACACTACAAACAATACCTTGGACAGCAGCACCACCCTCCAAAGCACCAGAAACGATACCTCAGACAGCACAACCTACCTCCCAGAGACCAGAACCGATGGCTCGGATGCTACAGCCGACCTTTCTAACAACACCAGTTCACACACAGTCCCTCTCCCAGGATCCACACCTAGTGGCAGCCACCTGGTCCCCATCATCACCACTGCCACCACTCCCACCCCCTCAGGTGCGTTAGAAAGACCTCCACCTATTTTAATGTCTGAACTGTCTCTTCTATTTTGGGATCTTCATAAAGTCAGTTACAAAAAAGTGTCTGTAAATGTTTAAATAGTGTATTTAAAATGTATATTTCAATGAAAATTGCTGCATACTGCATGGAAATGTGTTGTAAATAAATCACTACATACTTTAGAGTTTGATCAGAAATGTGTCATGTTCACATCCTCAAGTGATTTTTTGTTTGTTTGTTTTATATGTTATTCCAGTTTACATACCATATTCAAATCAACCAGTTATTTATTCCACATAGATATCTTTTAATAGATGGCTTTATGTACTTCCATCCAGTACAAAATAATGAATACCCCCACAGAAATGAGTGAGCTATTCTGCTAATAGCTAAGCCTTTATCCTAAGCCCTTACTATATGTAGCTACAGTATGGGGGCAAAAGCTTTGTTGCTGATTTTGAATGGAATGAAACACGCTGGATTTCCCCTATAACATGACTTCATACTTCCTGAGACTTCTACTTCCTGCATCTGAAGGCCCCAATGCACCTTTAGATTCTGTGAAACTCTAAAAATCTCTTTTCTCTCTATTAGATTCTGTTATGCTCTCTGAAACTCTATAAAACTATCTCTCTTCCTGCACTTTACTTAGTTGCTTAGTTGGCCCATTCTCCATCACAGTGCAAACAAACCACCTTTACCCAGGACAGACCACCCAACAAAAGTTCAAACTATATTTCTCTTCAATTTGCTCTCTGTCCAAAGGCCATTGTCTTGTTTGAGCTTTCTAGGGGAAAAAATGCCTGAGTGTGTTCAGTGTGTGTGTATGTGTGAATATGTGCAAGTAGTGTGTATAACGTGTGTATGTCTGTCTGTCTATCTGTCTGTCTGTGTGTCTGCAGATCCTGTGCGTTTGTGTGGCCTGTATAAGTCCCTGGATGCATGTAGACTACAGGTGCCCCCACTGCAAGAGCTCTTGGGTCTGAAGAACACAGACTTAAGAACTCTGTATCACTGCAACTGCACCAAAAGGTGAGACACATACAGTACACACACCCTTTACAGACATTCATGCATGAAACACACACACACACACACACACACACACACACACACACACACACACACACACACACACACATAACACACACACACGTGTGTGATAGCACTATAAGTAAATTGGCATCATACATGCATTCATGTTCACTCTGTCACCAAAAAACACAAATCCATTTGCATCAGCTATTCATGCAGCTTTTTTCCAAGAGGTTACACACACAAACATGCATTCTGCACTTACAGTCTCACAATACAATGATTCTTCTTGCTTAGAGATTAGAACAGTGGGTGCACATATGTGGGATTGTAGCTAAGCTTTTGGTGTGTGTGTGTGTGTGTGTGTGTGTGTGTGTGTGTGTGTGTGTGTGTGTGTGTGTGTGTGTGTGTGTGTGTGTGTGTGTGTTAAATGTATAAATGTATTAATGTGTGCATATTGCTGTGTGCAGGATAGCAGAGCATATGTCTGCACTGGAGGCTGCAGGGCTGCATAGCCTGATGTTGGACTTTGTATCGGAGTCTTGCTTCATCCTGCCACACACACAGGGCACTGATGCGTCAGGCAGCAGGTCAGTGTGTGAGAGGTCACAGACACACAGTCAACTCACTGCACCCACAATCCATCAGCATACACACACACACAATCTCTCTCTCTCTCTCTCTCTCTCTCTCTCTCACTCACTCACTCACTCACTCACTCACACACACACTCACACACAGTCACACACACACACACACACACACACACACACACACACACACTGATGCCCTCTTGTGGCCACCTTCAACAATGCAGATTACTGTATTGTGGGACTATTGTGGGAAATAACTCAAACTGCTCTCTCTCTGGAAGCAGTCTGTACCAGATCAAAAGACACACACACACACACACACACACACACACACACACACACACACACACACACACACACACACGCACACTCGCAAACACCTTGCTTATTCAATCAATTCATTTGCTTAATTTTGTTTGGCAAATCTACAGCTAACACCTCTTTCTCTTCTCCACAGTGCTATGCTGCTGCAGATGCCATTCTTTCAGACAAGTCTGGGATGGGACAAACCTCGCAGGCGCCACCTATTGGACAGAGCTCGCAAATTCAGCTCCAGCAAACGGGCAAAGAGGAAAGACTTGGGTGTCAGGTTGTACCGCAAATGTCTCCGAATGCACTCAAGGCTCCAGAAACCAAGACTGCACTGACCTTGAAATAAGACATCATTCAAAAAAGAAGAAGAGAAGTTTGGAAAAGAACTTTCAGACATGAACCTCTATGCAACCCCCCCCCCCCCTCCCCTCTCTCTCCCCGCCCCCCTTGCTGTGCACAGCCAATCAACTGGATTTGAGTATTTGCCTGACACACATGAGGACCAATCCCTGACACCGGGCTGCTGAGGGGGTTTCTGACTGATGACAGACTGGCTCTGTGAGTGACACTTCAGAAAGGTGATGCTATGATGACAGTAGGCCTACTACTGTCACATTGGTGAGGTCACATTGAGTCATACCAAGTGGCAGGACACAGAAATGCTACCAAGGACACAGAGATGCTATCAATGGTAGAAAAGTTACTGTAACTTATATCATGAATCCTGTGTTGAGTATTATCTTGTATATAGTGTATTTGTACATCATCGTTGTCAATGCAAAAGGCTGCTAGAAAGAAGCCATGTCTGTTCAATGTTCAATGTAGTTTGATAGTAGTTCAATGTTTTATGTATGATAGTTTGATAATATGACATTACTGCGAGTGTAAGTGTCATTGATATTTTATATAAACATTCTTTTTGCTTATTTACTGTTGTATAATTTCAAAACTGAGTGGTCTTATCATCCCTCTGTGAGCTATAGGCTGCTGGGAAGTAGTGGGGGGGTGTGGGGTGTATGGGTCAGTGTGGGGTGCTGGCCGGGTAACCAGAACCAAGTGGGAACCAGACGTATGATGTTCAAAGGACCCAGTAGGCCTACTAGTCATAGCTGCCTGTTGTATTCAGTGGTAGCTGATCAGATAGGCTTGCTGGACGGTGCAGAAGGCAGGAAGAGGCGCAGGCAGCGGGCTGTGGAGAGGGCTGAAGTCGGTAACTCTACTCCGCTGTGATGTCAGCAGCGGTAATGCGCGCTGAAGCTCCAGTGGAGCCACAGCAGAACCGCCTCTACCGGGAGAAAATCCGCTACAAGCCCAAATGCCAGAAAAAAACGGGGATTTGACAACATGGCGTACTTTCTGTGGAATAACTTTTCTTGAGACGTGAGAAAGAATTGTGCATCGCAATTGAGATAAATATCGAGGAAGTTGACAGAAGTTTAATTTGACCTTTAAAAACGGATTTTTCCAATCTTTTTGTAAACACTTCTATCATGGGATGAAAGTTTCGAGTTGTCGCAGACCGTTGAAGTAGGACAGGATGGAGAAACAAGGATCTCGAAAAGAAAAGGTAACGGATACTCCGTGTAATATGAGAGTGTAGTGTCGTGTAACTTTTAAACGCGAATATCTTCGTGAGAACGAACTACCACCGTCATCCAGAATTCAGCCTTTCCTGTTTTGTCGACTCTCCCTCGAAAATATGCGATCGCAACCCATTCTATTCGCTTTAGCCGCATAATGCACTGCCCCGCATTTGTGCAGATAAAAGGTATCCTAAAAACTTCCAACAATCTCTTGCATCTGGAGGAAGTCCGACCTTTTGTCTCAGGCTGACCAAACTCCGTGATGTCTGTTTAGGACACAGATTATATTTAACAAGAGCGTCAGTTATGCAACTTCAGCATGCATTTTAGTAGACTGTTAATTGTGTCAACAATAACATTCACTCTCTTCTTTCAAGTGTTCGTTTGTGTCGCTGAGGTTTGTTTTGACAGTGAAAGGAACCGCTAGGACAGTCATAAGAGCAGGTAAAGTCTGCGCTGTAAGGCCTCACTGAGAATTTAACCCTTTGTCATCCTGACATTGTGCCAAAAAAAACCCAGTGAAACAATAAGACGAATTGAAAAGTGCACATAATTCTATCCATATCAGAGTCAGCTGCGTTAGAGGAGTTTTAAAACTCTATCGGCATATGCAGCCCATTTGCTTGTGGCGATGAGGGATAGGTTCCGCTCAATCTGGAGAGTGAGTGAAGTATTGGGTGAGAGGGAGGGGTTCCGTTGCTTGGCATAATGGCTTGACCTTGGCATTAGCCCATGGTAAATTGCATCAAAGCTTCCCACACTAACATGTATCTTATGTGTTTCTACCACACACACACACACACACACACACACACACACACACACACACACACACACAGACACAGAGAGAGAGAGAGATCATGCTGGCTTGTCATTTCCTAAAGACAGGCTCTGTTGGTTTCTGTCATGCACACAATTTTAAAGGGGACCTCTCTCAGCTTGGCGAATGGTAAAAGTACTCTAAGTGTATTTTAAGGTTAGAGGTGCTCCCCAGTAATTAGAGGGCCTGTGCCAAAGGCATTGGATGCCCACTGACACTGGTGCATTACTGCCATTAATACAGTTAAAGGGAAGGGTAACACTTTCTATGAACCCAGTATTCATAGAGCATTATAAATGCATTCATAAAGCGTTATAACACATTCACAAAGTCTTATAACTAATTACATTAGTGTTCATAACACATTTTCATGTCTATACTCATGTCTATAAGTATTATAAAGTCATCTTATAAGCCTTTAAAACTTATAGTGTCACAAAGCATTATAATGCTTTAATTTGTTTTTATATGTCTTGCCTCATAATGATGAGTTACAGGTGCTCTGTGTATAGTAAAGTAACATGAGCACATAATTAGTCATGGAAATTAATAAGGCACCATAACAGACACTAAGTAAAGTGGTATGTTCTCCTTGTATGAAAAGGCCAAAAAATCTTATAATGCTTTGTGACACTTCAAGTTATAAAGGCTTATGTGATAAAATGTTAATTCCTTATGAGTACAGTCATGAGAACATACAGTATGATCAGTTATGAATATAATGTCAGTAGTTATAATCCTTTATGAATGCATTATAACCCTTTATGAATGCATTCATAATGCTCTATGAATGCTGAGTTCATAGAAAGTGTTACCAAACAGACAACAACAAAAAAAAAGTTTTTGAAAAAGCCTGGAATTTTTATTGGGGATAAGGGCAAGGACCCTCCTAATAAACTGCTGTTTATTCAGGAAAAAAAGTTGATGCACAATTCTTGCTTTTTACACAAGCAATAAGCACAGTAAATCAGAATGAATCACAAACTCTTGCAGCCAATCAGCACAGAGCCACAATCTGTTCCAACCAATCGACACGTTGCTTCAGGCAAGAGGAAGGAGGAAATACTAATTTAAATCCATTGGCCTCACAATCTACATCACTACCCTATATTACTCAGACTCCACTATAATACCAGACTGGTCATTATGGTGACACTAACCCAGAGAGGTCAGTGAAATGCCCACCGACACTAGTGATTAGCGGAGCAATAATGCCAGGCAGCTTTAGGGTGGCCACATATTAAAATAAGATTAAGGTGAAACTCAATCCCCATTGGGCTATAGAATGAGGCCGACCTTTTAATTAATAGTGTATACAGAGTCATTATTGGCTTAGTTGTAATGAATGTAAATGGACATTTACAGTAAAGCTACACTATGCAACTTTTCACCAGTATTTCCTTCTTAATTCTTTTGAAAATGTCATCTTCCAAATTCAAGTAGCTTCTCCATTGGCTATCTGTGTCTTTACGTCTGAGCTAGGCCTGTCTCAACTGTCTTTCCAGGACTGTGATATTATATGTTTTAGTTCATTCTATTCGTGATGTTCCCGTCATTAGAGATAAGGTGGTATATTATGTTCTTAGGTTATTTAGGGGAGTCAGTGGCTATCTACTGTAGCGTACCATGCTGGCACTGGTCTGATTCAGTGCAGTCCACGTCAATTGGGATGACCAGCGCCATCTTCCGTCAACCTGGAACTGAGTACACTGTCACATAGTCAGCCTATTTCCTTGTCTAGTTTGAGCAGTTCAACACTTCATAGTCGGCTCTTCCGCCTCTACTGGTTGCAGGTGAAGCAGAAAAAGAACTAATGTTGGGCTGGGTTCTGCTGGCTGGCCAATTAGGTCAAGTTGGCTTGCTGAAATGTCCATAAGCAGTACCTCCTAGAGTTCATTAGGGGTGAGGTCAAGAGGTCATGGAGGCATTAAGGGGTTATTGTGATCTCTAATTATTGGAACATAGACTTTCTTTCACTCCTGAAACAGAGAATATGGGCTGTCACCAATGGCTGAGAGTTGCTGCATGAAATGCAATTAAAGTTCTCTAATCTAACTTGTTCATTTATAAACACAATAAGCAACTACAAAAAGCGCTCAGAGAGCGCAGACCTCCGCCAAGACAATGTGGTCACAGATGGTGTTCTGGATCACCGATCGCCACCAAAATCGAATCAGTTCTTACTTGTCCCAATACACACGTTGTCCGAAAATTTCATCCAAAACCGTGCAGCACTTTTTGAGTTATCTTGCTCACAGACAGACACACACACAGACTCACACACGCCGAGCAAAACATAACCTCCTTGGCGGAGGTAATAATAAAACACAAATTTATATGATGGCAAAATAAGATACAGTATTTCTGTTGTTTTTGTTGTTAGAAGAAGTGATTTCAGGAGTATTGACTGCATGCATTATACTGTAGATAGAACTGTATACGTGTGTGTGTGTGTGTGTGTGTGTCTGTTACTATATATGAGAGCATGATTATGTTAATTTTTCATGGAATCGTGTGCATTAGAGGATAGCATACTGCCTATGAGAAAAGCCTGTGAAATATAAACAGTTACTTGCACAATAAGACCACAAACAGCTGCCCGAGGCATCCTAAGTAAACTTCGCATAATCCAGTGTCCAATAAAGCAAATAAACTTTAGATAACATTGGATCAAAACAGGGCACGGTCACCAAAACACAACCTAGTGGAAATCTTGAATCAAATACTTTGCACTATTTTAACAATGGGGCTATTCAAATTCAGCTCATTGAAAAAATCTAAGAGACTAAATTAAAAATAGCATAAAATGTTTTTAGCAGGTCCTTCATGAATTATCTTGAGTAGCTACAGTACCAGTATACCAATATCAGCTGGTCTGCATTCAGAAGAGCTTTTCATTTAATCATTTTCATTGAATCATTTCAAAATTTAAATGATGGCTCCCAGTAATCTCACCAATAACAACTAATTGTAAACATGACATATTCCAACATTGTCATATTACATTTTCCTGAGAAGGCCCAGGATAGATACAAGGCTTTTATTGTTGAGTGGTTTGGAATGACACATGACTTTACTCGCATCAAAAGACATAATAGAAACGTAGAAAGAGTTGAATGAATGCAATATGTTTCCAAAGTTAATAAATCATCATGCTAGAGGTGTTTTCAATTTTCATTGTTGAAAAGGCCTATTAAAAATCTATGATTTTTTGGACAATATATGATTTCAATATTAAATATTAAAATAATAGTGGTTATTTTTTTCCCGTAACTGACCAGCCCTTCTGTGTTCTTTAACCACTCACCCAATAGACTACATTGTGGCTCCATTCCTCTATGCATACAAAGGGAAATAATTGGTATTGCATGTTGTTTGATTTCTTAAGTCTACATGCCAGCTTAAATAATTGAAACATTTTACAGGATAATTGGATAAAACCAAAAACTCAGAGAGGTTAGAGGGAGTGCGAAAGAAAATGTGTGTGTGTGTGTGTGTGTGTGTGTGTGTGTGTGTGTGTGTGTGTGTGTGTGTGTGAGAGAGAGAGAGAGAGAGAGAGAGAGAGAGAGAGAGAGAGAGTTTTATTTCATCGCAGTTGTAACTGTCATTTTTGTGTTTCTTTGTGTGGTTACAATGAGTCCAACTAAAACCCTCATTGTGATTGTCCCAACTCCCACACAAACACACACACACATGAGGTTGTGTAAACTAGTAACAGAGACCATCAACCAGCCGGGCAAGACAGTCTAAGCCTTGCCTGGTTGACCAAACTCTTGCACTTTGTACAGTGAGTCTTTCTGGAGCCCCATGATAGGGATACTTCCTGTTGGGTGGGCACTTCATTTAAACTCAAACTCTTGGGCCTGCCTTCACTCAATTGCTCATTTGGTTTGCTTATGGCATATGTTTTTCTGGCAGTCTATTTGCTGATTGGTCTGTAGATTTTCTATGGGGTTGAATCCAATCTGCTGAGAATGCCAGACGTAGTGCTGTAGCGAAGTACAATATTGAGCGGCATAGCCAGGCAAGTGTAACCTACTCCAGACACTTTTTACCACCAGCCCATAGTAACAGACAGCAGTGGGCAGACCAAAACTGTACAGATAGACAGTCTATGGTACCTCAGTCAGTAAACCAGCTTGGACCATCTAAACATCTCACAGAGTCTCTCCATCTCTTACAGCAATGCAAATGTGTCTTTCCAGGTTTCTACACCTCCT
>JAODXP020000008.1:18738231-18750731 GCA_027497455.2 Sardinella longiceps | reverse complement strand
CACATTCAGACATACTTCTGTAGATATCTACACTGTCATACTGTACACTCTCAAACCTCTTGTTATAAGGACATCTCTCTCTCTCTCTCTCTCTCTCTCTCTCTCTCTCTCTCTCTCTCTCTCTCTCACACACACACACACACACACACACACACACACACACACACACACACACACACACACACACACACACACACAAGCACACAGACTACCAGCCAGCAGGCTGTGGTTGGGTCTCGCTCTGACTCCCGTTTGAAGCCTATGGCTGGGCCTCACTGTGTGGCTAAGACTTCCTCTCTTCTCCCCTCCACACACACACACACACACACACACACACACACACACACACACACACACACACACACACACACACACATTGATATTGACAAATATACACACACACACTTTCCGTCCTCAGAATATATACTATGATCCAGCTGCCTAACCTCAGTGTGTGCACACATACACACACATTCTAACCTCAGTATGCACACTACACTCATGAACTCCAGACTGCTATCCCCACACACACACACACACACACACACACAAATTCCAGACTCCTCTCTCTATTTCTCATACACACACACACACACACACACACACACACACACACACACACACACACACACACACACACACACACACACACACATACACACACACACACACACACACACACACACACACACACACACACACACACACACACACACACACACACACTCAGACATATAATGTATATCCACATAAACACAAATGCACAAACACACACATATTTACACTCTATCACACACACACACACACACACACACACACACACACACACACACACACACACACACACACATAACATTACCCCATATTAACCCTCAGTTTTGCTTTGTTCCCCTTAACAGTGATACACAGTGACAGCCTGGAAGTGTGTGAGACTAGGTGGACAGAGAGATAAGGAAAGAGAGAAGGAGTGATTGAGAGGGAGAAAAAGAAAAATATATTTGGGGTAAAGATAGAGGGGAGGGGTAAGAGAAACTGAAAGAATGGAGGGAAGAGAGAAACAAAGAGAGAGAGATGAGGGGGAAAGAGACAGAGGAGAGAAAGAAAGGAGTGGAGAGATGGAGAGTGGTTCAGCGGAAGAGTGCAGGGCCTCTAATAAGGGCTCTGGAGTTCCCAGCAGCAGAAGCAGCTGAACGTGATGAAGTCAAATAAGACATTAGTAATTACAGACCTCAGGGGAAAAATACACTGAGGTTGGGGAGCAATCCATCTCTTTCTGTGTGTGTGTGTGTGTGTGTGTGTGTGTGTGTGTGTGTGTGTGTGCGTGTGTGTGTATGATATTGCAGGTCTCAGAAGAAAACATCCCCAAGAGGGTGTGTGTATTTCTGTGTGTGTGTGTGTGCGTGTGTGTGTGTGTGTGTGTGTGTGTGTGTGTGTGTGCATGTGCATGTGTATGTGTGGTATTGCAGATCTCAGACGAAAACATCCTCACGTGTGTGTGTGTGTGTGTGTGTGTGTGTGTGTGTGTGTGTGTGTGTGTGTGTGTGTGTGTGTGTGTGTGTGTGTGCGTGTGTGTGTGTGTGTGTGTGTGTGTGTGCGCGTGTGTGGGTGTGTGTGCTTTCCAGTCCCTCTCCAGTGTTTCCATTAGTGGCAGTGGGCTGTGGTCAGCATGGGCTGGGTTGAAATGCTGTGTCTACATGATGGGTGTTCAGCCGAGGTTGCCTCCTCTGCTTGAAGAGTGTGCAGGAATCCTGTGCTAATGCCCTGTTAGGCTTTTGGTTTCAGATTGGTTTTACTGCATTCATAAATCTGTGCATGAATCTTGTGTTTATGCACTGTTTATAAATATATGATGTGTTTACAGCTTGTTTGTATAAGTTTTCTTTGAATTGCTGTCTTGTTATACCAGAGAAGACTGCACTTTGTTTAGATTCTGGTTTTTGTATGTCATAGTAGTCCTGTGCTTGAATGATGTGTTTCTGACTTGTGTGTATGTGTGGACAGTATGTTGAATTATGTGTGTTTCTGATTTGTGTGCATGTATGGATGTTGTATTTATGTGAATATTTGTTTGTGTATGTGTTGTGAATGTGGTTTGAAGGCAGTAGTACCGCTCTGAATTTGAGAATGTTAATGCTGTGTTCAGCTTTGATGTATCATTGATCAGTGGTGTGTGTGTGTGCGTGTGTGTGTGTGTGTGTGTGTGTGTGTGTGTGTGTGTGTGTGTGTGTGTGTGTGTGTGTGTGTGTGTGTGTGTGTGTGTGTGTGTGAGATTTATGGGGATGAAACTCCTAATTGAAAAGCGCAGGCTTCGAAAGAGACCTTAACACAGACAGACGGACAGACTGACTGAGAGAGATAGACAGACAGACGGACAGACTGACTGAGAGAGACAGACCGACAGACAGACTGAGAGAGATAAACAGACAGACGGGCAGGCAGACAGACAGACGGACAGACGGATGGACTGACCTTGAGTGACTGCCAGCCCACAGTTCCAGATGCTGATGCTTCTCACAGTGGAACAACAGGCTGGATCTGCTATTGATTACTAGCTAACGTCTCTCCAATACGTAGTGGTGCCTGGATCAATGGCAGCTATCGCTTTGTTTTCTTTGTGTCTTGATCATTTGTTGGAATCCTCCTGAGGTCACGTCTGAGCCCTACAGAGCAGACATGCCCTCAACACCGCCCCACACATCACACACATTCCTTCACACCCCATCACGCACATCAGAACACACACACAGTCTGGCACACTAAATAACACACATCTTCTCTCAAACACACACACTCATAGATCAATTTTCCTACCTGACATGGTGTAACAGACCATCACACACTGCAACACACACATTACGCCTTAAAAACTGCACACAAACAGACACACACTCATTTTCAGACACTGCCTTCCAAACAAACACTGCCTTCCTTTCAGGAATTAGGACATTGAGGTCACGTCTCTATCAGAGTTAGACTGAGAAGTTTCACGTTTCTAAAATGTGCTGTCTTCCATCCATCCAAGGTATATTCATTTCCTATAGTCATGTAATGCATGAAACCCTGCATGACCCCATGCATAACAGTTGGAATCACTGATTTGAACCCTCCCTGTCAGAGCTATACTGACTTAAAGCATCCACAGTAGTTGGGATTTGCAAGGCCACCATGGTCTCACTTGTATGATCTGTAATATGCTGGTTTCTTGCCTCTATTGTGTTTGTTTCATGTTCTCTGTCCAAGTCACATGTCCAAGGTAAACTTTATTTCATGATTTTGACCTGTCAGACATGCACTGGGAGTTTTCTAATGTGTATCAGAGGTGCATTGATGTGGTCCATCTATCAAATATTATTCGCTGGTTTGATGGGTAGAGATAGGCTATTCTCAGAGCTCTCAGAGCTATGCTGGTGTTGTGCCTTAATCATAGATTTTATGCTTTTATCTATCCCCAGTCTGTGCTGGTTTAATACCAAGGTGTGCTGGTTTGGTGCCTCTATCAGGAATGTGATTTGATGCATGTGTCATAAATGTGCTGGCGTGATGCGTATCGGAGAGGCTGCTGGTCTCACAGGTCTATCAGAGCTGCTCTGCTCAGAGGGGCTTCAGGCGTCTCGCTGAGATCAGGAGTGAAAAGGGGCTCCTTATGCTATTGATCTGTCTGTCAGGACCTCTTTATTCATGTCATGCTTCAGCTGCAGACTCTACTTGCTACAGTCCTCTCTCTCTCTCTCTCTCTACACACACACACACACACACACACACACAGAGAGAGAGAGAGAAAGAGAAAGAGAGAGAGAGAGAGAGAGAGAGAGAGAGAGAGAGAGATTCAGACCAGCCACATGCAACTTTGCTGTAAAACTAAACTCCAGTGTCCAGCAATGCTGTCACTTTTTTCCATCTACATGTATGTTCATCTAGCTGGCTGACAATGAGTCACTTACTCTCTCTCTCTCTATCTGTCTCTCTGTCTGTGTCTTCCTCTTGGTTAGTACATTTTATTAAAACAAACATACACACTGATATCAATATTCATAGCATGACACACTCCTCCCTTCTTGCTGCATCCAAAGAGGGCTACTTATTTAGCCAATCACACCACAACCCCGCTATCTGACATATGAATATGTCTCCGCTATCTCTCCAACACTCTCCCAGCTAATCACATTATTCCTCCCATCTGATTGACATTCTGCACCATCCAATCAGGTCAGAGATTCTGGCTGAGGTTAGGTGTCACTCTGCGAATGGAGAAAGGGGTCAGGGGTGATGTTTGAGTCATGAGGTCACAAAAGGCCAGGGGTCATGAGAGGTCATCAAGTGTTGTGCTTTAACATGATTCATGGCTGTTATCTGAGACACCATGTGTGCATGGAGATGTCTCCAGGGCCACAAGTCTCCCAGATAAGATGGTCTGAGGGTCAAGACCCTTTATGGCGTGGACCAGTAGAGTGGCTGTCAACTTGAAAAGGTCTAGTCCACCATCTAACTGCACTCTGGAACAGTCTTCCTGGGTTAAACACATGGATGCACATGGTGTTTTAAACAAATTCCTGTGTGTGTGTGTGTGTGTGTGTGTGTGTGTGTGTGTGTGTGTGTGTGTGTGTGTGTGTGTGTGTGTGTGTGAGTGTGCCCATCTCACCAGTTTCAACAAGCTCACATTGCAGTCTTTGCTGTTGTGTGTACCTAGTCCAGGCTCTGTGGTGTTCTATCTGTGCCCCTGTCTCACTTGCTCTTGTCTCTTCTGGCCTTCCTTATACTGCTGCCTGTTCTGTGGTCTGAGATGCTGTCTGTATGTCAGTCTCTCTGTCTGTTCTCTGTGGTCAGTGCTTGTGTCTGTGCTGCTGCTGTATCTTAGTGTTATTTCAGCCGTTGTCTCTGCAGCTCTTCCCTCCTGCTGCCCCCATTGAAAATTAACTGAGATAATACAAATTACAAATGGGGACTTACAATGGTATAGTAGCCTTTATGGCCCCTGTTGTTCTATATGTATGTATGTGTATTATAAATATGTATGTATAACATACATAGTTATACATCTTTTCAATAGGACCATACATGTATGTGTTTTTCTTTTTTCCTCCTGTCTGTGCTTCTTCTTTTCTGCTGTTGCCTGTCCTGCGTCTTATTCTGCTGTTGCCTGTCCTGCTTCTGATTCTGCGGTTGTCTGTGGTTCTCTGAGCTGCCAGGGAGGAATTCAGGTGATTTAATTTCCCTGCATCCACAGACATGATGGCATTACAGGCCCAATGGGGAGCCCTCTTCTAACTGTGGGAGTGTTGGGCAAAGAGAGAGAGAAAGGCCACATCTCTGTCTCTGGGTGAGGAGCCATCTCCTGTGTGTGTGTGTGTGTGTGTGTGTGTGTGTGTGTGTGTGTGTGTGTGTGTGTGTGTGTGTGTGTGTGTGTGTGTGTGTGTGTGTCCATCTCCATGGTGAAGATGTAGGGGTTGGGGTGTGTGAACAGCCAGTCTCAAGAGTGCAAATCTCAAGGGTGTACGTGTGTGTGTGTGTGTGTGTGTGTGTGTGTGTGTGTGTGTGTGTGTGTGTGTGTGCGGTGTGTGTGTCTCCAGGGTGTACTTATTAAATTTCCAATCAGTGTCAAGCAGGGAGATGGCAGCCATAAAACGCAAAGTCCCTGAGGTAAAACTCCAAAAATCGAAATGGTAAATGGTGTGTGTGTATAAGAGAGAGAGAGAGAGAGAGAGAGAGAGAGAGAGAGAGAGAGAGAGAGAGAGAGAGAGAGAGAGATTGTGTGTTTTTGGTATGTGGCCTTTTCAGATATTCAATGTGTGATTCCCTGTTTCAGGTAGAATGGATGTACCAGTGAGAGAGCCCTAGGCACTGACTCAGGTTCAGATGAGGGTCACTCTGCCAATACTCATAAAACACACACACTCTTGTACATACACTTTCTCCCTCTTACACACACACTGCTGTTGGTTACAAAAAAACAAATCCTCTCTCTCTCTCTCTCACACACACACACACACAGCTATATGTATGTCATGTATAAATTACAATAACACCTTTCACTTCAACCCGAGAGTGAGTGTAATCTTGTGTGTGTGTGTGTGTGTGTGTGTGTGTGTGTGTGTGTGTGTCTCTTGGTACACCAGGATTAAGGGGTTGATTTACAGTGCTGAAGTGCCTCATCCAGTGGGTAGTTGTATTGATCTGGTGCTATGGAGGAGCCCAAAGCCATGCAGCAGTAAACACGTGCCTTATTTATGTGGGTTATTTAGCTGGACTTCACACACATTCTTGGCCTAGTTGTGTGTGTAAGAGGATTTCTGTTTCCTGTGCTCTCTGGACCATAGCGTGAACTCCCAAGTCTTGTGGTCATGCATACACAATCTGCAGAGAGACATTGAGTTGGATAGCTGGGGCTGCAATCATTAATTGATTAATCAATACCCACTAAATCAATTGCCATCTACCCGTAATCTAGTGATCTGTTAGTTGGTTAGACTGAGTAGTTCTATAAGTAAAATACAGCAATATGGTAGTTATGGTAGCCTCTTAAACTTCAGTTTTTGTGTTTAGAATCATGTTATATAGAGTAAAAAAAAGAGAGAGTAAGACAGAGTAAAATCGTGGAGAGAATGTAGAGTGTAGTTGAGAAGAGTTGTTTTTGACTTGAGTTCAGCTGAGTAGAGTGAGATATAGAAGAGGTAGAGAGTTCTATACTGTAGAGAGTATGATAGTAGAGTAGAGTACTCTACTGTAGCCTGGTTGAGCCGCACATCAGTTCTCTGTGCACGGACACACACTAGACAGACATCAGATCCATTTCTTTGGTCTTTCTTCTCCTGCTGTGTGTTTTCACGATACGGTTACTAAATGCTGTGTTGCCAGGTCATTCACACAGACAAAACTCGGCTTTGGTCATCTGCTTCTCATGTTTGCACTTTACTGACCCCAACAATAGCTTATGCGATTAAGTTTCTCTCTCTGTTTATAAATTATTCAGCAGAGGATCAGAGCATTTGACCAGCACCTTCTGTATACCTCTAAGGTCCAATAGTAGGGAACTGACCTCAAGCATCATCATCCTAACTGCAAGTTACTACATCCTTACTATTTAATTAGCAGGAACAGCAGGCAGTTTTAGTATTACTGTAAGTGTCAAAGTATTTACAAGTAAAATCTATTTGAGCAAATCATTGTATAACTGTCTCCATGACAATGGGATCTGTCACAGCTGCCTCTGTCCTGAGGCGAGTTTAGTGGTGGGGGCGGGGCCTAATCATTAACCTAATTTACCACCACCATCTCCACACACCCTGCGGCTACTGTGGGAAACAGCTAAATCTGTACGTCAGCTAACACAATTTCTTCATGTGTCTTTGGCAGTTTTCCCTAAGGCAATTTAGCTGTCTAACACCCTTAGAGTGTCACACATACTTAATGGATGCAGTGCAGCAGCAGTAGGCCTATACGTAGGTTGGAAACGGAGAAAACTTTGGATAAATTTTACTCATAAAACTGAATAATCAGAAGTTATTGCCTTGAAAACATCTTAACACACACACACACACACACACACACACACACACACACACACACACACACACACACACACACATGCAGCATAAGACATTGATAATCCACCCTGCATTACTGTACACTGCACGCTTAAGGTTCCATATGATTTCTGCTGTTGGAAAGGTCAGTTTTACAGGTATGCTGTATACATGTAGATTACTGTATAGGCCTATTGTATGTGTTCAGATGTTATGGTGTTGTTTTTAGATGTTTTTCAGTGAGGTCGGACATGTATGCGAGTGTGAAGGCAATGTAGAGTTGACAAGAAAGATGTATTGTGTTTTGCTGATGCCGCGCCGCCTTACCCATCTTACAGGGTTCCTGTGGGTGTGTGACTGTGTTTTCTGACACTATTTTGGGAGGGGGAAGGGGCCTTCTCCAGCACCTGTTGGCACCTTCTGAAAATGATACATGTGATGGGGCACACAGAGATTAACCACACTGCACCTTAGGTGACCCAATGGGATGCCAAGGGGCCAGAGGACACACACACACACACACACACACAGAGAGAGAGAGAGAGAGAGAGAGAGAGAGAGAGAGAGAGAGAGACCATTGCATCGTCACTATGCACATGAACGCAGCACATTTTAAAGCAAAAGCTCACACACACGCGCGCCTTAAAGCAAACAAAGCCTTGCAACATGAGACCTTGCAGAGGTGCCTCACAGCCCTGTTGGCCAGGCTGGAGTCTAGTTACTCAGCCTTCTGTGACGGCAACAGACAGACAGACACTGACAGAAAACCTGTGTCAGCCATTCCATGGTGTCACAACTAAATCCCTCTCACACGCACTTTAAGATCCTCCACCACCTTTCACCTCAGTCTTTAGTTACTCCTCAGTGGATTCACATGAATATACATTGGAGATGGCGAATGTGGTTGGAGAGAGAAGTAGTGGGAAAGAGAGGGAAGCAGTGTGGGTTCTATGACCCTGCAGCTAAGAGTCAGACTGCTTGACTCTCCCTCCATCTCCTCCTCAGAGCGCAACATGAGCTGTTGAGAAAGCTATTAGTCCTTAGCGCTCAGGTCAGATGTAGGCTACAGCCCCAGTAGGATTCACGTCGAACTTTTCAGGACATAGCCACCAATGGGATTTTTCTTCAGAAAACACATCGTTCTCGTTCCACACGTTTGAAAGTTGCGTTTGTCTATATGCCGCCCACTCTGAGATGTGGTGGATGGAATTACGTTGTCTCTCTGGAATTTGAAAGGATTTGGTTGCTTGGAGTGCCGATGTGCTTTCATAAGTAAAGGATGTACTTTTGCTTCCAGGGCAGCTACAACATTTTGCCGCCTTTGGTCATCATGAACTCCTTGGTGAATGTCGAAACATTCCTTTGACATCGATAAACATTTATACAAGAGAAAGTTTCCTACGGTCAAATTGGGCTGAAGTACGGCAGTAGACAGTGTCGTCTTTCTTCAGTACTTGATTTGAAAGTCGATATTTTCAAATTCACCTTTCAGCTCCGACAGCAGAATGCGGGACAATACTTTTTCCTAATGTACTCTGAGGATGAAATATCAGACGGCGGTTCCGTCCCGTCCTCAACGCCTTGGGTGACTGTATGGAGCGCGTGGGATCTCGCATCCTCGCGCAGAGAAGACTCAGTAGTCGCGAGCAAAGCACAGTGTCTCTCTGCGGAAGCTTTTTTGCCTTTGTGATATTCTGAGTTTCAAACTAATTTGGGTCGTGTCATTTTCGGATGTTGATCATTTTTGATTCACAAATATGATGAAATGGCAGCCTCGGAAGAAGGTAAGGAGGAAAAAGATAGTTTGCCCAATAGGCTACGTGAGAAACTATTTTTATTCTCTGTTTATTTAACATTATGGCCTGAAAGAGTGGAAGGTTTGAGTGTTTTGATCTCTGGGGTAAAGTAGCCTAGTCTGTGAGGTACTGAGAGCTGGCGGGACAAGAGGAACGGCGAGAAGCAGGTGGTGTCACCTGATGCTGGTGCTGGAAGGATGCGCTGTCAGGCGTACTTTGGACCAAGAGAGGTCTAAGGGGTTCCGTGTAAGGTTTCAGCCGATTGGTTTGTGTGATGCATTTTTTTTATTTTGTACCATGCTGATTGCTGTCGCTTTTTCCTTGTAATCAGCCAATCAACTCTTATATTCCTGTCCATCTTATAGTAATTAAAGTACCACAGTCGCTCGCTCTGAGTTTGCGCCAGGGGTGCGTGCGTGTGTTTGATACTGTCTATCAGAGAGGCAGAAGTGGGTAGGAGTGTGAGTGGTTGTGTGCTCTATTGAGTTCTCTTTGATTGCTGGATTAAATTACAATAATATTGCACAGGTTTCTCTACATCAGCATCACATTAGAGTGTGTCTGCACGGGTGTGTGTGTGTGTGTGTGTGTGTGTGTGTGTGTGTGTGTGTGTGTGTGTGTGTTGTCTGGACACAAGATGTAAAGTCTTCCCTTTACCTGTAGGCCTATTACAACCTCAGCAGTATGTTGTTGTCTCCAGTGCACTCTAGAATTCTGTGCCACACATACACGCACACACACACACACACACACACACACACACACACATGTGAAAAGATAATGATAGGTGTTAATCTTGCAGGTTTTGTTGTGTGTCATCTTTTTTCATGTCTTTCATGTCTCTTTTCTGACTTGCTGATCAGTCATCCCACACACTACACTTGTACACGTGTGGGTACTCTCACACTTTCCCTGAAGATCAACATTGTAATTCCTGGATGATGAAAGGTCTTGTAAGACAGATTGTTTGTGTCTATCTGTCTACTGCGTGTTTGTGGGTGCGCATGTGCACCGGTGTTGGTGTATGTGTGTAACTGCCTGAATATGTGTGTTTCTGTGTTTCTGGATTGTGTGTGTGTGTGTGTTTGTGTAAAAGGCTATTGATTGGGTCAGAGTAGCTTACTGTGTGTGTGTGTGTGTGTGTGTGTGTAGATGTGTAGATGTCTTGAGCTAGCATCAAATAAACATGTGTAACTGTACTTGGTATAGAGAGAAAAAATGGACTGAGAATCACAGAGATATGAGAAACACCTCTATTCTGTTCACGCTCTCTTTCTCTCTTTTCCTCCCCCTTTCTCTCTCCCTTTTCTCTCCCTCTCTCCTACAACCCATGTCATTCTCTTCCCTCCTCTCTGTGGTGGTTAAGAAGTTGGGGGTGGTTGCTCTCCCTGGTGGTCCTTTGTATAGGGTGAAAATAAGGCGTGAGGTCTGGGGATTGTTTGTTCTCAATTTTATTGGGGTCAGCTCACTGAGCCTTTGGGAGCACTTAGAGGATCAGATAAAAGATTGTGTGGTGGTTCAATTGATCTGCTGTTGCTTACTATAGATGGGTTAATTATATCTGAACATCCTCCACTGTGTGGTGGACAGGGGTAAGAGGGTTGGAGATGATCGGGGAAAGATTGTTTAAGGTGTTAATGCAGGGGCTTGTGTGTCCTGTGTCTCCTAGTGGCAAATTATGCTGCAGAATTTAATGCTGTTTAAATGATTATGCTGGAGTGATTCATTATGCCTGCAACAGCTTGATTCAATTCTATTAGATTCTCTACTGTGCGGTGGGCCAAATGGGAAAAGAGATTTAGGGAATTGTGTGTCCTGTCTCCTGATGTGAGAATGTCAGCTTTGCTTTTTACTGTTGTTTGATTAACCATGATATAGCAATAACTGAGTATCCATTCAACTTTTTCACATGTCATATTCTCATTTACAAAAATGGAATACCTTTCCCTCAACTGTGTGATGTGTATATTAACCTGTACCAACCAGCTGTGGAATCATAAATCTATTAACAGAAATGTGGTATGCAAATATACCACAATTATTGTAAACCCATCGACTATAATCACATTCACATAATCCACACCCCTCAAGTGAATTGTATTGCATGGTTAGGGGACTGATACAAATTTGCAAATGTTTACAACCAAGGATTTCTTATTCACATATTTCTTATGCACCTATTTTGTGCATGAATAGTTGGATGGAAACCCACCTATTTGAGCATGACACTGTTTTAAATGAAGACATCAGAAAGCTCAATCCTCTTTCTTTCATTTAGTTGTCTGCTTGTCCAGCTGTGTGTTTGTCTACCCACCTCTACTGTCTGTCTATCGCCATGCCTACATGTTTGTCAATCTATATCTTTTGTTTGTCTGTCTGTTTGTATTTCTAGTTACTTTTACTGTATCAGATTTACCTGTCTATTTACCTACCTATTTGTCTGATTATCTGTCCTGCCTGCCTGTCTGTTTACCCATCTGTCTGCCTGATGACCTATTTATGTGTTCGCCAGGCTGTCTGTTTACCGGTTTGTCTGCCTGTCTATTTAACTGTCTGTCTGATCATCTTTGTGTTTGTTTACCTTTGCATTTACATTGCATTGGAAATACTTTTCACATTCCATATTTTTACACACATTTCTATAATAGTTGGTCAAATTAGCCAAGACTATGTTGAGCCGCCACAATCTCATCAATGGGTGGGGATTGGGGAAACACTGCACTGTCTGACTGTCTTATTAACTGTTTTTCTCTCTGTCTGATAACAATCTGTCTAGCTGTCTGTCTATTTACCTGTCTGTCTGACCAGCAACCTGTTTACCTCTATATGTTTTTGTGTTTACCTCTATATGTTTTTGTGTTTACCTGTTTACCTCTATATGTTTTTGTGTTTACCTCTATATGTTTTTGTGTTTACCTGTTTACCTCTATATGTTTTTGTGTTTACCTACCCGTGTCTGTGTCTGTGGCTATCCCCTCATTTGCTCTCTACTGTTCAACATAACATTCTCTTGTATTTTGAAGTTGTTTTGGTAACCCAATCGGATGTTTCCCGCCTAATGTGTGTGTGTGTGTGTGTGTGTGTGTGTGTGTGTGTGTGTGTGTGTGTGTGTGTGTGTGTGTGTGAGCGTGTGTGAATCTCCTCACAGAGGGAGCTAAGCCAGAGCGGCAACCCTGAGTCTGAC
>JAODXP020000008.1:18708231-18733231 GCA_027497455.2 Sardinella longiceps | reverse complement strand
TTTGTTGGTTTATGCTCTGATCAGAGCGGTGTTCTCTCGGTAAGTTCTGCAAACTCCCATCTCGAGAGTTAAGTGAGGAGGAGATGATTGGAGAGATGATTGACAGAAAAGAAGAAATGCTGCATTCATTGGTGAAAGAAGATGAAGTTTCTTGTTTTCTTCTTTCTCCATTCCCCTCTTCCACTTCTCCTCCCCTTCCCTCCATTCTCCTATCTTTCCTCTTTCCTCCCACACTCTATTATCCCTCTCTTCTCCTCTTTTTTTGCATCTCTCCTCTCCTCCTCTCCCCTATTTCCCTTCCTCCCTTTCTTTTCTCCTCTAAAAATCTCAAACCAATTGGCACCTTTCCGCTCCTCCTCCTTCTCTTTTCTATCCCTTTCTTCCCTGCTCTCCTCCTCCTCTCTCAGGTATAATCCATCAGATGTGTGGAGATTACGAGACGGCCCTGAAGCTGCATAAGGCTCACCTGGCCATCGCCCAGGAGCTCAGCGACTACGCCGCCCAGGGCCGTGCCTACGGCAACATGGGTAACGCCTACAACGCCCTGGGCCTCCACGAGCAGGCCGTACGCTACCATCGCCAAGAGCTCCAGATCTCCATGGAAGTAAGCGACCGTGCCTCGCAGGCGTCCACGCATGGCAACCTGGCCGTAGCCTATCAGGCGCTGGGAGCTCACGACCGCGCCCTTCAGCACTACCAGCATCACCTTGGTATCGCCCGTGAACTCCGAGACGTCCAGAGCGAGGCACGGGCACTGGGGAATCTGGGCAACTTCCACTGCTCACGGAGTGAGTTCGCCCAGGCCGTGCCCTTCTACGAGCAGTACCTCCGCCTGGTTCCCGACCTCCAGGACATGGAGGGTGAGGGCAAAGTGTGCCATAACCTGGGCTATGCCCACTACTGCCTGGGCAACTACCAGCAGGCTGTGAAGTACTACGAGCAGGATCTGGCACTGGCCAGGGACTTGCATGACAAGCTGAGCCAGGCTAAGGCCTACTGCAACCTGGGCCTGGCACACAAAGCACTCGGCGCCTACACCCAGGCTGAGGAGTGCCAGCGATACCTGCTCTCTCTGGCGCAGGCCTTGGGCAACATGCAGGCTCGCTTCCGTGCGCTGGGAAATCTCGGCGACATCTACGTGTGTAAGAAGGACGTCGCCGGTGCCATCCAGTTCTACGAGCAGCAGCTGGCCTTGGCGCAGTCGGCACAGGCGCAGAGCAGCGGTAGCGGTGGTGGTGGGGGCGAGAGCGAGAGGCGCATGGAGGCCGGGGCGTATGCGGCTCTCGGGGCGGCCCACCGGCTCCTGCAGCAGTACGAGCGAGCGCTGGCATACCACACGCAGGAGCTGCACGTGCAGCAGCAGCTGGGCGACCTGCAGGGGGAGCTCCAGGCCCACGGGCACCTGGCCGCTGTGCACATGGCGCAGGGGCACTACGACCTGGCGCTCCGCTCCTACGAGGAACAACTACAGCTGGCACAGCGGCTCAAGGTGGGATTACTTCACCTGATTCACCTCATATCACTCACCACAGGTCCATTTGAACATTTTAAGTGGAGGGTATCGTAAGTAATGAAAGTGAGATTATGGCGCAGAAGTGCATGTTCTCTATTATGTTTCAAACTCTTTTGTTTCCTCACTATCTACACCAGTCAGAAAGCTTGTACTGTAGGGGCTATGATTGAAAGATGCCAAATTATCACTTTAAGGTTGTAGGCATTACTAATGTATGCGTTACTGATGTATGTGTGACTGATGTAAACACTACCACACACTAGCTTGAGGTGGAGAGTGAGGGAATTATTGAATGAGCCAATTACAGTGGGGGATGATCAGGGGACCAGATTACTGGGTCACTGATGCACATTGATGATGTAAACACATCTTACACACATTAGTGACATATTCATTAGTGATAAGCAGGCTACAGATATATGCATTACTGATGTACATACTGTACAGTTTTACTTACGGACTGTACTGTACATCTGATGTTTATGCATGTGTATGCATAATTAATGCCTGCATTCTCTCTCTTGCAGGAGCCGGCGGCAGAGGCGCGCGTCTATGGCAACATGGGCATCACTAAGATGAACATGGGCGTGGTGGAGGAGGCCCTAGGCTTCTTTGAGCAGCAGCTGGCCACCCTGCAGCAGCTCAGCTCCTCCCAGGCCTCCCTGGAGCGTGGGCGCGCCTACGGCAATCTGGGCGACTGCTACGACGCTCTGGGCGACCATGAGGAGGCCATCAAGCATTACGAGCAGCACCTGTCTGTGGCACAGAGCCTCGGCCACCTGCAGGACCAGGAGAGGGCCTACCGAGGCCTGGGCAACGGACACAGGTATGCCAGTGGGCACGGGAACTGGAGATGGTAGAGGAACTAGGACGGGTAGAGTAGAGGTAGCCCTACCTCTACCATAGTCACCTACAGGCTAGCCTAACTTATATGAGAACACTGTCTTTTGGTTTTGCCTGTTCTCTCGCTGTCTGAAATGGCATAAAGATGTAATTTAGCAGATAGAATTTTGCTCAGCAGAAAACCCCCTAGAGAGTGAATAGAGCCCCGTAATTCTTGCATCCTCACTTTAAAGTTGATTCCAGCACCATGTCTAGCATTTCTATCCTCTAAGTGAGGCCGAGGAAGTGAGGTATTACAGTTAACACTGTTTTTTTGGTTTTCTTGCTCTTGTTCTCTAGTGCTTAGAAAGAAAGTGCATAAAAATATCATTTAGCCAACAGAATTTAAGAAAATTCCCCATAGAAAACCCCCCATAGAGGGCAGAGAACTCCAAGTAGGATTGCAATTATTGCATCCCACTTTCAAGTTGGTTCTGCTGGCGCCATATTTAGCATTTCTATCCCCTAGTGGGAGAGGGTAGAGCAAGTGTAGGAGTGTAACCCTGTCTCTCTCTCTCTCTCTCTCTCTCTCTCTCTCTCTCTCTCTCTCTCTCTCTCTCTCTCTCTCTCTCTCTCTCTCTCTCTGTCCCTGCCAGGGCCCTAGGTCACCTTCAGCAGGCTCTGGTGTGCTTTGAGAAGCGCCTGGTGGTGGCTCACGAGCTGGGCGAGTGCGTACTGAAAGCACATGCATACGGCGAGCTTGGTGCACTGCACAGCCTTCTGGGAAACTACGAGCAAGCACTCTCCTGCCTGGAGCGCCAGCTAGCCATCGCCCGGGAGACCAGGGACCGCCCCCTGGAAGCTGACGCCAGCAGCGGTCTGGGCGGTGTCTACCAGCTGATGGGCGAGCACGAGATGGCGCTGCGCTGTCATCAGCTTGACCTGCAGATCGCCACGGAGACAGGCAGCGGCGAACGACAGGCCCGTGCTTACGGCAACCTGGGCCTCACCTACGAGTCACTAGGCAACCACGAGAGGGCGGTGGCCTTTCAGGAGCAGCATCTCAGCATTGCCGCGGAAACCAACGACCTGGCGGCAAAGACGCTAGCCTATGGAAGCCTGGGAAGGACACACCATACGCTACGCAACTACTCACAGGCTGTCATGTACCTGCAGGAAGGTAAGAAATGAACCTGTGCACTTATATTTCTACATATAAGTACACATCACACACACACTTCTATCACACATCCACACATTTATTGTGGTGAAGATCATGTGATTGCCATATCTGAACTTATATCAAAGATGTATGTCTGTCTGTGTGTATGTGTGTGTGTGTGTGTGTGTGTGTGTATTTAGGACTCCGGCTGGCTGAGCAGTTGAGCCGTCGTGAAGATGAGGCAAAAATTCGCCACCGGTTGGGTCTGTCCTTGTGGGCCAGTGGAAACCTAGAGGAGGCCCAGCACCAGGTGTGTGTGTGTGTGTGTGTGTGTGTGTGTGTGTGTGTGTGTGTGTGTGTGTGTGTGTGTGTGTGTTTCACATGCATTTGTAACACTGTCTGACGCACACATCCAATTACACACACACACACACACACACACACACATCACATCCAACCTGCAGCAAGGTTGCTATGGATAAAGCAATGTTTGTAATCGTATGGGTGTCTGCTGCCATCTCCTGGTTGTGATGCAGTACTGCAGGTGTATGATGAACAATATCTCTAATATTGTTAGTATTGACGGTGATGATGTGTAATATTGTGTGTCTTTGTTTGTGTGCGTTCTGTTTTCCTACAGCTGTATCGGGCGTCTGCTCTCTTTGAGACAATCCGTCATGAGGCTCAGCACAGCACCGACTACAAACTCTCCCTCTTCCACCTGCAGACGGCCTGCTACCAAGCCCTGCAGAGAGTCCTCGTCAGCCTGGGTACACACACACACACACACACACACACACACACACACACACACACACACACACACACACACACACACACACACACACACACACACACACACACACACACACACACTTACACATGATACAAAGTTGGGCACACACACTGTACAAATACACCTTCCCACTTGCAGCCTAGTATTTTTACACAAAAAGCTGATATTTCTGTGTGTGTGTGTGTGTGTGTGTGTGTGTGTGTGTGTGTGTGTGTGTGTGTGTGTGTGTGTGTGTGTGTGTGTGTGTGTATGTGTGTGTAGGCCATCATGATGAAGCTCTAGCGGTGGCAGAGAGGGGTCGCACACGAGCGTTTGTGGACCTGTTGGTGGAGAGACAAACGGGTCAACAAGACGACCCCTACACACCGGTCACCGTGGAGACCATCCTGGAGACGGTCAACGCACAGCGGGCTCTGGTGCTCTACTACTCTCTGGCCGCAGGATACCTCTACAGCTGGCTACTCGCACCTGGATCAGGTATGCGCACACACACACACACACACACACACACATACGTACACATACAGGATGCCTCTACAGCTGGCTACTCGCACCTGGATCAGGTACTGGTTAAAGTGGGATTTGGGAGGAGGGGGAGCTCTCATATTTTATGTCGGCACAAACAAAGAAAAGAAGAATAGAAGAAGAATGGGATGATATTGTTCATTTATCTGAGGTGCCGGTACGCCTCCACTTTAACTCCTGGGTACACACACACACACACACACAACCCACACACACACACACACACACACACACACACACATACAGGATACCTCTACAGCTGGCTACTCGCACCTGGATCAGGTACACACACACACACAAACATATACAGTATACCTCTACAGCTGGCAACTTGCACCCGAATCTGGTGCAAACATACACACACACACACACACACACACACACGTAAATTCACACATGCACATCACTTGTTGATACACAAATTGCTCGGATAGAGATATGAATAGATACAGTATGAGTCCTCAAATGATCACATCCATGTTAGGGACACATCATTTATACATTAGGTGTGAGTGTAATCTGTAACTCCCCTTGTGATGTGTGTGTGCTCTGGCTGTTAGGCATCCTGAAGTTCCATGAGGTGTATGTGGGGGAGGGCACATCAGAGGGCTCAGCAGAGTTCCAGGAGAGTGGGGGTGGGGTTGGGGTTGGGTCTCCCCCTGCTGGTAACTCCCTGGAACAGCACATAGCCAGCACACGAGAGGCCCTGGGAGTGGAGTCCTACTACAGCAGGTAGCAAGTTACATTCATTTCTCTGTTCTCGCTCTCTCTTTCTCTCTCTCTTTCTCTCTCTCTCTCTGTTGTTTGTCTTTCTGTCACAGCTATTTATCCTGTTCTTTATCAGTCTTTCACTCTTAATCTATATCTCTGCTGAATTCTCTCTCTCTCAGTCATGTATGCAATGATGATTTGTTGCTGTTGATGTGTGTGTGTGTGTGTGTGTGTGTGTGTGTGTGTGTGTGTGTGTGTGTGTGTGTGTGTGTGTGTGTGTGTTTGTGAAGAGTGTGCTCCAGCAGTGAAACGGAGAGTGAGGCTGGCGATCTGTTGGACTTTGAGGATCGTCTGTCCTCGGCCGACCCCAGTGGCTTCCTCAGGAGAGTCTCCAGAACCAGCCTCTTCAACAGGTCAGAGGTCAAACACCTGCATCCTAGAAGGCCATGCATGCACCATACTCCTCCTCATCCCTGTGTGTGTGTGTGTGTGTGTGTGTGTGTGTGTGTGTGTGTGTGTGTGTGTGTGTGTGTGTGTGTGTTGCCCCATTCCCAACGCTGCTTGACATCTTGTTATGACACCATAGTGAGTATCAAACTGACTTTATGATAATTGAATCTCTATCACCTCCATGCAATTGTTGAGGGTTGCAAAACTTGCCCTACCATCCTAAAGGAAGCGGGATAGTCTGGTTTTTATTTTCCTATGAAATAAATCATTTTCTTATGATGTGTAATGTACAGTACATTCATGCTTGTGTGTGTGTGTGTGTGTGTGTGTGTGTGTGTGTGTGTGTGTGTGTGTGTGTGTGTGTGTGTGTGTGTGTGTGTGTAGGAGTTTCCACAGCATGTCCAGTCTAGCGAGTGCTCCTGTGTCTCCAGTGAGGGAGAGCTCCAGTCTGCCTCGCCGCACCAGCACCAGCAAACCTCCCCTCAGAGCCCTCTATGACCTGCTCATCGCCCCGATGGAGGGGGTACGTGTGTGTGTGTGTGTGTGTGTGTGTGTGTGTGTGTGTGTGTGTGTGTGTGTGTGTGTGTGTGCTTGGGTCTAAATCACTCATGCAAGAGCTGCTGGTTGACTGGTAAATGGCTGGTACAGTAAATGGAAAAGTTTGATCCGTGTGTGTGTTTAGGGTCTACAGTACTCTTGCAGAACTGCTGGTTGACTAAAAATGGATGGTAAATGAAAACAGTGTCTGATCTGTCTGTATGTGTGTGTGTGTGTGTGTGTGTGTGTTTAGGGTCTACATCACTCATGCAGAGCTGTTGGCTGACTTGAAAATAGATGGTAAATGGAAACAAAAGTCTGATCTGTGTCTGATCTGTCTGTGTGTGTGTGTGTGTGTGTGTGTGTGCGTGCACGTGTGTGTGTGTGTGTGTGTGTGTGTGTGTGTGTGTGTGTGTGTGTGTGTGTGTGTGTGTGTGTGTGTGTGTGTGTAGGGCCTAATGCACTCATGCGGAGCGGCTGGTCGTCTGAAGCAGCTGGTGTTGGTGCTGGAGGGGGAGCTCTATCTGATCCCATTCGCCCTGCTGAAGGGCAGCTGCAGTAATGAGTATCTATATGAGAGATTCAGCCTCATCGCTGTGCCCTCCATCGGAGGCCTCACAGCCACCAGCAAGGTAAACACACACATACACACACACACACACACACACACACACACACACAGAGAGAGAGAGACAGTCAGACTCACATATGTATGCTGCATTTCATTTATGTTTTTACTTTTATTATGTTTTAAATGACGTGTTCATATTTATTCCTTCATTTCTCATTTACTCTGTACAGCACTTTTAGAACTGTGTTTATAAATAGTTTATAATAGTTTATGTAATGGTTTATACATTTACATAAATATACATATACATTTTGTACATAAATATTACTTACTTAATTGCTATGTTCCTGATAGTTACTGTAAAGGCATGATTTTATCTCAAATTAAATCCAAGAATGTGATTGTTGATTGGTTGGTTGGTTGGTTGATTGCTCCACCCACAGGGTGTGGCACGGAGGCCTGGCACAGGTCAGATCAGCGGGGGTATATCCATGGCGGCTGTGGTGGGTAACCCACGGTTACCGTCTGGTGTGATGGACCGCTGGCTGTGGGGTCCGATGCCGTCAGCGGAGGAGGAGGCTCTGATGGTCGCCGAGCAGCTGGGTTGCCAGGCACTAACGGGCACAGCGGCGACCAAGGAACGCGTGATGGCGTCGCTGTCGCAGGCCGAGTGTGTCCACTTTGCCACGCACGTCTCCTGGAAGCTGGCGGCATTGGTGCTGAGCCCTGCGCCGGACGCAGCCGGAGGCGCCTCGCACGCACACACACACGCCACACACACATTGCCGGACGACGCCAGTGACGCTGAGAGCATCTGTGACAGCACGCCGCTGCAGGACATTCTGCTGACCGCAGCCGACATACTGGACCTCAAGCTGCCTGTCAAACTGGTTGTCCTGGGGTCAGTGTGCTTTTGTGTGTGTGTGTGTGTGTGTGTGTGTGTGTGTGTGTGTGTGTGTGTGTGTGTGTGTGTGTGTATGTGTTGGTGAGGGAACATTCAGTAGAAGCTACAAACAACAGTTGATGTTAACAATATGTGTTCATACTTGTACTTAATGTTGTGGTGAATCAATCTGTGTGATGCAGTGTGTACATGTCTGTGTGTGTTATGTGTATATGTATTGACTGTTTGTGAAAGTGTAATGTGTGTATTCGTATGTGTGTTTGTGTGCACTCTGTGTGAGTTGAGTGACTATATTTTGTCTGTATTTATCTTTCTGTTCTTACTTCATGTGTTTGGTTTTGTGTTTTGACCGAGCATGTCTGTGTTGGTGTGATCGTATGTGTGTGTGTGTGTGTGTGTGTGTGTGTGTGTTTGTAGCTCGTATCAGGAGTCGGTCAGTAAGGTGACAGCGGACGGCGTGGTGGGTCTGACCCGAGCGTTTTTATCAGCGGGGGCGCAGTGTGTGTGTGTGTCGCTGTGGCCAGTGCCTGTAGCTGCCTCCAAGCTCTTCACACACACCTTCTATGCATCGCTGCTTACCGGCGCCAGAGCTAGCGCCGCCCTGGTGGACGCCATGAGGAGCGTGCAGAGCAGCAAGCAGTTCTCCCACCCCTCCAACTGGGCAGGTACAGTACTCCTCCATCTCATGCGTTCTCTCATTTTCTCATTCTGTCTCTCCATTAATCTTTCATTCTGCCAGTTTTTTTGTCATTCTATCATTCTGGATCCATTCTGATCAGTACTCTTTTCACTTTCTCCAATAGTTGGTGTGAAGTCTAAGATTGTCTGTGTGTGTGTGTGTATGTGTGTTTGTGTGTATATGTGTGTGTGTGTGTGTGTGTGTGTGTGTGTGTGTGTGTGTGTGTGTGTGTGTGTGTGTGTGTGTGTGTGTGTGTGTGTGTGTCTTAATGGGGCTTGTGTATTTTCCAGGTTTCATGCTTATTGGCAGTGATGTGAAGTTGAACAGTGCATCGTCTCTCATTGGTCAAGCCCTGGCAGAGATCCTGCAATATCCAGACAAGGCCCGGGATGCCCTCAGAGTCTTACTGCACCTGGTGAGACTATGGCTGTGTGTGTGTGTGTGTGTGTGTGTGTGTGTGTGTGTGTGTGTGTGTGTGTGTGTGTGTGTGTGTGTGTGTGTGTACGAGTGCATATTTGCATATTTGCATGGCCTACATGGGCTCTGAATCGACTTCTTCATTGCTCTGATTGGTCATAGTCAGAGCCATAGAAAGGGCTTTTATGGCTCTGGTCGTAACACTGTCCTATTGCGTACAGAGGTAGTTTGAAAGATTCCGACCCTAGGAATGAACCGCTGTCTATTTATTGTCGCCAGACTATACATTATATGTTGTAGTATGGCTTGTCAGGCTAGTGTCCTGTCCTGTGTCACTTTGGAAAAAAATGCTTGAACTGTGAAAATGCTAAATGCTTTAACTGTGACTACAAGAACAAACCCCATTTTCAGCATCCTACAAGTGCAAGTATGAGACCATGTCTGTGTATATCACCTGTGGGTTCTATCTGGTTATCCTTCAGGTGGAGAAATCCCTACAGCGGATCCAGAATGGGCAGCGGAACTCCATGTACACCTCCCAGCAAAGTGTGGAGAACAAGGTTGGAGGGGTTCCGGGCTGGCAGAACCTGCTGATGGCTGTGGGGTTCCGTCTGGATCTGCCTGGAACTGGACTTCCTGCCGCGGTCTTCTTTCCCACTGCAGACCCGGGAGATAGGCTCCAGCAGTGCAGTGCCACTCTGCAGTCATTGCTGGGTACGGTATATGGTCACACACACACACACACACACACACACACACACACACACACACACACACACACACACACACACACACTACACATATACGTACGTGTGTGTGCCTATATTTATGTGTTTGTGTGTGTGTGTGTGTGTGTGTGTGTGTGTGTGTGTGTGTGTGTGTGTGTGTGTGTGCGCGTATCTGTCTTTCTGTCTTTCCAGGTCTGCCCCATTCAGCACTTCAAGCCCTTTGCAAACTCATCGCCATCTCAGAAGCAGGAGAACAGCTCATCAACAGGGTACAGAACACACACACACACACACACACACACACACATGCAATGCAACGTGCAATGTTGAAATAAAATTGACGTTCTGGCATCCCAGAGCTCTTTCAGTGCATTTGCCCCAGAGATTGAAACCCAAGTGCATAATGACTGCATGTTTTAAAGCATGTCTTGAAAGCATGTTGTTTAACTGTGAAGAGAAGCCCACAACTAACAACTCTCCTCTCCCCTTTGCTTCCCTTTACCCCTTCCCTTTTCCTTCGCTCCTTCCTCCTTTCCTCTAACTCTCCCTTTCTCTCCTCTCATCTTCCATCCACTCCTTTTCTCCCCTTCTCTCCTCTCCTCTCATCCATCCTTTTGTTTCCTCTCCTCCCCTCTTCTCTTCTTCTCTCCTCTCTTCTTCCTCACTCACTAAAGGCTGCCAAGACTGTGGTGGCCATGGTAAGTTAGCCTTTACACCTAACCTTATGAAACACACATGCATGTCAGTAGCTTTGCATAGCGTGTGTGTGTGTGTGTGTGTGTGTGTGTGTGTGTGTGTGTGTGTGTGTGTGTGTGTGTGTGTGTGTGTGCAACGCTTTGTTGTGATGTTGTGCTTTAATTGTGTGTCGCATGCATTTAGATTCTGGATGTCAATGGCTTGGAGTATGCACCCGAGGGTGTGTTTGTCTGTGTGGATTTGCCTGTGTATACATATCTCTGTATATTTCTAGTATAGTGTCTCCACAAGTTCACAGTAGTGCTTCATAAGTATACACACGTGTGTGTGTGTGTGTGTGTGTGTGTGTGTGTGTGTGTGTGTGTGTGTGTGTGTGTGTGTGTGTGTGTGTGTGTGTGTGTGTGTGTGTGTGATGTGTGTCTAATAGCAGCTCCCCTGTACTGTGCTGTATGTAGCTCCACCAGGTGCTGGTCCAGCTGCAGAGTGGGGAGAGGGAGCAGGACTTCTCTCTGACGCCCATCCAAACCTCCATCAGTGTCCAGCTCTGGAGACTCCCAGGCTGCCACGAGTTCCTGGCTGCTCTTGGTGAGATGAAGATGAACTTTACTAGACACACACACACACACACACTTACACATACACACACACATAGTGTATACACATACACACACACAAGCAGGAATCTCTGTACTCTCACACATCAGCTATACAGTAAATGTATGCAATGGTATACTTTCCAACAAATTGTCCTTCAAATTATTACATGCTCTTCTGCAGTACATGTCTATACATTTTCTTCTCTTTAAAGTAAATCTGTATTTGACTGTATTTTTAAGATCTCTCACTCTCTATTTCTGCATATTTCTCTTTCTATGTATCTATCTTTCTCTTTCTTCATCTATCTATCTGTGTGCGTGTGCGTGTGCGTGTGTGTGTGTGTGTGTGTGTGTGTGTGTGTGTGTGCATACAGGTTTTGACCTTTGTGAGGTTGGGCAGGAGGAGGTGGTGTTAAAAACGGGGAAGCTGGCCAGCCGCCGCATCATGCAGTTTGCTCTGCAGTCACTGCTTGCCTTGTTCGGTACAAACACACCAATCAACTTTATATTGCTTTATCACTGTGTCCCTCAAAGGGCCTTGTGTTTTATTAGACAGTTATACTGTTTTATTATACTACTTACAACATCCCAACTCAGTACTGATTGACTATTGACTCTCTCCCTCTTCACTCTCCTTTATTTCTCCTTCGCTTCTGTATTCCCATCTTCTCTCTTCTTTTCCTCACTCCTCTTTTCTCTCCTCTCCCCTTTGCTCTTTCTTTTTTTTATCTCACTCTTCTCTCCTTGTCTTTCCTTCCCCCTGTGTTCTCTCGCCTCCTGTAGACTCCACAGAGCTTCCCAAGCGTTTAAGTCTGGACAGCTCGTCCTCGTTGGAGTCGCTGGCGTCGTCCCAGTCGGTGTGCCCGCCGTTGCCCTTCTCCTCCCCGGCGGGCCCGGACACCCTGGCGTCTGATGCCATCTCCCTCTACAGCCTGAGCTCGGTGGCATCCTCTCTGAGTTTCCTCTCACGGCCAGACGGGGGCAGTGGAGCGGCGGCAGCAGCAGCCGGGGGTCTGTTTTCCGGCCGGCAAGCTGCCATCCCCCGTAGTCGCTCGTCTCCCACGGCAACGCTGGCAGCTGCGGCGGCGGCAGCCGGCACCCAGGAGGAGTACGAGGGCTACAGCATCATTAGCAGCGAGCCGCTAGCGGCAGCCTCAGCGCCAGGCCAGCGCGGAACCCTCCCTCGACCCACGACCACCGGGCACAGGGCCGCGCGTGGGGCAGGGGCAGCGGGTGGTGGGGGGAGTAGGGGTGGAAGGACCCCTGGAGTTGGCACGTCCTCAAAAGGAAGTGTCAGCACCCCTACGTCACCAGTGAAAGCGCCACCCCCGCCGAGCCCACCCAAGAAACCACCGGGCAGCTCGGACACAGGTGAGTCCTCAGACCAGTCGAGTACAGAGACGGACAGCACGGTGCGCTCGCAAGAGGAACGCCCACCACCGCAACCGCTCGACCCTCAAGAGTTGGCACAGAAGATTCTAGAAGAGACCCAGAGCCACCTGATTGCCGTGGAGTCGCTGCACAGGACGGCGGGGGCAGGTCAAGAGGCTCCTCCGGTGTCCGGCTTCCGCTCGGCAGAGACTAGCGCTTTCACCCGTCCTGCCAGCAGGGGGAGTCAGTCAGCAGCACCTTCCCCGAACCAGAACCCCCGACCCAAACCCCCATCCCGCTCCTCGTCCCTGCAGAAGGCCAGCTCTGGCTACAACAGCCCAGCCACTTCAGACAACTCGCTCAAAGATAGCCAGCCATCGCCCTCGCTTAGTGGCCCATCTCCCTCTCTCAGCGGAACCCCCAGCTTCAAGCTCAAGTACCCCAGTTCCCCCTACAGCGGCCACATCTCCCGTTCCCCGAGCAACGTGTCTCCCAGCTCCGGCCATCAGTCGCCGGGAGGCTCGGCCCCTTCGCCCGCCCTCTCGTACTCCTCGGGGTCGTCTCGCTCCAGCCCAGGGGACGCACCGCTCGACCGACTCCGATTGGCGGCCATCGACGAAAAGGTTCAGGCCATCCACAACCTGAAGACTTTCTGGGCTTGCGCTTCCCAGCCACCGTCAGCAGGGGGCCCCGTCCGTGCGCTCAGAGCTGGGACCAAGATGAGCCCGGTGCAGAGGGACGTGCTGGGCCTCCTTCACCTCTCCCCACGCCACACACCAGCCAATCAGACACAGCAGGACACCAAAAACTCCTCCTCCTCCACCAATGGGAAGCTCCATGCTCAGAAAGATACTCCCTCTAGTGGTGGTAGTCCTGCCCCACAATCTATCAGACTGCCTTCTGGGAATGGATATAAGTTCCTGTCGCCTGGACGATTCTTCCCCTCCTCGAAATGCTGAGGCAGTCAGCCAGCAAGCCACCAGCCACCACACAGTGGTGTCGGACCAGTAATAGCGCCCTCCCCTGTGGTCATGTGCAGTTCGGACACATAGCAGCACAGGCAGCCTGAGGGACTCGGATGTGGCTTTGATCCAGCCAGGATCTGCCTCCTGAGGGACAGACAATGATGACCTAATACTTTCATGAGGTGGCTGCTGCCTGCCTGCACAGTCAAAACTCCCCCAGACAGAGCTGCACCTCTGCCAAAGACGAGACGAAACAGGGAAGAGGATGACGCCAGACACGAGTTTGACAGAAAGTCACTTGCTGGCTCTGTTAGACGAATGCAGCCTTGTTTCAGCTTTCTCTTGTTCATTTAATATAATAAACTTTTTATTCTTGTTATTCCTAGATTGTAATTGTTATTACTGTTTTGTTTTTTTTTGTAAATTAAATTCGCTGTTTGCAATCAGTGTTATGCATTTTTATAAGTTAAATGAAGCAAGCCATGCACAGATGGAAAGGATCAAATGGATATTTTCTAAAGCGGCGAAAAGGTACTCAATCTAACTTCAGTGTAAACTTCAAGGACCTGAGAATGGGTCTTGTTCAGCACTGTTTTTTTGTTTTGTTTTGTTTTTTACCAAACAGACTTTATAAGTGTGGTCTCCCAATAAAAGGCTATAACACTAAACTCCTAATAAAATGATCTTGTACATAAAATACACCTTTGCTTTGGCACTAGTTTTCACTATGTGAATTGGAAAGCCTAGACAACTTCTATATTGGTCAACACCAGTGGATTGTTGTGACCATCGTACTAGGCTACATGAGAGGCCTATGGGAGGCCAAATTATATGAACGATGCCAAAGGGGAATCACTTGTGGAGGGGAATCACAAAATTGAAAGTGTGACGTACATCTGGGATAAGCCAATCACATAATTGTGATGACGTCACCATCTGCGCGCAGCCGCAGCCAGGCAAGAAGAAGATGGTGCTCATCAAGGAATAGTAAGTACGACTACTCCAAATAATATTTACGTGTTGGAATAGTTAGTTTACCTATGTAGGTGTAATTGTGACACGAAGAGTGCAAAAGCAAGTTATGTCTGTGCTGGCTTATGTATTGGAGGAGTACTGCTCAGTCGGATGCAGATGAAGAAGAGACACCGGCTTGTCTGTCA
The DNA here is from genome assembly GCA_027497455.2 of Sardinella longiceps. Lineage (NCBI taxonomy): Eukaryota > Metazoa > Chordata > Actinopteri > Clupeiformes > Clupeidae > Sardinella > Sardinella longiceps. The sequence continues at coordinate 18,718,628 of JAODXP020000008.1, read as the reverse complement.
GTGCCGATGACAGCTAGCTAGTTAGCTTAGCAGCTAAACAGTGCTACTGGTGCATTGATACAAAACGAGCCGAGCTAACGTCAGCGGTCTCGCAATGTATATCTGAATGGCTAAGCTTCTGCTACAGTGCGAGCAAGATTAACGCAACTCCATCTGTCGTATAAATGCAGACAGTAGCACTGACTGAGAACTGATTTTCAGCGATTCATCACATAAGCATTGAACTATCCGATTATTAAAGTGTGCCACTATTACTATGGATTAATGCATCATTATCTGTGTTATGGTTTATGTCCAAAGCAGCATTCTAGCTGGGTTAACATCGTCAGCTGATTAAATCTCTGCAAGGGAATAGTTTGATCTGGAAATGGCATGTATGTGAACCGTGATTCTAGCCTATAAATACGGAATACGCCCGCTAACTAACGTTTATTACAGGGATCTTATGTTGCGCCATTGTTTCGGATCAGAGCTTCAGCTTTAATCCAGGTCAATAGGTGTTAAGGTGTCTTCCTTATGGAAGTAATGTTAGCCTTATCTATGTGTGTAGCTAACGTTATTTAGTTACATTATCATTATTTCTTATCTCAAACGAATCGCCACTGAGATGGGTCAGTTGGTGACAAACATTACTGGGAGTACTAACGTTATTGACATATAACTTTATTAGCCGCACACAGGTAGAGAACAACCTGTAACGTTGGGCACAGGGGTGTGCGAGAGTGATGTTAACCATGATAAACGCTTAAGCTAATTACGGCCACTCCGCTCCCGTTAGCTGATGGATATATTTAGCCTTGCACTGCTCAGTAAGTGTGCTTTTCTGATGCTTTCGACCGAGGCTTACCCTTGCCTGACACGAATCAAGCCCCACGATACCTAGTCCCGATTCCCATTATAAAGCTTTAACTGACATGTTGCTGGATTGACGTAATATCTTCTTTTGCCATTGGATGCATTAACGTCATATCGATATCAGACAGACACAAGTGACCTGAGTTGCTATGGTTAACCCATACATAGCCTACGTTACAAATCCTATTGTAGCACAACAACTTTGTAAAGACTAACCAACTGACTAGCCTAGCTATGAAATGTGCAAGCTATGACATCAACTCTGTGGATTGTTCATGAATTTCTGGGCTTGCGTATGACATCGGCCTGTGGATTGTTCATGAATACTTGACCTGTTTCACCATTTGTTTATTTTTCACCTGATTTTTTATGACCTCCTTAAATCTGTCTATCCTCTGACTGATTTCAATGAGGAGGTCATAAGGCAGTAGGACTGCAGGGCTGCTCACTCTCTCCACAGGTGTTACCTCACTGTTATGTCATAGAATTCACCAGTGTTCTCTGAAGCCTCTGCCCATTGATTTAGTCTCTCTCCATTAGGGCTTAAGTATCTAGGAAAGACACTCCCCTTCTCCTTCTCCTTCTCCTTCTCCTTCTCCTTTTGCTCTCTCTCTCTCTCTCTCTCTCTCTCTCTCTCTCTCTCTCTCTCTCTCTCTCTCTCTCTCTCTCTCTCCCTCCTTCTGTGTCTGTGTGTGGCACTACTCCAGTCTTTAGGCTACCCCACTGTGTTGTGACTGCTTATCTTGTGATCACTCAAGACCCGCTTGAAAGTGATCCCATTAGAAGATGGGCAGTGAATGACATGATGGTCCAGTGAACCAACATGCTCACTATAGAGCAAAGGTTACGAAGGCCTAAGTGGCTGTAGTAGTTCTCAGTCATATAGGGATTTTCCACTCAAATATATACCCTATTTGTGATGCAGTGGACTGTGATGCTTAGATGTAGCAGGGGTGACTTTCGTGGCAAAAGTAGGCTAGTGCTCAGGTGGTCATCATATACAGGGCTGATATTGTTCAGGCCCCATGCCTGATTTCAGGCGTAGCCTCCCAGCATGAAAAAAATATTCCTAGATATGTAAAGAGGATTCAACTAAAATTGTAACGTTTTCTACTTGTTTAATCTTGATATAAATAGCATATAACTCATGGGTATTGATAAATGACATGTTCCAAGTTAAGGTAGGGCCTATATCCTTGCAATGTATGTTCATCTCTGCCTCCTAGTCGAAGCTATGGAATTTTCCAAATATAAAACCCAGCCACCCGTGCACACCGTTCCTGACATGGAAAAAAGTTCAGGCTCAGGTTTTTTTTTTTTACTATCAGCCCTGCATATAGCCTAGCTAACTGTGATACCATGGGCCATGCCATTCAGGTGACTGGGGCACAGGTGACTTTAGTGGCAGAAGAAGGTGAGTGACCGCTGTGTCAGTCACTGCTGAACTGCAGGTGCTACTCAGGACTGTAGGTGTGGGTGGCAATTGGATGACCAAGGGGTAGGGGTGACATAAAGTGGTGATTGTCCTCTGCTCTGATCATCATACACAGGTAACCCATTAGTTCAGATGATGGTAATGTGACACAGAGAAAGCTTCTGTGTTGAGGCCTATTATTGCTGAATTAATAGGCCTAGTTTTCTATATAATGTAATAAGTGCAAGTAAAATGTACATAGGTTTCTGTTGCAAGCGACCAGTGTTTTGTTTACAGATTGACATTAAAAGTTTAATAGAATTATGTCTAGTGATCTTGGTGTCACTTTTGAAATTGAAGTCAAGATGCAAGAATGGGACCATTCAACCTTTTGGCTATTTTTTGTTTTGTTTGTTTGTTTGTTTTTCCACAGACTGGAGAGCTCTGCAATCACACACACTTGTTCAAAAATTATGTCACTTGAGACAAATCCTGACCCTGTGTAGTCTAGTGTCAACTTACTGTATTGCTCAGGTGTCTGTAGTGCTCAGTGGTTGCACAGTCAAGTGACTTTGTATACACTATGTTTAAAATAAAACTGAGGTAAGTAAGGGATAACGGCCGACGAGGTGTCCAGTTATTCATTTATAATTGGCGAGGTGGAATCTAGAACTCCGGCGGCGCGCACAGCGCGGAGACGGAGTTATTCCGCCAAGATCTACAAGGCTGCTTATTGTTGTTATAGTTACCATTCTGAGAGGCATTCATATGGAACGGTAATCAGTTATTAGATGAGTTATTTTTTGGGACTGCTTCCAAAGTAGCCAGTTATCTGGAAATAATGGCCACCTAGCAGCCAATCAGAGAAGAGAATGGCGTTCTGAAGGTAGATAATGCACATTATATTATGCAAATAAGTTTCTCAGTTGGAACACATTATTCCCCTCCATTTCTGCTCATAGGTGTTGTCCTAGTGACATTACGTTTTCACCCAGAAAGGTGAAACCCAGCTGGTCATCTTTTTTGACCGGGCTAGTGGTTGTCAAACCGAGGATACTTCTGTGGGCTACAAACCAAATGAATTTTTGAATTGTCATCATGAACCCCAAGTACAGTCTCTAGCCTATGTAGAGGAAGATCACACACTCAAACTACAAACTAATTGCCACTACATTATTCTGTACTACAAAATGTGTTCCTAAATTATTGATCCTATAGTATAGATTGTTCCAGCAATCTGTCTGTGGTGCAGTGGGTACTCAGTAGAACATAAGAGTGTGTCAGTGAATAGTTCATAGGAATCACTGGGTGAGGTTAATGTCCTTTTTATTGGCACATTGATATGTTACATATTCTTTAGCTGAAATTTAATGAAAGCAACCATGTAAATTCAGTGGAAACCCTGCTATTGACAATTGCACACACTGTCAGACACTTGTGCCCTACAATCCCATATGTACCCCAGACACCTGCATCTATCTCCACAGAGCAACACGCACACAACACACACACACACACACCGATCTCTTTTCAGACCAGCATGTCTAGCCCAGTATTGGAGCTCATTCCCACACCAGTTGCACATGGAACAGAAATGCTGGTTGAGTTGACCATCCGAAAGCGGCCAGTTCAGCATATAGTTGTTTAATTCTGCTGGATAATTGTGGATGTCCAATCACAAGCAAATATTATTTGTCTCCTCCGCTGACCACTGTTCAGTTTTGGTTTCTCTGCAATTTTCCAGTCACGTTTTCTAGGTTGGTTTTACTTCCCACTTGTGACCCAGATCAACCCGATGATGTCCATTTATGTCGGCACGGTTCGCTTTTAGAAACCTCAAGTTTTACTTGATGCCCGGCAGTGCACTGCAATAGTCCATAGTGTGCATTTTCGACATTCAGTGTTGCTACAAATTGATCACTGCTTTGTAAATCTAGGTGGTGATGACGGACTATTGTAACTGCTGTTTAAATTGGCGACTAAAACAAACATTCCGATTGATGAATCTGATGAGTAAATCTGATGAGTGCAGGTCAGGTGTCTGTGCTGCTGGGGTGATAGGTGCAGTTGTCTGTACTGCTCATCTGACAGGATGCAGGTGTCTGTGCTGCTGGACTGATGGAGTGCTGTGTCTGTCTGCAGGGTTAGCCTAGCCAAAGGTGCTCATGGTGGCAGGGTGTCTGGTGCTCTTTTATGAGTGATAGCCAGATTGCATAGTACAGTGAAGATGGATGTTGTTGGGAAAAGATGAGGATATTACAACTAATACAACTCCTCCTGCTCAATTACCGTGCTGTACAGCCGAATTATCAAAATAATTGTGTTGAATGGTTCAAAAAACATGCGGAGTTGTTATTACTGATATGAATGGCTAATAATTGAAACACTTGTTCTTGCTGTGGATTTTGAGCTCATGTTGTTATTACTGTTTCTCTCCCCCTTTCTCTGTTTGCCTCTCTCTCTCTCTCTCTCTCTCTCTCTCTCTCTCTCTCTCTCTCTCTCTCTCTCTCTCTCTGTCTCTCTCTGTCTGTCTGTCTCTCTGTGTCTGTTTCTCTCTTTTTGTCTCTCCTTCTCTCAGCCGCGTGGTAGTGCCATGCTCAGTGGAAGAGGTAAGAATCTCAGTGGGACTGCGTGTATAGGAACTTTTATGCTATGTCGTGTGTGTGTGTGTGTGTGTGTGTGTGTGTGTGTGTGTGTCATGGTATGATGGGTTTGTTGAGCATGATGCAAACAGTGCATCATATATGGTGATGAGGTTTGATGAGCTATTGTGCATGTGAGATGAGTGTGATTTGACAGGAGTGTGATGGTACAGTAATTGAGTATTCCAAACCCTTTGATATTGATGATGCTAGTGCTTGTTGCTACTAGCAATGTATCTTTTCAGTAATTTTGTGTGTGTGTGTTTTGTTTGTTTTATTGGTTGTATTGTATGTTTGTGATGTGTATTTAGTTTCAATAAGCGTGTTTATGATGATCTGTATGGTGTGTGTTATGATGTACAGAATTCTTTACACTGTCCCCTCTTTAATGTGTGTGTGTGTGTGTGTGTGTGTGTGTGTGTGTGTGTGTGTGTGTGTGTGTGTGTGAGCAGTATCAGGTCGGGCAGCTGTATTCCGTGGCAGAAGCCAGTAAGAATGAGACCGGAGGAGGAGAGGGCATCGAGGTGCTCACCAACGAACCCTACGAGAAAGAGGGAGAGAAAGGACAGTTCACACACAAGATCTACCACCTCAAAAGGTATACACACACAAACACACACACACACACACACACACTGTTCACAAAGGCGGTTCCAGCGGGTATGATTGTTATATCAGTCATACACTACATATAGTGAGATGAAACATGGACAAGTTTCCAGTAGCTTGACATTCCAAGACGGCCAAATCCATAATGAGAATTGTATATTATCACCTGGTGGAATGGAATACTGTTTTCTGATTGGCTGTCAGGGTGTGTGTTATTTCTAGATAACAGGACACCTGAGGCATTGTTGGGTAAAAATATTGATATTGTTACTCTTTAGAATGCAGCCTTGTAGATCTTCTTTCATATGAAAATAATACCCCAACTGAACAGGTTAACTTCTTTCAAAATGGAGTCACATGTTTCTTTTATATTTTAAACACTTTTAAACACTATACGTTTTAGTTGCACCCGGGTGATAAGCGGATTAACGGCCTTCGAGGTGTCCCAATATAAGATAATAATGGACTTGGCGGAGGCTGTTCTTCACCCTGTCTTGTCCATTATTATCTTATATCGGGACCTCCTTTTTCTTAGTATGTTGTTATGTTGCTAAAGCATATGTTTGTGGGAAATGCTTACTATGTAGTGCATTGAAATATATATGTAAATGCCTTTAAAGCAGACAATTTGTTTAAAAAAGAAAAAGAGGCCAAGTGGTAACAAGTGTAACTGTGAAACAGTTGTGCAATTGTGAGACGTAATTCCTAGTTGCCAATTAGCTCTTCTTAGACAAATGAAACACGGCATAATGAACTACGGGGGGAAAAACAATACACATAAACACATATACACTACACATACACATGGAAGTACATATACTGTACATATACTTTACAGGTAAAAGTAAGCAGAAAGATTGTGTACAGGGATATGCTTGATGCTGAATCATTTGTTTGTGTGTGTGTGTGTGTGTGTGTGTGTGTGTGTGTGTGTGTGTGTGTGTGTGTGTGTGTGTGTGTGTGTGTGTGTGTGTGTGTGTGTGTGTCTAGTAAAGTGCCAGGGTTTGTGAAGATGATCGCACCAGAAGGAGCCTTGGTGTTTCACGAGAAAGCTTGGAATGCGTACCCCTTCTGCCGAACCGGTGAGTTGACCCACACATTTGGCACAGTCATTGGCCCCCTCATTCTGATCACATACTAGAAAAGGTGGCGCCCAAACTGATGGGTTTGTCTTTTCTTTCATTTTATGGCATGTGCTTTCCATATGTGCAGTTATTACGGTGAGTACTGCTGTAGTGTATCTCTTGATTTGTGTTTAGTAGTATTCTTGCCGTGTGTGTGTGTGTGTGTGTGTGTGTGTGTGTGTGTGGCCCTGTGATCAGGTGATCTGTAGTATAGTGTTGGCATTCTCCTCAAAGAGTGATGTTTTCCTCTCTGTTTCTGAATCCTGTCAGAACGAGTACATGAAAGACGCCTTCATGATCATGATCGAGACGTGGCACAAACCCGACATGGGACTCCAAGAGAATGTGAGTAATGTGTGTGTGTGTGTGTGTGTGTGTGTGTGTGTGTGTGTGTGTGTGTGTGTGTGTGTGTGTCTGTGTGTGTGTGTGATGAGAAGAAGATAGCTTTTGGTGAGGAGAAGATGCTTGGAGGGAGTGACAGTGCCTTTGGTGGGTATGTGTGTGTAGGTGTGCACATACTGTACTTCTTTGTATTGTATAACACATGTACGATCTCTCCGCACAGATCCATCAGCTGGATGAGGAGACGTGGAAGACTGTTGAGATAGTGCCCATTGACATCGCAGACAAATCAGTAGTAGAAGCTGCGGTAAGCCAGCCCTTTCTCTCAAACACCTCTCAACTTAAAGGTGATGTCTGCGATTTTTGTTAGATACTCATCAGATGGTATCTCGTCATGACTCACTAGCTCTTCATTCTCTGAGGTCACTGTAACAAAAAGAAATCCAGTCTTTATGGTACACAGGTTCTAAAATTCCATGCTTTCCGATTGGCTGTCAGCCAATTTTTACCAATCTAAAAATCACTCTGGAAGTGATCCCAGATGATATTGTTTAACATGTCATTGTTGTTTGAGTCGTGGTGTGGAAGTTGCCATTCATATTAGGTAGAGCGTTAGTTATTTGGCGTTAAAGTTATCGTCCTTGATGTGAACAGCCATTTAATCAGTTTATGTTGACTTCTATTTCACTATTCAATTTGACTTGGTGACTTTAAACAACTAAGCTGTAGGCTGATTTACTCCAGACTCTTGTTTTAAGACTGTTTTATTGTCCCGCAGTCTGTTTCCCAAAAACATAGTTGTTAACTTAAAGGAATGTTCCGGAGTCGACTCACCCCAGGGTTCTTTGATCCTTGATGTCCAGCCAAGTGTCGCATCCAAAGTGTTTTTAACCACAGTCGAATACCGTCCGAGTTAGTGAGCTAGGCAGAATAGCTCAGTGCAAACGCTATTGGAATTTGAGCCTAACTCCAAAATTACTACACTACCGGTAACAACACATCCCATGTTACCAAACTTCCCATTGCCAACGGAGTTACTAACCATATTTTTCGAGCAACACTAGTTGCCTGGACTATAAAAAAGCTATTACCTTAAACACTCTCACTCTAACCTGTTTCACTGAGGTTCTCACCCTGTACTTTTGAGCCTGTCTCTCATTGAGTTCGACCCTCTTTGCTTCAACAATCTCTTTTTCTTTCAAACCCACTCACCTCTTACCTGTCACCTCTTGGCTTGTCCCTCTCACCTGTTGCTTTTGGTCTCTCACTCTTCACCTGTGCACCTCAGCATGACTCTCCCTTAACAAATCAGGATTTTAAAACCATCACATAAGTCTACACCTACAGGAGCTAAAAGAAGATGGATATGTGTCCTACTGTGTATCTCGTGTCAGACTGCCTCATTGGTCCTACACATACCTCTTGCCAGGTGCTTAGTGTGTTTGCTGACATCGTACATTGGCCAGGGAATTAGGCTGTTTTTTTCCCAAGTTTCTAAGTCCAAAAAAATGCTTAGCTCCTTGCATTTCAGCCTGCACTATGCACTTTTTTGAACTTAAGCGCCGGGGAGAATACACCCCTTTTAGTCAGCAAATAAGCATAGTCGTGATTGCCATAGTAAATCTCGTACCCACAGGTAGAGATGCTAGGGCAAAGTAACCTTGCCCTCTCTTATCTTGCCCCTGTGAGTGTGAACTGTGAACTTTTAGAGAGTGTGTGTGTGTTTCAGACATGAGGTTAATCCCTTCTTTAAGACATGACACATCAGAAGGTTAAAAGGAAGAGGATCACACCATCAACTGTACAAGTTCTTTGTCTGTGCTGATTTTGTGCGTGTGTGTGTGTGTGTGTGTGTGTGTGTGTGTGTGTGTGTGTGTGTGTGTGTGTGTGTGTGTGTGTGTGTGTGTGTAATTCTCATTTTTATAAGATGCAACCAGTGCAACTTTGTCTCCACAGGGTCTGAACTGGGTTTGATTGTTGTGGCTGAATTTGTGCAGGAATGGACTTGTTTCACACCTGAACATTCCGACATTCCGTGGTAGTAAACCGAACATTCTATCATTGAAATGCATTGGATTTATGCCTCTTTCTGACTTGAAAAAAATGGGTAATAACATTTAAAACATGTCTAAATTCACTTTCTTTCAAATAATACACATTTGAAGCACACAAATTTGGAGGTCCCGAATAGATTGAAGCTTCTTGCGCATAAATGTAAAACCACTTATTCGGTACCTCCAAATTTGTGTGCTTCAAATGTGTATTATTTGAAAGAAAGTGAATTTAGACATGTTTTAAATGTTATTACAGTAATTTCCCGTATATAAGCCGCATTGTGTATAAGCCGCAGGACAGTGTTTTATGCAAGTTAAAAAACAAACAAACATATTAACACCATATTAACTGCCCCCCTGAATTTTTGCAAAATCAATGTATAAGCCGCGGCTAATAGTCGGGAAATTACGGGTACCCATTTTTTTCAAGTCAGAAAGAGGCATAAATCCAATGCATTTCAATGATAGAATGTTAAGTTTACTACCATGGAATGCTTTTAGAACCTCAGAATGTTCAGGTGTGAAACAAGTGATTATTGTATGTTCTGAAACGGATTGTTCTGATCCTTGATTGTGATTGGTTGGATCACATTCTGTGCTGTTATATATTCCTCGATATAGCTAGGGTGAGACCACATTTTGTTGTATATTGCTGCACTGTTATCAAGTTACATTGGTCGCATTTGTGCATTAGTTGATAACCCTTTAGCTGAATGGCTTTTCTTTCTTGGCGGAGGAATTAATGTTTAGGAATAAATTGCTACATTTCCTATTACTCTGTCTTTATCTCATGAAGCCAAGCTAGGTATTTGTGGAACCTGTGTCAGAAATACAATAAGCCCCTTTAGTAAGTTCTACAGTATATCGTGATAAACCGCTGAGGGGTTTAACAGCAGCCAGCTTTGCTGCAATTGATCGCTTTGTCCCTAACACTCCTAGTTGTAATCAAAAGTGATTGCATTAGTCAGGCACTTCAAAAGTGGTGCATTGCAAATGTTGCATTTTCTCCACTGGGATTTTTGTGTAAACAAAATCTTGCAGAAACCCATGACATCAGAATGTACTCTTTATTGAATGGTGTCAGTAGTTCCTCAACTACAGTAGATACACCTTTTACCTTTTGAACAGACATAATTTTCACATGCCCGCATCTGTTAGTGTTGGATGCCGTTTCGCTATTTGGTCTGCCTTGCACAAAATTGGGTCAGTCTCATAGCTATTGACAGCTCTGGGCTATGGGTTGATTCACTCGGAGTAATTACTTTAACATAAAAATTCAGTGATTACCAACTCCCATTATGTGAGGGAAGTGAGACAGACAGAGAAAGTGTGAGAGAGGGAAAGAGAGAGATGATGT
>JAODXP020000008.1:18695731-18705731 GCA_027497455.2 Sardinella longiceps | reverse complement strand
CCACAGAGATGGTAGTGATCAGCAACTGGTTATGGAGAGGTTTAATTTAGTATAAGAACAGAAAGACTAGTTTTTCATGACAGTTTTAATGACTAGGCCTAACTGGAATGACTAGCTGGCACACAAGGCTAAAAGTAGTTCTACTTTTTAGGTCACTTTTTTTCCGACAGTAAGTTTGACTTATACTGGCAGCAAGAGTTAGCTTTTTAGCTCAGTGTAAAATATCAACAAGATGTACATAATCTGTATAACATTATGTTACTTTAAAATACTTGTATTTTCTGGAGATGAAAAAAAACTTAGACATTGGCCACAATGTAGTTGTAGCTTGTAGCATGACATATGTTAGTGTGTGTGTGTGTGTGTGTGCTGTGTGTGTTGTGTGTAGATGCGTCAGCAGGGTTCTATACGTGGTACGACGGCAGCAGCGGAGGAGTAGGCCCCCCTGTGGCCACCACAGGCAGGTGCAGTAAGTCTGTGAGACTCTCGCCCGTCTCACCGCATCTCCTCCGTGTTCACACTTCTCCATACGTCTCTTCTCATCTCTGCTCATCTGCTTGTCTTTGCACTTTTAACTTCCTGATTCTCCCACTGAACTGCAGCTCAGCTAACATCTTCATTCAATTTTGTTACATTGTGTGTGTGTGCGGGGTGTGTGTGTGTGTATGTGTGCATGTGTGTGTTTCTAAGACTCAGCTGTTTTATCTGTCTACTTAGCTTTTTTCTTTATTCTGTGCATTTTTTTGTTGGTGTTGTGGACATGCATTTGTCTCAGCTTCTCACTTATACTTCTCGTTTACAGTTTTTTATTCCGCTGTCTTCATCTCATTCATGTCTCATGTGCTAGCATGATGTTCTACTGAGACCATGTATCTGTGTGTGTGTGTGTGTGTGTGTGAGACCATGTAGTGCGTGTGTGTGTGTGTGAGTGAGAGAGAGAGAGAGAGAGAGAGAGAGAGAGATGTAATCAGTACTAGCTCATGCTAACATTGCCTCCTGTCTCTCTGTGTGTCTCAGCTGAGGAAGACGGGGCAGGTACGCGGCATGAGCGCAGCACACGAGCAGTGAGACAGACCACGCCCATCTCTGCTACAAGACCCAAAACGAGAAGCTTGGCATTGGTGTGTGTGTGTGTGCGTGTGTGTGTGTGTGTGTGTGTGTGTGTGTGTGTGTGGTCATTGTGCAGACCTTTCAGGGCCTGTGCCATGAGTATTTTGCACTAGAAGTGATTTTGATGTAAGAGCAATGTCTGATGACCACATGTAGATGACCACAAGATATAACATTGTTTTGATTTGTTCATTTCATTTCATTTTTTTCTTTTTGTTTTTATTTTCAGTTTTTATTTCTTGTAATTCTATTCCTGAATGAAATGTTATCATCATGTTATCTTAGCAGGGTTTTAGGGAATAGGGGGGGTCGGGACAAGGGTTGAAAACTAGTGTTGTCAATAGGGTGACAGAGATGTCCATCAAGCTTAGGTTACCTGATGGACCTGAACAGGTGCTTTACAGTTAGATGTGGATACCTGAGACTGGCTGCACAGTGAACCTGGACTATCCTGTTGGTCCTGTCTGTGAATGTCATCAGGATAATATCCATGCACTTCAGCGGTCTGGTTGACTAGCTCAATATGGTGGCAAGTCTTTGTGTTTTAGGAGGCCTAGAGAAGAATGTTCCCAAATTAGCAACGAGTCTGTATGTGTATTTAATAATTTATTTCTTTAATCCATTCCATCCGTCCTCAATGGTTTGTTTGTTTGTTTGTTTGTTTGCATTTCACCAGATGAGTTTATCTGACACATTTACTGTACACACACACAGTCACATATTGTAGTTTCTCATGAAAGTATGCGCTCAGGGGGTGGGGTTTTCTTTTGATTGACAGCTGCTGGTAACATTTCCCCACCACCGACCCAGACTGTCACCATAACAACGCTGCTGAAGTTACTTGACGATCATGCCATAGCAACTAAACTGTAGCCTTGAACACTATTATTTAGGAACAAGGGGATTGGCCTCCAAGTCCTTTTTTATAGTTGCCATGGCAGTTGTCATAAGATTTCAGCTAACCACCATGCTAAGCTGCTAGCCTGCATGCCAATCTGCTCCTTTAAAAACTTGCAGAATTAACGCATCACTTCTGAGAATGTTGGTTTGATTATAACCTACAGAGTAGTGGGAAGTTTACGGAGGAAATGTCATTCCTCAAATCTCCTGATAGGGCTGTGACCTTTTGGGTTGACCCCCGCTATTAGTCTGATGTCTCTTCAGTGTCTCCAGGGATGTCTGTGTGTAGTATGTGTAAATGACTTTGTGTGTGTGTGTGTGTGTGTGTGTGTGTGTGTGTGTGTGTGTGTGTGTGTGTGTGTGTGTGTGTGTGTGTGTGTGTGTGTGTGTGTGTAAGGATTCCTCTGTTTCATTTCCCTTCTCTTTTCTCATGCGTTTAAATGTCTGTTCAGAGAGGGGGAGTTCAATTTAATTAGTTTGTGATCCTAGAAGGAAAGTCACATTCAGGTGCACTGCAAGGCGAACAAAAAGATAAAATTATCAGGGTGTTTGTGTTTGAATTGTTTCCTCATGGAGTAGGTTGGTGTTTAAACTGTGTCCTACTTGAGACAGCTGTGGGAGCTATAAGAAGGCTTGGGCACTGGATATCACAACTATGTAATGGCAAACAGGAGTACTGAAAGTTGGTACCTTTTCTTTTAATGCAAACCTGTAGCACGGTTAATATCATGTAATTTGGTCTGTGCCCTTCCCTCCCCTCCTTTAGCTTTTCGGGTGCAGTAGCCCCTCCTCTCTCCTTATATCCAGTCTCTCCACTCCAGTGGCCTGGTTGTGGGAGCTAGTTAACGTCTTTAGGATGCAGAGCTTTGCCTGGTAGTTGATATTAGTTTGATTTTGTTTGGTTGTCCTTTTGTTTTGTTGTAATCATTCGTATATTTGCATTGAATGTGCAGTTCTCCTGATTTGTAAATAACGTCTGCGTTTGAGTGGGATGCTGTGTCCCTGCTCTGCATTTGCTTCAGTCTCCAACTAAACACTCCTCGCTGAGAAGGGCTCTTTTGTAAGGTGGTGATTTTTTATTTTTTTTTGTCCCATGTTGGTGTCCCTGTTTGTGTGTGTGTGTGTGTGTGTGTGTGTGTGTGTGTGTGTGTGTGTGTGTGTGTGTGTGTATGTGTGTGTATGTTTGAGATCACCTCCCTGTGGTTGCTGTCCATCATGTCTAGCTGCACCAAATAAGACTGAAGACTTGTCTGTCTCAGGATGTCTGGCTCATTTTTCTACACTGAATTCTTAGGCGAGGCTAAGCTAGGCTACAAGGAATGAGAATGGCCAGCCAAGTCTGCTTTTTACACTCTAATTATGATTGAGCACTTGCAAGATTTTATATAAATAAAAACACAGGATGCATTCATTTACCTTTTTCAGGTGTACTGAAAATCAGGGGCAAATAGTTGTGAATGTACAATGTTATGACGACTTTCTGATTCTTTTTATTGTAATGTATTTTGGCAGCATTTCAGCTGTTACTAAAAAGGTCTAGAAAATATATTAAATTTCAACATAAAATTAGACAAATTGAATTTTTGGTCTTCATTTCCATGCTTAACTCTGTAGTACTTTATATGGCTATTGGGTTGAAATGGTGTTTCTCTACTTGAACGGTTACTTAACCTTATGGCCTGTCTTGTGAAACAGCCATCTGCTTACCAAAATGTTTGTCGATAAAATGTATCTACATAATAAAACTTAAAACAACATGATTATACCAAAGATAGCCTACTTGATATTATGATGAATATACTAACTAGCCTATCATGAGACATAGAACAGAAGAGGCTGCATTCCTTTGTTATGCAGTACGTTCTAGAATCATTATGAACAGAGCCATTTGATTATGACCAAATGCAAAATTCTGTTTGTGTCATGGTTCCTATGGTAACCTTTTCATAGGAGATGTCAAAGGGCTCAGCTGTTCATTTTACAGCAGACAGTCAACAAGTACAGGTGAGGAACAGATTTAAGGGGTTTAGAGGATACAAAATAGTGGTCATAAATAACAAACAATAACAGTAAACATGTATTTATCACTGAAAAAAGCATACAATTCAGTGCATTGAATTTTAGAAGTGATTTATAACAGCCTAATTTTAAATGAAAGTCTTTAGGTCATGGCTAGAGTATAAATTCAGTTTCATCATGGTCAAATCATGCATCATTTCCACAGGACAAGTGACAAATACAAGAAAGGAAAGCTTAGCAAGCACAGATCGAATCTCCAGAGCAGTAGCCAGGTTTGGTTATCCAACCATGGCCACCGGCTCTGTTAGGACTCCACAAGTCCCCTTGGAAGGGCAGCTGCACTCTGGCTCCCTGGATCGGGGGTGGAGGAAGACCCTCTGTGACAGCAACGCACTGCAGAACTGGCTGGACAACCTGGCCCATGTGAATGAGAGCAACAGGAAGAGACAGGACCTGTGCCAAACTAGAGAGGACAGAAGGGCCACAGATAGGCAGTATGTACCCTACTGTCAATCTGATAATGCTGCTAATGTTTGGGAATCACCAGAAGGGATATAAAATAGTTTTTTTTTTAAGTCTTGCAGATTCTCACTGGTACAGTTACAGTCACAGGACTGAATGAAAAAGTAGGGTAATCAGGGGGATTCCCAATAGGCCTATACGTTTTCAAATCTTAGCATAAGTTTTAAAAATGTTTGTAGATTGTTTATAGATATCAATTAGTTGTTTCTTAGGCAACCTAGCATGGGTTCAGATATTTATTATGTTTCTGTATTCCAGTGTCTGTCAGGAGGCACAGAGTCATAATCAGGGAGAGAAAGAGAGACAAGGTGCCCTGCTGGAAGGACTGAAGGAGAGAGCAGCAGAAGTGGAGAAACAAAGAAAGATGGATGACGATGTTGCAAAGCTCAGAGAGCTGGAGAGATTGTCCAATGAGATGAAGAGAGAAACAAACATGGAGGAAAGTCATTCAAGAGAAATGGAGGAAGTGAGAGAATATGAGAGAATGCTGATGGAGAGAGTGAAGAATGAAGAGAGGCGAATAAGAGAGGTGGTGGACAAAGTGAAAGAGTGCGAGAGATTGTTCACAGAAAAGGTGAAGCTGGAAGAAAAACGTATAAAAGGAATGGTAGAACAAGCGAGAGAGGAGGAGAGAATGTTCAGAGAAAAAGTTAAAGAGGAAGAAAGAGAAATAGTGGAAATGAAAGAAGGTGTGAGAGAGATGGAGAGAATTCTGAGCAGAAATGTGATGTTTGGACAAATAGAGCTGAGAGAAATGGAAGAGAAAGCACGAGAGAAGGAGAGAATGCTGAGAGAGACAGAGATTGCTGAGAAGGTGAGAGAGATAGAGACTAAAGCGAGAGAGCAAGAGAGAAAGATTAGAGAGATGGAAGCGGAACTGGAGAAAGAATTCAAAGCTGAAGATGAGCAAAAGAGAGATATGAGTGAAATGGAGAGAAAAGCTAAAGAGGAAGAAAGACTGCAGAGAGAGATGGCACACACAGAAGAAGAAAGAAAAAGAGATGAAGAGATGGCAAGACTGACAGAGGAGGTCATGAGGAAAGAGATGGAGGTAAAGAAACAGGAGGAAAGGATGAGAAGGATGGAAGAGAGTGCTAAAGAACAGGAGAGGATGCTGAGAGAGATGGAGAATAAAGCAGTGGAGGAGGAGAGACAGATGGAGAGAATGCTGGCCGAAAAAGCGAAGGAGGAAGAAAGACAGATGAGAGAAATAGAAGCAAAAGCGAGAGAATGGGAGAGAAAGTTGAGAGAGATGGAGAAAAAAGTGAAGGAGGATGAGAAACGGATGAGAGAAATGGAAAACAATGCAAAGGAGAAGGAAAGAATGCTGAAAGAAAAAGTGATGGAGGAACAAATGTACACAAGGGAGCTGATGGAGAGAGTGAAAGAACAAGAGAGAATAATGGAAGAGAAAGACAAAAAAGCAAAGCAGGAAGTCCAACGGATGGCAGAGGAAGCAAGAGAACAAGAAAGAATGCTGAGAGAGATGGAGAATAAAATGAAAGAATATGAAAGAAAAACAATGGAAGAACAAGTCAGAAGTCAGAAGAGAGAGATGGAGGCAAAAGTGACAGAGCAGGAGCAATGGAATGAGCTGAAGGCAAAAGCCAATGAAGAACAAAGAAAAAAGGAAGTGATGGAAGAGGAAAGCTTAAGAAAAGAGAGAGAGGCGGAGGAATTCCAGAAAAGGGTTAAAGAGATGGCTGAGAGAAGTTTTGAGTCGCAGTACAGCGACACAGACAGTGACACAGACTCTGATGATCCTTGGATGGACGAGGAGGAGAAAGAGATGGTCTTGGAGGTGCTGAGGAAACATGAAGAAGAAGTAGAGCAGAAAAAGAGAAATGAAATAGAAAACAAGGCACTGGAAGAAGAAAAAGGGTCCAAGCTGAGAGAGGAGCAGAAAAAGAATGCAGAAACAGCAGCTATAGTGACAGAGCAGCAAAAGATGGATGAGATGAATGCAAAAGCCGAAGAGGAAAAGGTTGAAGGAAAGGCACTGAGACAAGAGAGAGAGATGGAGTTATTGATGGAAATGGAAAATGAAAAAAGAATGAAAAAAGACAATCAGATTGCTGAGAAATGTTCTGAGTCACAGAATATCGACACAGAGAGCGACATAGGCTCTGATTATTCTTGGACGGACGAGGAGGAAGACGACGATATAATCTCGGAAGTGCAGACGATAGCAGATAATAGAGAGGGAGATGACAACATGGCACATCTGAGAGAGGTGGAGAGAAAGAAGAGAGTAATGGAGGCAAAAGTGACAGAGCAGCAGAAACCGATGGATGAAATGATGGACAAAGTAAAAGAGGAGGAAAGAAAAAAGAGAGAGGAGTTCAGAAAACAAGCTAAAGAGATGTCTATGAAATATTATGAGTCACGCGATATCAACACAGAAAGCGACACAGACTCTGATTTTTAGATGGACAAGGAGGAGAAATACTAAATGATCTTGGAGGCACAGAGGAGGAGTTGTGAAGATGGAGAATATTATTTCAGAATATTTACAAAGTATTTTTACATAAATCATTAAAATACCAGCAACAAAACCTCACTTGGTCCTTGTGTCAAACATGTAGACTACTGTATGCAAATGTGAAATGTGACCTAAAAGGGGAAAAATATTAGGCCTACAAAGTTGAAATGCAACACAGCAGCTATATAGGTCTAATGACATAAAAGGATGTCAGTCAGACCAATAGCATATTTATTTCAGGAAATGTATTAGGTGAGGGTACAATACATATAGGCTACGTGCAGCAGTGTTTCACAGTACCAATGACTGTGCCCTTAACCCACCAGCCTTCAAATCATTCTCACAACATTAGATTAATTATCTAGTAGTAGGCTTGCAGTGGGCTCTGCTTTTGAAAGACAACGCACTCCCCCTTGTGGTAAAACTGAACCAAGTTATTAAATTGTGCACTTTAGGTTAAAAATTAGGCCTAATCTAACCTGTAAATTTAGACCCACGTCTGTTTGCCACATTGATTGTTATAAAAACTGTTTAGAATGAGTAGGCCTACTACTGCTACACTGCCCTCACTGCGGTGACACTCTTCATTCTGTCCATAAGCGCTAACCGGGCGCTAACAGGCTTTTTTTGTGATGGAAAAGCAATCGGATATTTTCTTTCCGGAATGTTTCTATTGCGCACGCGCAAGACTTAATCCTGGTAACTTCCAACATGGCGGCGAGGGGCCATGTGCAAGACCCTAACGACCGGAGACTTAGACCAATTTATGGTAAGTGATTAATATCTATTGCAGATTTGAATACCGCTCTGCCGGTTTTGAGGAATGAATCGCAGTGCCGAGGTGGTTTCAATGCAGGTTATTTTGAACAGAGTGTATCGATGGTATAGGCCCCCAAGGAAGAGCCTCGGAGTCGCTTACTGCGCACAGCCGAATGACAGTGCACCTTAGGGATCCAGTTGGTTTAGCCACCACAGGCTTCATTGGTTGCTTCTTAACTGAGGGCACCCTTTTACAGGGTGCACTGCTGCCATTTACTGAAACATATATGGCATGTTGGCACGATGATCCTTGTGGGGCAATCTCCCAACAAGTTATCATTCTAACGTAAATGTTAACTGGTGAATCCATGGTATAGCACACAAAATAAGAAGGGAATGTGTTAGCAAGCAATTGTATGCTATTGTGTTAGAGCTCGGTGACAGGTGAGCAAATGTACACAACCTTTCTATTAGATTTTGGCTGTACTTTAGGCACAACTAGTGGGGAAAACTCGCTGACCGAAGCAATTGCTTATAACCTTACTGACTTTGTAACGCCAGCTGTTGCTAACCAGATAGACAGCTATGCGTTAGCTAGCATGCTGGCTAGAGGATTTGGTCAATGCATATGCTCGTATATGACTAGTAGATGGGATAGGTAGCCAGCGAAATTCCCGGATAAGGCTAGCAGTTGGGTTAAACAGAGCCACAAGCTTGACAGCAGCGTGTCATCTATGCGGCTGTTAGCATGCAGTTAGCTATAGCATTGTCTCCAAAGTCTGGTTCATTCAGTCATCGTTACGCTTAGGTGATATGTAGGTGTTTGTGTTTATGAACTGAGAATCGCTGGGGCTGGAACGAGAAAGAATCTCAAGGGATTTGTGTGCTCCCCAATGCCATGATAACGACGATGCATAACAATATCTGAGTGACAGTCTCTAGGACGTAAACATGGCCTGTGGAGTAGCCTGTCTGATGTGGTAACAACACGGCGCATTGGAGAAGCACTGAATGAAGTTCAGTTTACATAAGTGTACATTTAATCAAATATTGCAGAATAACTTTTTTGTAACAGCGAAGGATTGTCTGGAGAGTAAGTTATGGTTAAAAAGGAGGGTTCACTACGGTTCGGTGTTGTTGACACTTGTCAGTCGTGTGTATCCGGCTAGCTCCCCTAGATTTGGTAGTCATACTCGCCGGGATGCAGGGATCTGTCTGGACCTCTGGAGATGGCGAACATACGGTGTGCAACACTCCTTCGCGCCCCCCTCCCCCAATCCTGCTAGTGTTTCCTAAACCGTACCCAGACCCCAACGGAGAGATTCATAATATCATATATAGCCCAGGAGGCAGAGTCGCTTCTGCTGCTATCAGATATATTCTGAAACAGGCCATGCTTTGCACACAGATTTGAGGTGCACAGATGTACTGAAGTTTAAACAGAAGCAGGCTACTACTCCAGCCAACATTAACATAATAGTTGTAAAGATTGAGTAGACGATGACTGAAATTCTGTAGTGCTGACATGGCTTTTAAACTTGGATTAGCCTAGTCAAATGTTGGCTTTGTGTCTTCATTATGTCATGAATTGAAGAGATTTAGTGAAGTTGTGATATCTTACTAAAAGATGAGGGTTAAAATCTTAGGCTTATGCATGCTAATGATGATTAGATTCAGTATAGCCATCTGTATATCAAAACTCAAGGTGGAGGTGCATTTAAAGGTGGCCGATTCTGTTCTCTATTCTGTGTCTATTTCATTCAGACAAAACACTGGTAAATTTAGCATGCTGCATCTCGCTGCCCTCAAGCCATTCCTTCAGTGATCATTGTGCTCTAAAAAACTCGGTTGCGTGTGCCATGTAGGCTATGTGAAGCGATTGAGAGGACTCTGATCAAGTCATAGGCAAAGCAGTTCAAGCTTCAGTAGCATGGGAAAGAGGGCCACAATTTGAATGGCAGTTGACCACAAATGTTTGCAAATGCTTTTCTCCTGAATGTGGGACTCTACCTATAGAATTGTGATAAGGTTATTATTTTTTTCAGTTGCCCATTTTACTGGTAAATAATTCCATAGTCTATCCTCATGTCTTGCACGCTAAATGGTTCTTTGCAAAAATATTTAGTTAATGATGCACATGGCAAATTTTTGAGTAATGTTGCCAGATGATGCCTCTGACCAATGGTCTTCAGGGGCCTTCCCCTCTGA
>JAODXP020000008.1:18632500-18676915 GCA_027497455.2 Sardinella longiceps | reverse complement strand
AAAGCTAGCATTGCCCAGAATTTCAGGCAGGATTGATTTAAACGTCTATCAAATGCAATCAAACTTCTGACAATGATTTGGGAGTCATCGTATGTTTGCCTCCTTCAGCCTGCTCATTTCTCATTAGGTCCTGATTTTTCTGGGCTCAAGAGTTGAGGAAATTGCCTGTATAACAGAGGCCAGCTAGCTTGGCGGCAGTACGGCAGTGGTGTAAATCCTCATCACCCAATTCCTTGGGCGCTTTCTAACGGCTGAGTTATAAGCTCTGGCTTTTAGCTCAGTGGTTAGAGTGCCCGGCTCCCACGCCAGGAGTTTGTAGCTTGCGGGGTGGTGGGTTCGGGACCCGTGTGCTGTGCCGACCGCCACTGCTACACCTCCTTGGCCATACTGACTTGATCACAAAATTTCATGCAGCAACAGGAAGTATGGGCAGGCCCAGGCTAGGGGGACATAGGACCCGGGGAACCTAGGGATGACCCCTGGAGACTAGGCCCATGCTGGGCCCTGCAGCACCAAGCATAGGTTCTCAGTGCAGCCCAGGGGCAAATGGCAGACCACGGAAACACTTGGTGGCCCACAATAACATCTGATAATACCTATCTGCAAAGTTAAAAACTGTACATTGCTTTATCTATTTAGTGATGTTTAACGGCATGTATGTATTTATTTATTGCAATACTGTAAACTGTAGAGATGGAACCTGAGATTTATTTATTTTTTTCCCCCTTTTTCTCTACCTGCCCTTAGCGGTCTTTAGTTCTGCGTGTTAGGTCCCAAAGGCCCTCATCTCTCAAAACTTTGAGAACCCCTGCCATAAAAGCGCAACACCTATGATCCTTTTCTGTGGACGCAAATCATCCCTGGATTACGGTAATAGGGCGCCGATTTAGCATGACGTCTTTTTTGTGCGCATTACATGTTTGGTTTCTCATCGGCATTGTTGACTGACTGAAACAATCTGTGTAATGTTTATGTGGGAAATAGCAAACAATCTGTTGTTACACCATTCATCTCAAATATTTTGAGACCAAACCTCGGAACAGTAAACATTTTAGAATTCACATGTTACGATCACTCAACCAAATTAGGCTGGAAAAAACACACTCCTTTTAGCATAGCATCTGGGAAGTTGGGAAGAGATTTATCATATGAGCTAACTTATTTAAAGGATAAGGTATATTTGCCAGCGTGTTCTTAATAGAAAGACAGCTATTGTATTGTGTCTGTAGTATACGTTACTTTTCTACTCCTGACTTCGACGAGTGGAAGTTTACCTCTACGGGGAAGTGAGCTGACCTTCCAAATCTTCAGATATGACTGCAAATCCTCCTGGACAAGGTAACGTTAACTTTAACTTTTGGAATTCCTTGCATGGAATCAACATGATTTCATTTAAGACTAAAGAGCTTCTATTTATGGTGATGAGATTACGCTATTATGTTAAATTTCTTACCGTTATTCGCTATCCACCTTTAGGCTATCAAGCATCCAACTGAGAGCATTTGCTTTTTCCTACTTTAGGATTCCAGAATAAGAACAGAGCCGCAATTTTAGCTGATCTGGAGAAGGAGAAGAGACGTTTGATACAAAGCCAGTCAATGAACAATCCAGGTGCAAGGTAATGTCAAATGTCAACACATTTTCTCTGTGTTGTGTCTTTAATTTTTCTTAGTACATTATCATCCTCTTTAAGTGTTTGAATTCATTAATTGATGCACATAGGAATGGTGAATTAGGTTTGACAAATGCAAAAAATCAATATTTGCAGTTGGATAATAACTCTGTTACTGTTTGACAACAGCATCCCCCTGGCAAGGCCAGCAGTGAACAATGTGGTGCGTGACCATGCAGAACAACAGCATATTGCTGCCCAGCAGAAAGCAGCTTTGCAGGTACAGTATGTTTGTTGTCTCCTTGAAGACCATAAACTTCTTTGCATTCATCTCTTATGAAGCAGGTGTGTTTGAGGCAATCAACGGAGTGGCTTAATGAGGAATGTAGAGTAGAAACCCGCACACTGTCCAGTACACAAGCAAACTATTTATTATTACAATGTTTTGGTCATTAGACCCTCATCAGGAAATTATCAATTGTCAGGTAATTATCAGGTCATCAGACCTTATCAAGTAATTACCTGATGAAGATCTAGTGAGCAAAACTTTGTAATAAATATATTTTGCTTGCGTACTGGGCAGTGTGCGAAAGTTTACATTTCACAAATCCTCTCCCCAAAAAGGGAAGAAATCTTACTACAGTATGCAAACAGTATGCCTTAGTAAACGTCCTCTCTCTATCTGTGTGTGTGTGTGTGTGTGTGTGTGTGTTTTCATGTCTACTTTAGCATGCCCATGCTCATTCTTCTGGATTCTTCATAACCCAAGACTCGTCCTTCGGTAACCTCATACTCCCGGTTCTGCCAAGGTTGGATCCTGAGTAACAAGAATTTTGTGGACATTTTGGCCGGACAGGCTCAGTTAAAGCGGTGCTCCGGAGTGATTTCAAGCATAGCCCTTCTGCACAAGCATTCTAACAGCAATATATTTCGCATGAAAAGAATTTCGAACAGCATAGACCTAACGAGAACGCGAAACACTTTACTTTGAGTCAATGTAACCTCAGATTTTACTTTCGGTTTCCAACAGTCAGGTCCCATTGATTCAGTGTAAAGTGCCTGTTTGCTTCTGCATTCGCGTTCGGTCTGTGCTGTACCAAATTATTTTGTTCGACTCGCTAACTAGCGCATTTAGCAAGCTCTTTCAACAGGGCTATGCTTGAACTCACTCCGGTATTTTCCTTCGGAGTGATTTCAAGCATAGCCAAACAAGCCTGCTAAAAGCACTAGTTAGCAAGTGGAACAAAATAATTTGGAACCGCATAGACTGAACGCGAATGCAGAAGCGAACAAGCACTTTACACTGAATTAATGGAAACTGATTATTCAAAACCGAAAGTAAGATCTGAGATACCGTTGACTCAATGTAAAGTGCTTCGCGTTCGCGTTTGGTCTATGCTGTTCCAAATTATTTTGTTCCACTCGCTAACTAGTGCATTTAGCAGGCTCGTTCAACAGGGCTATGCTTGAATTCACTCCGGAGCTATCCTTTAAGTTGGAATAGTGAGGACTACCTTTGGCTTGTTTTTTATCTCAGCCTAAGACTTTTAACAAGGGTCATGAAACAACTTAAACCGCCAAATTATTTGTGTTGATGTTAAATTTTCTCTTTTGTATTCTATATTTTTAAATAAATTGTGCACAAGTACATGGAAACATTGACACATGGGTTGTTGTCGTGTATTTCAGACATAACCTGGAAAGGTATCAAATCCCTTGATGTGCTGTAGCCTAAGTTTGACCTCACTAACATCAGATGATGCATGAGGGGCTGCAACCATCTCCACGCAAGCATAGTGATCCATTGGAGAGTTGCCTCTGGGGGCAAAAATCCCTGCATATGGTTGGGTAAACCACTTGCCTGTCATCTTTTTTGACGTGCTACTTCAACCACTCAAATCAAAATGACGCTGGTTGAGTTACACAGGGAAAACTGGAATTTAATAGCATTATATAAAACAAGATTGGGGAGACAGCAGTACTGCACTGATGACTTATTCTAAACAAGTCGCTTGTTCTAAACGTCTCGAAAATGGATGAGCTGTCTAATATATCTATTAATAACAATCTATTAAACTTAACTGAAAATGCTTGCCAGTATGAAGTAAACAAATACATTATCAGCTATTATTTAAATCAGTAAAATCTTCACATTATGCAGTTGAAACCAAAGTTCTAGTTCAAACCAAAACTACTCTAGAGCACTACGCTCAAGAATCGCTGGTTAAAACTAAGAAGAAAAGTCGTGAAAAAAGGAGATTTCACAGTAAGTTTTAAATATATTTTGTTGCAGTTCCATATGATTGTTTCAAACAGTGTTGTCATGGCAAGGAGAGAGTCAGGCATAGAGTAATCCATATCTGTTATAGATATTATACACATGTGTTTGTTTAAAATAGAAATAAAACCTTTCTTAGAGTAATAATGCACATTGTTAGATATAGCTTGTGCAAGCAAATGTTTTTCATTAAATCACTTTTGATATAAATGCACTTAAGAAATTGAGCAAAAGGCAAATAATTTATAACAGTGCTATTTGAGTACATAGAAAAACACACAGAACACTTGACGGACATGAAGACAAACACGAGTGGACCACATCGGCCTACATAACTGCGTTTTGCATGGTCACAACAATCAGCACCAAAATACGAGTCTTTCATTATTTTCCCTAGGGAGTGAAAATTAGATAGACCTCAAGGAACAGTCTCCAGTTCTAGAGAGGGGATTGATATAGGGCCCCCGCAGCCAATCAGATTACACTATTACTTTGTGTTCACCAATCAAGGGTTTGATTGGCCGGAACAGAGCTGAGCCAGCTCTTTGTATACATAGACACTCTCTCTCTCTCTCTCTCTCTCTTTCTCTGTCTTTCAAACACACACACACACACACACACACACACACACACACACACTCACATAGAAGCACTCTCGCACTCACACGTAAACACAGAACTGACCACTTTAGGACAAATGAGGAGCAGTTCCCTGAATTTGACTGCACACTGGATTGAAACAGTGGTCTGATAGTCTTTCAGTACCAAAGATGGTATACTGTATATGTCAATGGAGTATAGACCTAACACTGTAGAAGGACACATACAGTACACGAACATGGAAGATGGTCATTTGAGAATATGGAAGATGGCCAGCCAAGGCTACGCTAATGTGTCCAGCTTTCTCCCTTCCTCCAGAGATTCTATATCACAGTGTTCTCTGACCACGGGTTAAAGTCTAGCCTGGTCATAAGCAGTCCCTCAATCTGCGCTTGTCTTTGTACCAGAGTCTGGGATCTCGGCTATAGAGAAAGGATTGTTTGCTGAAGATGTTTGAATTCAGAAAGATTGGATCAGCCCTTGACTGATAGCCTATCGCATTCACACACAGCATTCTTAAAGTTCACTGATTGGATCTGACAGAACGAGGCCAATGGCCGGAATCCCAGACGGAGTTGGAGAGTTGCAGAGTTACGTAGGAAGGCAATGACCAGGCTAGTTAAAAGGTGTTTCTCAAAGTCGAGAATGCTTCCTAGGTAGCACACTCGCCTTGGAAGTCGTACACTTCAAAAAACGAGGTTCCATCAGTGCATCCTTGAAAATCTATGGACAAAGGCCTCTGTCCTCGCTAGAATTTAGAAGGATCATCGACTTTGGAACAATACTTGCCGACAGATAATGACGTGGAATGCTTGAAAAAGCAGCCTTCGAAGCATGCTTCCTCAACTTTGAGAAACACTCAAGGTCAGTCCAGTCCTTCTTTAGGGGTCAAAGGTCAGGGCTACATGGCGTCAGCTGGGTCAAAGGATCCGGCGATGACGAAGTTAGTGGCGCCGCCGGGATGACCACTCATGGACTGGCTGGCCTGCTGGCTCAGGTTGTTACAGATGAGCACCAGCTGATTGCTCTGGGCCTCGGACAGCGAGCTGCAGCTCTGGTAGACGCTGAAGTTGGTCCTTCTGCCGGGGATGTTGCCCTTCTCACACATGGTCTTCACCATCTTGGCCAGCTTGTTCTTGCCCAGCGCCTGGCAGTTGAACCAGTGCAGCGCGGCCAGGTTGACCACAGGTTTGATGGACAGGTAGAACGGCGCGTCCTCGTAGAGCATGGCCTGGGGCCGCCGTTGGGCATACTCTTTGTAGTCCTGCACGGGGCACGTCTGGGCGTTCTGCGGCGTGGCGTAGATACGACACTCCGTGCCTGAGCGCCTGGTCTTGGCGTTGACGTCACTCAGATCCTGGTAGGTCCACTCGAGACATTCCAGTCCCGACTCGGAGGTGATTAGCCGAATGTCGCCCCACTTGAGGGTGGAGCTGTGGAAGCCTGTGCAGTGGCCGAACGCCTTGGTGTTGTTGAGCCACACCAGGTTGAGCAGCCCCTCTGGGTTGTAGCGACTCAGGAGACCCCTCTTCCTCAGCAGCAGCTCGTCAGCCACCGTCAGCTTCATGGACTTGTGTGGTTTGTTGCCTTTGCCTTTAAACTTCAGCTCCAACTGCTTCTGTTTTAGAGCCTCCTGGGAACGCCGGAACTCCTTATCACGGGTGATGCTATAGGTGTACCTGGGGCAGTCAAGGATTAATGTATAGGTTAATACAATTAATATATGGATGTATAGATTAATGTATGGATATACACCAACAAGTTGGTGGTGGTTAGTGAGGTCCCCCGTTCCACTGTAAAACACTTCTGATCAACTGTGTTTTATGTGCTATGTAAAAACATGACAAGATGTGACCGAACGTGACCACAGGATTTTGTAAAAGTTTTCATGTAATCTTTACAGCTGAAAACAGCAATTCCTCAAATTAATAATTTTTTTTTCCATTTACATCATGTAAATATTTGATTTGGAATTGTATTGGGTTCTAGATGTGATAGAGGGTTCTAGAACAGCCCACCTGTGTTCCTTCAGGTAGCGTTCCAGACCGCACTGGTAGTTAGCCAGGCTGTTGGGCTCATACTCTGAGCCGTCCTTTTGACGGGCATCCACGAAGAACGAGGCCAGGTAGACGTCCAGCTCCTGCGGTGGAATGCAGTAGATCTCTCGGGTCTCCGTGGGGTACTTGGCGATAAGGAAATCTCGGAAGTTGCGGATGGCTGTTTGGGTGCTGCGGATGGTTTTCTCGTTTTGCTCACGGTAGGCTTCACCACGGTCCTCCATCTCTATGGGATGAAGAACAAGGAAAATATGCTGTTTTTCACTGTGTCAGGAGGGAGTGACTGACATCTCACTGTTGTGCTATTATTTTGGTCACTAAAAGGTGAGAGAAGAAAGTAAAATATTTTTAATATCATGGTTAAAGGAGAAATGGGAAAAAATAGGAAATCCTCACCAATCAACATTAATGTTTATGCCACGTCATGTCATGTTTATAACAGGCTGTCACTAATAAAGTGACAGCCAAGTAGAACCGAATTTTCTTTTTCTTTTTCCAACATAGCACTCTGTGGCCGTATGCATTAGGGCTATGTATTGAATCATTTCAGAATTCTCTTTTAAAACTGTTGGGATGTGATTTGTCACAACAATCAGCTGCAGTGGCAGCCTCCAACTAATCCGTGTGATTATGATGATCACAACAAATTTCAGATTTATTATCTGTGTTACCACAATGCAACTTTATACACATTCACATAGAGATCTATTCTGTTTTGCATGCATACAATTACTGGTATTCTATTTTATCTTCAACTATTAGTGTTTTTAAAAATGTTCCCTTCTTGTTCATTCAGTTCTTTTCTGCTTTTACAATTCTAAAAATTATTTTATGTAAGTATACAATAAGGACAACACAGAATTGGCAAGTTGGCAAATGTTTTATTAGTGATTTTATTTTATTAATTGAAGTGATTTTTTTTTAGATTTACTGATGCAAATCACCACACACAGTCACAGAAGTATCATTACAAAGACCTCCAAAAGAAGAAGTTCCAAGTGCTATTTCATCCCACAGAAATCAACAAAAACATTTCGGTATATTAGGTATATTATTTCATTAACCATATCAAGTAGAGCAGTAGTTTCTTGAAGTGATCAGAAACAATTTAGTTTACTTACATTGCACCTTGACAGACAGACAGACATACTTAGATGACACATTTTTTTCAGATATGTATGGAAAAGGTTAAGGGGTTTCACAGACAAATGACACCAGTTACATTCATGTAGCATCATCTGTAGGGAAGTCAGCATGCTGTTTCCTTTGAAGAATAAAAAAATGTTTTTTGTTCTTTCCAATTTCACTGAAAACTGCAAAAAAAGAGTCAAAACTGCTTGAGGAAAGAGAGACTGTCGATCAGTACAACTAATATCCAAACCAACCATTTGTGAACACAAGTACCTTTCCAATGATATGGGTAATTCGACACCCCAGTGTGGAGCTTACAGTACTGTAGCTTATCAGTGATTGGTGGGGGAGACAAGGACGGGAAGAGAGGAAGTTGGCAAGCACATTTGAGAATGAGGTGATTGGAGTTAGCCTGGTCATGACCAGCCTCTCAGTCTACGCTTCTCTTCATACGAAGGTCTGGGATCTCGGCTATTGAGAAACAATTGCTTGCTGGAGATATTTAAATTACAGAAAGACTGGATCAGCCCTTGACTGATATCCCATCGTATTCTCTTGCTGCATCCGATGCGAACGAGGGCAATGGCCGGGATCCCAGATGGAGTACTGGAGGGAGATGAACAGCAAGCGGAAATATGTACTGTAGGAAGGCAATGGGCAGGCTAGATTGGAGCAGAAGGCCAAAAGAAAAACGAGGATGGATGACTAACCCCACGCTGTCACAGCCATCACAGAGAGTGTGAAAGAGAGAGAGAGTGAGAGAGAGAGAGAGAGAGAGAGAGAGAGAGAGAGAGAGAAGGCCATGAGGGTTTTGAGATGGGTTTAAAGAATAGATGTCTTGGAAAAAAAATCTCCAATCTTCTATTGGGAAAAAAAAACGACTGAACATAACTACTAACTAACATCTGCTTTGTTGACTTTAGTGCTATTTAAACAAATGCGCTCCCAGTCTGCTTGGTTGACTTTAGTCTTATTTAATGGGCTCCCAGTCTGGTGGGGGGGTGTGCCCCCCCCCCTTTATTAGAACCTGCCTGAACGAAGGCCTCTTATTTGCTGACGATGGGCAGCAGCTCGCCCTTGGCTTTCATGGCTTTGATCTTGGCTTTGATGGTGTCGTCCATGGCCTGGCGGCAGCGTACGGCGTAGTGGGCGAGAGTCTCCTCCTTCTCGTCCCACGGGGGAAGCGCGTGGAAGACCTCGGGTGCGGCCAGGCTGAGCTCGGCGATGGCCGCCGTGCGTGAGATGGTGTTGCGGTCGACGCCGATGCGGTCGAAGGCCACCTTCATGGAGACACTCCGGCGAAACTCCTGTAGTGCAGCCATGTAGCGAGCGATCACGCCCACCACGTTTTTCACTGCGGAGGAGAGAGATAACACACTCTTTAACATCAAAGCTATTTGGTTTTCACAAACACACGCACACACTAACTATACTGGTGTATTGACTGTCACCAGATGTGGGCAAACTAATATCCGGAGGCCACATGCGGCTCTGTTGGACTTTTTAATCCGGGCCCTTCAACCTTCCCAAAATAGAATAATGTGTCATTTATCCAAGGTTAATTAGATTAGAGGTCTGATTTGTCAAAATTGTTGTATTCATAAAATACAAATCCCCCCTTTTAAAGGTTAGCTCCGGAGTAAGTTGAAGCATAGCCCTGTTGCACGAGCCTTCTAACAGCAACAGATTTCGCATGTAATGAAAGAATTTCGAACACGAAGCACTTTACATTGAGTCAAAGGTACCTCAGATCTTACTTTCGGTTTCGAATAATGAGCTTCCATTGATTCAGTGTAAAGTGCTTGTTCGCTTCTGCGTTCGCGTTCAGTCTATGCTGTTCCAAATCATTTTGTTCCACTCGCTAACTAGTGCATTTAGCAGGCTCGTTCAACAGGGCTATGCTTGAAATCACCGGAGCACCACTTTCACCCTGCACGTTAACATATCCTCTCAAAAAAATTGGGGCTACTGGTTTAAGACAATTTACCAGCATCAACCACCATCAACAAGTTGACTGTTAACATCTAGCCCATCAGTCAATATCCAAAACCCAATGTGACGCTGTAAACTTACTGCGCACTCGCGTATTCTCTCCCTCTCGACATCTCTTTGAGATCTTGATTCTCTGGCGGTCCAGAGGATGCAGCTCCACCTCCTCAAAGGAGTCGAAGAGGGCGGGGGACTCAAACTGCACACCTTCCTCAGGGTAGCTATTCATTAGCTGATGAGAACTTCCTGGTTCCATCTGATTGGATGAATGAGCTCTCCTTTTATCTGTGGGACAACACAGTGAAGAACGCACATCATTAACATAATGAGCCATCTACAGGAGAAAAGACAGATTTACTTTGTACCATAAAGAAGAACACACAATAGGCAGATTTGACATGATCAGACTCTCATCAAGATGGCTGCAGACAACGGCAGTCAGTGAAGCCCTTTTATATTCCCTCCCCATTGGTTATTTTGGGCGTATTCAACCCAGAATGCATTGCTGCATGGCTGCAGTCACTTGATGAAGTCAGGTTGTGTTGAACTCACCTATTCTCTCTCTCTCTCTCTCTCACTTTCAACGAACCCCTTTATTAACCAAACAGCATCTGTTGGAGTTTGCTTGTAAACTTTTCTTTAGGCCCTAGGTTAAGTTAAACTGGGAGGGGAAATATTCACATGACCTCACACACACACACACACACACACACACACACACACACACACGTGATCTATCAGCCTTCTGCTAAGATTCAGCCACAGCAAGAAGTGGGTGCTCGCTTGCTCATCTGGGCTGAGCTTCACAAGACCTCTGCCCGCACTCGCGCGCGCACACACACACACACACACACACACACACACACACACACACACACACACACACACACACACACACACACACACACCCACACACAAAGTGATCTATCACTCTTGAAGTTGCCCTGCCGCAGGAAGTGGGTGCTCGCTGGCCTCAGCCTTCAAAGCACCTCTGCGCACACACACACACACACACACACACACACACACACACACACACACACACACACACACACACACACCTGGCCTGAGCTGGTCCTGCAGGAAGTCACAGATGAGCTCTGCTTTCTTGGTGAGCTCCTGCTGCAGCAGCTCCTTGTCCTGCTTGAGACTACTGATCGTCTCCCCCATCATCTCACTCTTGCTCTTCTCCGCCTGCAGCAGAGCCTTCAGACGCTCGATCTCGTACAGCGCAGGAGACACTGGAGAACAAAACACACACACACACACACACCGGTTAGGACAGAAACACACACACACAGGCTTTGCTGAGCATTAAGAAAGTTAGTATTACTAATGAGAAGGTCTGATGCGTTAGTATTACTGATGGGAGTAGAATGATGGGAATACAGAGAGGATTCCATATATGCAGAGATGGTCATGGAAAAACTTAATTTGAACTGAAAAGGGTTTTCTTTCTTTTTTTCTTGTCTTTTTTTTTGTTTAAAGTTGAAACCAATGGAAATGCACTGAAAAGGGAAACAGGTGTAAAACTATCACTAAGGAGTCCAAAAGTGGGACCTACAAAATGTCACTCTCTCATGGACACGGAATTGCAATCTTGAAACAGATAACCGGTTTTATCTGACTTTCATACATTATATTTTCCAATGATCTACCTCTGCTAACACCTGTCAACAATCTGGATAGGACAAGAAGATGGACTCTACTATGCAGAGCTACAGTACATCTGTAGGCCTTGAAGATCTAGATTTTCTTCTAGATTTTTTTTTTTTTTTTTAAGTATGGCGCAGATATGCAGTGTATGATTGCTTAAAATACATGCATGCTTTATTACATGTCAATACAAACATTTCTGTCCTAACAAAACATTTTATTTACAAATTTACATAAAGAAAAATAAAAGAAATAAAAAAAGCAATACAAAAATAACTGTTCAACATGAAACTGCAACTATAAAAGAGAACATAAAAACTATAAATAATGTAGAAAGAAAAAAATGTACCACAAAACATGCCATCTAGAATGCAAGATGGTGGCAAAAGAAAGTTGGTTAGGTCAAAAATAAATAAATAAAAAACTTGTCAAGGGAATTAGATCCAAAAAATCTCAGACCCACCTGCTAACCTTTCTCTCTCCTGCCCCTCTCTTCAACTGCACGGTTGATCTTGATTACAAAAGTACTTTGCTTCAACTAACAAACAATGGACGACATGTACGTACGCCTCTGAAGAAAATGTTTCCATAGCTTAAACTTTAAATTTTCCAAGACAATCATGAACAAGCATCTTCCTACAAGTGCATTGTTAACGAAATATGATTGAATATATACTGTAACTCGTTTGTCATTCGATCTACCATTTCCCCTTCACCACCACAGAACAGTAGATGGTTTAAATCTTGCCTTATGCATACAACAAATAATCCTGGCACATGTAGTGAGGATTTTCTTTTCAAGATGTGCATCTCACTTAAGGCACTAGGCTGTTTAAGATTGACTGAAATGGTGCCGACAGCCAGTCCTATCCTTGTGAGGCAGAGCTGTCAACCATCATTATGGTTCATTTCTCAGAGAGAACATGTTAAGAGGTCTTGACGAATCAACACGGTCATTTCAATGTTTCAATATTTTTTTTTTTTTTACTTTTCACATGAAATACATTGAATGAAAAAAACTGACACATGAAAAAAAGTATCTTTGTTCAACATTAATCAAGGAGATGTTCAGCAATGAAACTAAATTTATATGCATTCATACGAAAAAATATATACAGCTCTGCATTAAATCAAAATTAAGTTGAAACTTAAGTTGAAACACAAGAATCTCAATACCTCCTAAACTCACTACTCCTAAATGTTCAGTCAAATCAATCGTTCCATCAAAGTTCCATCGTTCCATAAACTTCAGCTTATTTGGTTTTGCAATGACAGTGGGGGGTCTCTACTTGCTTACGTCTGTCACTTCCGTCGTTACCATGGCAATGGCCATGTAAAGCTGTTATGCTGCGTTTGCATGGAATATTTAATTCCAATTCTGAGACTACCAAATTGCAATATTAACCTGAAAAAGGGCTACAAAAAACATTTAGCCAGGTTTCCCTTAAATATTTCACCAACACGTGTTGAGCTGGCCCAACTTCAGTAGATATCTGAACAACATAGTGCATTCCATCAATACCATTTCTATATGTCATTTAGGCCATTTCGGTCCCTAGCAACCCTTTCCTCAATTAGCTTCTCCCTCTATAAGGAACACAATGGAAGCGAGTGAGTAAGTGTTAAAGGAATATTCCACCTCTTTATGAAAATTGGTTATTCACCCTCTTAACTGGAGCACTGGAAAGTAAAGTAGCCAAAGAGTTGCTATCTGGCAACTTTACATTCCAGCACCTACGCTAAGCTTCAGCTAAAATAAAGCCAGAATTGGGACTGCTGGACAGGGAAAAGGCATGCACTGACAACAAAATGCTTTCACCCACATACATGTACATGTATGTAACTCTAGGTAAGAGGGTGAATAACCAATGTTCATTAAAAGGTGGAATATTCCTTTAATGGGGGTATTCAACTCAAATTCACAAGGTGATACTGTAGATTGGGGTCATGTTCTACACAACAGTAAAGCTACAGTACGTAGAGGAACAGCAGAAGACAGAGATGCTATTCTACCTATTCAAAGTCTAAGCATCATCAAAATGTTTTTCGAAGCCACAGTTTTTGAGGTACAAGATCAACGTTGTGTTGCTTTGAGATATGGTTAGTATCCAGGTTACATCTCCCACCACACACACACACACACACACACACACACACACACACACACACACACACACACACACAGTTTAGAAACAATCTGGTGGCGGCAGATCAGAGGGTCCCATCATGTAGTCTTCGGGATTGAAATAGGCCATCTGGCCTAACCTTCGCCTTTGGCTCATTCTCATCCTGCACTTGTTAATGCAGGCTTTCTTAAGCTTGGAGGAGTCCACCGACGTCCACCCGTCCAGTGACGAACAACGCAAAACATACGCTGCAAATAAACATACGGATACTGTAAGTGTGCTGTCAGTCACTCAACAAGTGCAAGACTGTGACTGACAAAACATTGAAATAATAACAATAATAAAAAGACAAGCAAGTTGTTTCCAAAATGACTGAATCAGATTATGTATAAATCAGATTATGTACATTATACTGAATAAGAAAGAAGGTAATTTTAAAGTTATAAAATTGCTTTTGGATTAAAGGGGAGAAAAGATTTAAAACTATCAGAAGAACATGGATACTGGCTGTACTTACTGATAATCGCATCAACAATCCTTCGGTCCAAAACCTTCTTGCCTTTGGGCACTTTCCCCCTCTTCCCGAAAGCCACGGCCCCGACAAGATCGTCTTCGCTGAAGAAGTGTTCAAACAGCTGGTGAAACAGACGCATGCAGTCCTGCCGCGACTCCTGGTGCATGGCGGCCAGGCGTACGGTGGGCAGATACACACCACACCCAGGGTACAACTCCTGTTGACCAGGCCCGGGAGAAGCATGACCCACTCTGGCCTGACCCACCATCTCTGGGGGGCTCTCCTCCCAAACCTGTCCCAGGGAGGAGGCCCTGCGGTCGGGCGGAGGCGGGTGGGGATGTGGGTGCTGGTGTGGTTGTGGTTGGGAGTGGTGAAGGCTACGGCGTCGTGGTCGCTTTAGTCGTTGCTGGTGTTGGGGAGGTACTCGCTCACGGAGAGACAGGATCTTACCGATGACCGCTTGCAGACTGAGGAGAGTGCTGGGATCTGAGGGATAGAGGTAATCACAGATATTTGAGCCACAATAATGGAAGACATTTCAGAATAATTGCCAGAATAATGTCAGATATTTATGAATAACCCCTCAAATAAGCACAGATATTTCAGTTGCATAGAAAGGCCTTTAATGATAAATTATGTGCCTGAAAGTAAATATTTGAAAGATGTCATATCAGCTAACTGTCAATTTTCCTATCTATATGACCTAGCCGAACTCTGATTCAGGCACTAGGCCTAACATATCTGTTAGCTGTAAGCTGTCAGGCTAATGATATCGGACAAGCATTTTCTATGCGGAGAAAATGTCACTCCCAGCATCCAGTCCAAACACTCGGGATAAATAATGGTACTGCCCAGCAACTCAGCACAAAAACAATCCCCACTGTGAAGATCAACTTACTGAAAACATGGATCAGAATATTCTGACTTTGGTCTCATGCCCACTTAACCTAACTCATTGTTGCCAAAACAGAAGGAGCTAGCTAAATAACTAGCATCTATTTCTCAAAGGCATAGTTGCAAACCAGTTAGCAACTTACTTAGTTAGCAATGGGAAATTCCATTGCTAACCAACTAACTTAGTTAGCAACTATGCTTTAGGGAAACAGAGTCCTAACTGACAGTGAGAGAGGAAGCCCACTTAACCTGACTCATTGTTATTGTTGCCTAAACAAAAACAGCTAGCTAGACAAGTGATTGAACATGAGGAATGTGCGGGAGGTTGCATCATCTCACCTATCCCCGCAACAAACTCTTCCAGCTGCTGCTTTCCTTGGGCAGACAGCTCATTAGCAGAGTTATAGAAAAATGACAAGGAGCCATCAGTCGAGCTTCCCGCTTGGGTGGGGTAACCCATACTGCCTGCAACGAAAACAGCGGACAGTGTGTTTAGAGGGATGGCGGATATTTCACTACTAATAGTATACCAATAGTAATTCATGAGGTCAAATGATACAAACAGTAAACAGCTGGGTAATTGAACTTGTTGGTGTGGACAATTTCTATTATATTATTGTATTATAACAATTTTACAAACAATATACAAATACAAACGCTTTACAGTTTCCCATGCAGAAACGCCATTACAATTCAACAACACAAGATATGTGTATATAGCATTGGTATAGGACTCAACATTGTGAGTCAATGAACAGAAATAATACACAAGTTTGCGTGGTACATCCTTAAATAGCAACTCACGTTAGCCACCACTGAAATGACTAAGATATGAATCCCCCTCACAAAAATAACAATTTGTTTTACTGCCTGGAAAGGTAAATAAAAACATAACATAATCAGGTGGGTATTACGCTTTTTATTATTTTATGGAATTAATCTAGAGAGAACAGAAGGTTTAGTATCTAGATTAGAATCAGAGAAAACCTTACACCTTACACTAATACACAATATAAACTGCAAAGCTAGCTTCCTGTGGCTACAAGACACTAAACAAAAAAGCAAGGAGAGAAAGCAAACCACAGTAAAAAAAAACAAAAACAAAAAAAACTCAAGGCTGTTTAACTAAGAGGCAAATACAGGCAAACTAACCATGTTATAAACAGGCAGGCATCCAATACTCTGCAAAGTCCATCTTCTTTCCTCTGTGCCAGACCTGTAAGTGAGGGGGATCAAACTGGTTCATGCCTTGAAATCAACACACAGAGGCTAAAATGACTATTTAGAATACAACCACTAGACAAGTCACTGAACTGCTTGACTAACTTTTGCTTCCAGTGATAGGGCCAACTATCTAGCTCAGATCAGTTGAATTTTAAGATAGTTATTTAAGTTAGAACATAGATGGGAAAACTGTACACATGACAGGGATATGAAAGTGAAATGCACAACATTTTGAGAACACGCCAGTCACTCACCTGTACTGTGATGAGTTAAGATCGCCGTGACGATCAAATATGGCCTCAAGAGCTCCTTTCTGTGCTGAAAAGGCCAAAATATACGGGCAGACAGACAGACAGACGGCAGATACTGAGCATACAGTAAGAGTGGGGTTCTCAGAGAGACAGACAGACAGACAAAAGACGTCCAGAGGAAACTCAGGCTCCGCTCCAAGCACACTCTGCCACATCAATTAACTGTCCACACATCACTCTCTAGAACACTAGTCAACAAAAGATCAATCACACAAATGTAAGAAAATAAAATAATCGGAATCTAATGTATATTTTCAAAGGTATTATATTATATTATATTATATTATATTATATTATATTATATTATATTGTATTATATGGCAATACATGATATGTAAGGGATAACGGCCGCCGAGGTGTCCCGATATCAGAAGAATAATGGACGACGCGAAGGCAAAGAACAGCCCGACGGCGAAGCCGAAGCCGTTCTCTGATATCGGGACACCTCGAAGGCCGTTATCCCGCTTATCACCCGGTTGCAACTAAAACGTATAGATGGTAAGCAAGTGTTTAAAACATAAAAGAAACACGTGGCTCCGTTTAGAAAGAAGTTATCCTGTTCGGTTGGGGTACTATTTTCAAATGAAAGAAGATCCGTAAGGCTGCGTTCTAAAGAGCATTGATATAGAACGCTGGTGAAACTTTTAACCCAACAATGCCTCAGGTGTCCTGTTATCTAGAAATAACGGACACCCTGACAGCCAATCAGAAAACAGTATTCCATTCCACCGGGTGATAATATATTATATTATATTATATTTTGTCATATTAATTATATTATATTGTATTATGAGAGTATTATATTACACTTAACTTAGATGCTAATGATAAAGGGCTTATCTGATGTTGCCTATGAACAACAAAGGAAAAGTAAAAAAAAAAAAAAACAGAAAATGAAACCAATCCATTGTTAAGCAAAAGTCTACATGTTGTGGCCTCTTTCACTATGTGGAACCACAGTCAACAGTGAAAATTCACTGTTACCATTGACACTTTCTGTGCTATTTGTGGAATGGACAACCAGATAGGCCTGTCTGGGCCAAATACATTTTGAGAAGCACCTGACATAAATACATTTATTGGCTGCTGTAGTTCTAGTTATCAGTGAACAGCCCTTACAGGGATATTCCACCTTTTACTTTTTATGAAAGGCGCTGGAATGTAAAGTAGCCAGATAGCAAGTCTTTGGCTACTTTACATTCCAACACCTATGCTAAGCTGAAGCTAGAAATTGGGGATGCCAGGCTAGGAATATGCATGCATTGAGACCAAAATGCTTTTGCACACATATGTAACTCTTAGGTTAAGAGAGTGAATAACCCTTACCCATTTTCATATAAAGGTGGAATATCCCTTCAAGCCTAAACGGTAAAAAAGTTCAGTATGATATGTTTACATGAGGGAGCATTACTGTGCATGACAAAGACAACGTTTTGAAGCTCTGGGATTACACAAACACTTAAATGGCAACCTCTTGTGTCAGATAATTCAAGCGTCCTTTGAAATGTTTACTTGGTAGATGCTTGTCTCCAAAGACCCCTCTTGAGTGTGTGCACTGAGTGTGGCTCTAGGACTGTGAATTAAGACTAGACTACTTTCCGAGACGAGTGAGAGACAGAGAGAGGGGAATGGAAACTGAGATTTGAGAAAGGTTAAGGGAGTGCATAATATCCCTTCCCAAATCCCAATAGGCAACATGAAACAACAAGGCCATCTATTCTGTGTGTGTGTGTGTGTGTGTGTGTGTGTGTGTCTCAATGGGAGAGAGAGAGAGAGAGAGAGAGAGAGAGAGAGAGAGAGAGAGAGAGAGAGAGAGAGAGAGAGAGAGAGGGTTAGACAGACGACTGAGCATATTAATTGAAAGTGACAGCTCCCTCTCGCTATAAAACCTGAAGAGAGTCTCATCTGGCGGATCTACTAAATGCTGCATCTTATTACAGCATAGTTCCTCTAGACCCCCACCCCCTCCACCCCCCAAACACACACACATTAACCAGCACCCTAACAGCCCCTCTCCCTCTGTTATTGAAAGAGACAGGATTGCTATGACTGATGACTGACAGGCCTCAACCCCCCCAGAGGGGAGTGGGTATGGGGTCGGCCATGTCATGTGATGGAGCGCTGTCAGTGAGAGAAGAAGATGGAGGGATGGAGATAGAGAAGGAGAGAGGGTGGGACTGTGTGTGTGTGTGTGTGTTTGAGGTCCTGTCTGTCTTGCCGCATGATAAATGTAATATACAGTCCTGACGCCACACCCCCTCCTCCTCCACCGCTGCTGCCAACGCCTCGTAAATGTTATTAAATGAATAAATCAGGACAAAGGCTGCCGCAGCACGGAAGGTTTAGAGCGCGGCGGCGGTGGCGATATGAGAACCAACATGCACGTACGCTGGCAGCCCGCGTGACACTGCGTGTTCTTGTTGCCATCACGTTTACCACACGCCAACGCCAACACGGGCCACACAACAACATGTGATGGCAGTCAGTGACATTTTGTGAGCAATATCTGAGCATGAATCTCTGTAATACCATTTAATACTCTAATGGACAAATGAGTCCATTTGTGCTCCATTTTATAATGTATACATAAATGGGTCATTGACAATCACACCCTGCAAAAAGTAATTCTTTTGACAAAGAAGAGAGAGCTGATTCTTTAAAACTGATAAATAGCCTTGCAAAAGGGCCCTCAGCTACTGACAGTTCAGTAGGCTACACACACGTTCATAACACACATCCTTGACCAAATAGGCCAAATTAATGGACTTGCTAATCACTCTGCCTGATTTGCATGAGATTAACATAAGTGGATTGCTCGTAGCTGCTAGTTTTTTCCAGGCTGAAGTTGCAGGGCTAGAATATGTTCCCAAGCATTAGCTGCACATGTGAAATGCAATATAGTCCTCTTTTCATGATCAACTTTCAACATCAGATTTTGAGAAATTAGTGAAAATATTAGGTCTACCTATGTTTGAAAGAGTTTGGATCACAATACAAGGAAAAAAACAACAAAACAAAACATTTTCTCAACAAAAAAATAGCGTTTCAACTAAAATTATTTTGAGTGGCCTAAAGTTTACACCAAAGATTGTGATACTGAGGAAATACCTACACAGACTTTGGGGGGAAAACAAAGTAGAATTTTGTTCAACGACACATTTACAGACAAAACAAACTAGAAAGGTGTGATAGGGAGGAGAAAAGAAGAAAATAAAAAAGAAGATAACAGGCGTAAGTAACTTTACCCGAGGCTTCTGCTCTGGAGTCAGCGTTTAAGGCCTGCGCTGCCATAAGGTCCAGGTCTTGGTTCAGCCCTGAGCCCAGGTCTCCATAGGGCACTGAAGACTTGGCCAGCTCATCCCCAGGCATCCTGTCCAGCAGCTCGCTCTTGCCCGGCAGGTGTAAGGCTCCCGATGCACCTGAGGTGCTCGAACTCTGGCCAGGTGTTCTGGTCTGGCCGCCGTGGATGGGCGCTCTCATTGGCCGGAGCATGGACGACTGAGGATGTGGGGAGGAGCTGCTGCCGGTGGGTAAAGGGGACACCCCCGCCGAGTCCCCGTCCATGGACGACGGTTTGTGGGAGAGAGAGGAGAGCGACGACGGACGGGTTTGGGAGCTGGGCCGCGGCGACTGCGAGACGACTGTGGACGAGGGGCCACCCTCTGAGACCGCTGCGCCAGCCAGCTGGGCGTTGGCCACTGTGTAGTAGTCTTCCGATGACTCCTGTTTGATCTTCTTCAAGACAAGGTCGCCCGAGCGCTCGTCTGACCCAGCATCCCCTCCCATGCCGGGTGTAGCTCGTTTACGGAGCGCTGCGTGTGCGTGCTGCTGCTGGAGGTGTGGCTCGGAGTCGCCGTCCTCGTCTGTGGCCGACGATTCGCAGACGATGTCGAACAGGTTGGCGTTGTACTCCTCCGCGTTGTCGTCTGCCTCCGAGGGCTCGCTGCAGTTGGAGAAGTCGCACGAATCGCCGGCCTGCACGCAGTCACCCTTCACCTTGGCCGCACGCTCCAGGAAGCGCTCTCGTTGACTGCTCGAACCACTTGTGGACCCCTGCATCAGGTTCTCAGCGTTGATGCTCCGGCTGTCGGGGTAACAAACGCGCTCCTTCTGGCTTGTCTTACAGGTGGCAGTCAGTGGCCAGTGATAGGCATGGCCTGCACTACACCCCCACAGTGCGGTGAGGTTGCCATGGGCACCCTCTGTAAGCAGATGCTTGAGGCTGGGGATGAGGGTGCAGATAGTCCCGTGGCTGTGCGCCCACTTGACCAACTTGGCCAGGTTGTCAGACGAGGTGTGCAAACAGTCTTCCATGTTGAGCTACTTCCCCTAGTAAAAAAAAACAAAGAGTAAATAAATTACATGATTTACGGATTGCCACTCAAACAATAACGACACTCAACTAGTAGGCCTAAATATTAAGTAAGTAATAAGTTTATTAAACCTCGTTTGAGTGCTACAGTTAAGATGGTCGTCATAATAAACGACCCATATAGCATTTAAATACCTTTAACTTCAAAGTAAATTTGTAAAGCGGGTGGTAAATTACATAAATAGTAGCTCCGAGCTCAGATGTTCATAAATAACTAAAGTATCATAGCGTGGAATGCTCGGCACCAGATGTGCATTTGTCAATGGGAATCTGTTTCCTCAGACGGGACGTAAACACGCACCATCCGTGCAATGACCACTTTCGTACGACTCTGACACCAGAGGCAGTGTTTGGATTCAGCATCTTACATTTACAAAAAAAGGCCTTTCATTCTCTTAATAGTAAAACAAGCTGGCGTCAACGTGTTGTAATACATTGTTATAACGTTGCTGTCAAGACATTTGATTACTTTCACAAACTAACCAAACAAATGGCGCACCAACACCCGTTGAAAGCGAAACGCTCTGAAGATTCTGTCTGCAAAAATAAAAGTAGCTCTTTGTTGTTGTCTTAACGGGAAAGCAGTTAATTGCAGACATGATTCATGCATGCATTAGCATCCCCAGCTAGCCGCCGCCGATGGCCTGAATAGACGTAATGTATTTGCCTGGTGATAAACCATCATTTTGAAACAAAGACATCAAGTAAGTACGAAACATTTGGTCATACCTTGACGTAGGAGAATCCGTTAGCGTTAAAACCATTCACATGTATAAGGTTAATGACCTGTTCTTTGAAGGCTTCATATGCGACTCCCTCCCCATTTGCCTAATATTTTCGTGCATACATACGTGTTTTTTACACAATAAAAATGATCATATTCGCATCTGCGCATTTGCGTACTTCCGCGTAGACAGGAAACGCGTAACAAGTCACTTGTCTGTCAGCTGGTTGTTGTTTGAAAACAATAGGACTTTATTTAGCTGCCATTCATGTGAGAAAATTAAGATTTAAATTTGTAATGTTTTAGGTAAACAGAAAATACGAGATTGTACAGGTTAAAAGGGTGTGTAACTTTACTAGTTTTCATTTCAGTGCGTGTGAATGTGGTGATCTTGCAAAGTGCTCTCCATCACATCTGGAAAAACTTTAGGCTTCATCTTTTAAGAGCATAATTTATGTCAGAGAAATTGTGTGTCCAATATCTGTACACAGGTTAAAAGCGTGGTGTTGTACAGTGTGTGAGATCTTGAGGTTGTATAATCGACGTACCATGTTACAATACTGTCAAATGGCAAGTTTGTTTCCAGTGTTTTATTTACCAGAAGATCCTGTGTGTGTGTCTGGGTGTTTAAATATATAGTTCTGACTTAATTATTAATATGGTTAAATTCATTTAATTTATTCAAAGTAATTTGTAAAAACAGAATACATTAGTAGTGTACATGTAGGTACCATACAAACTACACAGAGTGGCAGGAATCCTTCAACACTGACACTTCTCCCATTTCAGTATCAGCTCCCCAACAAACATAAAATTAGCAGCAGCATCTTAGCCACAAGTTTATTAGAAAGTGTTTCTTTTTTCTTTTCTTTTTTTACAAAACGGATCGGTTCAACAACACACATTCATAGAAAGATGAGCACATCTGTTAAGGCATTTAATTAGTATTTACAGCTTGGGTTTCATCAAGGCCATCATTTTCTCCATTTTGATGGCCAGCGTCATATCGCCCTTGATCCTCAGCTTTCCTGACATGAAGGCCATTGTTGGTTTCATCTTTCCTGTATAAGGAGCACAACTAGTGTCAAAACATTTCTTGAGACGTGCCAGACAGGCAGACAGGCAAATGAATAAATAGGTACGAAGGTCTTTTCCTATTTAGATTTTCCACTTCTAAACTTGATCATGACCACAAATTACTGAGTATTAAAAAAACTCAGCTTACACTCAGAGATGGAAAAAACAACTACCTACTCCGAGCAAATTCTTTAAAAAAAAAAAAAGCCGTAAAATATTTGCTGCCTCATGAAAAACAGAAAAAAGTTATGAAAAAAAAAAAACATGTTTGTCTGCCTCACCAGTGAACATCTTGATGAAGTCTGCACTGTCCATAGTCATGACGACGTCTGCTTTGACTGGAGGCTCCCCGCTTCCAGCACTCCCAGCGTCAGTCTTCAGATCAATGTACCAAACTCCAGGATGTTCACCTGAGGACAACAACAACTGTTTTAGTCCACAGAAAAGTAGGACAAGGCAAGTTTCTACACACACAAGGCAAGGCAAGGCGGCAAGGCAAGGCAAATTGATCTCCAGAGTGCCTTATACACAGAGAGCAGAGGCAATGTGAACTGTGTGTTCAAAAAAGAGACAAAGCCAGAGAAAAGAAATGAATGAATGAATAACAACAAAGACAGAACAAGCAAGAACACCAGAGTTCCATGCAGGGATTATTCTGTAAAATGTTGAGGGAATTATGACTTCAATATGACAAATATGACTACAACATCACTTATCTTACTGATGAAGAGGCAAAGGACAAAAGCAACAGATGTACACTCATCATCATCATAACCATCATCATCATCAACAGAAGGTTCATGGCCATGCAGGCTAATATGAAGAAGTGACTACTGTACCTGAGAGCTCAAATCTGTATATTCCCTGAGTGCTCTTGACCACGTCTGGGCTGATGATTCCCTTGATGAGTTTAAAGGTGTCTGCAATGGGCCCGTTGCCTACAGCGGCTTCACCGGCCGCCCCACCTGACTTGAATGCTGGGTTTGCACCTACAATACAGCACAGAGGTACAGTTTTGCGTCAGGGAGGAAATCTGAGTGAGTACATTGCAAATACTTTGACTTCATCAGTACTTTCTGTAAAGCTGCCATTGTGAGCCTGCCTGTACTGCTAAGGCCAAGACTGCCTGCTGAATACCAGACCCATTTACCCCTCAATCTGTACGGTGTCAATTACTATCCAAATGCAAACACTCCAACATATTCAACAGAGTCACAGAAACTACAGTCAATTAACTGATTATGTCCTTTTACTGTACGTTCAGACCCTTACCGATGCAGGCAACAAGTGCAATGGAAGTGGTTGACTTGGTATGAGCACGGGCAACAAAAGAAACTAAAGTGACATAAACGATGACGGTTGAAGTTCAGCAATTTGAGTGATTGAAAAAAAAAAAAAAAAGTTACATCTAGGGTAACTTTATGCAAATTAGCCATGACACGTTTTGGCAATAAATGAAATATCATTGGACACGTCATGAGCGATTGGAGCAGCATGAGCAAATACTGATTGTGTCCAGCATAGTGCTTTGGAATTCTTCAGCTTTTTAACAGACTTTTATCGCTCGAACGTACAGACTCAGAGCTACAGTAGTATTCCACATTCTTCATTCTTTCCT
Organism: Sardinella longiceps; assembly: GCA_027497455.2. Lineage (NCBI taxonomy): Eukaryota > Metazoa > Chordata > Actinopteri > Clupeiformes > Clupeidae > Sardinella > Sardinella longiceps. The sequence goes on along the minus strand of JAODXP020000008.1, from coordinate 18,652,732 downwards.
CACCGTGGTCCTCCATGTGTTTGACCAGATCCTCGGGAGCCTCATCCAGGAAGAAGTCAGGAAGAAGAGGATGACCTGGTGAGGGCATCATATATGATTATTATCACAAACATTCCTCTTCTACTGATCTGGTGTCCATTTCTCAAAAACAATAGTAGTTGCTAACTAATTTTGCTACTTTTTTGGTTACAATGCAATTTCCCATTGGCAACTAACGACAGTAAGTTCAAGAGAGTAGCTGTGTGCACATCCCACCGGTTAGGCCAGGTGCAGGACAAATGAAGTATCGTGCAGAAGACAGGAAAATGTCCGCAACACTGATTATACTTCCATAATTTAATTAAAAAGCAACATTTCGACCCTTTATGGGAACTATAAGGGTTGTGGACATTTTCCTGTCTTCTGCAACTAACTACAGTAACCCATGGTGTTACCAGTTAGCAACTTAGCTACAGTAGTTGGCAATGGGAAATTGCATTGTAACCAAGAAAGTTGCTAACTAAGTTGCCACGTTTCACTTTTGGGAAACGGACCCCTGGGTATTGTGTGTGTGTGTGTGTGTGTGTGTGTGTGTGTGTGTGTGTGTGTGTGTGTGCGTGTGTATGTGTGTCTAAAGGAGAAAGATACATCCTTCCGTTGTGTAAGTTTGATGTTCTGGATTCCTACGCGAATATGTGTGAATATACTGTAAAAGCTCTGACTCTTTGCAGACGAACCTGGCTCAATGGCGTATATATCAAAGTCCTTGATTCCCTCCTTCTTCAGGATGTCCTCGTCGATGACGAAGTTTCCAGTGTAGTTGCTGGGTTGGTTGAAGATGGCATAGGCTGCATCAGCCATGATCTCCACCTTTCTGCACTGCTTCCCAATGCCAGAGCCTCCCAGCATATCCATAGCAGCAGTCTGGATGGCTAAAATAAATAAATAGATAAATAGATCAAAATCTACATTGGCATTGTGAAATAACTGCAAGCTCAGTTCATAATAATAACCAACCATTCATGACCAAAATTCTGGATCATCTAATATGGAGAAAAAAAGTGATAGAAGCACCTTGTGTCTGGATGCTTGTTCAACACTATGAAATATATTCACACACTTTGTAAGATCAACCTTATGTCAAAACGTACCTGTCTTAGGCCACAAGGCATTCACGGCAATGGACCCTCGGAATTCTTCCGCCATTCCAAGAACACACATAGACATTCCATACTTGGCCATTGTGTATGCTGCATATTGAGAAAGGCAGAGAACAAGGCAGATTATTCCATGCTTGCAGATGCATAGAGTTTTGATTGAATAGTACACCATTTCACAAATCACAGAATAGCACTTTAACTTACCTGTGTGGTTCTTGAACCAGATGGGATTAAGGTTGAGTGGTGGACTGAGATTTAGGATATGAGGATTTTTACTCTTCAGAAGATGTGGGATGCACAGTTTCGACCTGAAAAGAAAAAGAATTGGATGTGTATTAGGGCAGGTATTAGAAAGGAGCCTCTTTTCTGATCCCATTTGAAAACACAGTTTGCAAAGGTGAAATTGGAGCCTTGAAACAAGGCCGTCGACCACAGTTGGGAGTAAGACATTTCACAGAATGAAACAGTCACCAGAAAAAAAAAAAAACAAAAAAAAACAGCCTTTATCTACACATTATGTACATAAAGAAATTTCAGTTGATGGTGGCGACATCTGCTGGGAGTATATGGAATTACAACCATCTAAAAACAATGCCATTAGATAGATAGATAGATAGATAGATGGATACAATACTGTTATTATCCCACAGAACAATTTGGTATCCTTAAGCTTTCACAACTTGGCATACGCGTGACATATAACACAAAGTTGTTTGTTTATCTTACAATAAGGACTTCAAACTCATTCAGACACTACAATGACTTCGTTCTTATGAAATATGTCGGTTACACTGTCCTGATCTGTAATACTGTACTTACGTGAGGTAGGTTCCTCTGAGGTTAATGCCCAACATAAGATCTACTTTCTTCATGGGTGTCTCCAGAGTACCGGTCAGGTTAATTGCACTGGCGTTGTTCACAAGTATGTCGATCCCTGCAGACCAGAATTTAGATTTACAATTTATTCACGATTTATTAAAGAGTTGATCAGTGTGGACAAAAAGAATGGGTGTTTAAAGTCCCATATTACGAAAAATCACTTTTTATGGCTTTTGAATGGGTTTCTTGGGTCTATACTGCCTCTACACAGACTTTAAGTTGGATAAAAAGCCTCAATAGTTAAAATAGACAATTTACTCTGTTAGTAACTGTTCAGCTGCTGTGTGCTTAAACCACCTGCATGGAAATGTCCTAACTACGTATGTCACAGGGTAAGTTGGGTGGGGTCCCACAACATTGGCAGCCACGTAAGCAGCTGAGGGCAATGAGAATGGATAATTGCAAAAAAAGAGAGAGAGAAGTTGGCAGGCACTTTGCAGCTGAGAACAGTGAAAATTATCAATTGACTAATTAGGGGTGGTCTGTCATAGGCTACAGGAGAAATACTCAATGTGTTGGCTGCAGGTGTCTAGTTACCTGGTGCACCCCCCATGAGAAACAACCCGCTCTGAACATCAGAGCTAAAAAAGTTAGCTTGGAAAAAGCGTAATATGGGACCTTTAAGGAATGTGTTGCGAGTACTGGTCTTGACAACTTGACCACCCAAAATTAAAGGTAAACCAGGTAACATTTACTGCTGTTTGAGTTCACTTTCCACCTTTCTTGACACTTCAATAGTTAAATGACAGGGATGAATGAAGGCTGCACACCAAATTTCCTTTATTTAAGGATAAAAAATCTAAAAACTTGACCTTGAACTTGTATCTCTCTCTCTCTAGCCCTTTCTCGCAGTGTGACACCACTTGCATAGCCTGGCGATGCCATCCTACGTACCTCCGCTAAACATTTTATCTCCGCACGTAGTCTGGAATAAACCCCCCTTCCCGCCTTTTCCTCGGTTACTCTACGGTTTAGCCAATCAGCATACAGTTTAGAGCGATGTCTCAAAATGTTGTAGTCCTACAGGATAGGGACGCGTTTGTTATTCTCTCCCCCACTTTCGAATTACATTCACAAAATTGGTACATGACATTAGCATCCATGATCTTGAGGATTTATTGCCACTACGATGTCAAATTAGATCAGAACTTGCGAGAGATCTGTTATTACTGAAAGCGAAAGTTGTAGGCGTGAGAGCCAGGCGAGGGAATACGTCATATCCAAACGGAAACCTATTTCAATTGCGTTGGGCCAGACTGTATGATATCATAGTCAACAGTCGATTTCGCCCAGGCTACCACTTGCATGCTTTTCACAACAACGTTCAATGTAAGAGAGACGGAATGAAACTAAAATTGCTTTTGTTACTTTGTCAGTAAACATAACTGTACGAAAACGTTCCATCACTGGTTACTATTCTTCTACTATTCTATGGCTAGCAAAGAAATCTACATGGATTGGTGAGAATTCACAAAGTTGTAATTTAATTTCAATGTCATAATTTACTATAAGGAATGCCTCTATTGACAGGACATGGCTTCCTGAGTGTGAGTTAGAGCAGATTAACTGACCTCCGAATTTCTGCACAGCCTTCTCCACAGCCTCGTTGAGCTGATTTTCATCTCGCACATCGACAATACAGGGCAAGGCTTTCCCTCCAGCTGCCTCAACTGTAAGAAAAAGTATATATTACATTTGATTTACAAAACATATACAAAACATCCTTCTACAATCAACAGCTACAGAATATCCTTCTTTTTTAACATGTCACATCATCCTACTACTACAGAGGTAACATACTCTCTTCAGCAGCTGTGTAGATGGTCCCTGGGAGTTTGGGGTGGGCTTGTGCGGTTTTGGCAGCGATGACCACATTGGCACCATCCTTGGCAGCTTTAAGGGCAATGGCCTTCCCGATACCTCGACTTGCTCCTGTGATGAACAAGGTGCAACCTGCCAGCTTTCTGAAAAATGGCACAACAGTATTGCTTATTAGTCTCCGGACTTCTAGGTTAGTGTCCTGCAGGAATGTGGGGAATAGTGCCTGCTTAAAGGAATACTCCACCTTATCATTAAATTGGGTTATTCACCATCTTACCTGCAGTTATGCGGGTGAAGGGATTTTGGTCTCAGTGCTTGTGTTTTCCTAGTTCGGCAACCCCAATTTTAGCTTTAGCTTAGTACAAGTGCTGGAATGTAATGTTGCCAAAGAGTTGCTATCTGGCTACTCTACAGCCCAGCGCCTATGCTAAGCTAAAGCTAAAAAATAGCTAAAATTGACATTGCCATACCAGGAAAACACATGTTGTCAAGATCCTGTATGACTACTAGCCTTGATACTAGGGCTGTGCAGTTAATCAATTTTTTATTGTGATCTCGATTTTTGAGTCAAAAGTTCTCCAAACTAATATAATCGAGTTGAAATTATTATAAGACATTATTTGTAGAACAGTAGCCCCAGATATTTTCCGAAAGAAAAACTCATGCATGATGCAGTTCCTCTCCTTCATTGCAGCCCTTCTGACTGGCAGTCACTAATAATCCTGTGAATAACCATGATTTCAATGTTGACCAATATACAGTGATGATGATAATGACTTCTTTCCATAATTGAGCAGCCTTAGGCCTTCTTTGTACCACACTCTAGAAATACACACATTATTCAAGAAATGCACACTAATGCCAAAGCCTGTGGACATTCACTACAGCTCGAACCTTGGAAGCCAGGGGTCATTTTAACCTAGAGGCAACCTTAAATAATGACGAACTAGGTTAAAGGTCAAAATTGCTTGCCTCATTCAAGTTAGTGTTATGCTTGTCTCTCTACTGTCATTATTTGACCATTGGGTTCATACCTTCTCGTAGTAACTTATAGCCTCCCTTATACCGAAATAAACCTAACTTAAGTTAAATGGCTTTAACATTACCTAACGTTAGTTAGCAAAACAGTTGTTGAACACAGAAACAATGTCAGAGTGCATCCTCGAAGATCATTGCTCATAGACTTAATTTTAAACGATAACTCGCAACATACAACAGGTTAATCCTCATCGATCTTATACATCTCGTAACTTTGTTAAATGATCCCTATCAAAACTCGATTTGCAGCCAACCGAACTAAACTAACGCTATCTTGCGATAGCTAACTTAACATACTGCTAGCATTGATGACTGAACTTTTCAATATTAACGTTACTCATGTTCAACCAAGCTTTGAAACGGAGACGCTGCATTTAATTTTCTTATCTGTCTTTTCATTGTACATTTTGTAAGTAGATGTTAAACCGTATTGTCAACTGGCCTGGGTGTATTCAGACTGCAGATAACCTTATGTTAGCCTGTAGTATCGTTATAACGTTAGCATAGCACAGCTGGCCAAAACCTGATAGCTTTGCACAGTTCCCACAGCTAATTGTTTAGATTCTTTGCTTGAGATATCTGACAAAACTTACAACTCACCCTGTATTTTGCAGCATTGTGCTGAATCTCTTTGCAAAAAGTCACAGGAAAAGAGGGACGGGTGAAGGCAGCGATTGTGATATAATGAATGACAGCGGTGTTGTTCGGAGCAACTTCAGCTACTACTCTGCCTACCCTTTAACCTACAAAGACTCTCTGACACCGAGATAGCACACCTCCTCCGAATTCGAAAATAGACTTTGATATGTTCCGCGAGCTCATGCTCTCATTGGCTAAACTATCTTCTTTTGTAGTATTTATAGTAATGTAAATAGCTATTTTGAAATGTATTCTTCAGGTAACAACTGCCATTTCTCCTGAAAATCTATACACTTGGATATCTTAAAGGAATAGCCTACTCCACCTTTTATTATGATTGTTATGATTTTATGATCATTCTTACCTTTCCCTTCCCTTCCCCTTCCCCTTCCCTTACCTTGGTGTGGTAAGCACTTTGGTCTCAAGTGCATGCGTTTTCCTAGTCTGGCAAGCCCAATTTTACCTTTTCCATAGTTTACGATTAGCATATGCAGTGGAATGTAAAGTAGCCATAGTTATAACCAGTGGTTAAAGTGGGATGTGGCAGGATTGATTCACTTCGGATTCATGTTGATTCACTCCGGATAATTCCTTTAAGCTCCACACTCACACACATACACACACACACACACACACACACACACACACACACACACACACACACACACACACACACCACGACTTATCTGGTCAAACTTTCTACATGAAATTTACAAAGGTGCAGGGTTTGAACTGCACACTCCTGTAGGCAGGGCCAGACTGGGACCCAAAAATGGCCTGGCCTTTTTGGCCATGGTGGCCCACCATGATTTTATTCAATAATAACGTTGTGACTAGCTAAAATAACACTGTAAGTGGGACATATTGCATGAACATGAGAGATTTAATTGCACTAGCCCAATATCCTTCATCAAAATTATGAAATTAAAATGAGTAAATGGCAGTCCAGGCCCAAAAATGACCGTCGGCCCACAGGGCATTGCCCTGTATGCCCTATGGCCAGTCCATGCCTGCCTGTAGGCTATGGCTAAGAGCAACTGTATGGCAGATCTTAAAAACCCAGCTACCAAAGTCATTTTCATTCTGAAGGAAAGTTTGACTCGTATAGGCTTCATTATGAAAAAGATTATAGCTTCAGCGCAGGAGTTTCATTTTTGGAAGGCCCAGGGTACATGAGAGGTGGGGTGCAAGACCCTCGACAGACGGCCACACTATAACCCCTGAAATCACACGTTGTTTTTGTTTGTCGAATTACTTGGTGAGTAAAACAGATATGCACATATGACGTGAAATTGAGTTTTCCAATGGTGTTATTCGCTAGTTACTGTGATCACTAGTCTGAGAGAAATTTAGGAAGGGTGTGAAAATTCTTTGCCTTCTAAAGTGGGGAATGACAGAAAAAGTTTTAGAACCACTGAATTTTGGTAACCCATAGGTACCAGAAGCAGTAATGCAGGAATGAATATTCATCCTCACTTTTTGCTGTCAATATAAAAAAATATTGTAGCCTGGGAAAATCTGTCCCATGCTCCTTTGCGCGCCCAATTTCTTTTCACTGTGCAAAGCAGCATGGTGACCATGTCCGCTTTTCTCGCCTGCTTTAGGTATCCAATCACAGAACAAAAGGGGACTAGCGCAGCCCTTGATTGCATATCACGTGGTGGCTCTGGTATTGGCTCTGAGCTATGTACAGACAATACGATAGACATTCGTAGCGCCCAATAATTGGCTCTGGAAAATCGTAAACAACGCTTCCGCTACAAGAAAGGCAATAGGTGGGTCTCCAGACTAAATATCACTTGTGATTTTTAGTTTGGCAATCGCCAGGCTAGACCGTAAGTAGGCCTACTCTTTTTTTGCATTGGCTGTCATTTTCTATTGTTTCATGTTAGGAATAAATCCCAGGCCTTGCCTGTAGGTATAGGGTCGGGCATAAGCTCTCCACAATGACAGTAAAATAATGTCCAGTGTGAAGCAAAAGTCACTTTTACAGCATCCTAACGTGATTCTTTGCGCCGGTGAATAGTTATGTCTGTGAAAAGTTACTTTACATTTTACAGTTTATTTTAAATTGATTCGAATTTTGTATGATTGTGTAGCCTGGGAGTTCCCATGCTCCTTTGCGCGCTTATTTCATTTCACTCTGCAAAGCAGCATGGTGACCATGGTCGATTTTCTCGCCTGCTTTCAGTATCCAATCACGGAACAAAAAGGGACTAGTACGGCCCTCGATTGCATTTTACGTCACGTGGTGGCTCTGGTATTGGCTCTGAGCTATGTACAGACGCTATGATAGACATTCGTAGCGCCCAATAAACAGCTCTGGACAATCGTAAACGATGCTTCAGCTACGAGAGATGCAATAGGTACTGTAGGTCTCCAGACTTGGCATTCGCCAGGCTAATGATTGTGAGAGGCGTCTGCACAAATTAGCCAAATCCATCCTTTTGTTTCGTTTTGATATGCCGCTTCTGTTTCTGTTGGTTGGACTACAACTGTCAGTGATATCAGTGTTTGAGATTAACATGATTCCTTCATGTCTGGTGACATATCAGGGCAGTTTAATGATTATTTGGAATAGATTTCTTACACACAGCTCCTTTAACTGATATGAAAACATGTGTTCTGGTTGCATATTCTCTTTTGGTCAAAACCTACAACCATCAAAATTTTCCAGGACCCCCATTAGCTTCTTAATTTTTACATCCCCACTTTATAACTGGTTTGGGGGCTTATGGGCTAACCCCTTTATATAGTTTCATACAAGTTAAATCATATTTAAATTTATTGTTCAATGAAATGTGAAGTAGACTATCTTGGAACAAGATTATCTTATCCTGTTCGCAATCCCGATCCGGAAGTTTCAAATGGAACGCCCCGTTCTAAGCAGAATCAGCCCCGCCTCCCTGAAACCCATGTCAGTGCGGATGTACACACGGACCAGAGCGCATCACCAAATTCAAACCCAGTGCCTACGTCCATGAATAGTCATTGTCATATTTAAGAAATATTTAGTCCACAATAGCAGCATCATTTAAGAAGCAATAAACTAGGGCACTAGGTCCTGTCTTTCCTGTTTACCAAAAAGCAAGCCCTGCAGAACATCAGACCTGGCCAAGAGTCTAGGCTCTGGACCAGGCAAATGACACTTCCATTATTTACAGCAGTCATAGAGAACGCAATTGCTGTTGGCAATCCTTTTACCTTATAATCAAGTTATTGCAACTTATTAATTAACTCACGTCGTCATTATTAACTCATAGCCTACAATTGTGGTAAATCAGGTCTGACTGGAGCAACAAGTTAGCGCATGCGCTAGGTGATAAAATCCAAGTGAAACCATTCTGACAACACATAGTTTTGAGCTGGTAGGTGAATGTCTCAAAGTCAAGCTTCCATGACATGTTTTATTTCAGCTGCATTTTAGATTCACAGTTTGAAATCTAAATTTGGTTTGCAGAATTGCTTGCATGCAGTTGATCTGTTTGTTTTGAACAAATCAATCAACAGATGTACAGTCAAACTGATTATTGTTAGCCTATAAGTTAGTTAATTAATCAATCAATCAATTAATGAATGAATTCATTATTAGATCGACTGTACCACCATAGAGTAACTTCGTAATGAATATGATCCAGGCTACCTAATTGATGAAAAATACCCTACTGTTTTGATATTTATCTACATTGCGCCTTGGACACGTGGTTGAACACATCCAGTGCCGACGCAAATCTCATTTTACGTTTTGCAATTCTTCAAAGGTGTGTCTTTCTGGTAGGGGAGGCCATTTTGTATGGTGAGGCGTCTGTACATGCCTGTGTAGCCTGCTGTGTGTTCACGTCAGGAGCAGGAAGTGTGCCTTTGTGCCTATGAGAGTGAAATTGTGCTGGAGACTCGAGCTGTTGTAACAACACCCAAACCGTTTTCTTCATCTCCCCGAGCCAACCTTATCGTTTCACTTCGCCACCGTTTCCTCTGTGCAATGGATGGGTAGGTGACTTGTTTTTATTTTTGGGCTATTCTACTGTTTGACTCCAAAATGTGTGTCGTGTAGGCTAAGTGATTAACATTAGACATGTTGCAGGTTTGAAGTGTGCTTATTATGGGGGAGGGGGTGGGGGGTAATATGGCTCATCATGAAACAGAATAAGCTTACAGTGGAGAGCAACACTTCAGCGTCTTCTGTAACGCTACTTGCTTTAGAGATTGCGAGCTTGCTGTTTTCTTATGGAAACACACACGCTGGCGTTTTTAAAGCCAGTAGGCTATTTAGATTTTTTCTCATGCGTAGAGATTCATTTTGCATGGATCTATTCTGGTTGAGGATGAATGTTTGCAATTAAAGTTAGATCAAGGAAGTGGTTCTAGAAAGATATTTTAAAGTCAGTAGTTAGCCTATAGGACATTATAATTAATGCAACAGATATATGCTCCATGGTGTACATTCGAATGAATGAATTATCTATAAAAGGGACTAATAGGTAATTTAAAGCCTAACGTTACCTTCTTGTGCTGCCATTTTAAGATCATTAAAGGGGCGTTTCTATTAAAACCTATGCTCACGGAGAAAATGCTCGCAAAAAACCTATAAGCGTGGTAGTTATTCAAACAAAGATAGCATACCTCAACTTATGTATACTACTTAGCAGTTAACAGTCCTCAGCTTACAACGATTAATTTCACAATTGCTAGATTTATTGTGCGATTGTGGAACTAGATCATTGTTTACAACTCGTGTGCGTGGGAAGTGTGGAGAGAGATGGTGGGCGGGGGCTGCTTTAGCACATGAGAAAGAGAGAGAGGCCGCCGATAACTAAATGGAAATGTTTTTTGTTCTTTTTAATCGTTTTTTATTATCTTCCGAGATCATTTCACACAGCTTCCTATTTGTTGGTTTGAAGAAGTCTCTGCAAGCATGGTCGAAAGTGTGTGTGTTGATTGTCGAATTTAAGGTGCGGTGAATGCAGGAAGGAAAACATGCACTTCCAATGAAATCTCTGTTTGCGTGAAGTTTAACATGTCATTAAATATGACAGTAGCATTTTAGATGGCGATAAGGCATTCTTCCCCGAAAGATTGTGAGGTTAGTTCACGAGTAGCCTACTGTAAGACGCTTGAGTTAGAACAAAAGATGGAGTGACAGTCCCCATTCCCGTGTCGTGCTGCCCTTTTCGATTGTTGGAAGTGGGATGGGTTACAATGTTTCAAGTAAGCATTCGTTGTATTATGTAGGTTACTAGAGGCCGAAATTATGTAACATAACAAGGGGTAATTGAACACTAGAAAGACTACGAGCGCGAATGAAAGCCGTAGATGTGCGGGGCAAGCTGTGCTATTCCCCGGGGGATTTCCACCCTCACATCACATGGACGAGGGCTAGCAGACTGCCGTATGTGTAGTAATCAGCTTTGGGGAGCTTGTTTTCATTCTTTGCGATGCATTTAATTAGGCTACAATTAACTGAAACTTTAAGGTATCAGTCTTGGGTGGCTGAAGAGAATACATTAGGCGACTGTAGTTAGCACAAGACCATGCCTAACCGCCTAACATGCGGGCCTGCTTCGAAATTACTGCTGTTTATATAAAGATACAGTAGGCTATTAGATCTTGACGGAGATATCGAAGATAAAGAAAATAGAAAAAAAAAGAGACATGATCTACTAATTCACCAGGAGTAGTTTTATGTAGCCTAAGACTAATAATTGATGCAAGTGAACTTCTTGCAAAAAAATGCATTTATTCCAATTTCACAGTAAAGATAGTAATCAGAAACTTAACGCATGAGTTACAATGTAATAACCCACAAATCCATAAATGGCAGAAGCATGTTATTGTTTGTGTAGCCTAAAGTGTACTAGAAAGAGTAGCTTATTGTGAAAACTACTCAAAACATACCAGCGAATAGGCCTATGTTTTACCTCTACATTTGCATTTTATTTGACTTGGAGTGGTGTACACAAAGTGAATGCCGTTTTATAAAGCTTTGCAAAGAACGGAGACAGCAGACAGAGAGAGACATTCTGGAGGAGACAAAGTTAATAAGTGTTAAAAGGGAAAAAAATCCTTTGCTGTCCCATCAATATTGTGTGTGGGCCTGTAGTTTTCAGTCAAGACGTACGGTAGCTGGCAAACGTTGTGAATGTTCCACAGGGCCTTAAAGTAATGGCCATACGGTTAGGTTGGATTTCTAAGACAATGGCCACCTATCAGCCTAAGCCAGCACCCTGGGTAAAATTTGACCTGTGTGAGAGTGATCAAGCCATTGGCCTGTCCAACTGCTGTGAACTTGCTCAACCAGTCTTGAAGCAACAAGCCTTGAAAGCTTAGCCAGGGGTTGAGTGGGTCATATCACATGTTTGGTGAGGGATTTGGTAGAACTCACCAGCAAGCTACCAAGTCTGTTTAGGGAACGCAAATAGACCAGGGCAGACAACATTTGTCTGACTGTTGTTCTTCTTAACCGGTGTCAATAGTGATCATGTATGTGGTCATTCATTCATCATTAAAACCTTGTTACACATTTGTTGTAAAGCCTAATTCTTCCTCTTTCCTCTGGACGCTTTGAACACGGTAGGCCTAGCTGTCCGACAGACACACTAGCCAACTCTAGAACCAACTTGGTGAATTAGTCATGAGTCTTACAGCACTGCTAAGATGTTGAAACTGTACACTGGTCAGCGGTTTCAGGATGCAAACTACATGTTTTGTTCCTGAAGGTGACATTTGTGCACAGAGACAAGCTGAACCTCTGGCCACAAGTGTGTGTGTGTGTGTGTGTGTGAGTTTCTCTTCCTGAAAATCATCCCGTGTCTGTGCATAACTGCTGAGGTGAACTGACTGTGGTCATTCTTGGAGGGATTTTTTTTTCCATTGGAGAGCTATTGGGATTTACTCACTAATAAGGAGCATAATGCATTTCAGAGCGGAGGGGTTCAGGCTAGTGAGCAGGGAACTGTGTGTGTGTGTGTGTGTGTGTGTGTGTGTGTGTGTGTGTGTGTGTGTTGGAAGAGACGAGGGGTGCCTCTGATGTTCTGCCCTGATCATGAGGAATTACATCATCTAAACACTCCACTTCACACACACACACACACACACACACTTGTTGGCATGTACGCCCACATAACCATAGGCCTGACCAACAGAACTTCCTCACTTCCTCCGTGGTAAGGCCGTCTGTCTCTAGCCCACTTCCTTCTTTAGGAGAGCCGACAGAAAGACTGGCAGCTTCGCTTCGACTTGCTATCTCACGGCACGAGTGCCAGCTGAGCTGATGCGGCGACATCTGTGTGCAAACGAGTACTGTGGCGACAAGACTCGACTCCCTGCTTTCCCTGTTCCATCTGCCTCGGGCGGCCGGTTGCCATGTGAAAAAAAAAAAAAACTGCTTTTGAAGTCGAGACGACTTGCACTCAAAGGCCTCTCTCTCTCTGCTTTCAAAAGACAGACAGGCATGTTTGAATACGTCGCATTGATATGTGTTGATTAGGCTGGTTGCTGGCACAGCTGCAAATTGCAGCTAAAGGTGAAACATCCTGTTCTGCAAATTGCAATTGGTTTCTTTTCTTCTTTTGGCTCAACGTGACTGAGCAGACCTCAAATAAAGCATTGCAATCAATATGCATGTTGTATATGAACAAAATGCTAAATTAATATGATATAAAAAAAATATGTAGCATCATGCAACCTGTTAGCACAGGCTTTAAATTATTCTAGCTTCAATGGAATCCTTCCTCTGAAGATTCTTCACAATGAGTCTGGGTATTTAACCAATCAGAGTCAAAGAACCAAGCAACCCAAGCCTGGGATTGACCCTCTGGCTTGTCAATCAGCTGGCAGCTGGCAGTGGTAGATGTGTTTGCATATTGCACTGTGAATAAGTCAGCCTCAGTCATAAGAGCTTAGCACAGAGACCAAAGCCCACATGTGGTTGTCACCATCACATTACTTAAAGTCTTGGCTATTGAGGTTTATTCAATGACCAGTTGTACTTGCTTTCCACCATCCTGACAAACCCCAAAGTGGAGTTTGAAAATGCCTTATGTTACATAAGTCATTTAATGATCAGGAATTTGTGAGATTCAGGATAACCAGTTAGCAACTTTGTTGTTTGGCAATGGGAAATTGCACTGCAACAAACAAAGTTGCTAACTTAAGGGCAGTATTTTCCCAGGTGCATCAGTCAAAAGAAGTGCTCAGTAGCAGGCTGAAATGCATGGAGCCAAGCACTTTTTTTGACTTAAGCACCTGGGAGAATACTGGCTTTAGTTAGCAAGTGTGTTTTTGGGGGATGGACCCCAGATCATCCACAGGTTTTGTCCCATGAGATGCTGCTGCTGCCTGTGTGCTGTTGAGGGCTATGTAGCAACCGTTTTAGGCTCTCTTGCCCCTTGCATACTGGGACTATTGTATGACGTCTCTCATCATCTGACTCTGTGCAACTTGGCTGGCTGGAAATAGCCGGGGTGGACACAGTGCAATGTCCTCACCCTCTCACAACACACCTCAACACACCACTGTTGACTTGTGAACTTGGGACTTTCCTCAAAGGGCCCATTGTCAGAACCAAATTAAAAATAACTGTTAGCTCCAGTAGGCCACTCAATCCTTGTTTGCTTATTTGAATGAAGGGGGAGTTTTACAGTGTCATCATAGCTCTATTTCAGGCAATCTATTATGTTTTTTAGCAAGCCTGTGCCCGTTGTGTCCTTTGTGGAGTTTTCTGACTGTGCAGACCTAGAATTTACGTACACAACGACTTAAAAGAATGAAGCTTTCACATTGATCAACTCAGTGGAAATGTGGAGTGGTGATGACCATCTGTAAAGAGCCATCTGTGGTGTATCGAGGGATACCCCCACTCCTGATGCGTAGAATGCGTCTCATCCAATCAGAAATGGACAGATAGTTAGACCTAATTACAGTGCATGCAAAGCGATGCACTGTCTTGTTAATATTTAGTGTTATAAATCAGCCTTCAACATCCTGGCAGCATCCTCATTCAGCCTCTGGCCCTAATATGTGCTAGAAGAGCAATCCTGTGTCATTCAGTCAAGTCAAGGCAAGTCAAAGTGGTTATTATGGTCATTTTAACCATATACACTGTGAGACGAAATGAATACAGTGAGACAAAATGCCATTTCACCATGGATCAAGCAGTGTTACATTTAAACTGTAATAAAGACATTCAAGACAAGGCATTTAGTGCGTGCATGAAGTAAGCACAAAGTGCAGTGACTACTTAAGGTAGTGCATTACAGGACAAACAAGGGGCAGGATAGACAACACTAGACAGGGCTTAAGTAGATATGTACTATATGGTATGGTACTTTTTCTCTTTCTCTTTGCAAAAGCAGAATGTCCTTTGCTATCCACTCACTGCCTAAGAAAAGGGGAGGGGGTGTTGTTTACATTCTATGTAATAATTGACCCCCAGTGAGCCTTATGTAATGTGAATTGTGCTTACACTGAGGAAGGGGAACTGACACAAACCGTTAAGGCACGAACATGCACCTTTAGCTAGGATTAAATAAAACGTTGCAAGGTTCTCGACAGAGAAAGGAAATGCACGTTTCTTCAAGTCAAATCTTATTTTATTAAGGCCCGCGGCAACAAAGAGGCAAAACATGCTCATGTGATTGTCCTCTCGTCCTCACGCGGCCTGCACTGTTCTCAGAACAGAGAGGTTCAGCACAAACAAAAAGACCGTGTTCAGGAAACTTGTTTGTTTCTCTGTGGCTTTTTTATACAGTGTCAAGACGCTTTTAAAATCTCAATCAACAAGTGCCATCGACTTTGATGTGTGTGTGTGTGTGTGTGTGTGTGTGTGTGTGTGTGTGTTTATAATTCCAGAGGGATGCATCCTGTTGATGTCCTTTAATAAAGTTTTCTAATGTGGTGCACCAAAAATAAGCAGGGTGCTCCTGAGGACTGTAGAAGTCCTGCTTCCTCATAGCAACAGCTCCAAGATGTCGGATCTTTCCCCCCGATCTTGTGATATGGCCTTTTTCACTCCTGAAATACCCCTGGTGGAGTTAAGCCCATTATGCATCCATAGGGTTCCACCCCCCAATTCAGTGTTGGATTCCTAGTCTTGGCATTGGCACAGGTCCAGCAGTCTGAAATACTGCTTTAACTACCCTCTTCTCTCTAGGTTTATGTCCCATTGTGTTTTTGGGGCAGAAATACTGTGCGCTCGATTCTTGGGAAGATATTTTTTGCCCCTGACTTTTTATCATAACACACCAGGGTTACACAAGACGAGCTTCAGTAGCCGTGATGAGAATATTAGCTTTTAAGGCTGAGCGAAACTTGGCTCAGGGCAATCAAACCCGCCTTATTTATGACTTATGAGAGCAAGAGACTTCTTAGTGTTTTGTCTCTCGAGTTCTTAACCTCTCGTGTCCTGGTGTTCACGTCTTGCACTACAGATAGAACACGGAACTCATGTGTAGGCCCACGGAATGGGGATCCACTGCTTCACTCTCTATATCTCCTCTCCTCTTTCTCTCTTCTCTTTTTCTCTTCTTTCCCCTCCTCTCCTCTCCTCCCCTCCTCATCTCTCTCTCCTCTCCTCTCCTTGCCCTTACCTCCTGGAGTTAATCCCTGCATGGTTGCAGCTTTTGATCTGTAGAATATAAAAGAATATAAAACACACAGACAGACTGTGTGTGTGTGTGTGTGTGTGTGTGTGTGTGTGTGTGTGAGTGAGTGAGAGAGAGAGAGAATACACAGTTCTTTGCTTCCTCTGTGTTTCATGTCTTCTCAGTCTAATTGTCAGGCCCTTGATCATGTACCTTTTGAACTGCAGAGTTCTCTTACTCTCTGTCACATTAAACATCCTAAGTATATATATTGTTTGTGTGTATATGTTAGGAGTTCTGAGTATACTTGTATTTGTGAGGAGGTCTGGGTGTATTTGTGAGGTGGTGTGAGTATATTTGTGAGAGTATTTGTTAGAAGGTCTGAGTATGTTTGTGAGTGTATTTGTTAGAAGGTCTGAGTATATTTGTGAGAGTATTTGTGAGGTGGTCTGAGTATATTTGTGAGTATATTTGTGAGGAGGTCTGGGAGTATTTCTGAGTTGGAGTTCATGGTTTCAGAGGGCATGAACTAGTCCCTCCCTGTGCAAACTCCCACAGCTCCAGCTCCAGCTACTCCCCTCCCAAAGCTTTTGGTCTGGATTATCCTGCACTGGGCATCAGGTGGGCACAGAGGAGGAGGGCAGCAGAGATATTAGCTGAAAGCAGGGCCTGCATTCACAGAAAGAAAGAGGGAGAGAAAGAGGGAGAGAAAGAAAGAAAGAGCGAAAGAGAGCTTGAATTCAGAGAGAACACACTTTTACTGACTCTGAGAGAGAGAGAGAGAGAGAGAGAGAGAGAGAGAGAGAAAGAGAGAGACTGCATTCAGAGAGAACACACTTTTACTGGCTTTGAGAAAGATAAAGAGATGGAGGGAGAGAGAGGCAGAATGACAGAGATAAAATGCTTACACTATGCGATAGTTTTTTTTGTTTTGTTTATCCCAGGCTTGTGAATGCAATATCCAACAATGTACCTGCCTCACATTTTATACAGTACAATGATCTTTGGTACAAATGTCCATTTCACTGACGTACTCATGAACAGATTTTGTAGGTCAAAGGTTGAACCTCAAGGTCACTGTAACTCTATATTTTGCCCTTGTGAGCACGAGCATGTGAGATATGTGAGCATATCTCAAGAACATCTCAACGCATGTGACTCGACTCATCTGGGTCTGATGTTTTTGAACATGTGTTCAAATAAAATTACAAATGGCCAAAACAATCTGGCATTTTAATTCACTTGACATTTCTTTTTGGAAGTCATTGAGAAACTCAGTCATAACATAAAATGCCACCCTGTATTCCCTTAACTTCTATTTACAGTCCCTCTTGGCACAGGAAACAGCTTTGACTGTTTCTTCGTTTCCCTTTTATGTCACTTCCTGTTCTATAGCCAAGTCTGGAATGTGGTTCTCTCTCTCTCTCTCGCTGCCCATGTCTGTTAGCGAGCACGAGTGAGTCACTTTTAGCCACCTTCCTGTGCGACCCTTTGGGCATTCTCTCTGTGTGTTGTTGTTTTTCTTCATTGGGAAGAGAAAGCAACAGTTGGCGCTCAGAGATATGTTTTCCCCCCTCCTCTTCAAATACACCTTCAGATAAAACCCTTTGATAAAGACACTTTTCGAAGCCGGGGACAAAGATGGTTTGGGGGTGCATGAGGGGCAGACTCTGTAAATTCCCTGTTTAGGACATGTAGGGTTATAAATGACGGTGTTGGTGCTAGGCTCATTCGTAAAGGTAATAAAAAAAACCCATTAAACTACAATCTTTGCAGTTTGATTGGACAATTTATGTTAGGGTTGTTACGATACTGTAAGATGCTTGTTATTACAGAGGTGAAAAAAAAAGAATATATATATATAAATTGTCTGCTTGCCCCAAATAATGTAAGGCTTTGGTCTGAGAAACTCCCAGCCTCCCGCGCACTGCTGAGCTGTCTAAACTCAGTTAGGTGCCATTTTGTGGCGACAGCTGAGAGGACATTTTTCCCTGGCCAGTCAACCAGGTGTGATGCCGCCCTTTTAAAAATGTCCAGACACTGGAGCAGCAGGCTGCCGCTTTATTAGGCCTCGTTATGTTTTTTATCTTTTTTTTTTATTTTTATTTTTTTAAATGCCACTATTTCACAGTTCCAGTGTGTATGTTTCACAACAGTGGATTACAACTGTGCTGATCTAGACTATAGTGCTGTGTGTGTGTGTGTGTGTGTGTGTACATAAAGGGACAAAGGAAAGCAAAAAGGGACAGGAAATAAGGAAGACCTTTGATTTGAGTCACCTACTTCCTCCTCCTAAAGACCGCCCACATGTGGACATAAAGTCCATTTCCTGTGCTCTGAACCAAGGGGGAGGAGCATAAAGGGGGTGGGGTTATTGGGAGGGGTGTAAATGGGTGGGGTTGAGGGGGTTCCATGATTCTTTTTAATGCATCAATGTATTATAGATGAAAATGGCATCATCAGGAGTGTTTAGGGCTTAGGGAACACATTGGGATCCAGATGGGGCTTCTCAACAGTTAAAAAAGTGGTACATGAGAGGATGTACTGTAGGCCACATACAATCTTTTCCCTCCTCCTTTCATTCATTCCCTCCCTCCTTCTTCTCTCACTTTCACTCCTTGTATGTCTCTCTCTCTCTCTCTCTCCCTCTACTTCCCTGTGTTCCCCCTCTCCTCTCCTATCTGCTGGAGATATTTATGAGTGTTTTGGGATGTAATGGATTCTTCCTCTTCCCAGCGGGAGCAGCCAGAGCCGGAGTTGAGCGGAGTCGAGCGGAGCAGCGACGAGAAAAGCGCTCCGCTTGCCGATGCCCTCCGGCAGAATTCCCTCCCTCTGCTTCCTGTCACACTGCCCGCCTCCACACGGAAGCGTGTGTTTAAAGATTCCTTCCTACGCGGCCGCCAGGTTTCGACATCGATAACGATGCCGCTTAAAAGCGAGGACGACATCACTTCCTGTCCGATGTTCCAGCACACAGTGCTGTGATGGCGTAGCGACAGGCCACAGCGAAGGAAATGAATGGTGGTGGTGATGTCATCAAACGCCTGTTGATTGGCTTCTAAATGCAGCCCTCTCTGCAGCCTCATGATTTTGTTTGTTTATTTATTTATTTATTTATTTATGGACTGGCCCAATTCACATGGCAGATCATGTGATCATGAATTCATCCTCCATCAATCTCTCTCACAAGGCAACCAATGATATATTGGTCATTGGGTTTATATATTCCCCCTACATCCCCCCCCCCACCCCCCACACACACCCCCACACACACATAACCCATTGGAATACTTGGCTACTGTAAGCAAGTCGAAATCACTTCAAACTTGGCTGACGGGAGATGATTTGGATGTTCTTCTTGCCAAAGGAGAGTTTATTTTAGAAGGGAGATAAACGTTTTATTTTCAGCCATCACACACACAGTACGCAGTGGAGATATTGTTCCACGGCACAGATGTTATTCTCAAAGAATATATTCAGATATTAATATCAGAGGGCCCAATGGAGTTGTATATGTGTGGGGATCTGGTTTGAAAAAAAAAAAAGAAAAAGAAAATAAAAGTCTCATTCAGCACGTGGGCGAATCAGCTTTGCATCCATCTGCTGTACGTCAGTGGGTGAAGTGAACGTCCCCTTTCATATTTCAGTGGGTGAAGTGAACGTCCCCTTTCATATTATTAGTCTTTTTTTAGCCTTGGAAAGCGGGGAGCCTCCACCACCAGCACCACCACCATCCCTACCACCACCACCACCAGCTCCTCTGATGCAGTCTCTCAGTGTCCCATGTGACCAAGAGAGCGAGGCTCTGTCACGGAGGAGTGTGTGTGTGTGTGTGTGTGTGTGTGTGTGTGTGTGTGTGTGTGTGTGTGTGTGTGTGTGTGTGTGAGAGGGGGCGGGGTTCTCCTGGTCTGATTTTTGCTTTTATTTTGGTCATGTTTACAATGGCCTCATGAAGTTGGGGAAAAAGAGGTAATGCGAGCATACACACACACACACACACTGTACTTGGACACACACAGACAGCAAAATGTGCACAGCAGAACACACAAGCATGTAATGCAACCTCCGTGTAAATTACAGGGCTGACTCTAGCGGGGGGAACCACACCAACCAACCCCTGTGTGCTACACCCTTGC